>KB673312.1:5304956-5904956 GCA_000349145.1 Anopheles dirus | reverse complement strand
TTGTATTGCCCCTCTTATTGCTAGTGCTGTACTGTAAAACGCCCTATTTATTGCACTCGTTCTTAACTATTTATGATAATTCCCCGTTTCTTTATGAAAGTTATCAGCTTCTCTTAAATTATTTCGATTCAACCCGTTTTTGAACGATCAAACAAATTTCCGGTTTAAAATTAAGCAACAAATGTACTAATCCTAGCAGCAGTAACAAGGAGCGCTCTAAAACGTGCGCAGTGTCGCGGTAAGAAGTGAGAGGAAGAAGGTATGCCTTGTAGAGAGACTATGTACGTGGTGAGATCGGGTCGCTATGAAGTCAATATAAATAAAAAAATATAACAAATAAATACTGGTCACACTTGGCAGCGTTGTCATACTGGGTGCAATTATAGTTCTGCTAGTTAGCGCAAATACGGTGTAGATTCAATATTGAGAAAAACCTATGCTTGTAAGAAGCGCAGTTTGACTGCCAATACGGACGGAATTGTAATTACGGAATAGGGTTAAATGGTATTTAAACGCATCCCAAAAAAAAAAATGCCGCATATGTTTTCGTTTTATTTTCGGTACAATTATCCTACCTACATCCTTCCCATACTACACGATCGCACAAAGGTGATTAGTACTACCTAGATACTAAATAACGAGTTTATACACCAGCAGGTGGGAGACAAACAAAAATAGTAAACAGCTCCCTAAAACGCACCACTCTTCGAGTTATACCAAATATATCACATCCGGTGTCGCTTGCTTACTCCTTCTGTCCGTTCCTGCTTGACTAACTACCATTGCTTGACTCCGGGGGCTCTAACTACGACATGTTACGGCGCAGAAACAAAAAAAAACATCGGTTGCGTTATGTTTCTACATGTGCAGCTCGGTTATGCTAATACTGTTCTGATGCCAAGCCGCAAGTGGCGCCACGGAGTTGCGCCTACGCCAGGACAGAATCTTCGACAAGCTTCTACGGGTTGGTGAAAGGCGGCAGGGCAGGTGGTGGTTGAGGTGGTGGTGGTGGTGGTTGTGGTGGTGGTGGTGTGAGAATCAGACCGGAAGGTGGCGGAAGGATATATAAAACAATGTGTTAAAAATCGTTTTTACGCCGTTTTCACTTCTCGAAACAATTAAACACACGTTGGTACACCACGTGAGCGTGAAGCTCAGAAAAGTTTGAAATTCGTAGAAATAAATCAAATCTGAAGGATTTCGAATGGACTGGAGGAGAAAAAGGGAAGCTGTCGCATGACCTAAATTTCACAAACCAAAGTTTAATGATGTCATTATTGAAATAAATGTTGCACGTTGCCATTAGTTGGAATTTTGCGTTTTGACGGAATGGAACGAGCACTAAAAGAATGGAAACATATGTTGGCGTAGAAAATACTATCAATAATCGCTACAACGCTTTGGCTAAGTACTTCAGTTCATTTTCGGTAGATAGGTTTCGGCGCACGCCACTAACACTACGCTGTTCTAATATTTTTTTATTTCTATTTTTGTTTGTTGGTAGATTTGATTTTCATTCTTCAGTTTTTCTATTAAAGTCAATATTAAGAGCAACCGTTGACTAGTTCAACGAAGTTTTTCTGAATTGAATTAAGCTAAAACGATATATTGAAACAGATGTGCTCTCATAGTCTATCTATATTCCTATCGTTCCTTGCTATAAATGGCTAATCTATGTGTAAGAGAATCTACCAATACTGACCATTACCTGTTGTACAACAACTCTTTTCGAAATATTCTACATTTGCTACAGGCTATTGTTTTTCGCTACGTGATGTTAATATGGAATAAATTAGTTTAACTGCTAGATGAATGAGTAAGTACTAGAAACAGGTACCGAAACGGTGTCTCTGTGTGTGCGTTTTCTTGTGTGTGTGATGTTGAGGTTGTGCAGTTTATATGCTAAATGATTGACATGAAATTAATTTGATCCATAGTGTTATCACGCTCTTTGCATGTAATACAATAGAAATTAAAACCAGTACAATACGCTGGTTATTATGTGTCGTCGAGAAGTAACAGATGAAAATGATAAATATAAGAACTTCATTTAGAATCGATTTTAACTTGTTCAGAAATGTTTTATATATTCGATCAATATTTTTATTCGATTGTGGAAAATAATTCTAGAACTATGGAAAATCGAACACAACTAGTCTAGATTATTTCTAAAGCAAACGCATACATCGCACAAAGTTGCACGCTCACAACAAAACGACACAATTGCACTATCTATAGTTGATATAGTGTAATAACAATCAAACATAGGCGAATGGTAGGAAATGAAATTAGCAGCTGTTATTAGCAGGTAGCCCGTATCATTATTGAACAGATGAAAACTTAAAGCAAAACACAATCAAGCTTTGATTTAAAAAGAAAATTTTCAGGGCCATCTGTTCGCAAGAAGGAAACACATTTAAAAGCATAATTAGACAACAAAAAAGCTGTTATGATAAGCAAGATGCACGGGGAAAAGGATTGGACAAAGGAATACAAAAAACTTGTGCCAAGATTATACGGTTTATGTTATCTAATACTTCCATTCTAACCTTAACACTAAGATAAAGATGTGTGGAATACGAAATAAAGGGATAACAGACAGAGAACATCTATTGAGTGTATTAGGAAAGTTTATATACATTTATGAAACGTTCTAAAAATTTACAAACTTAAAGAAACTGACATAAAGTCTGAAAAAAATAATAAGAAACAACTACAAAACGAATAAAAACCGATCTAAACTAGTCACTCTTTCATCGCAGTGGATGTACAAAAAGGTCAAACAAGTACACTTTAGTTTTGATAAGAAGTGGGAAAGGAGAGTAGGGAACAATGGGCCGATGGAAATTCTGAAGCAACCGGGATACACGAACGGCGTTGGTTAGTTGACGATGATGAGGGTTTGATGAGGGCATCGATAAAATGAGTAAGGTAACGTTTAAAGCAAAACAGTCACGGTGGTGGCGATGGAATAAACAAAACAAAAACAGAGACACAGAGTGGGGAAAAAACAAGAAACACGACAGCAAGGGGGTAGTGGTAGGTTTGTTTTATGGATAGTAAGGAATGACATTTTTGGCATATGTTTTGACAGGTTTTTTGATTTTTCTTTTTGGGATATGTTTGATTTCATTTCTTTGTATAGTTCGTAAGGATACTTACGAAGATCGAGACTCCTTCATAGGTGGTGTTAGCATGTTCTCCTTTCTGGAGTTTCTGTATCTGTTGAGGAAACCCCAAAATTGTTTTAGTACACAGTACGATCCAAGTTAAAAAAAAGTCGTTGTTTGTTATATTCATTGTTATTTTTATAGCAAAACATATATTCCTTATATGTTAAAACTTACGCTTTCCAAGAGACATCAAACAACAGTGCTGATATTGGAATAAGCACCAGACCAGCCCAGAAGACTGGCGTTGTGAAGACCATGTCATCCATGCCCGTGAACACGGCACCAACCGGCAATGCTGGCCAGATATTGCTGTAATTTTAATGAATGATAATAACGACGATGTTTTGATAATAAAAATGAAAGCAGAGGAAACCTGACCAATAACGTACCTGTAGATGAATATGAATATGAACCACAGCAGTATCGAACCCCAGATGGAGCAATGCGTCAGCCAGGTCCAGGAGTTGGTAAGCAGACCGGCCTTTAAACACACCGTGACGACCACGTACTGTAGAGGTTAAACAAGGCGATCAAAACAACACCCAATCGAACAGAACCCGAGTGCACCACTTACCGTGTAAACTATGTTACCTAACACTAAATATCCGCCGTCCCGCCCGTTCTTCCAGATAACGTCCTTCTCGTAGATCTTGTACGACATCCAAAACAGTAGCACCGAATGGAACAGGGCGTTCACGATGCAGCGCCAGAATACTTTCACGTTAAACAGTTTGGCATTTTGCGACGGTGCATAGAGTCTAGGTTCTCTGTACAAAAAGAGGGCGAGGAAGTGGATAGAACAATCAAGTATCGATACAAGGAGATAAACACATTTTCGCACATACTTTAACATCTGTTCCGCCGATGTTACTTTATCGAACAAACCCATTGCAAATGGTGGTAGCGCCGTAAAAAACACGTTGTATAAACCGATTGTCCATCGTTCGAACAATATCTGACCGGACCTGGAGAGGGCCAGAGTTGACGAGGATAGAACATATTTAGATTAAACATCATACGAATAGTAAACAATATTTGGGCTCTTAAGCTGTCTCTCTCTCTCTCTCTCCCTTTTAAAGATTATGAATACAGATTGCAACACACTAATTCACTTACCACCCGGAGTAGATTGCGAACCAAAGCTCTATCACGTACAGGCAGATGTTTTTGTAAAAGCTGTACAGAATCAGCTTGCACATGCGGCTGTAATTCCACGCACCGTGCACCAGCAGCAGCTTTCGCAGGTAGCTGAACTGTAATTCGAAACGAGCGGGAAATTTGGTTAAACCCTCGCCGTCGCAAATCGATCAGTTAACATCCACTTACTTGCGCAATGGAATAGTCCGACGCGCAGGCCGCCTGCAGACCTTCCACTCCGGAAATGCCGACACCGACGTTCGCCTTCTGTATCATCGCCACGTCATTCGCACCGTCACCGATCGCCAGCGTGACCGACTTCGTATTCGTCGTCACCAGCTCCACCACCTCGGCCTTCTGGATCGGGGACACGCGGCAACAGATGACGACCTTGCACGTGATGCACAGATCGAGAAAGTCTCGTCGCAGATCACAGCTCAGGGCGTACTTTAGCGTTTTTCCGTCCACGATCAGGGCAGCATCCTTGCGGCCCATGTTGTCGAACCGTCCGTTGGTGGTGTGCTCCAGTATGCAGCTGCGTGTGTTCTGTGGAAACGAGTGATAAGCATTAGACAAAACAAGATGAAGAACCTATTCGCAAAGATACGTACATCCAGACAATCTTGATTCAACAAAATCAAATCCATGGAATGGGACAGCAGCTGACAGGAGTAGCCGATGTTGATGGCCGTCTCCTGCTTGTCGCCAGTAAGCACCCACACGTTGATCTTCGCCTCGAGCAGCGACGCGATCGTTTCCGGCACACCGTCCTGCAGTTTATCCTCGATGGCCGTCGCTCCCAGCAGCCGCAGGTTCGTTTCGATCAGATTGGCCGCATCCTCCACCTTTTGCTCGCGGTACTGCAGCGACGTGGACGCTTTGTGGTACGTGTGCTTCCAGTCCTCGTACACGTCGTCCGGTATGTCCGACACGGCACAGCACAACGTCCGCAGACCCTCCGTGGCGAACTCCTCCAGGTGGCTCAGGGTGGACTCGCGGTACGCCACACCGTCCGGCGCCAACCGCTCGTAGATGACTGTGTCGGCTCCTTTGCAGTAGAGTTTGATTTCACTCTTGGAGTTACGCGCGATCACCGACATGCGTTTGCGCGTGGACGTAAACTCCAGCACGTTAAGTATCTCGAACCGCTCCTGCACCCCCAGCGCCTCGATCTCGACGTACGTTGGCGTACGGGTGTAGAACACGTAGCCGAACTTTTTCGCCCCGTACACTAGCGCCCGCTCGTCTGGACTGGCGGCGTGGTACTGGATGTCACTCATGTTGTCGCCAGGTTGCTTTTCCGGAATCACCGTGTGACAGATTGCCATCAGCGTGAGGAACTCGCGCAAGGTTGGCGCCGTGCGGTGATTGTTTAGGATGTTCTGCAATCGAAGAAGGACGCATGGTTAAATAATTGCTTGGTGCTCAACTCATCTCCTCTTATGGAGGTTTACAAATCTTTCTATTATACATCTTCTTAGGTACCATATATCCTAAGGTGTGTCGTAATAGATGTTTGATTTTAACCCCTTATCTCCCTTATTGCATAGGGTTTGACAATTTGCATACGATGTGAGCTGTTTTGCTATTTTGCACATAAAGTGGAGCAGACTTGTATCAGCATTTTATTGTCTTTACTAGCAATTGAAATTGAAGTTTCCAGTTGCGGAAAACCCCGGGAAACCCTATGTACTCGACGCTTTACAGTATATTCTCAAGGGACCATTTGCATCGATTGCGCTGCTACGAACGTTGGTGCATGCAGCTGACTGAAAATACCAATGTGCTGAAGTGCACTAACACTCGCACACACGCACGCGCTCCCCTCAGCCAATGTTTATTGGTCCATATTAAGCAGCTGGGGAAACTGGCGCGTAAATAGAAATGAAATTTACAATAACTTCCTCACACGCGGACATGAGGCAGTGCGAACATACAGAACCGGATACCGGACATATCTGTCAGTTGGACTCATGCGAAGCGATGCCCCCACACCAGGCCAACATTCCGCACTGCTCACGGATCTAATAAAAAATTGACCCGCTTTTTTCTATCTAAGCTGAGGGAGGGTTCGATGATGGAGTGATGGGAAAATAAAACAAAACAAAAAAAAATGTTCCGGTCCGGTCCGGAGATGCCCTTCTCCTCTCCCTCTGTTTGGCGACATTATTGTCAGCAATTCGTGTGTTTACGAGGCGCTCAGGGTAATCGCGTGGGGCTCAACTAGGTAGATTGGCTATTAAAAGACAACTGCTTATGGTATCGCTTCCAGATTGCAAGTGACTCGAATGGCAATGAGTTCCTCCGGTGGGAACCAATAAAAAGACAATCAAAAGGGTGGATGGTTTATGGATAGAAGATTAGAGAAGCGAGCGCCGTACCTTATTTGCTTAGACTATTCACAGAAAGGATGATCCAACGTGTCTCTACAGAACAGACAGCAGCTCAGTTTCATCGCGCATCATAATAACAATCAATCAATCATTATAATCAGTTGGTGAGGTACGGTAGCAACCCATTGGAGCAGCATTCGGAACACGATATGGCGATACGAATAAATAAGTATGCATGCATTTTAAATTTCTCTATTAGCATTCATATGCGATTGATGTGCATTCGATTGTGGAAACATCGCTTAATGGAACTCATAAATATTTATACGGTATTTGTGCACGCAGAATTCATGATCCTGCTCTATTTAAACCGTTGTAATTACACAGCTGGAAAATAGTCTTTTTAATAGCTCAATCTCTATTTGATTGCGTCCCTACGACGAATAACTGCTTGAAAGCGTAATCATCGGCTTCTCGATGCAAGTCTCGGCACAGCAATCCAATAGTTTGGAAAAAGCAAACCGATTTCCCAGTTGGATGGCAACGAGCGCCTAGGTCCATCAAATATTCATTACAAACCCCCCCGCCGGTCCCCAGGACCGCCCAGTTCCTGGCACAATTTTGGACAGGAACGGAAAAAGGTAGACATTACCTGCACCAACAGCGACTGGGCGGGCGTTTCCTCCACGCCATACATCGAGCCCGCCACGCTGCACTTCTTGAACTCCATCACGTTCCGCGTCAGCGTGCCGGTCTTGTCGGAGAACACGTACTTCACCATGCCGAGCTCCTCGTTAAGGTTCGACGTGCGCGCCATCGCCGGCGTATCCGACTCCTCGTGGTACATATCGATGTCCATGTTGATGAATATTGCCTATAGAGCCGCCCCGGTGTTTCGGCGGGCGAAAAGGGAAATGGTGTTGAAAATTAGAAAAAAACATCAGCCGCCTCATCGATAGGTCAGCAGCGAGGCGGGAGTCACGTACCCGTCGGGGCTCACGTTTACTGCTCGCTTACCTGTAGAAACCGAACCAGCTCTAACGTAACTTGTAGCGATATTGGAATCAAATTGTTGTACAGAATAATAAACGTAAGCAGATTGTAGGCGAAGTTTTTGTTCAACAGATCTGAAAGAAGGGTAGAGCAATACGGGAATTATAAACGATTTGAAGTGCCTTGGTCGGCGTGGTCGGTCTTGTGCTCTCCATGCCCACCATCTCCACCCTCCAGTAGAGGTGGCATTGACATTTCAAGTGGAAGACGACACGAACAGAGTTCCGTCACCGGGACGCGTTGTGTGACCTGGACAAACACCGCCGAAGTTATCGGCTAAGTAGGTCAGCCACCACGTGACCCGGCACCGGCTGGAACCCTCCTATATGCTAATCTATTTATTCCGAAGCGACCTGGATAAATAAACGAATACTCACTGCCGATGCCTAAGTACCAGTCCTTTTTAAAATGTTCGTTCGTCCAAATTTGGTTGAAAATGCAACTCACGATACAGAGAATGATCAGAATGAAAAATAACATTAGAATTTGCGTGTTTGTCAGTCTGTCAACGGTAGAGCGCTGTTCGGGGACGAGAAGAGAGGAGAAAGAAAGAACAGAGGGCCAGTTTAGATGGAGTCAACGCAGGCGACAGCTTTGTGATTTAAGTTTGTCGGGTGACGTCTTACCTTCAACGGCGCTGAGGTAGAGTTTCGCATAAGTTTCGTATCGTGACCGGTGTAGATAACGATTCCGAATATCCAGGCGGTGTTCCGTAGCATGGCGCCTCGCAGTAACAGCTGGTCCGGTCCGAGGGCTACCGCTCTGGAAGAAAGGAGGAAACACAATTGTAGTGCAGCGATTACACTTTTGGTAAGCGCAACTGGTGCCACACCCCGGCACCCAATTTCAGTTGGTCTAGAGCAGAGGTTGGCAAAGAGTGAACTCCAAAATATGCGTTTTAAATATGCCCCTGAGTCTTATTTCCGATCCGTGTCTTGCGGATCTATTATCAATATAAAGAACAACGTTGAAATATGGATAAAACTTAAGGTATTTTAAGGTTAACATCTTTTCGGATCTTGCTGTAATTCTAAGTTGATAGTATATCCTACATTTCATGTTTGCCAACCACTGGATCTAGCTATTCAAACATCCAAACCCGCGATACTTACTGTTTGTCGTGCTCCTTCAGCACGCCATTGAACTCGTACAGATGCCGATTCGGTGGTTCACTCTCGAGCGTGCCGCGAAACTGGCTGAAGTCCTTCGTCTCCAGTATCTTGCTCGTGGACGGCACGCCCTGCCGAATCTTCAGGTTCGTCTCGCCGTCTAGGTTGGACGTCTCGATGAAGGACATGCCCTGCGGCTCGCTGGACGACAGCAGCACCAGGTCGGCCGGGAAGAAGGTGTTGTTGAGCACCTTGACGATGTCGCCGACCGACAGCTCCTGCCACTTGATCGTGTGCCACTGGCCATTTTGCAGCACCTCGATCACACGATGGTTGATCTCATCATCCGCCCGGTGTCGCTTGATATCCTCGACGATCTCCTTGATGGCGCTCACCGCGAGGATGAACATAAGCGGCACGAGCGTCGTGTAGCGACCGGTCGGCGACACATCCGGTATCTGCTGCAACAGTGCGATCAACAGAAAGAAGCAGTTCGAATACCGCCGGAACTGCTCGAACAGAAACGATGGTAGAAAACTAAGGACACTGTCGGGCGGGAACGGACGAGGGATCGGATAAAGTGTTATTAGTATGTAGCCGCTTTGATATCATCAACTCCCAGGATAGTTGAAGAGGGAGGTTGAGAAAGCGTTTCTGTCGTTAAATCGCCCCCTGCTTCGCACGTACGCGGTGGTGGTGTATTTTTATGACGATTTTATCCGTGCCGGAAAAGGCACGGTCGATAGAATGTGACTCAGTAGCGCCAGAAATAGCACCACACACAAACAGAAAGGATACGCCTCCTAATGCGTTATGCATAGCAAGTGGCCGCAGGGAGACTATAATCGGGACTCTCCCGGTCTCATTTGAATACCACGCGTGTAGAAACGGTTGTCCGAGGATGTTGCGGAGCCTTACCTATATTTAGCGGTTGAGATATGATTGTTACAATACTTTTGAACTTGTGGTTCATTCAGCCGTATCACGCGCTTATCCGAGTCATCCAGCGTTATGCCCGAGGTTGTAGCATCGTCATCATCTGGCAATGGAGAGTGGCAGAAAAAGAACAGAGAAAAAACTGTTACTTGTGGTAATAATCATAATTGGCTTCGCGTGTTCATTTACCGATAAGAATGTAAATCACAACGAATTGACATAAACAGTTTCACATTTAAAAGACATTGCGACGGGGGGAGCGTTAGCGATTTTCTTTAAATGTTGAATCTCGGGAATCAGTCATTTTGTACATATAGTTCTAAAATTCTTTTCCAATTTTTACCCATGAGAGAGTGCAATGTGTTGCGGTTTCTAACTGCAACGTTTCGAAATCATCAAATCAAGGCTCCATTTTGCGGCATCATGTGCATCATAATTCCACCGACTTGCCCACTGAATTCTGAATGAGCTCCGTTCATTTGCCTACAACGTGGCTCTTATCGGATCGATGTTTGTTTGAGTCAAGCTGCGGGTCGGTGTATGACAACGTTACTGCTGCATTGCTCATCATAATGCATTCTGAGTCGACAGGGTTTTGCTGCGACAAATGGGGAGGTGATGTAGCGCAAATATGTCATAAAACGATTTACTTCCCAGCGAGATTTTCAACAGTCATAAAAACCGGAAATTGATGACACAGCAAGTTTTTTTCAACGAAGTAATTGAACTACGTTTAGTTAGCATAGAGAGATACATCGTTTTGGATTGGTTAATTTCCCTCATAGAAATCCCAAGAAATATACTTTGGACGCTTCGGATTTGCCAATTTCTAATAATCCGTATAGTATCCGAAAGATGTCGCTGTTCGAGTAGCAAACATTGGAGATGTATAGAATACAACGTTTTCTAAAACCTGACCAAAAGAAACTACATGTGACTTCATGCTCCTAGAGTCTAATAGCATCGGTTGTCGACCATCGACTTATCTCGACCTACTCAACGAACGAGATGCCCATTATCTTGTGCAATGCAACGTGAAGATATGACTGCACTACTACCCAACCCAACCTAGACAATGTATAACCAACTGACACCAAAAGCTAAACCAAACACACTCGAGACACAAAGATGCACATTTTATCCCACACACCCAGCGCAGCCAGCGGTATGGTGATGGTTCGTGCCCTTTAGCACAATCGATTCTTGCCGGACGACCACCCTGGCGACCGATAGTCAAGACGCCACACTGGTGGCCACTTATTGCTGGCTGCCGCATACCTGACACCCAGCGACCCACACCGAATGGTAGGAGCAGAGTTTATACGACTGCATCTCATCCTTACCGAGCCGGATTGGATCAGTGTTGGGGCAGCGGATTGCGGACTGGTTGGCGAGTCCCACCCACAAGAGGAGCCGGAATATCTCTGTGCAGCGCTGAGCTCCTGCCAAAACCGCACGGGTCACGAGCCAAAGCTGTTCTCCCTTTTCAGCGAAGGCCGTTTGTATGTAGCTCTTCGCTTCGAGAGAAAAAAATTAGGTGATATACCCATTCGGTCGAGATGGTGCTGTACCGACGCACCGGCGAAGGTGAGCTACGTACAAAACAATAAATCCAACCTGAATTATGTTTATGATCTTTCCGGCAGAGCAGCGGCAGGATTAAATTGCAAAATTATTAACCGAACAAGTGGCGCGTGGTGTGTTACACACTCATGCGAGAAGTTTTCTCGATTCGACCGCTGAGACCATGTTAATGTGTGTGGATTAATGTAGCGATTGTTGCCGCGGTCGAGCGGAGAGTATTAAAAGGCAATAAAAGTGAATAATTGGTACAGCTCATTGTTTGAAACTGTGTGTTCGTGAGGGGAATATGGTTCCAATATTTATAAACAAACACGTCGCTGTGTTCATGACACATCGCACACACAAAAAACACATCAGTACAGACCGACATTTCAAATAAACAGACCCACTCGAAGGTTAGACTATTTGGATAGCATTTCAAGGACTGTCTATCGATATCGCTTACCGTGCTGTGTGCTGGAACAGCAAGTCCAAACAATGCTACACAGAGACCAAGTGAAACTTCCCCCAAAAGTGTCGAAGTTAAGGTGCAACCTGTTCAAACCCAAAGTCGGCGCAACCTTGGAGCAAGCAACGCGACGACCCGCATAACTGCCCTACCTTGCAATTAGGCTCATTTGTTGATCGCCAAACAGAGGAGCGTCGGAGGATTCGGTGGTTGAGCGATTCATGCACCAGTTACTTCGGGTGCGGTCCGACAGGAAACGGTGCGATATAAATCTTCCAGCACAACGCGGTTTACTAAGCGTGCTGGTGCTGCTTCCGGGTTTGCGGATCTTTTAGACCAACTTCAAACTTTACGGCCGGGAACTAATTACCGTGCTGCTGCTGCTGGTTCCTTTAGTCCGTTCAGAACGTATGATACTAATGAACACCTTTGCGAGATTTACTACCCTGCATGACTACGACAACGGTTCCCTCATTAGGATCTCGTTCCTAGTGTAAGCCCAAGGACTTGGACTTGTCATCCGCAGAAAAGAATGCTCCATCAAATAGTAGGGTGGGTAGGGGGGAGAGAGAGAGAGATGTAGTACATACAATTTCACGGTCACGGGGTGTCCGCTCCTTGGTCGCGAGAATGAAATGCCCGCAAAAGCAAAATTTATGCCCCGTCGGAAGGAAGTGCAAAAAAGTACACCGGTAGCGAAGGAGCACCGTAGCTTGGAAATTTGCATAATGGCATCCCGATGGTAATGGAGCGTGTAGGCTCCTTGTTGCATCATTGATGCACCAAGGTACCCTGGAACAAGGACGTACAATCGCCCGGGCCAGTCGGAAAATGTAAACAAAAAAAGGACACTCCCGCATGGAAGCGATTAACGTGATACGTTCAGAGCGTCCAGATCCTGCTGGCGAGTTCCAGCCGTACCGAACAATCTCGGCATTATTGCCTAGGTCACATTACGTACGGTGCCGGGTGTACCGGGTAAAGCCCTCCACCGACCAGTACCTCGCTCTATCTCACCAGAGCATGGGAAATATTGATTTTCGGTGTATCGGGGGGGCACGAGCGGAAAAGTCATGAACGGTCGTCATGGCTCGTAATGAGTTTTCCTGCACGACCCAACCGCCGCCACCTGTTTCCCGTGCATATCCTCCTTTCTCTCACCAACAGCAGCACTCAGAAACCATCCAAGTTACGCTTCTCCCCCGGAGTTCATGTAAATTATAAAAAAGGGAAGTACAAAATTAACAACAAAACACCCGAAGCGTAACTTCTTCTCCGGTGGAGCTGTGGATGTGTGCGGGTGTGTGGAACGGATCATATTCTTACGGTTAACCAAACGGAGCCTCAGCGCGCGATACATGGAGTTGAATGCCATATCCGGATAGGACGTCCGATGCGAGAACGATGAAGCGCTGTTCTTCGCAGCGCACACGACGGCGACTGGGATGATGTTCCGGATCCTGTTTCCTTTCTGGTGCTGCTGGCTGGCACACTGCGCTCCGATCCGTGTCCGGTTCGGAGTTCACGGACAACGGCAGGGCGTCGCAATGACGCAGATGCGTACCAGCTTATCTCCGCTCGATTGTGCGTCGACGATATCCTGCCGCGGAAGTTCTCGACGTGTTTCCATGAATGTTACGATGCTTCACTTCCGGGATTCGCATTCGTAGCAACCAGCTACTCCGTGTCCTTATCGTTTTCCTCCGACAGCTACTTGGATGAATGTTTTTGTGGTTAGACGCAGGTCAGACTACTTCGCGGAGCTACCATGGGACACATGGGAGTGGCGAAAGGTCGGTTTTGGCTCGTTTTGGCTTGAACTCGTTTCCAAACCCTTCCATTCTCGGGACATGGCGCAAGAACCACACCGGAGAAAGTGCACAGGTCATGCGGAGCTCATTAGGGTCAGGTAGGATTGCCTCCGCCTCGGTTGCTCTGTCGTCCTGGGCAAAGAGTTTGGGGGTTCTTTTTCTATATACACACACACACACACACACAAACACCACAAACGGAACACAACACACACACGCGCGCACGTACAAAACTGGGTTTCGCAATAAGTCAATCCGTATGAATCGATATAATCGCTTCGTAATGGTAGGACGATGATAGTATTGCGTGGAATTATGAGCCTGATTGATTTTTCACCAGAACAACACGTAGAGCGCACGGATCACGGCCTGCCTAGCTCCCACGGAACACGACCAGATGTCCCGGATTGGGGCGTCACACCGTCAAATTGCAACACAACGCAACACCAGACATATGGTAAACAACGAATGCGATCCTTTCTGCGAATGGCAGGACCTTTTCTCGGGTTTCGAACACTTTGCCAGAGTAAACCACGTTCGCACGCTTCGTTATCCGTAAAGACGCACCCTTGGTTTGGCTGCTGCTGGAGAAAATTTTGTTGTTCTTCCCCAAAACAACAACAAAGCAGCTGCTGGAGAACACACACACACGCACTTTTTGCAGCTCACGCGAAAACAGGGCTCACAACAGGACATTCGGTGCTGCAGCTGGTTCGTGGCGAAATGTCAAAAAGGCGCAGGACTCACGAGTCAAAACATCAATACCGTCCCGCACTTTGTGTGTGTGCGTCCGAATGAAAAAGGACATTCTGTGTATATTCCCCTGGGAGTGTTTCTCGTTGCAGGGTTGCTGGGATATTTAGAACGAAGAAGCAGAAGTAAGGACGAAATCAATTGCCATAACAGCTTGCATCGTTTCAGCAACCGCTTTTCTCTGGTGCGTTGGGCATGTTAGAAGAAAGACACCGAACGCTCCACTGTTTTTTGTTGTGCTTTGTTTATCTATCGTCTTGTACAGTAGTCCGTAACCCCTGCATTCCAGTTGCTGTTTGACAGCTGGGCTCACTGTGACAGTTGGGCTCGGCAAGGTGCTGCACATGCGCCCTTCCGGAAAGAAGGGTCTTCTCTACGAACCTTGGGCGAAAGCCGTTATTTGATGTCGCATTTAAAGAATGCAAAGTCTGCGAAATTGTTTTGTTCCCGTAACGCAAGCAGTTGAATTATTTTCTTGGAAGTGGATGATCCCGGGCGAAATCTGATCCATCCGAAATTGATCCATTTACTTTGTTTATTTTCAATCGCATTACGACGTTGCGATTTCTTTGTTTAAAGTTTATTGCACATAAAGTCACCGCCGGAATTCTCGACCTGATGCATTCGTGAGAAAATTCACCGTTTGGTATGATACGGTCCCATCGGAATCAGCGATGAAGTAGGTGCGGCAAGCAGCGAGTTGGATGATCCAGGGCGCTTTGTTTACATTGCTCCTCCGCCACCAAACCCTAGGTCACTTCTCGCGAATCCCTCGGCAACGAAGGAAAATCGAACTACCCGACTCCACCCGACCGCTTGAGGTAGTGCAGAACACGCACACTCCGTCGGTGTGCTATTTCGCATCGCGTTGGGTACGCGTGGAAACACGTCTCCCGCCGTGGTCGTTCCCACGCGGCAAGGATCTTCACGTCGTTGTACGACCCGTATGGGGGCGCGCCGTTAAATCAATTAACCCTGACCATCCGTCGCCTTGCGTACGTGAAGGAAGGTCCACAGCTCGGACGCGGTGTTGTTTAGGGCGGTCCACTCTGGGCCGGCGACGGTTGGGGTATGCGGGGGGTTGAAAAAGAAAACGGAGCAAACCGAACCGAGTTCTCAAGGTAGCGCACACGTACTAATGGAGCGCGGAGCGTCTATTGCTGAGTGAAAAGTTCGAAGCGAGCTCCAAAATTGGACGCTGGCCTACATAGACTCTGCGGCGGTTGGCGTTATACCGACCGTGTGGCAGTATATAGAACCGGCCGTAAACATTCCACAGCGAATAATAATTAAACATTAATTGAGTGTGGTAGCGCATGTACACCACATATCGGGCGAATATTACAGCTTTAAAATATCTTGGAGCTTGACACAATCCACTACAATGTTTTGTGCTCGTCATGGGCGAAAGCCGCGATTTCGCAACGCTGCAAGAGGGCAATCAACCCGTGCCTCAGATGACGCATGCGGTGATGAATGTGGTGTCTCGGAGATTTCGGTTTTGTCCAGTTCGCCTTCTCCAGACATTCGGGGAGGAAAAGTAAAAACCGCAAAAACCGCTCGAAAACTCTTCGAACCGAAAAGCCGCACAGAAACCGCGAAAAGAGACGGAAGAAATGGCTAATTTTGAAAGTCAAATGACGAAGTACGCGAAACGCAGACGAAAAGTCAGGTAACAGATATACGGTAGATAGCTTACGTCGGGCAGGTGGCTTTCGGTGACAGGGGAGGTACAGTGAGGTGAGGTTCCGCACCCGTATGATGAAGCCATCGACGCGCCGGCTAACCTGTTGCATAGTAGCTGACGAGATGCCACTGGGACGCTGGCTGCTTTGAAGCGCTGCTGCCGGTGCAGGTGACACGGAGCCAGGAACCGGTCCAGCTGATTACGTGCTGGAGTCTCCAAGGTGGGCTCGCAAACCAATTCTGGTGGTGGCTCGCGGGTTAAGGCCACACACACACACACATACACGCACTCACAAACACTCGGTCGGTGGCGAAAGCGAGCGCACTTGACACCTACCGCATCATAGTAGCCCGGGTGTGCTGGATATCAACAGTGGCAGTAATGTCCGTAACTTCGCTTGACTTTCCAGCGGTCGGCGGTAGTTGAGTGTCGATAGGTCTATCATACGTAATGCCCTGCGTTTACGGGTGAAAATGCGTGCACAATGCATTGGATTCGCGGCGGGTTCACCACTTGCCGGTCTGGCCTGCTATTGTTTCGCTTCCGACTCCAATTTTTCCGCTTTTTTTCTCTCAGCAGCGATACAGCGGTATCAGCATCACACACTTAACCACATACACACACACACACACACACACACACACGCGCTTACACTTGAACACGAGTAACACTATTTGCTTTATCTACATCCACATAAGGCAGCTGGTGCAAAAAAAACGGTACAGTTGCCTTTTATGCACTACACGTAACACTGGCGGACGCTTAAAGAGGGCGCTTTACATCTTTCGTATCAGATGCTTCACTAGATCGCAATCTGCAACTGGCACACTATGCACTGTTGAAAGACGAGATGTCGCTGAGACAGCGCGTTTCCATTAGTAACAGCACAGCAACCTTCTGCCGTCCAATGGCTCTGCTACGTCCAATATCTGCGGCTGGTGCACCATCGCCGAAAACAGACCAGATGGCTCGTGTGCGTCATGGCGCGCTCGCTAATAACGGTTTGTTTAGATTCGTTTCAAACTGTTAACACTCGAACGGCGGTGGGGAAATAACGAATGTAGCGATCCAACCGGCTGCGCTGCTCCACCACTCTGCACAGCGAGGGCACCAAACGTGGAATGGTTGTTCCGAGAGCTGCGGCACGTTCCGAGGCCGTCGCCACCGAGATGGATACGGGCTTATCATAGCACATATGCCACTCCATCACTTCTCCCCCATCGTCGCCGGAACTAGACTCTAGTGCGCACTGCTCCAACCATGTGCACAATTTAAATAAATCGAACATGCTTAACCCCGCCTGACCGTCAGTCGGTCGTGAGATTTGGTGACTTCTCAAGGCGTTCACGGGCGGTCAAATATTGGGTCCCAATCTAAGTGTTTGGCGTTTGCGTGACCAAGAGAGCCACAGTCATGGACGCACCTAGGCGACAACCATCGTTATCACGATGGTTGAATGTGTACGGACGTTTAGATATTACGTACAAGACAGCGTGCAGCAAAACTTTTTATCTGATAAGGCCGTCACGATGCAGATGTGTGATACAACAGGTATTACTTTAGATAGCGTCAAAAGCTTTCAAGAAATCAATGATACGCGAATCGCTGGATTTTGTTTATGTCTCTCCCACTTCCGGGTATGACGACTGTGTGCGTCGGTACGAAAAATATGTCCGTTTCAAAACAGGTTCGCAAACAGCACGTGGACAGTGTTATCGTTTCAGGAGACATCCAATGTGATGATCCAATGAGCAACACTATGTTGAGCAGCACGTGGCTGACCTCTTTATTCGATCTTTTTGTTATACTTCAACTCTGTATCAATGTCATCTGCATGATGTTGTGGTGATGAAATATAAATTCTTGAAATTTCTTCATATCAGCTTGAAGGGAATTCCTCATATTATATTGAAACCACAGCTTGTCCGTTAGTCATGCTGTCGTCATCGAGTCAAGAATCAGATGGCGGTATGAATCACCTTGAACCGCTGCAATAGACTTCCATCCCAGTTACGTAATCGTATTGTAATGCATGCATGTATGCGTTAATTAAAAGTGCATGGCACACACTCGACCGGTCGTGCTCAATAAGTGTAGCCCAATGACAATGCACCGAGGAGGACAAAACACTATTCACCCGCTGACGAGATGAATCGAACGGCATCAACATGCTAATCATAGTACGCTCGCCACATGTTGGCCATGAATACTATCGCAGCGTAGCTTGGAGAACTCTCATAATCCTAGGTTTCTATATTTTTAAATCTCCACAGCTAGAGGTGGCAAGTGCCACACGAATCGTTCGCCGCTGTTCTGCGCCGAAACAGCTTTGTAAGTTGTTTCTCCATTTTGAGATCCACATCGCTCACGATCGTTTAAGTCATCTTGTTTGCCACCCCCTCCTTACATGCGAGACGTGTCGGAGCAGCGTCATGCCTGGTGGTTCTAAAAAAAGACACATGAATTTGGTGAAAAATACCAATAACAACGACACTGGGGCAACGGAGTTACTACACCGGGTAGCAATGGGCGTGCGGTGCCGTACGTATTTCTCAAATCTCAAACACAGCTCAACAGCAGCAGCGTGGAGATTTTCCAACGAACTCCCACCGGTTGAGCTCAAACAAGCAGCGAGGGTGTACCGGTGTATTATTTTCGTCCGATACATCCAGATGTTGTGCGCAGGGCTGGTCAATTTACATGAGTGCAGTGTGGAAAATAATGGCGTTTGGCCGGACTTCGAGCAGATATCATCGAGCAGTTCAATAATGTTTGGAAAATTGTTTCGATGATATGCCATTGTCACGCTTCGAAAGGAAAATGATGTATAATCCAGCGATCGTTGGATGAGCGTTGCTATCACTGGCCGAGCCATAAACTTCCGGGACGACGTTAATAACGATCGCACAATAATTAGCGATCGTGCTGGTACTGCGCCATACCTGTAGCGCTAATTCACGGCCACTTTCAGCAAAAACTTCTCTGGCAACAATTGCACAGTGGAAGTGTTCTATCATGGTGGTAGTAAGATGATTATTTGCTCATTATAATGGCGTCACGTAAGCTTGGAAGCCTGTGATAAATTCGTGCCTTATTATGTGGTACATCAGCATGATCATCCTATTCATCCAGCAAAATATTTATTGTTTTATGGCTTTCAGTTCAAGATGCTCTTCTTCTCTCTTTACTATGAGATCCTTGATAATATCTAAACATGAAAGTCAACTATTGAATATAGTAGCAAAAAATTGCGAATATTGAACTATTTTCATAAAATTCAAAACACAAAAAAAACGTTTTGTAGCAACAGAATGCAGAAAATTGTGTATGCAATTTGAAGTATTATGATTTTATTTTTCCTCCTTTCGTTTTGGTGTTGCATATTGTTTGTACCGCACTGTACCGCACTGAGACGGCACCCAAAGCAAGCGTCCACGGCCTACTGCTCTCGTACACGACACACACAAATAAATCGACCGGCGCCCGGTTTCTCTCGCGACCGAGCCCCGCGCAATCGGAGACAATCAATCGCGATCGATATCGATAAAAAATTGACAGTGCAAAACCACAAAAAGCAAACCATCCCAACGAGCGCTGCAACGACGACTGCTGCGACTAATGCAGAAGAGAGTATCACATCGCTTTCCAGCAGGCGCAGAAAGCACACGTTTGCGTATTTCCCAAGCGTTGGCATGGGGAATCTTGAAGGTTTTTTTTACGCTTAGTCAAGCGGTTTCGAGGTTAGTCCGCACGCTTGACTTAAGCCTATTCGCCGCAACAAACGCCGGATCGTTCACGAACACACTCGCAGCGCTAGCACCATGAGAATAAACATCTTTTAGGGGAGAAGTTTGCAACGTAACCAGAAGAAAACCTAGTGTAGTTTATCTTCGTTTCGTTCGATGTTTTTATAGCGAGCTTCACGAAATGGTTTGAGTTATTCACTGCTACGTGCACTTCAGAGTAAGGTCAGGCACCCCAAACACACATACGAGTATTATCACACACGATCGCGCACAATCTGGCGTTGGCAAAAAAAACAACCTTATACGGTGGCATTACTGTAAAGATGTGCCCGAAGATTTGCTCCGATCAGCGATGGCTCTCGCGAGCATCTGCCGATGTTGTTGTTAAACTCGCCCCCCAAAACACAATCAACGATCGCGCATTCTGGACCGCGACACTGGACAGCTTCCTCCTCGCGACAACAACACTCACTCAAGCGTTTCTCTGTTTGCGACTGACTGTTGACTTAGGCTCAACAGGCCGCCGGACGCCGGATCGTTCACAAACACATCAACGATACGGCAAGCACCTATCTAACACTACAATCGACGGCACGAACATCTGTTGGGGGTGAATAGGCCCCTAGAATGTTTCAACGTAAATAAAGACGGACTTTTACTTGTATTTGGTTTATAGTTATGATTATCCACATTTTGGAGCTAATAAAACAAAATTTAAATAGTTTATTCACGTTTGACTATAATTACTCCTCTTCATATATTCACTAAGGAAGCAAATTGAGTGTGATCTTATAACATCACCACTCCACGCACACGATCATTACGGTTTTTGTAATGAACACAATAAAGGGTCCAACAACCCTGCACGACGCGTTTAGTGTAGCAGCCATGCCCGGAGATAATCACCGATCGTGAGATGTCGATCACTCTCGCGATCATCCGCGCGATTTTGTTGTGACACACGGCCTCAACACAACAGCATCCACTCACAGACGCCCGATTAACGATTGTGCATCGTTCGCGGAATCGATTGTCGAGTCTGGACCGCGACCGCAAACACCGGAGGTCAGCTGCCTCGCGCGAAGAATTCTCACAAGCGTTTCCGATGCTTGCGAAGACGAACATCCGCACGCCGCCTGCGACAACGCCAATGCTGCCCGGTCCGAAAGGCGCCGGTCTATGTGAGCACTGCCTCAACATGTGGAGGGAAAATGTCAAACTTCAGTTTCAATGTAGAAATCAACTCGATTACGTTATCGGCACTGGCTATCTCAACGAAAGTCCATCGATATTAAATTCGATGTATATTTATATATACATCGATCTATATTTCATCAAACGTGCTGAGTTGTTTAATAAATGGAACGCGCATGGTAAGATTTACGATTTTTACAGATTTTATGAACATTTAGGCCCACAAAGATCTCATTAAACCAGGGGCTAAGCCATTATACACACACCAACGCATTCAACACTTGTGGTCATTATAGGTGCCATTTGACACTTTACAACTTTGTGCTGTGATTGTACCAAATCCGGGCTAAGAGCTATTTTTATAGTATTTTATAGTAATTTAATGGTAGTAGTTTTCAAATATGTAAAATCTTGCAATAAAATATTAAGCACTATATTCATTTTATGTAAATTCAGGTAGCAATTAGCATCTACAACGCTATTTTGGAACAGAGCATGGCAACAAGCTTACAATCAGATCGTAAAATTATAATGGTAAATGCATAAATGGCAAACATGATCTTTAGGTGTCAATTGACACCTCAAACGACCGTGGAAAGTATTCGGTTCAGTTGACCGTAAAGCGTCGATATTAACCCTTGAAGAGACAGCTCTAGTTTTGGTTATGCAGCAGTACAAAACAAAAATGATGTTAGTGTTTTTTCGGATTCAATAATTGCATTCAGTTTCAAGGGTACTGCAAAAATATCAGCTTTTACTGTATCTTTACTTTACAGGCAACTGTTGCGAACGTTTGACTAAGTGCCCGGGACGAGAAACACCCTGACAGCGTTCAATGCACTCGTTTGATTGGATTTCTCTTTCCACACTGCCTTTTGCGGTTTTCCTTCTTATTGCACACGTTCTTGCTTCAAAGGTTGGTGGAATGAAAGAACTTTTTTCTTTTATGTTTCGTCGTTTTTCCTCTTTTCTTACTATGTTGCCTGTTCAAATTTGTTCTCCTTTGTCCGAAAGAGTTAAACGGTTGGATGCCTGGGATCTAGTTTATTCGGTCGTCATGGAAACGATCGAAGTGGAATGTAGCAAACGAATGGGTCAACAAATATTTTAACTCTTTTATTAAACTCAATGAGTAGTACTTAAACTATTTTTAAATATGCTATATGCTTGTAAAATCTCTTAACAAATTAGGGACTGAAAAAGACAGCAAATTTATAAAATAGCTTGTTAAAGATAAACATGAAAATGCAAAAACAAGCTTCGTAACAAGCATCGTTTGTGTTTTCTGTTATCGGCTCTCTTTTAACTAGTACAATAAAAAACTCTCAAGCCGTGCAGCATCGCTGCGAAAGAGGCCTGCTTGCACGAAGGTTAAAATAGCAAAGCACATTATGTCAATTTTTGCCTTTAGCATCATCTATCGCCTAAATTCCACTAAACGGTTCTGGCTCTGCATGATAGGACATCCCTTCGATTCAAAAAAGAAGCATAACACCCGATCCCACCTCTCCGACACCCTTCCACAACTCCCTCTCCAGTTTAAAAGTGGTCGCACTCCAAGTTCGGGCCATCGTTTTGCATCCCCGCTGACGTAGATTTATGTGGGAAGCTACCCGACTGAATGGTGAGCTTAACTCAATTTCGCCGTGATTTGCATATGCATCGTCGGATCGCTGCAGCGTGGTTCGCTCGGCGGGACAATGTTTTATTCAGCTCGACAGTAATTCAATATACGAAGCTTAATGCACTGTGTGTGTGTGTGTGTGCTTATGTTTCGTTGCTTCTTTTTCGGTTCGGTTAATAGTAATGTTTGGCATAGGCATTTATGCTTATCAATTACTTGTGAATATTTTATCCTCCATTAGGTAGCGTGTTCGGATGGCTCAGCGAAAGAGTAGAGTCGCTTATCCAGAACGCGTTAGGGTTCACATGCCACTAGAAACTATTTTTTGCACAACAAGACCACACGACGTTCTTCGGAGGACCCGAAAATTTGGACCCGCAGATTTGATGTCAGCCCAATAGCATTAAGTGCAAGAGCGCTTTTTGATATTTCACTGCAAAACGCCCCACATAAGGCCGAGCCTCCACAATGTGCGTGCCGTACATGTCGTGTCCTTTTCCCTGAACCGGGCACGCAGCTGCTATGTCCGTGGAAATTTGGGCCTTTCCCGAGCGATGTGCAGCGAAAGCCCCTGGCGTGACCTCGATATCGGCAGCGGCAATATTAGGGCCATATATCGCTTTATTATCCTTCGACGTCACGTGCTAACGTGGCACCGGCTGACGTTTGAAAGGCCGGATATTCAATTAGCTCGCCGGCTAGAGACAGCACCTTAGTGGTTCCCCATTGCCACGATGATGCCATTTATTGGCTCACATAAAAGGTTAGCTTTCCGCAAAGAAAAACGGCACTAAAAAGTGAGTCATAGTGTAACCCACTCACACACACTATAGTGCCGTCATCGGGGAGATGGATAGTGACTGGTGCAGGAAAAGGTTGGATGCATTTTCAGATTTTATCAAACTCAAAAAAAGCTCACCCTAGCTTGAATGTGCTACTATTAAAGGGAATGATGTTGTAAAAAATTGTAGTTTAATCATTGTGCACACTGTTTCGCCGTTTTTGAAACACATTTTCAGGTAATCGATTGCTATTTATTAGTAAGTAACGTACCATTAACGATGCTCTAACGAGGATTTTGCTCGGAAACTCACTAATAAAGCTTTAGTAAAGGGTTTGTTAACTTCTCGTTGCATACCTTTCGGCGTATATTTCATGTTTGTACGACACAAAAGCAAAAAGTTTTCCAATTTCATACGCTCAGGTTGATTGAGAAAATGTGCGCCTAAATATATGCAATCCGCGCTAAAAGTAACGTAATGTTACTACTCTGGAAACGTTCCGTTGCCAAGGTGATAAAACACTCACCAGCATCAGGAGTACAATCAGCAGATCATTCACGCTTTGTGAAGAGTCTTTATATGATCAGAAAGAAAGATCCATTATACTTAGCGCTGAAAGAGATCATTTTCATGGCCAACTTTTGTTCTACCTCAACAGGATCTTTCTACAATTAACATAATCAAATAAAAGTTATGAAACGAACTTTCTTATCATGCGCTGCGTCACCAAAGCCATTCGTTGTGTTTCCTAGAACGTACAGACACTAGTCAAATATTGTTCCACTGTGAATCCCCACAAGTGGGTTGATGACTAATTATGCTTCTGGGCTAGAAGTGGGCAGCAGCACTCATTCACAGATGGTTGTAAGTTTTTGCTCCCCCACAAAGACGTGTGCAAACGTGCGTTAAGGGGCGGTAAACAACAAATACGTACAGTTCTGTGTATGAATGCCATAAAACTGTTCTAAAATCACCTAGAACGAGGTACAAAGTGTGCTTTTTTTGTAATCACACGCACACAGGCGCACACTTCCGCGAGCAAGCGCTTCGGTTTCGGGCGTTGTCGGGATGGCGAATAAAATTGATCCCGAAAGCGACACCTCCCCACAGTAGCAAACAACAGCTCCCATCGGCGTGTACCTGCGATCGTTTTTTGTGTGAACACCACATCAGCCGCGAAGTTTAAGCCAGTGCCTCAAGATGCGCTTCCTGTCGTACGCTAGCCTGCTCGTGCTGGGTGTTTTGGCGCTGGTGCTGAGTGCGAATGCCGTCCCGTGTGGCTGCCCGAGGACGTACCGGCCCGTTTGCGGTACCGACCACAAGACGTACTCCAACCAGTGCGTGCTGGACTGCCGCATCAACTCCAACTACGGCCGCAAGATCGACTTGAAGCTGCTGCGCGACGGGCACTGCAAGCAGCACGACACGGTTGAGGAGGAAAATTAGGAACCGGCGTCCCCGATTACGTGTCCCCGGCTGGGTGTAGCAGTAGTTCCAACATTTCACAACGCTTGGAGCGCTCGAATAAAGTGTTCCGTAAGGCCCCCCAAGAAAATGCGACTGAAACGTGTATCAGGCGGAAAGAAACCACCGCGTAACCGGCTGTACAAATACGAGTGCGGGGAGGAAAACATCACGCCTCGCGCGCGACTCTGAGAAATCTTTCGTTCGCGGAACGCTTTATGTGCCGCAAAACGAGAGAACAAAAAAAAAAAAAAACAACGCCTATCATGCGAGCCGTTGATGTATGAATAATTTACGCCAAGAATTCATCAGTCGTTACGCAGCGTGCTGGGTGGATGGGCTGGGTGGGTGGCGCAATATATTCCAATAAGTCAGTGGGATCATTTTCAGTGCGAGAATTTCCCCCTCGAAAGCGATGGGAGAAATTCTCGTCAGAAGCTTGGAGGCTTGAACTATTTATTTCCGGGTCATTGGGTGTTATTTGCCTTTCCGCGAAAAGAATTCTACTCTTCTTGGTGTTTTTTTCTGCGTAGGAAATATGTGCAGACAAGTACACATCACGCACACAGTGTGACCCTTGTGGCTTGTGGTTTGGAGTTGTATGGAGAGATATAGGTGACTGTTATACGACAGCAAAGCGAGTCTGTTATACGGATTGATTTTTCGTAATTTATCTCGAATAAAAGTTGCATCTTGCGCTTTTAATCAGCTCTAACAAAAAGATGTTGTCCATTTAGGATAAAGAAAATACGTTCTCTGACTCTGTTATACGTTTTAAATTGAACTGTTATACGTTGTGATCAGTTACGTTTATTACCTTTTAAATGAAAAAAATAAGAATTTCAAAAGAAAAAATAAGTAGGAATGTTCCAAATTTAAACTAGAAAATGGATAAAACTGTTATACACATTGTTGTATAGACTACAACGATGAGCTGTCAAAGTTACTTTTGTGATCGCTGTTGCACTATTGCCAGGCTTTGCTTATTCCTATCTCACATAGGCTTTCAGCAATAAATCCCTGACAGTCTTAATATTCAATTTTCATCGGATTCAATTAATACCACAATCGATCGACCACGATCTCAATTTACTAAACCCGAATGTTTTGCACCGGTGGTGGCATTCAAATGAAAATAAAAACGAAACACACTGTAGTGCCTAGCTTCACCGTAGGCATCGGGAGCGTGATAAATGGACTCGTCGAACGTTGTTCCCCGTTTTGCCTCCACCGTGTGTAACAAACAAATTGCCCTTTCCGGAGCGCCGACGATGCATCAATTTCCTGCCGTTTTCGGGGCGAATCAGCACACCGTCAGCCCTGTCCCTAAGGGGACATACACGCACAAACACACACATACTCGTACTACATCAGCCGGGCACTTTATCAACCGCAGACAGGACGAGGAGCATGATCGAGTGCGCTTTGTTCCGGAAATTGGAACCTGGTCGTCCGTCGGAATCGGACTCCAGCGCCGATAAACTACAAGTTTCGAGGCGCTAGTGTGCCATCGGACGTGTCCCCATGGTCTACACGGCCATGGGGAGAAGCTCGGACGACCCTCGCACGCCTCCTCCGGACCGATGATTTAGTGTGAATGTCATAATTTGCCATTTTCCCACGTGTCACGCTTTCCACCGATGTTGTGCATGTATGTGGGTGTGTGTGTGTGTGGTAAATGTCACACGTAGGCGGGTGGTCCAAAAATCGGCATGGTTAAGTTGTTACGGTGATGTTTGACTGGGTTCCAGCTGGGAAGCAGCGTGGAAAGCAACATTATCGCACCTGCTGTGCGGCGTGCCGTAGCATGACATTTGAGCATAAATTAAGTTAGTGTGTGTGTGAGGTTTTTTATGTTTTATTTAGTATTTGCTATGCTTTGCGGTCTTGAGGATGTGTTTAGTGGTTCATCCTTTTTGTTGTATATCACATATCGTCCGTTTTTTGTTTTGCAAAGTGTCAATGAACAGAACCAGGTTACATAACATCGAGAAATTATATTTTTGACATTGCAGGAACTAGTTTCGGAACATGTTCCGAAAAGAAAAAATCCTTAAATAATAAAACAACAATAATAAAACAGAAATAAAAAAGTGTGTAATGCAGATAGCCTACTTTTAGGCGTGAATCATTGCAGTGCAATCTGAACGCTTCTTTACTCAGAGAGCAGCTAAGTATGTCATGACAATTGTACTTACACAGAAATACTTTCAGTTGTTCCATGTCATCCTCATAACGTTTTACCTTTTTGAAGCAAGAAAATTATTGCTTTAGTTACCATATGCTATTGTAAACTTTAAGTTATCGGGCATTTTCCTCACAGTCCTTCGTCACAGGCAAACAAAAAAGCGATAAAGTTGAATGCAATTTAAACAGTACGAAACAAAAACAACGTTCCCTTTAAATGCTTGTGCAAAATACATTTCTCTCACACCACAACACCAACCAAAAAAAACCTGCTCGTTACTCCCACTGACACTTTGACACTGGCTTTCCTGTTTGCCCGCTACCGTCTGATATTTAACCGAAGCGCAGCGGGAAAGGAATTTAATAAATATCGATCAAAGCGTCGGGCCAGAATTCGATTCCCGGCACCGGCAGGCGCTCTCGAGATTTGCTGCATTGCTCTTGCACACACACACACATACACACACACACACACACACACACACACACACGTACGGAGCTGCGTGGCGTTGCAGTGAAAACGGTGCAGTTGCAGTGAAAGCATGTTGGACGTGTTGTCCCACGCCCCGACGGGGACGGAGAGAAACTCGAAACGAACAGGATGTGTTTGAATTTGCACTTTTCGCCGGGAGTGCGGTGTAGGTTTTGCTTCCGGTGTTCGAAACTTGTGCCTTCGACACGGTCCGATAATCGGGCGCATCTTGTGCAATTCGGTTGCTTTAAACTGTTTGCGATTGCTCCAGGTGAAAACGGCTCGTTAACTACTTTTGGAGGTGCAAATAATGACGTGAACAATGGGAGCCGCAACTGCTCGAGAATCAATTTCCACATCTTCACGTGGACCGCTATTATGCTACCATGGATAGTTCTGCACGAAAGCACAGAAAACAACTCAATAACTCGAGATAGTAGAGAACGCAAAAAACCGCGCAAAGGCAAAAATAAGATCCTTTCGAGAGAGGGTTCGAGCCGGCATAAGCGCTGCCCGGGGCACGACCACTTCACGGGGCTTTGGTACGTGTGCGACAGATTTTAGCGCTCCCGGTTCCGGCCGGCTGCGGAACTCTTATCAGCGCCCGCTTCAGTGACCCATTCGGGCATCGTTGTCATCAACAGCTTTTGCCGGAGCCAGAACGGAAGTACGTAAAGGATTATAGTTCACCGCTTCCGAGGAGCCGCATATGAGATCATTATTGCGTCTGAACGAGGCAAACAAGTGTCAAGGAGATACGCGGAGATGGTGAGAAAGATGTCTTTCCACAACAAGATTGGACACTGTGGTGAGTCGTTTTTTCGTCTCATCCAAATATATTAAGTTCTTCAGAGATGGGGGATTTTTAGAGTTCTAGAAACATTCTGGAATTACTCAATACAGCTGTGCTAATAACTGAGATGGGCATATGTTCACTGTTATCCATTGGTGTAAGCGTAGTAATAAATTGAAAGAGTTGATACTAGCTATTGCTGACTAATAATACTCTTTCTTGATCTTCAGTAACGTTTGTATTGACAGCAGGCGTGACGAGGCGTGTATTGACGAGGCGTGACAGAGGATTGCTTGAGACATATACTCAAATACTTCACACCAAATGTCTCTACTACAGACATTGTCTGGTTTAATTGATTACTAATAGGTGACTAGTTTGGATCTTCAGTGACGAGTGCATTACAAGAAATAGCAACTGTAATCCGATCAGTTCCGATTCCAGAGCAGTTTCGATCTTAAGTAATCAACTGATTACCGATCTTAAGATCTTGGATCTTAAGTAATCAACTGATTACTTGCAATCGAAACTGCTTACTAATCACCAACTAATATACTTCACATGTGGAGATGGAGATCCCCCATTGTTGTTAGTGTCACAACAGGTGACAGATGACTCTTTGTTCATCAGACTTTGTCCACCAGCGTAACCCGGTTGGAACTTTGCTCTAATCCCAGAGCATCGCTTTCGGTTGTTCGCTAGAAACGCACTCACCTGCGTACTCCTTACACTTCCGGCGCAGAAACGACGACTTGAGGCAGCGTGGCCGATCACGCACCGGTGGCCCGTTCAGCTCGATGTGGGCCTGCGAGCTGCGCTTGCGCGAACTGCTGCCGGCGGACGCGTGCGACTTCATCGAGTTCTGCTGGGACAGCTCGGAAGAGCGTCGGGAGCGCGACTTGGCGCTGGCACTGTTGGCGATGGAGGCACTGACACTGGTCGCCGGGCACTGGCTGACACTCCCATTGACGGCCGACCCGTTCGACGCGATCGGACCGGGGGCGGCCGGCGTCGCGCTTCCGTTGCTGGCGCTGGCGTTGGTGTGGGAGCTGCGCCGCCGGTGGTTCCCATCCGCACCGAAGATCGTGTAGATCGTCCCGTCGGCCAGCGCCTGGGCGGACGTGACGCTCGGCAGGGGCGACGTGATGGGCGTGATGTCGCCCGGGTCGAGCAGGCTGCTGAAGCGCAACTGCGCCCCGGACCCGGAAGCGCTCCGGATGGAGGAGGGCCGTGCGAGCGGCGCCGGAAGCTCGACCACCACCGGGGCCGGCGTGCTCGGCGAGGTGGTCCCATCGGTGAGCGGGGTGGTGGGCGTTTCCGGCTGCGCGAAGATACGGGCCGGCGGCGGTGTGTTCGGCAGGATCGCAATCGGCGACAGGCTGTTCGGACTGCGTCGCATCGTTCACGCACACATGCACACTTCACACTTTGCACACTGTTCCTTGTTCGTTCTGCTTCCGTTCCGCTGCTGCCCGGGGGGCGATTCGACATCCGCGCGCGCGTCAGGCGGTTAATTCGATTGCGCGAACGGGGCGGTCGTTAACGCACGGGGTGCCATTCGCCGGTGCCGGATGTGGCCTGTTCGGTGCGACTCCATGCGCACGGGACGAGGCGCGGCCATTTTCAGCCAAACGGTTGGACCACTTGTGGGAGGGATTCTTTTGCGGTTCGCCGTTTTGCGAACCCGTTCGAGTAGTTTTGCGCTATCTTAATGGCAGTGTTGTTGTTTGTCTAAATGCAGATTGACGTGCTTTTCTCACTCACACACACGTTCACTGCTGTAACTGCTCGAGCGGCGGGTGGGATATAAAGGGTAGATAGTGACTTAGACAAATATTTGCATACTTTGCGGCGCGTATTTGCTTTTCGAGCCTGAAAGTATGCAATCTGTGTGAGCAAGTAGTGAACTAGTTCTATAACCACTCTTTATTTATCGCTTTATCAGCTATCGACTGGGATTCTTCTTCTTTTTTATTTGTTTTCGAATTTTGTCCTTTTTTGCTGCAGTCTTCTCTTATTTTTCTTCAAATGTCAGTTTTTACTTACGTTTTTTATAGTTTTTTTTATTTAAAAAAATAGCTTAATAACAACTAAAGAATAAAAACTATGCGTGAATCTCAAAACCGTAAAGAAACCTCCTTCCCATCGATAATTAGACTCCAAATTTATATGCTGCTGCGGAGGTATTAACAAGCATAATAACTTCCCATTACAAGCAATACCTCCGAGCCGGAGCGAAAACAAAAAGGAAACCCCTATAACAATGAAAACACCACCCGATCGCACCAATAAATATCTCCTGCGCAGCATGACCGAACCCTCCCGTGCTTCCCACTACGCGGGAACCCCGTCGTTGGCACGGTTTATGCTGAAAAATAAAAAGCAATAAAATCGCATAACACACCGGTTCGGCCGGAAGCCAAACGGGCCCTCCTGACCCCGGGTTGGGTCGATGGTGGTGTGCGCTCCAACTCCGCTCCAAATCAACGAGGAGAAGAAGAAATGCGTGAAAATTTTTCCAAGAGAACAGCGCGAATAACGAAGTGTGACTAAGAATCGTTAAAGTTTCCACCAACCAGCGCGCACATTAACGCGACACCAACGTTTCTGCCGTGTGCCGATGCTGGTTTGGTTCTTTTTTGTTCGTCACGGGAAACAGAGAACATATTTCAGAAGGAAGCAAGCTGGACACGTATACACGCACTCCTCGATTGTGGGCAAAAGGGGGCGAAAAACGTCAGCGAATTTGATTTTTAACGACAAAAATAAAGGTCTGCTTGTTTGCATGCGGCGAGCTCAGCGAAGCGTGAAACATGAAAAGGGAATTTAATCAATTTTCATTTCAGAAATGAATTTAAATATTCGTTAAAATTGAACCGCGATGGAGAAATTGGTCATACAATTTTCATCAATAAGGATTGGTCATTCCAAATCCGTTTTCAACCTAGTCTTATGATGGTTGTATTATATTAATAAAACAATGTGTCAGGCGGATTGCATGAATTGATAAATATTTGTCAAAAATTGATCTTCCTATAAATTGAACATAACACCGTGGGAGAATTCAATTAAAGTGCAAATAAAGCGTTTATCAACTTCCGCTTTGATTTATCAGCCCAAAAGTATGTAATTGGTGCAACAATCTCTTTCTTAACGCATAGTTTTTGACGTTAGTGGCGGCTGGAATCGTTTCCGTGATGCGGATTGCATACTTCTTGGCGGCTATTGGCTTTATCCGTACCCAACCGTATGCAAATAGACCAATTTGGTGTATTTGCTCAACATCAACAAAGCTCACCGGTTGCAGGATGAAGAATTAGAAGGCAATTTAGCGAATCGATATTCCATAATCGACATTAAATATTAATTTCAATTAAAGACGCCTCAAAGCCTGTCTCTCCCCTTCCCGGCGAGCGTCAATCCTTTACCCACTGCTCGCCCAACGATTTTACATGTTTTTGTTTTCTGTCGTTTTTTCTCACTCTCTCTGCTTCCTTTCTAAACAATCCACCTTCGCCTGCCACAAGGAGCCAACGGAGCCCGAGGCAGCCCGACGAAACGAGCGTATCATTTGAATAAATATAAAACAAAGCTCAACCGAGCACGACGACAACCGCGACGCGCAGTTCATTATAAACTTATTTACTACCCTGTTCTTCCTCGGGTTCTCCTGCACGCCCGCCCGACACGGTGGATTATGTTTCCGGATGGGTTGAGCTTGATATTAAATAAATACCGCCAAGACAAAACCAATCCGCAGCGCGGAGCAACGAAAGCAACGGCAACCGGGTTCGGCGGATCAATATCGGATCTGGCCGGAAGCGCAAGCGAACCTTCTGGTTCGATAAACGGACGACGAAACCCGGCCCCGGACGGTGGATGGGTAATAAATTGGCCAGCGTTATGTACACGCGGAACGGGACGGAATTTATGTACACGTTTAAGCCCGCGAGCAACAAACGCGAACCTGATCACACCGTTCGCACTGGGACTTACAACCGCTTTGCCAAACGATCGATTCACCGAGGGAGGCTTTCGAAGAGAGGCGCGTTTGTCGGATTAATTATTAGAAAAAAACAGCCTCCTTGGAATAGAAATTCCACCCTAATTAATCGACACTCGATTGGTTCGGTCGGTACTCGCGCGTCAATCATGGGTGCGCATTGACACACATATCAGGCAGCTGCATGCCCGATGCACCCCAATGCTGCAGGCAACACACACACACACACACACACACACACACCGAGAGATAGAGAGAGATAGAGAGAGATTCATCTGGCCAGTCGCGGCGGCCAACCGTCCGTAAAACCAAACTCACGGTTCGTGAAAATATTACGATGGAATGCGCTGCTGTGCCGGTTGTTTTTGCTTGGTTCTTGTTGTTGTTTGTTACCTCGACCCCTCGACGTAGCACGTGCCAAATGGTTTACAATTGGCGCAAAATTTTAACCGACGGCGGCCCGCTGCTGATCCGTCCCTTTCGAGGTTCGATATGAATTTCCTTTGACACAAATCCGTCGATGAAACGAACGAACGAAACGGGCGTTCGAGCCAATGGTTCGGTGTGGAGGTGGACAATACGAAAATAGCTTGCCCGACCGACCGACTGCCTGCCTGCCTGCTGTTTTATGGTTCAAAAGGGAAGGTGTGTGTGTGTGTTTCGGAAAATTTTGAAAGATGGCAAAGCGTAGGAGGTTCTGGGGAAAAGGGCCATATGTGTGTTTGGCCCCCGTGCAAACGAGATGCAGATCTGTATCGCTCGCTGTGCTGTGCTAGCGGAACGTTCTTGGGAGTCAGTGCAAGATGCTTGGCACTCCGGGTTTCAAAAGGGGGGTGGTGGTGGCGGTGGGTTGTTTTTGTTTTATTGCATTTGCGAAGGTTCTGCATCGTAAACAGGTTGGGGTTTAAAGTTAAAAGGATCGGCTTTAATTCCTCTCCCACACGGTTGATGCACGTATGCTCCGGTCGGTTTCTAGTGAGAGCTAGAATCTTGAATGTTATTTAAAGATTTAAAATTATGAACGCTAAGTTTATAGAGCAATAATTCGGTTGGAACTTGTGTATTTAATTTTGCTCTAACTTTTTGAACAGTTTGCTCAGTAAATAGGCAATTTTTATAATACGAAAGACACAGACGAGAACTTTTGCTTGAAATGAGCAACACATCAGTTGCAACTACACATAAGATAAAGACAGTGATGCTGATGGAATGCTGGCAAGTAAGTCAGCTTTTCAAAGTAATTTAATTTTATTTTTAAACGATTTGTTTTATCTAATTATTAAATTATTCCTCGGTAAATAGCTCTTTAGGCTTAAAAAGGTATTATGAGGGCATTTTGTAGCAAAGGTTGCATAGTTTTAGGCGCATCTTATCTGTATCAGCCACAATATATGCAATCTAAATCACATCAAACGCACCATGTTTGCGCCAAAATGTTTGCAATCAGCGTGACGCGTTATTTCTTTTCTGCTTGTAATTCGACTCCTCTGTCATGCTCGTGGAAAGTTTCATCAAAACCTAACTAGAAAGACTACAAATCAAAACACCCATGAAGGAAGCAGAGTAGAACTTAGAAAAAACGTAAATAAAATATGTAAAACTTCATGCAAAATGAAAGATCCAATCTTGCATCCCGCAGGAGGTTCGGGAGTTTTCATGTGCTTTTCTTTGCCTGAACACTGTCACTTCCTTCTCTTCAGAAACGTAACCACCGTTCACACACACACACATCACTCACGCACACAGCAGCATTTCACACTTGAAGACACACTGAACTAGATTTCCACTCCTGCCGTTGCCGTTGCCCCGGCCGAAAGGACATTATTTCTCGTTCGCATCCTTTTTTTCCCAGCACGTGGAGCACATACATTACGCTCGGCGAGCACACGTTGTGATTGTAAATTTCCACCTTTTGTAGCGCGGCAGCGGATAGGGCAAGGACAGCGAGTTTCTGTTAACTTATCAGCAGCTTACGAGAAAATCCTTCCCCGGCCTCAGAAGGGCCCTTCTGGAGGAGCAGATTTACACGGACGCGCGCAACGCGTTTGTTTGGAGGCGGGTTGTTTCTGTTCCCGGCCCGGCCCAGGAGCAAGGTGTCCTCTCCTGTTGGTGTGTTTCCGTCCGTTCGCAGAATTTACGCGCGTGTTTCGAGCGTTTTCGCAGAAGGACCGCGTCCGGTACATGGGCGCTGGTGTGCGTGCGCGCTAGTAGATTTTGGGGATTCTCGCTCGCTCGCTCTGTTTACCCGGGGCTTCGTTTTCCGCGGGGTCGGTTCGGGAGCGTTCCGACCGTTACCGAAACCGGTAGGCGATTGTCACGGGCCGAGCTTCCTGCGGCAACTGATCTTTGCGGTTCGCCCCCGGTACGTGTCGAGCCGGACTGCGAGGCAGCCGAGAGCGTTCGGGCGTTCGGCAAACACGCGGACCCCGAACATCCGGGCGCAGTCGACTCCGAGCCCTTGCTCCACCGCGGTCGCCGGGCCCCGTTCGTTGCGTCCTGTTCGTCCTGCGGCCACCCACAACCCACCCACCCCGCTTTGACACAGAAAACTGGCCGCGATTTGCTCTCGGCGCTGCTCACCGACGGCAACGATGTCACTGCCACGGAGGATTCGCACCGGCATCGGGTGGAAGAGAGAGAGAGAGAGAGAGAGAAAAGAAAGAAAGAAAACAAAACAGGTCGGAAAAACCGACCTAGTCGAACACACGCTGCCGCTCCACGTGGTTTCGAGCTGAAATTGAGCCACCCGTACACGCCCGAAGGACATCGTAAACCTTCTGCTTCTGTGTGGCAGGGTGTGTGTGTGTGTGTGCGTGTGGTTGCGTTCCCAACCTCGTGGAGGGTGGAAATGGACGATATTTTTGTTTATATCGTCGATTGAGGTTTGGAGCGTGGGTTCCGTTTCTGCTTTTTCGTGTTTAATTTTTTTAAAGCTGTTGGCGTAAAGCGAAGGATTTTCTTTTTCTTTTCCTGGCAGGCGTTATTTGCGGTCCGTATTTGTTCATGTACATTCATTTAAGGTTTACTCCACTGGACCCTTTTTTGGGGGGAAAAAGAGGCTCGTTGTTCGAGAAAGGTTTTGCAAACAAGCCGTACATGAGCAGTTTTATAGTTGAGTTTGCTTTCCTTGCTGGCGAACATGATAAGGACATTGGATAATAATAGCACAAGTAATGAAGCGTATTTAGAATATTATAATGCTTATCTTAGTTTAACAAATATAAAAAGGTTCACGAGAAACTAAATAGAGATGATGAAAAATGAACAAATAGATAAAAACACGACGATGTCGACTTACTCGCAATTGAAGAAGCTAAGCGAGAAAATGTTATAGTGTGAAATGTGATAGTTGTAATAAAAGTAAACAACATGAATAAAAAGGAAACCTTGAGTAAGAAAAACGAAACAAGCATGCAAATGTTTTCTTAAATATCGTAATAGTGAACAACAGAATCAAGAAACCTATAAAAATCAAATAAAAACGTATACATATGTAAATGAAAACATATAACAAAAGTGGGAAAGAAAACAAAAAAAAACGAATATGAAAACTATAGTAAAAAGCTTAAAACGAAAGCTTCATGTAAGTTCAAGGCAAAATCGAAAAATAGGAATAAATCGGGAATAATGTGTAATCATCTCAACGATGAACAATTATAAACTAAACAAAATGTACAATAAATAGTTGACAACATCTGCTAACACACCTCTTCCACATGGCCACAGTTTAACAACCACATCGTGGATCTTAGTGGCGCTCCAAATGATTCTCAGCAAACGAAAAAATCGCCCACCAAGAGCACAGGAGCTTTCGAGCCCGCAAAAAGGCACACCAAGTGGGTCGCACATTCAACTTCGAGAGCGTCCCCGACCGAAAGCGAGCCAAGTGGCCAGAGTCAAGAACGGCGGCTCCATTGAGCAGCTTTAACTTGAATGAAGTTGATTATCATAACGTCGTTACGAATGGTGCAGCTTTCCCCCCTCCACGAGGTGGTTGTGTAAGCGGAGCAGCGTAGCAGCGTCGTACGATAATTGGGAAAGTCCTCGCCGTTAACTCCCTCGAGCGAAAGTGCGTTTATTGGGGGTGTGCTTTTGTGTGTTTGTGTGTTGATGTGTGCGTTGAGTATGTTTACGTCCCTTCAAAGTAGGGCCCCGAGCTTGTACTATACTCCTGCACCTAAAGGCACGGCCGGACGATGACGACGGATTTAGGCTTCGCTGCCTTTTTTTTCCTCTTCTTCAAAGCACTCATTTTTAATGGCACCCGAAGCCCGTGCAGCCTGCGGAGAAGGCTGAAACAAACTAAGCAAATCACGCTCCCACCCACCACGCACTGGACACAGCCCCCCCCCCCACACACACACACACATTGTGGAGCGACGACGCCACCAGGACGAAAGCAGACTTTTATGACGCCGCAGGCTTTACGACGGGCTCCGGCGGCGGCGGCGGCCAGCCGACTCTCGATTGCACTTTTCCCCAGGGCAGCACGAGCACATGCTCAGCCACACCAGATGATTGCCGGAAATGATGAATAATAGACAATTTTATTTTGCTACGTCCGTCCGTCTCCGGCGCCACCGCTCATGGCGTCGTTCTAGCAGCGACCGAGCGCCTCCATCGCGGGGTCCTGCGGCCCAATGAGCCCGGCCGACCGGTTTTAGTGTGAGCAAATATTTATGCCATTAGGTGGTGATGAAATTTGAAACTACGAAATTAATTAAAAACCATGTCCCGTGCGTGGTTGTGCTTCGGGGTTTGTGAAAGTCTCTATTTCTGCGGTGGAAAAGAAGCAGTATTAAAGATTTAAACGCTTGTTATACTTTCCTTTTGATCTAGAAACGTATCGAAATCAATACAGAGAAGAAAGAGAACGATACGGTTTTTGAGAGAACGATATGGATGATATTATTATAAAATAGTTTACAAATTCTAGAAAAAATAGTACAAATGCTAGATAAATTCCAGAGTTGATAACGAAAGGTGAAAACTGCTGTTCTAATGAATTTCTTCATTTGTTAGCTCTGATCTTTGCCTCAATATAACAGAACAGAACAGGATTGATTTGTATATTTCACTATTATTGGAATATTTTGCTTATAAAAGTTTATAAAAGTAAATACATTGAGAAAATAATCAAGTTACTTTAAGAACAGGTGTTTTGTGATTCTTAACTACTTAAATAAGATATAAAATAAGATATAAATAAGATATAAATGAGATATAAAAAGATAATAAAAGTCTACATAAAGTATATCAGAAAAAACAACAAACTGAAAACTAGCACAAAATCACATAGAAAAAAGTGTGATTCGGAGGTAAAATAAAGAAAAGAAACTGATGCCAATCTGGACTCATCGAAAAAAGTCATCGATAAAACTAAATCCAATAATCTTCGTTTCCGTTCCAGCAATCGAAAATCGGTTATCTTGAATATTTATCCCATACACTCACCCAACGATGACCTTCCCACTTAAACACACACACACACGCGCAGCAAAACATTTGTTCTTAAAGATTATGCTAACGAAGGGACGCTAGATAAATCTCGTCCCGGGTCGGGCCCGGGTCGTTGGATTAAAGGGAAGCATCTCTTCGGAACGCAAACGCACACAGTTCCGGCGCCTATGCATCCGGCGTTTAGAGCCGGCTGCGTGGACCGCAGGCGAACGTACAACAAACTATAAATTATTTATTTATATTGCCATTGTCAGCGTGGCTAAAATATATATATATATTGAAAATGCTGATTCGACACAGCGAGCCGGACTGTGTTTTTCCCCCGCTCAGCTTTAACGTGTGCCTTTGTGTGGGTGGGAAACATTCAAAGCAGGGTTTATTTGGTGCGATGCGGGTTTAAATCTAAGCGGATGAGGATAAACTCGCTAGGAACAACTTCCAATTGTATGTGTGTGTGTATTCTGTTTTCGTGTGCTGCTGGTGCTGTTTAATGCACTCACCGAGCGTGGAGATAAGGTCACGACAAATGACTAAACTTTCGCCTGTTTGCTCCGCAGTCTTGATACTGCTAGAGAACAGAAATGAACAAACACCCTCACCACTCGGATGCCGGAGCACAATTGCAATATTGCACCAGCGAAGAGAGAGGGAGGGTTATAAATTGCATTTCTGCTCACGGTGCAGCTTAAGCTGTCGTGCGGCTCAGCGCAGCGCCGAAAGTGTCGCAATTAAATGGGCCGCAAGTTTATTTGTCTCCGTTTCGCATGTGGCGGTATTAGATGAAACAATCATCGTTTTGCTTTTTCGGGATTTCTATTCTAACGCCCCTTTAGAGCTAGAACCAGAAAGAAGGGAAAAGGAATAACCGTTGGGGGAAAGAATTATTTCACCCCTTGCGGCAGCGCGTGTGTGTTTGTGTGGAATCGATTAGCGAAATGAAAGCTTTCTCATTAGGGCTCGTTATCAATGCAGCGTGTGCAGGGAGCCGTCGGAATTCCCTGCCCAGAAAAGAGGAGAGACACGGGAAATTCTAGGTCATAAAAAGCGCAATACGTTAACGCGATAATGATCCGATGGAGGATTTCGTGGATGTGTCTTTCTAGTGATTGTTTAGGCTTAGTTTTTTTTCTCTCTATCTGCTCTCTCTCTCTCGCTCTCCCCACTTTTAGGCCACTTTTATTGTCCCTAGAATGCGATAGGGATTGCTTTGTTAATTCCGGAATGGGTTTTGGAGGGGTGCGCTTGGAATGATGGCCGCGATTACTGAGGCCGGATTTACGACACAAATATTTGGCGATTGAGTGCCGGCGTGCCTAATGGGGATGTCATCTGTTAATCCCCCTATTAGGTTATGTTTGTGAGAGTCGTGTTTTATCTGTTTAGGTTGTTTGTAATTTTAGTTTAATTATGTCGTTCAACCAGACCGACCGACCGACTTTTCATATTTAGATCGTACAAAGTTTAAATGAAATGTAGTAAATTTTTTTTAATAACTTACACCAATTTACACGATTATGTTATAAATTAATTTAAAAAATACAACATTGTCACATTATTTTAGTTATTTTTCTAATTTTTCTAATGTTATATAGTTATTTTTCTAATTTATATAAATTTTAATTATTTGTCTAAGCATATCATGCGAAAAAGAAAACTTGACAGTTGCTGTCTTGCCGGTCACCTCACAGCGCCATCTATGATCAAAACACGAAACAAACAACACTAAGTAACCAGCGAGCAAAGATACTTCTGTGGACCAATATTTGAGCACTTTTCTTCTTCGCCCGTTTTCCAACAGCAACCCCCAAACGAAACACTTCCCATCTCCTCCGACGAGATATCTGCCCAATTTCGCTGGCCTCGTAAGTGATGTGACCACGCCGGTTCTTAACGGAGCTTCCCATCATCGCCTGCTGTCACGCACGACACGGTGACAGTAGGTGTAATCAAATCACGGGCAACAACACAAAAAAAACTCCGAGACGAAATAATCAAACACGCTGTCAGCGGTAATCGATATCGTTATGTCCTCGGGCAGGCCGCGAGTCAACCGCGTCCCATCGGGAGTCCAGCCCGGCGGCAGGCGTTCGTGTTGCCGCTCCATACTCCGGGTACCGCAGATTGAATCGGTTTTCGGTGTTGAAATGCAGCTCTCCATTCAGCGGGGGATAAATGGCGAGCGAGGCGAGGTTTAATGGACGCACCGTTGACACCATGGCACACCTTGTTTTCGGTGGCTTACCTAGTTCGTACTAGTGCCACGCCTAGAGCCACTAACTATGAAAGTTGGGTGTTTCTGCCTGCGTCCGAATACAGACGTCCTAATGGATCCGTTTCCCGGAGCTGTCACTCGCTGGCAGTGCGGGAAGTGTCCGTCCTGGAGGTCACTGATGAGCGGGTCATTTAGCAACCTCTGGCAGCGGCTCAGGCTGTGAGCGTTTCGGCTAACTCTGCACATCATGACACCCCTTTCAGCGTCGTGCATGTCTGCAGTTTTATGATCGGCGTGTAACAATGCAGGCCACCCGACACGAGGCGACTCCTTGAGGAGCTGAGGGTGGACGTCCGTGGATTGGATGAAGAACACATTGTAGTAATGTGTTGAACCCTTCAACTTTGTGGCAAATTTGTGGGTGGCTCGCAAATCGCTGGCCGGGTGTGATATTTTTATGTTTCAGCACACAGATAGTGTTTATCAGCACGTGCGGATCAACATTGTCCGGTGAGGTAGCACAGTGTGTGTTGAGCTGAAAGATAAACTGGAACAAGTGGACAAGTGGAGTTTTGGTCCCAGTAACTAATGTATGCAAGTTCCAACGTTCCACCAAATTTTGGACATTGATATGACGGTTGGAAACAAGCAACACCCATCACATTAGGACTTCTGGAGAATAGAGTAACACACGGATAGAGCATGCAGAAGTTCGCATGCCACTTCCCCCGTGCCCCGTGTGAAGTTGATGAACGGCAACCGGAAGTGGGCATTTACGGAAAAGCCTGCCTGCCTCGTCGGCAATGCGCATCGTCCACTGCCGAAAAAAAAACCCAACCCTACCGAGCGGATCCCAATAAAACGGCGCGATCTGACTGACAGCTGTTTGAAAGTTTCCTCGCGCTTTCGAGTGTGGGTTTTACTCACGAAACGCATCAACTATTCACGACACCGATTGGGTGAGAATTGATTTTGTGTCTACCCTTTTGTGTTTTCTGGTTTGGAGAGGAGGCAAAAATCAAGGGCATAGCTCTACCGTCACGCAAATGCTGGAGATATGGCAGGAAGTAGCGTTTGCGTTTTTATATGTAGGCCGAATGAATTATGCACGTTTCCATCAAGACGATTTAAAAATATATTATGCACCATATATATCAGCAGCAGCAGTAGGCGCTGAAATCGATGAAAGGTGATTGGGGTGGTTGTGGGCTAATTTTCTTGACGTGTGTTTTGTGAGACTGCTTTACGTGCAATGGTTGCGTACAAGATAATTAGGCCGTTCTTGACATACGTCTTTTATAGCTATGAACCGACAAAACGAAGTTTTGACATAAAAAAACATATCTCAACATATGGCTATGAGCAGGGATGGGCTATATGCACACTGGACAGCACAAAATAGCAAAACTTCATACTGCAAATTTACGCCTAAAAGTATGCAATCTACCATAGTCCAAAACTTACGGGCAATAGATAAGTTGCGAGAAGTGCGGATTGCCGACCGTCGCAATACAGGGCGATTGACATCAACTGTAGTATACAATATGACTCAATATTCAATTATATAAAAATAGCCATAAATCAGTCCTTTCATTTCTTCTTTTAAAAACATAAATCAACCTAAAAAAGGAAATCATACATTGCAGGTTCAGATAGTATAAGAATAAGTAATAAGAATAAGTTTCCTTTCCGATAAAGTTATGATAGCATTCCGGTAAGGTTTCGATAATGCTCCTATCAGGTTCTCATCGGAATGTTATCCGATATCTTATCGGAGCCTTAATAGAGACTTGCCGAAGGAATATCGAAGCTTTGAATGTGTGCATCTGTTGAAATGTATGAAGTCGAAGCGAGGTAAACATTTGCATAATGGTGTATACAACATCGAAATAATATGTCACTTATTTCATTACGTACGCACGCAGTACGCACTCCACAAAAAGCGCTTCGAGCATCATTCCGTATGGAGTGAAGAGTACGGAAAGCGTTCGTTCCGATCGGCACTGTTCGACCAGTTCCCGAAGCACGACGGTTCCCCGAAACCAGGTCTGTAACCCGCCAATGCAACCCGAGCCGGACAGCCAGCCAGCGTTTGTAATCAGCTGTTTTTGTTTTGCTTGCTCAGCGCGCGCGCGCGCTCACACATACACACCCGGCGAATAACGTGGCCCTTGCGCTCTATTTAGCTCACTTTCGCTCTTCTTCTCGAGGCTCTCTCTCTCTCTCTCTCTCTTCCCACCTCTCGCTCTGTCTCGGTCATGTTCCCGTTCCGTCATGACCGGTGCTGACCGAAATAAAAATAACAGCACGCTGTGCCGGCGGACGATTAAGATTGCGTGCGATTTGCGTCTGCTTCAGGCGCTAAAACGGGGAGAGCAACGGTGGGGCATGGTACTTACAGCGTAAGTTGCTATCGTCCAGCGGGTTGTAGTTACGTCGAAGCCATCGCCGCCGGATGCGCCGGAGGATTCGCGAGAACAGTGCCTTTACGATGGCAACGAACTGTGACACTTTCGCAAACGCGTCCATCACTCACACTGACGTTCTGGGGTGCTCTGCTGCGCGCTGTTTACTATGATGTCACTACTGGCGACACTACGGCAATCAAAGCAAGCACGGCACACTAGATAGACGAGCAGGGATAAAGTCACCTACATCACGCCGATCGTCGTTGCTTCGTTTGTAGATGTTTTTTTAAACGTCGCACTCGTGAAGCAACCAAACAACAGCGTCGCTAACGTCAAACGCAACACACTAACACCACACCAGCGGCAGGTCGAAGAGCGTTTGCGATAATTAAATTTGCTACCGATTCCCGATGCACCAGCACGGCGCAAACACTACGAATGCAACTCCGAAACACTGCACCGGGGAACACCCACACGCGTTTTCTTCTCACCACCACCTGTTGGGGCCTGCGGGTGCATCCGGCCGAGCCGTTTGTCAGGAGTCACTGAATCTTAACGAAGCCTGAAAGATGATGCCGTCGACGACTGGTCAGCCCTCGCAGCTTATCAGCCGGAACGGAGCAGACCTTTTGCTGGGCCGTCGGCGCAAAAACAAAGCGTGGGCATAGGACGGAGAACCCACGAGATAAGAAATTATTACCACCACTACCACCACTAGTGAATCAGATGCCGGGCGCCCGTCCATGTGGGGCAGAAGTAGAGAGCTGATGTGGAATGCTAGCGAATCGTACGGTAGGGCGGCGCGGCGATGCAGTTCGTCGCCTATGGTAGTGTACGTATTTGAAAGCGTACACTACCGGTACAGTGTCCGACAAGGTTTGTGACCACCTCCAAATGTTAAAAAATAGTAATGAAAAATAGGTTATTACTGTAAATTCTCAGATTGATGTGATTTATTTTATTTATTTGCATATAGAGGTTGTGATAATTTTAAATAAATTGATGATTCCTTTTTAGCTTTTCATAAATTTGGTTGGCTCAGCACAGAGTGATTTATGATAAGAATTGACTTTTCAAAATAAAATTCTCAAATTAAAATTTTCTAAATTAGCAAAAATATGTTTCTCATGATCCTTTTCGTATTTTATAATAGCTCGGCATATTTATTGATTATTCATGCTCGATACTACGTTTTAAAAATATTTAATAATTCAAATAATATTAAAATATAGATTTATAATGTGAAATATACGTTTGACCAGAACTCGCTCAACAGTGAATCTCGGGGATAAAACTTTTTACGTACAAGTCTCTTATACACAAGTCGCATGCAAGTTTCGACTTCCACGTGCAATGTCCACTGGCCGTTGAAATTTTGGGCAAAAAGGAGCTATAGGCCACACAAGTTTGGTTGCACACAAGTACCATGCAAGTTGGATGAAAGTTGATTATTATATTTGTCTTTTACCAATAAATAATAGTTGATTGTCCACAAAATTTAGCTATAAATTATAGAAAAAAAAAACATTTTCCACAGTAAGTAAATCCAAGTAATCCAAGTAACTAGACAAGAAGATAATCGCACACAATCTCAGCACTACGTAAATCGCTACAAACATAAACGTAAAACAGAAATCATGCCAAAAGAGCGTTCGCTTGAAACAACTGCCCTGTCGGCCACAAACAGCCCACCGGAACCAGTTTACGATTACAGCGTTTCTCTCACCTTTAGTCGAGCCTTTCATCACCCAATCTTGGAACAACCCTTTACGCTCCGTCTGTGCGAAATTGGCACGCCGCCAAAGGGATATTGTTTTCTTCTCCATCGCAATCTTCACCCATGACCATCACAAACCGTCGATCAAGGTTCTACCGTTGTGTGTGTGTCTGTGTTTGCTTTGCTGCATGTGTGTGTGTGTGTGTGCCGAGTGCAACGCAGTTCCGTTGCTGTTAAAAGCGGTGAAGAATAGAATTAGTTTCTCTTTCTCTTCTCTCGATCGCAACCACTTTCCGGGCCAAACCGCTGCCGCAGTTGCAGCGGGAAGTTACGGTGGAAAACTTTCAATGATGACAGTTATTGGAAATTAGACTTTGTGCCTTCGTGCGCGTGGAGTGTGGGAAGGAAATGTTGGGGGACACACAGAAAAAAAGCGCAAAAATCAGCCGAAAGAAAAAATGAACCGCTAAACGAGAGTTCATTGGGGTCGTCTCTTCTGGTTCCATTCTTGTTTTACCGAGCGACTCATTTAATTAAGTTCTTTGTGTTTTTGGGGTGGTTGAGTGTCGAGACGTGCAATGAACATCAATTTTCATTGAGTGTGAACAAGCTTTCCGGAAGAATGGTGGCCGGCGCGTCGTGCTGAGATGGAATCATAGGCTTGGGAACAGTTTGCAGCAGATCTGGATATTATTTCGAGAAACTAAAAAGTTCATAAGGTAAAAGTTAATAACACCTAAATCAATTTGTTTGAGAAAAAAGTAAAATCAAGTTGAAAAATCTTTGATGAAAATATCAAAACATTATCAAAATATAAGTAAAAATACTAGAAAACTGTTTCGTTATTCAACCTCCTGCTCACAGCTTCGTTCAGATTTAGCTGCAATGTTAAGGATCATCAAATACATGAGCTAAATTAGTTTAAATGTCGAATAATACGCCAGAACGGAGCCACCATCAGGCTGATAGTCCGTCGGTAGAGCCGTGGTGATCACTAAATGAAAATCGTTTAAGATCATATCGTGCGAGCTGTTTCCCCGCAGGCACCCTCCGGCGTGCGTTTACAATACCCAGTCGTAATCTTGCATCGCTTGCTGCGATTGAACGGGAGCCGAGCGAAGCGCTGAGCAGTGAGGAGATGAAAATTAATTTCGCTCACTCTACACGAGCGAAATGACGTCATCGCTGGGGCCGAACGCAGGAACACGGCAACAACGGTGGGAATAATTTCAATTAAAATCTAATTACCCTTTCGAAACGGTCGCTTACCGGTCGTATCGGATGCCACGCACGGGTCAGATCGCTCTCCCTGTTCCCGATGGGACGTGGAGAACCACCTCCGAAACCATGGATGGAAAACGTTGAAAAAGCCCCAAAAATGCATTATGCACGTATGGACGAGTGGACGAACTGCATCCGATGAGGGCGCTGAATAACCGATCGTGGTAAATTACGTATTTTTTGAAACAAATGTTATTCCATTATGTATCAAAGTATTGCGCGCGTGTGAGTACCGAGCACGGGGAATTGGTTCAATTCGGCCGTATGAGGGACGCCCTGAATAATTGGTGCATTATTCGCTCGGTAGCCATCTGTAACAGTCGGTTCGTTTGTTGTTGGTGTTGGTTCACAAAAACTCCTTACTAACGTCTGTGTAGAACTATGTATTTCATTTTTTTACATATGTTTATATCGGAATAAAGTTTTATAATATAACAGTAGAGTTATTAATACGTTTCTGGATAATGCGATAACTCAAATTTGGATCAAATCAGTTCCAAGAGTTATTGCGAACTACAAACCCTGTTGAAGGGAATGGTAAACTCAATGATGTTTGCAATTTTTGGAATCGATCCGTCCGAAATGTCCGACCCGGATTCGGACGAGCCAGCGTGCATCAATTGGATGCATCGGTTAGATGCTTTGATGGATCTGCTGCTGCTGTTGCTGCTCCATGCCTATCATTGAAAGTTGTGCGCTTTCGCTTCCGGCGGACTTGCCAAACATGTATGTATGTATGCCCGCCCGGGCACACATGTTGCCGCGAAACTACAAAAGTTCCTCCGATAATGCTCATAATAACACGCCGCGAAGATCGCAATGTTTGGGCCGGAACGCTCCACCGTGCCGGGGAGTAATCAATACAATTTGAACCATACCATGTTCCTGCTTCCGGCCGGCGTACGAAGAGACGAACCACATCTAATTGGTGGATCTGAGCACGGCATGAGCCATACCCGTGCCAACCGGTGGAAGGCCAAACGTGTGATTGAGCGATGCTTTTTGCTTTTGTTTCGACGGATGTTTTCGGCGAATTCCGACGGGAGGTTGTTTGGAAAGGAAGCCTCCGACAGTCCGACGGGCTAGGTAGGTAATGATCGAAAACGGAAAACTTTTACCAACCGAAAGCGAACGAAATTGCACCTGCTGTGTGTGTGTGTGTGTGTGTGTGTGTGTGTGTGTGTGTGTGTGTGTGTGTGTTGCATTCCGGGAGTTCCGTCCCGGCGATGGAACGAGAGAAAGTTGGAGGGGTTATTTTGTTATGCTTGATTTGATGTACTATAGTGAAGACCCTCAAGGATGGAGCGATGGTTTTCGGTATATTTTTGTCTCTCAACGAAGGAAAGTCTTCCAAAATATATGAATCTCCCTAACCTAAAACACTTTTTGTAAGCCTAATTTTCCTAACTGACGTGATTGACGTTATCGACTGTCAGCTTGACAGTTGGGATGCGTTTATATTGTACGGTGGAACTCTGAAATGCGAATAATTTTCAAGTATTATCTAAGAAAACTGAATGTCCAATCAAGTGTTTATTATCAAAAAACAGCACGTTGCATTTCGGGCTTACCGAAGCAAATCCTCAAAAACACATCCATCAAGCGTTTACACTTCAAGATGCAAAAGTTTACTGGTATTACTTAGAATTGTCGAAGTTTGAAGTTTTTGCTATTTCTGTACTGTTTTACCATTTTGTAAAGTTTTGCAAATGATGTTTTCCTCAACTTTTGTACTTTTCTCCAACTCTATTCTATTCTTGGTCCTTATTTTGATCTGTTATGCTATCTTCTTTGCATTGTGCATTTCTCTATTTCGAAAACAATATTTTTGAATCTCTCTAATGTAGGTGTATGGCATTTTTTATGTTTCAATTTTATCTCTTTAGACGGTCCTGAAGCGACTTATCAATTCGAAGCACCCTCCCATCCCAAATCACAACAAAACTTTCAACCCCACTTCCCACTATCCCTCTCTCTCTCTCTTCCACCTCCACCAACAACCCCTCCAGTCAATTTAGGGAAGCGAAATGATTGATTGAATTGATAAATACCCGCACGTTGATAGATTGAGACAGGCTGATACTCACACATGACGTTTGTATTGTGGAGGAGTGACCTTTTGTGACATAATTGTGGTTCGCGGGGAAAGTGGTGACGAGAGGCCGCTCCGCCCTTTGCCTTTTCCGTTCGCACGTGGCGCGCGTGACACATTGATATGCGATGCCGAAACGGGAAGTTTACACATGTCATGCTGCTCCGCGCACCGAAATCGATAGGCCGCGTGCGTGCGTGCGAGGAATAGCGGTACGCATCGATGTTACGGGCTGGGAAATAGTTTATTGAGGCTTTTTTCTCCTCCCCGGTGACGGTCGGGCGGGTGACGATAATTTCCGGTAATCGCACACGCACGCACCGGGATCAATAAAAACATGCTGCCGGCTGCGCGGGCTGGCCCCAGCCGCACTGGGGTGACATTAATTAACATCAATTAGGTTGCGATTTGTTATCAGTTTAGTGGCAGAAAATTGGCTTTCGCTGCGTATGCGCGGGGTATCGATTTCTTTCCTGACACATCATCATAAGTCGTTGGTTAATTATTTTTGTTTGTTTGCTGGTTTGCGCAGATTTGTTTTCGGACTTCCTCGTGGGTTGTTCGATCTTCGTTTGCAAGTGGACGGTGTTGGATAACTGTGTATTATTTTAGTCGTGAGTCATATCTATGAACCCGTACCCGAGGAACTGTTTTCTGAATATTCACCATGGCTTGTTACCACTGAAAAAAAATTGAACAAAAGTTATTAAATTTGAAATATGGCATAAGCCACTTTATTCAAATACCACAACCACAAAAACCACACGACGACAAGCCGTTGAACGATTCTGATTGGCAAGACCATGTTAACGAAAGTGAGTGATATTATAGACGGAAATTCCCTTTGTTCGGGGTTGGTTCTGGTTAAATTAACGATGTTTTTGCTGATGCTACGGAGAAAAATGAATTCTGAAAAATGAATATTGAATCTAGTTTATAAGCGAATTCGTTTTGACAAGATTCTTTGATAAGGATTTAAATGGAACTAGACAGCCCAACGTAGTCAGTCCTGATCATAGTAGAATGTTTATACAGAACTGAAATTTATAAAAATCGTTATAAAATTGATATCCCTTACGATCAGAACAATTTGGAGCGAGTTATCAATTACGATTTTAGCTTCTCCCAAGATACCATTCTAGAAAGCGTTTGAGAGAAATAAATATTAATAGAAAAGCTTCTTGAAAAAGGGCAATCGCATTTAATAAATCATAGCACTCATGGAAAAGAAACTATCACTGCAACCTTGATTGAGTGGCGCCATCTGTTGACGAGAAACGTTACTTAGGAATATTAAAGTTTTTTTTACGATTTGCACAACTTTCTAGGGACATAATTTGATTTTTTTATTTTTAATCCTTTCCGGGATCATAAAGAATGCAATATGTTTGAGTTGCACAAAAATCTAGCTGAAAATTTTAATCAAAATAATAAAAAAAAAACTGTAAAACTGAAGCTAATCTCGCGGCGTTACATTTAGAAGCGTTACGGTTCGTGTCCAGGGTGTTACGGGCAAAAGCAAAAAGCGTGAACTTAGTGGATAAGTCAATAAAAACGTGTGTTGTGAGCTTCCTGAAAAAATAAATTGGCTTTGAAATGTCCCAACAAAGGCTCACACATTTGAGTGAGAATGTTCTCGTTGCAATCGGTGCAAACAACATAATGACCTCCCCGTTCGTTCTCGTTCGTGCGGTGAACCTAATGAAGCGGATTTAGCATCATCCCAGTGGCCTTAGCGGCAGCATCCACCGGCAGCACAGCACGCTCCGTCCGACGGGGCCGAATTCGAGTCCTTTCGCGCTTGCTAATGCGAACCGCGCGTCAAATGATCGATTTTGTGTCCGCTGTCGGTGCGAATAGGGAAAATTAATTAAGCATTCGAGTGTGTGGCGGGTGAAAAGGGTGCCCTAAAAGCGCAACGAGTGCAACAAATGGGCTGCGCAGCTTTTGATTTCACCCACGCGTAATGATGTGCAGCGTTTTCTTTTGTTCGAGCAGAGTTGCCGCGCGAACCAAAAGGACGGTGGAAAATCTAAATCCTATCAGCAGTTGGCGCACGAACGGCAAAATGAGCGCTTCGCAGTTAACGAGCGGTTAATGATGCTTCGGGCAACAAAAGCACGGCGGGATTCATGCCCACAGTGAGGCTTTTGGTAGCTTTTGTCACATTTATTTGCCATTTAATGAAGACTTACCTTTACGCTTTCTTTTAAAATGAAAATAACGCATCTGCGCGTTTGACGCGAGGCGGCCCGCGATTTGTTTCCATGGGCTGGGGCTGTATGTTCTTTCATAGCGCGCTATAAATGAACAGCGGAAAACGAAAGGAGACAAAAAACAACACTTTTTTTCATAAAAACATTCCCATTCCTTAGCGTTCACTTTATTCCCGGAACGAAACACCGACGTGTCAATTCCCGCTCAGTTCCATGGTTTCTGCGTTTGCCATCTCGCCCAGCCAGACATTTGCATAACATTCCACTGTGACGCTGGGTTTTTTCTCTCTCCACCTTTTCTTCCGCCTTTGTTTTGTTTTTTCTTCTCTCTCGCTTACAGCGCTTCCCTTCATTCTCCACTCGGAAAACGAATGGCCTGCTCACTTCTTGACTTCTGCCGGCTACTGGAGAGTTTCACCCATTAAGTGATGCTTAAGGGGTTTCGCATTTCTTTTGCCTACTCCTATACCTCCCATAGCGCTTTCTCGCTCCATTAGTATTAATTTACATTTACCCGCTTATTTGTTTTACATTTTTGCATTTCTCGTTTTTGTTTGTGTGTGTGTTGCTGTTGTGTTGCGAAATTACTACATAACATTTTTCATATAGTTTTTGTTATTTTCCCCCCTTTTTCTCTTCGTGTGTAACTGTCATGTGATTTTTACAAGTGTTCGCTTCAGTTGCTTTGATGTCCCATTTTTTGTCGTTGGTTATTATTTGCGTGTGTGTTTGTGTGGTATATTGGCTTTTTTTAATTCATTTGTCTTTTGTTTGCTCCAACGTAAGTGCTTTTGATTTTCAGAGATTTGTTTCATGCACGGTTTGCTTTGGTTTCTGTTTGTGTTGTGTGCTTCGTTTTTAACCGTTTTAAATTGCCCGTTTGTTTCCATTTATATCTTCGACCAAACAGTGCATTTGGAAGTGGGTTTGGTTTTTTGTTTCACTATGTTTTGTTCTCTTTGGTTGCATGAGTTTCTGTGTTAAGCTGTGCAAACTGGGTTTTTTATATATTTTTTAAATCGTTTCACCATTGCTTCTGTATCAATATCTCAGTAAGAGAGGGAGCATGATTTATTAGTTTTTTCATTGTTGGCAGATTGTCACGGCGTATCTCGGATGCGTATTCTGTTGTGGAGTGTGCTTTTTTGCACACGCTTTTTTTTCTTGGCTGCTGTCTATCTTTGCGCGTCTGCGCATGTGGCAAAGGAACTACAGTTTAGTTTCTACCGTTCAATCGTGCTCTTTTCTCTGCTAACACCGATGGAGTGAAAAAGGGATTTTTTTAAACATTTCTTTTGAATCAATCGTTCGAACAGATTCTTGTTTCTTTCCGAATTCTCGAGAGTTTTTAGTCGTTCTGAATAGGTGCCGGAGCAGATCGGATTGACGTTTTCGCCGTTCATAGGAAGAACTTTTGAGGTAAATAAATTGATATAGAATGAAAAACAGTCCAGAGTCTCTCTCACACTCTCTCTCTCTCGCTTTCCCATCATTCCAGATAGACTTCCGCATGATTTATCGAAAAGGAAGTTGTTGTTTTGCTACGCTATACAGTTCCTAACAAGAGCAAACAAAAAGGCACGTAGAGTAACAAGTGATGAAATAGATAACAAGTCGTTTTGTTCCTCGTGAGAGGCTCACCAATGACTGCTAGAAGAAGCTCTTTCGATTTTCTCAAGTAAAGGGCAAAGAAAACGGTAGCGAGGAAATTTAGCACGAGGGCTACATACTTGAACGGCGCAAATTTGATTAGCCAGCCGTGAAGTATGCAATCCGCATGACACACTGCTCGCTAACATTTTGCTCACTCTTTCTTCGATCAGATTCTACTCAACCGGCAAGCTCTATTAGGACGAGACTAATCACTCGGCAAAAATGCGTTAATAACGTCTTACCCAACCGATTGCATACTTTCAGGCTGATCGAGTAAATGTGCTCCAACACGTCGGACGCGTTGGTAAATGTGCTTTATAAACGTTTGCTATTTCGAGGGAAAATAGCCCAGCTGGTGCATTTCCAGACAACGTTCATCACGCGGACGATCGCTTTCGCAAATGTCGATTTGATTGTGCGATGGAAAGCGGAAAACAACAACACGTTTGCACGTTCCAGCGTGCGTTCGTGCAACACTGCAACTGCTGCAAATGTGGCTTTTGGGAACCATTTTTCTTTCCCCGCCAAGACAGCTGCCGGCGACGGGAGTTTGACAGCGCAGAGTGGGAGCAGGAAACCGGACGATGCAGGATGACGATCGTTAGCATCAGCTAGCTGACCTTACACTCCAAAATGACACACACACACCTAGCGTGATTTATGAACGCGGTCGTCCGGACGTTCTTTTGCGCTTTGCGCTGCTCGCTGGGAAACATTCCTCCGTGCTGTCACTTTTTCGCCTCACCGTGGCGTTACCATGCGTTACCATACCGTTACGAAAGGCGAAAGCTATGCTTACTAGGTTTTTTTTCCTCCGCACTGACGTCATCATGCGCAACCAAATGCGTGCGATGAAGCGTACCGGAGCAATTTGAAATTAAAAACTGCTGCTGCTCACTAACGAACGGCCGCTTATTGGCGAATATAATTGGCTACGGTTTGCTGCTATTCATTTCAAATCATCTGAATGCTGTTGCTGCTGCTTTTGGTGGGTTCCCCGCTGGACAGGTAAATTGTACGATGCTCTTTTGGGCTCAAATTGCTGAGCTTTGATTTTGTTTTTTTTTTGTCGAAGGGCCACGGATCACTTTTCAGCGTTTGATTGGCTTTCGAACCGGCTGACTCGGCTGACGCACGGTCGCGGTGCGGTAGATTTGATGGAAAAGATTGCAAAACATGGCGAAAGATGCTGCCGCATGCGATGTTTTTCCCTCTGTGGAAGTGTGTGTTTAATCTGCGAAGCAAATCACTGCTGAAAAGTGTGCCCGCTGGGCACGTGCCTTGCCGAGCCGGCTGATCCGGCGTTCTTTGCCGGCTTCTCGGTGCTGCCACCGAGGAGGGATTTGGGTTTGTGTGGTGCCTGTGTGTTTATATATATTTCTTCCATTTGTTTAGGTCCACGGAACGAAATTTCAATTTGTACGGTCGCGATCCCGCTCCTGGTAGGAAACACGGCGCGACGGGTGCGCTGTGGTGGAGATTTCATTTCGGTATCGATTCGGCACGAGGTTCAGCGCACCGAGAACAATATCATTTTGACCGTTAAGGATTTGCCGTGGCTTTTCCGGGAGCGCCGAACGCCGGGTTCTGGCTCACGCTGTTTGCCCACGATAACGAACAAACAAAACCTCGGGCATGATGAATTAGACGAGCAACCGGCGGCGACAGCCATTTTGTCGGTCTCTGGGTTTGTGAGTGTGCCCGATTGTGCGATTTCGGGAGAAATGATATTTATCCAATTCCACCCGGCCGCTTGCGCCAGGTTGTCGGGTGTTTTTTTTTTGGTTTCTACCTCATATTTTGTTTCAAATCTTACCGTGGCAGCGAATTAATCATATCAATGTCAAACAATATCAATATTAAAATATATGACATCGGTGCCGCTTGGAAGTAGGGCGAGCGTTCTCGGGAATTCAGTGCAATTTTTCACTTGTTTTTTTTTTGTTGATTTTTACAAATACGTTTTGTGTGAAACGTGCACCAGTTATGATTGATTGTTTTTGCTTCTGAGAACAAATGGTGATGGTATTAATTTTTTTTATTCAAAAGTTTGCAGCGAAACGCCGGATTTAATTAAAATTTTATCGTATCATTAAGAAAAAAGTTTTTAAATCAAATAAATTCTAAAGAATTAAGAAAAGACATTTTAAAATGAACAATCAAATATTACAATTAAAACATGGAAAGAACACATTGCCATGTACAATTACTTAAGAACTATTATAAAAAATAATACTTTTCAGTTATAACTGAACTAAAATTCGTATTTTTTAAACGCAAGTGATACAAACATAGAATATAAAGTTAGCAAGAAGATAACACAAAGAAAGAAAAGAGAACTTGAATCTAAAAAGTAATGTTTTTGTTAAAAATAATATTTTTAAATTTGTACCAAAAGACAAACTGAAGATTTTCCATCAGCGATTTTAACAAAGCTTTAGAGACAATGGACAAAAATTGGAAAGTATGAAAGTTGAAGATATAATCCAAAAATGTTTTAAACCTCTAATGATAAACTTTTACTGATTAGTTTATCCCCTATATGAACAAATAGGGCGATAGAAAAAAAAAAACAAAAAAGTTCAATGGAAAACAAATATTCCTCGAATTTGTTGTGTGAATTTGCAATCCGCGATTTTGTCTGTCACCGAACAAGTCCTGTCGATTGTTTCGTTCAAACTTTTAATTACACTCTTCTTCGAAGAAGCTTCCATTGGAAGGTGGAAGAGGAGGAATCCGTAGCAAATAATGAGCGCTGCGATTAAATCCAAGTCCTGTCTCGCTAACCCTCGAAAGAATTGTCAGTAAATTCCAAGAATTAGCTGTGCTTCCGAAAATAGATCCCCACGGACACACACACACGCACACGCACATATATCACCCCGTGCCGAGTTTCACCGTGGGCAGACCGTTCTTTGATCTGCATGTCTGGGAGTCGTAATCCCTCCCCGTGGAGCCGAATTTCAACCGAATCCCCGGAAAGCCGTGTGGGTATTCGCTTAGAAGGCGAACATCAAACTTAGCGAAAAAAAAACCGGTCTTACCGACATACTTCGACGGCGACGCTTACCGTGTTTTCTTGCTTTTATTTCCGTCTTTTTGTTTTCGTTGTTAAATGAAGCTGCGCTGCAGCAGTGTTTGAGTTTTTCGCCGTATGAACTAATCAAAACTCATCGCAAGGGTAATGATGGCTTCTAAGGAGCCGGGCGCACAATGTGCAAGGATTCGCGAAAGGGCCGCAAACAGCAACATCCATTACCAGCCATTTGTGGAGCTTCCCACTGTGATCTGTTCTGCGGCAAGGAAGCAGCTATTTAAATTAACTCCCCGCCATAAATCGGGCGACGAACGGAAGCGCTCCCGTCGGTAGAGACCGAGACCAATCCCGGAGTTTAACAACACCGTTGTGCCAAACGGCGCAACTCATCCATTAAATTGAATATATGCGCACCTTTTTCATAACCCGACATCCCCCAGGAGGGAAGTGATTTAATTTTTTCCATCGCCCGACCTGCAAGAAGCACAGCGAGCAAAGAAAAGCGCCCTCTTCAGGAGCTTTCTTCAAGTCTCGTGCAGATGACTAATGCGGACGGGCTTTCCTGTCCGGGCACGCTTGGACCGCCGACCCCAAGGGTCCCGGGAGGGTCTCCCAGATCGGGTAATGAAATTATTTATCCATTTACGAGCGCGCGCACGAGAAGAAGTTCGCCACCGTTGCCACCTGAAGCTGGTCCGTCTGGCTTTCGCGCACTCCACCGAGCTCGATTAACCGTGCTTAGCACATACGTGCGGCGAAACGAGGGCCCGCTCGGTAATGATTCAATTTGAATAATGAATATGCGGAAGTTTTCCGGCCCCGTCCCCGAACTGTCATCCGGTATGATTCGCTCGCGACAATGAGAGTGTTTTCTTTTGCCCGCGGTGAACGATGACAACGACGTTTTGCCCGGCGGAGACATGGATCCGGCGCGCGTGCAAACATTTCTTCACGCTGAGACAACAGGAATGGAAAGACCCTGGAGGCGTTATCCTGGCGTGCGAGGGAGGATACTTGTTTTGCCTTTTTTTCGTTTCAACAACAAGCCGCGTGCACACGGCTGCTAGGATGAGGCATTTTTACATGCCATTTGGGCTCTAGGGGCGGGAGATTGGAAGGATACACGTCCTCCATGTACAAGAATGTTGTAACGTTGGGATCATTTTAATGCGAGCGGCAGGCAACAAAAAAAAAGAATTTAAAAATAAACACGCTATAAGAAGAAAGATGAGTGTTTAGAAAGAGGTTTGTTTCGAGTTTTCTTTGGAATGTATGAGAAGTACCAGGGCGTTTCTTGAAACCATGGTCACACACAACAAGCGAAATTCTGAGTGTCGAACACATGAAGACTACAACACGGGTTGAAATTTAAAGACTTGGTACGTTTTTAGTGCTAGAAGTAAAATTTGATGAGCTTTTTAGGCTTTTTTGTCGTATCACACAAATGAAGAATGTCAAAAAGCTCAAAAAGGATCTCCTGTAGTAATAGTTTTTTTTTAAAGAGATCAATGTACCAACACTCCATAAAGAGACATAAACTTCCAAAAATGATTTATTTAGGTCTACATGTGGTCTCGGAAAGCTGTGATCACATAGGCATACAAGTCACGAACAAAATCTGTAAAATAATTACATTTTGCTGGTCCCTGGTTCATGAGAGAGGGTGGCTTAAAACTTCATTGACACAAACAGGCTTCGCATGGCCACCACAATCGATTTGTGGGAAAGTCACTCAACGTTGGAACGCACAAAGCCTGCGACACGCTGCGGTTCCTTTGATCTCGCAATCGAACGCGAAGGTTAATATCCTTCACATCGCCGTGTGTGTGTGCGTGTGCTTTTTTTGTTGGATTTGGTTGTTCGAAAGAATGATCCTGCACGACGCTCGGAGCTCGGTTTCTTTTGATGAATCAAAGCCGAATCGATATGCGTGTTCTTTGGATTCATACCACACGCGTACACACGCACCGGAATGGAGAACGCGCTTGGTGCGAAGGCGAAAAAAAGGTGATCCTCTGGCCGTGCCATTCCTCATCAGCCGCAGACAGTTTCGGCAGGAGAAGAACCGTATTTCATATCCTTTGCCTTTGCGTTGCAGACACCACAAAATTGCTGCTGCCACTTTATTGCTTTTTTCTCATGTCTGAGTGTGTGTGCGTGTGTGTGGATAAGAAGAACTCAGCCTTCTTCTCCCCCGTTCGTTTCCGGTTCCGGTGCGTCCCTGCCAATCCCGGCACTCGATTAGCGCGGATCGAATCCGCCACAAAGCCCGGCAGCGACGCCGGCTCCTCCATCCCAGGATTCTCATTAATTTAAGATTATTTTCACTTCTTTTGCGCTGCGCTGCGGATGGGTGGCGTTTGTTACGCGAGCTGAAATTGAATGCCGGCGCCGGCAATCGAAACGCCTTTGTAATGGGAGTGAGAGGTGCGCGAAGGACTGCGTTTGTGGCGCGGATGATTTGTGATATGACAAATTATGGAGTCCAGAACTCCCGGGCGCCCTTTTTCCATAGGATTGTATGTCTGCGGGGTGTTTGTTTTTAGCACACACACATCCACAGTGACACGTGTGCCCGCCAGACATATTACATTCGAGGATTTCGTTTCGTTTTTTTCTACAATCAGGCGGGAATTCTCATTTCCACGCGGCAAATTAGAACGGGTGGAAAATTTACGCGCACCCGGTCCCCGTTGAGGATTTCCTTTCTGCCCTCCAAATGAAGTGTGAATTCCGTGCGCGCCGTGAAGTTTTCCGATGAATTGATAAAGCGACATCTCTCTTTGCGGGCGGTTGGGCGACCAATATTTCGCCGCGGGAGGTGGAGAGTATTGATTTAGAGGAAGTTACGGCGGAAAAGAATGCCGACACGTGCTAACACACGATTTTGGATGGGGGTGGTGGTGATGGCACAATCGACCCCCTTCAGGATGTCGGGAGTTTGGAGGTCGGAGCGGATATATGTGGAGCAAATTAACTGAAGGGCTGAAGATGAAATCGTCGGTGGCGAAAGCCGATCTTTCAACCGCTTTCCGGTGCTAATGAAGGGGAAACTTTGCCTTCGGGTTGGCAAGATGGGATTGTTTGCTTCGATATCCTCCGTCTGGGTGTGTGCTAGAATCAATTAATTTCCGTTGTATTTTTGAAAGCAATTCAGTTTCTTGTTTGAAAAGTAGAAGTCCGCATTGCTCGAATAAAATGCAATCAATCATTGGCCTATTTCATTGCTAGATCTAAAGGTGACTGAAGATTTCAAAACTCTCGAGCCTTCTGATTGCCTAAAAGATTCTTTTATGTGAATGATTTTTTATAAATTTGTCAGCTTTATTTGTTAAAAACAATTGCACATGTTTTTAAATGAAAAATCAAAAAGTTTTTGGGATGTTTCAGATATTGTTCGAGGGATTTTTTCGACAACAAGTTTAAGAACGGTTGCAGTGTTTCACTTTAATAATAAATATAGTATTGAATAATAAAAGTTACAGAAATTAAACCTCGTTTTATTAATAATATTGCACACAATCTTTACCAAACAAAATTCTATCGAATAAATGAAATGTCAAGCAGAAATCATGACGTAAAAGAATCATAATCTACAATAATAGAGACAAATAAATATAAAAAAAATCCTTTTATATGATCATATAAATCAGAATGCTAAAAGAGCATAGATTGAGAGATAGATTTGAATGTTTAAACCATTAACAGTGCATTAAAAACCGTTCGTCGTTCAGATTGCATACTTTCAGGCTGATCAAACGAATCTGCGCCTAAAAGTATGCAATCGCCACAACGCTTCGTTAATGCTTTAGAGCCGTATCTTGCGTACCACGTGTGGTTCGTTTGATCCACTTAAACCCATTTCGACACCTTCAACCGTCCAATTAAAGCTCACACCCGCCCGAATGGGATTCTTATTCAACGCACGCCCGAAAGCGTCGTCTCCGCGGTGATCGAGCGATAAAGCGGAGTCCGCGCCCGAGATATGCAAACCACGTGTGGCGGGCGCCGTGGTTCACACCATTTGAATAATTTCACACCACACCCGTCGTTCTTGAAAGGACAAGAACGTGTCGTTTGTAATCATTTACACATATGCACGCACTCCGGTGTGCGTTCGTTTTCTTTCTGCGGCCATTCCGCCGCACAAGACGGGCCAACAGCCAACTGCAATTAATCAGGGACGTGCGTAATTGGGGCGCTGGCGAATGTGATTTCCCGATTTCTCGGCTTCCCGGTCGTGTTCCGCCCCCGTTCGCGTCCCGCGCCAGACACAGATTAATCTAAATTAGGACTCGTGGGTGTGTCTGTCTGTGTGGTGGTGTGTGTGGTATGTGCTTGCTTGCTTTCTTGGCTTCTGTTTCTCCCGCAGCCGCCGTTTCTATCACATCGAGCTTGTGTGCGCTCGCTTGCCGGAAAGTGGGTTGTTTCTGTTGTGTTGCTTTTGTTCCTAACCAAGTTAAGAAGTTCCTAGCTACGGTTACAAAAATACATCTCTACACACCTATCTGGCCGATGGGAATTATACAAACGCGTATTTACAGACGGCAACCAGGGCCGTTAACGATAGAGGACTGCTCTTCGTGCTGCGTGCTGCTTGTCCTATCTTATCCTAAGGGATTAACGTCTCGTTCGTTCATCTCGCGCTTCTCAGTGCGAGATACAAAACAAAAAAAAAACCGATGGGTCATCGTAACGATTCAGGAGGGAAAGGGTCACCGAAATCGGACCGAAATCTGTTCACAATGACATCGATTCAGGTGAGCGAAACAAAGAGACAGAAAAAAGCCCCGATGGGCTATTATCCTTAACGAGGTGACCATCGTGACCACACGGCGTCAGGCCGTTGCGCTCGTCTTCTTTTATTCTAATTTTCCTTTCGCTCACTCTTCACCCCCCCAAAACGTGGCGTTGAAGGATTTGTATTAGGGCTTTGTTTTGGGCCGAAGGTGGGCAGTCGGTGAGGTCGGAACGGACCAGAGAAAGGATAATAAAACATCATTCTTCTGTCCGCTGGTGCTACACGGCACGGCACGGATGGTTCGTTTTTTCACGGTGGAGTTTGAGAGCTGAAACAAAACCGGGATCGAACAAGGGCTGATCCTGCCGCGATAATGGTGCGTACTGAGCACGCAGGAAGAAGAAAGAAGAACGCAAGAGCATGAGATACGTGATTTCGGGGCCGACACGCGCACCGCGTGTTAATTACATCTCGGGCGGTGGAAAATATGGCCGTTCGTCTCCTTCACGGGCACCCCGAGCGGGAGGAAAATCACATTTTGGGCTCATTTACCGGTGGCTTGAAGAGAGTGGTGCGACTTTTTTTGTTTGTTTGCTTTTGGCTGCTTCTTCGGCTTGTTTGCCTGCTGCGGCTCATCCCGAACGGTTGCGATCCTCCTGCGCCTGCTGAGTTGCTGTTTTCGGTGGGTTTTTGTGTTCGCGTTCTCGGAGCTAATCTTCCGCTCGGATCGCACGCAGCCGTAGCAGCCTGGCGAGCAAGAGGAAGAGGAAAAAAGGCGTTTTTCTTTTGCTCTCGCTCTTGCCCCGGGCTAGATTTTCCCCCCGGCTAGGACAGCGCCTAGTCGAGGGCAATCGGGGACCAAAAAGGGGCACGTCATCAAGCACCGGCCTCATCGGGATCAGTGGCTCGTTCGCTCGTTCGCGCGATCTCGTGGGCTTTCATCTCTTTCAGGGATGGCTTCGAGGAGCATCAGTTGGGAGCGAGCGAGCCACTGAGGCGGTTAGAAAAATGTGACTCTCTCCGGAACGGGGTCCACACAGTTTGGAAGGACCTTTGTCCGAAACCACTTTTTAACACAACGAAGAGCATTGATAAAACTAAAAATTAAATTAAATCAACTTTCAGACTAAAAACTTGCTCTTTTGCTCTTTTAAAAATGAACCCTTTAACGTGCCGTGACCGAAAGAAGTGTGTGTTTTGTTATTCTTTCTACTGTTTACCCTACTCTCTAACCTTTCCAAATACCTTACATTCTAACCGGGGACTTCTCCCTTTCTAGCTCTACTGTAAAACGGGATTGTCTCTCTCTTTCTCTCTCTCTTACAGGTGAACTAACGCTGGGACGGGTTCACCGGGGCTGCAAACATGTTCGACAGGGGCGAAGAAGTAGCAACAGGACGTACGCACGTGTGAGAGCGCAAACATGGGTGGCCTCACTTCAACACGATTCTTCAAATATGTAAACATGATCCTCTCACGGCGGCGGCGACGCCGTAGTTTAGTGTTCCGTTGCGGTGTTTGCTCTCGTGTGTGTGTGTACCCTCGGTTTACAGCCCGACGCACCTCATTGTGAGGCATCCAAAGTGTCCCTTATGTACACAGTTTTACAGTGTGAAATTTGTCAATTGCCTCATTAGACAGGACCGACACACGAGTGTTGCTAAGTCTGTATGGGTGTGTGTGTGTGGTTTGCTAGCTAAAATCTCGCCCTACATTATACTCTAACTCTAAGCACCCGTATCGTTACGAAAGTTTTAAAGTTTAGCTGCGTGTGTGTGTGTTCGTTTTTTTGTCGTCCTTTTTACGTCCTGTTTATTCTGGGTTGTTTTTTTCTGTTTGCTCCACTCGACACCGGTTTAGGTTTTGGCCGGGGTTTTGTGGCCGGAGCAGAAGTTTTGTTTGCTTTATTGCTTTGGGCTGCGTACACATACATTATGAAAAACGGGTGCCTGGTGTCTGGGTTTAATTGTTAATGAGGGTGTTTTGCGGAGTTTACGCTTTTTTCAGCCACTTTCGTAATCTGTCTGTCGGTGGGGCGAACGGAGGTGGCATCACGGCTTTCAGATGGACGGCTTTAAGTGAGAAAAGGTCTGAATAGACTTCACATCATGGTTCAATATACATCTCGTCTGTTGCTCGTAAATCGAATATGATTGTTGGTAGTAATAAAAGAGACTAAACACTTAAATTGAAGGCAAAATAAAGCTAAATAAAACAAAATTCATTGTACTTAGTTCTTAGTTTTGCTGTCTTAATAATGGAACGCGTAAAAGAGTATACAAAACCGTTGCAAACTCCAGCCAAAGCCTATTATATCACGCTGCTAGGAACAACCCACACTCGCCTTACGAAACCCAACACACGCAAACAAATTATCGTATCGCACGACGTTAAATCCGGGATCGTTCAGTGCAGTGGAAAATCGTCGGTCCCCCTCCTTTGAATCAACAGGTAGCACGTGCATACAAAGTGCCGGTAACGCACAGCCACAACGGCCATTATTAATTGACGAAGAAAGTGCTAAGTTCTGCACCCGTTACGGCCACGGCTCTCACCGCCAGCTCGGTGCAGGCTGGAGGGAAAACTTTTTGCACTTCCCTGGTGAGAGTGTTAAATAAAGTCGAACCACTTCGTCCGTTTCAGGCCGTCCGTGTGCGGTTCTCGGTCGGAGCGTGCGGGATGAAATTCATTTATCAAAGTGAAGCTAATCAGGCAAAGTGGTTGATCAGGTGAGGAAACCGCATCGCATGGCGGAGTCCTTTCAAGGATTTTCTATTGATTGGCTTGCGAGCAGTTTGCTCCGTGGTTTGCTACCTTGAGATGATGAAATGCTTTGAATGTCGAAAAAAACCCTCTGCAGGTGCTTAATTGAATAGAAGGATTTAATACAGGGATAATATTTACTTGCGTCGTCGCAACAGTTTGCTCACAAGAAAGACCGCGTCCATGGAAAAAAGGTTTCTGGCAACGGTACACCATGCTTGAAGCAAGCACAATGAAACAAACCTGTCACCGGCAGAAGCAATTATTGGCCAGTTTCATATCCGAACAGGAACGGAAGCAGTGGCAGTTTGTCCCATGCTCGTTGTGCTTTTATGGCCCATTGTTCTGCGAGCAGGTGAACAGACTGCGGCGACCTCTCGGCTGCAAGACACCTAGAGCTTTCGTGCGCTTTTTGAGCGGATAAAACGGTTCCTGCTAGTAGATAATACAGAACAAACCTTGTTTTTAATCGTCAACCACCAGGCGTCTCCATAATTACGTGAGGCACCAGGCGTCTCCATGGAGTAGAAAATGTTTGCTCGATAGCAATACTTTTCCTGACTATGCCTCCCATATTACCAGTTAAGAAGGGTGCAATCGACCGTAAAATATTAAACCCGTCTCGCGCGCACACACACACAAAGACAAAAAACGAGAAAAGTAAAAATCCCGGATTGTTAACCTGAGCGCAATGAAGCTGACTAAGGGATAAAAATAAAAGCACCCTCGGCCGTCGTGCTGCAGAGAAGGAGAAATGGTTTCACGGATCACGGATGAGGTGATTTACCTGTGGTGCTGTCTGGAGCAGATAGAGAGAGCGGAGCGCACGAAGACCTAATGGCAATCGCTACGAAGTTGAGACAAAAACAAAACAAAAAACTCCGAATCAATGGAGAAATACTAGGTCCATTAGAAAACGCTCTATCGAGGAAGATGAGAGAAAGTGGATAAGGGGCCCGAGCACGGGATGAGCGATGGTGGTTAACGGTCAGTTAAGCTTTGTTAGGATAATTTACGACTGATGGAGCGTAAGGGTAAGGCTATTCTCTTGCTCGCTAGTCGTTTGTGGAACGCATGGATAATTGATGAAATTTACCCGCTCAGGGTAGCTGGAGCTGAGTTTTGGATCAAAAGAGTGTTCTGTTTAACATAAGAAATACATTATTACAGACCATTTTAAAGGTATGTTGAAGCTTCTATAAAGCTTCTTAGCCCATTTTCGGGCCATTTTTTTTTTCTTGAGATTCCTATAGCAACATTTGAATCGAAAAGTATCAAAGCAACCGTTGCATTCCACCTTAGGGCTTTATTTTTTCCCTTAAACTAGATTAGATTCTCGTGATGAGGTTTAAATTAATTTAAGAACGTTTTTCCTTCCTATAATCGAAGCAACTCCCAAAACGGCCAACTAGAACTGAAGAAACATTCGAGCGCTATAGGAAAAGGTTCAAAATTGCCGTAGAAAGAGAAAGCAACCGCCCGGGATTGGACGTTCGTTTGGTTGCGGAAGGAAAAAGGCACCCCGGTGAGGCTCACATGCGATTTGCTTTTTAATGGGCACGAATTGAAACGTGATAAGATTCGCCAAAACGAGCGCCCGGACCCGAAACCCGAAAGTCAATCCCTCGGTAAGCTGGGATGTGATTGTCATCCTTCCCCGGGCGTGATGTTGTCTTGTTGTTGCTGTTTATTTCCCTATCTCCGGGACAAGTAGATCTCGTTGACAAGTGGCTCAGATCAGTGATGTGGTGTTTTGTCATGCTTCAGCACGGGCAGAAACCGTGCGTTCATCGGATCAGCCCTGGCAAAAGGAGTCACTTTATGGGGCCTAAGGGGATTTGTTTGAAAATAGAATTGAACGGAACAAGAGCCCTATTAGAGGTTAATGCACGCGAAAATAGATTGAAATATTGTTTTCCCTGGCGGACCGTCTTTATATCAGACCAATTTAGTTCTAGAAACGGGCGTTTTGGTTCATCATACGGGGCTGTAATAGAAAAAAGGTATTGCAGACTCGTAAGTAAGTAAGTTACTCAAATACGTCAAACATCTTGCTCAAAGTCCCATTTCCTTCAGATTGTGCACTGTGTGGAAGAGTTTGAAAGACGACACTTCCTCCCCGGAAAGCAGTGCAGTTCCGTCCGAAACAACTAAAGTGGAACACTGATAAAGCAACTGGCAATCCTTTCTATCCCGTTCCACTCCAAATTCCTTACACAAACAAAAACGCTCAGGTTACGAATTTGACAAACAGCAGTGACTTTCGTTCTTGGAAGTCTCCCCGGGTGAAGGGTTTTCGTTCTTCTCCGGGAAACTCCCAGCATCCCAGGAAGTGTTGGCCGGGTAGGGCTGCCAATGTCTCAAAGCTGTCATTATCCACACATACACACGCGTACACAGGAGTAAAGTGTAGGAAGAGCCTGCAAAACCCAGGCTTCCATCATCGCCGCATTGACGCACACGGGACTCCACTGGGATTGTTGGGGTGCAAGATGGCATGGAATTTTCTCAGCCTACGCACGGAACACGGAACCAGGGCGACGTTCGGGAGACACCTGACAGGGAAAGAGCTTTGACATTTGCGGTGATGCGTACGGGGTGTATGCGGCTAAAGCTGAAGTGAAGTGTAAATCCTACCCACGACCGATAAACCCGGTGCGACTTAGGTCGGATTACTGTCTGCCGCTGGCTCCGACAGGTCAGGACCAAAGACAATCGGTGAAGGTGCTTCCTTTTTTCACGGGGGTTTCGGCCGAGGTTCGGAAAGAGTATCCCTTTCAGAAGATGATAATGACTACGGCTCCGACCCGCCACCGTTATTGGCTTTCTTTTTGGGTTGAGTGATGTTCAAAGTGAGGCAACTTTCGAGGCTGAGTAGATTGGTTTAAAAGGATGTACAGATTTCCAAGAGCTTCTTAATGACACTTTTGCCTATACACGCACACACACACACATGCCAAAATAAAGGAAAACTTTGCCCGGACCATCGGGCGGGAGATGTTTGCTTGAAATCCCTTACCGTAAAGGATTAAGTGTCACAAAGCGAACCGGCCTCTGCGACGATAGACAAAGGTCTACATTCATTCTCGGTTGATCACCGTCACTATCGCTATCTTCATGGCCCTGAACCTTAATCGGATTGATTAGCAGCAACTACGAATACAATCGAGCTTGATTGAACCGAACCAGAACTGTTTCATTTACGAAAACAAGCTGCTCCAGACCGGGACAATCGATAAGCCTGGTTCAATCAAATTTCTCACAGGCAGCTGTTATCGTTTTTTTTTCAAACAAGTTTTCAGCAATGTTCTCATGCATGCAGGAAGATTTCAAAGAGAAGCACTCGGGGACGGATTGGAGTGGAAATAGTGGTAGATGAACTGAGAGTATACGCTGTAGTACAGTTCTCGGTAATGCACTCATAGTGTACGTGACTGAAGAACTCGTTTCACAGAGGGTAATGAAATGTATAATTCCGGGAAGAAGCTTCCGCTCTTCAACCGTTGGCCTTGGGTTTTAGTGTCAGAGCCTAGTAAGCGGATTAAGGAGGAGATTCTTTAGTGGAGAGAATTTCACGCCCGATTGGAGCTCGGGTTCCGACATAGGGAGTTCATTAAATCAATTGTTCTAGGAATTCGACAGGTTAGTTGGGGATTGAAAGGGAAGTTTTAAGGGTTGAAATTTCAGAGTTGGAACGGTTTGTTGAAAATGACATTAAACATTAAATTCTGCTAGGTCATACCATCTGTTTGGAAGAAAATGATGTAGTGATGCACACTTCGTAGTGTGCGTTGTCACCTAACGTGTGAAACAACGTATACGAAACGAAAGACTTTTATCATTTTCGCCATCGCATCATAACGCTCGTAACTTGGCGTGGTTAAGATCATAATCGTAAACGGTGTTTCACCACCACCAGAAATACACCAGAACTAGCAGCTGACAAACGCAGCAGAGGGTCGTGAAAGAAGCGACTCACTCGCGACACATGAAAAGAACTTCCATTCCAGAGCGTCATCAAGCACCAGCTGGAACTCGTTTCTGCCGGGGGTTTCCGAAACAAAAAAAACCCCCCGGATCTTGTTCTGGGCGAAAAATTTCGGGAACGCTGCAGGCGACAGCGCCTCTTCCCGGAAGCGATGCAGTGAAATGTTGTCTTATCTCGACACTCGGACTCGGGACGGTGCTGGTCGTAAATTCCCACACGCTCGACTCACGTTAGATTTTCATCTCACGTGATTCATTAAAAATTAACATTCCCTTTGTCCTGTTGCGGTCGGGGAACGTTTCCGGGGAACGCGAAGGTTTCATGAGAACAGTTTTATGTCCGCACCGGTTTTATTGGTCCGTATGTGTGTGACGTGCTTGGCATTTTCATGGAAGTGATACCATCGCTGTAATCCTCATTTTTTTATGTCACTGATGGAAACCGAGCAGGCGTACTTCTGAGTCGCTTTCTCTTTGGGTAACGCAATAGTAACGCAACGGTAACGGTTGGAGTAACGGCGGAGAGCTATTTTTTGACAGGCATCGTGCCTTCATCCGAAGTCAAACGTTTGCTTACTTGAAATAAGTTTCTTTTTCGCTCGAACTTGAAAACAGTTTCCAGGACACCGAAGTTGTCTGGAAAAGTACTCCATAAAAGATAGTTGATTGCAATCTGCGCTGTCAATTGGTATGGAAACCCTCATCAATCGATCACTGAGCTTTGAAACAACGTTTGTAAACACACTCACGCACTTTTTTCTTCTTGCTATCTCTGTCTCTCGCTGTCATACATACACACAAGAGCGGACCTTCCGCCTATAACAACAAACCTACACAGTTGGACATGATTGTACAATTTTGATTTTCTTGCCTTGCTACACGCTGGAGCCGGGTTTCGGGGTTTGTGCAGGTGAGTGACAGATCGTGTAGGATCGGCTCACCATCGCGCAACGCGGTTCACAGTGACTAACAACTAAACAGCTCTCTAAACTCGGGCTACCTCTAGATCGGGGACGCTAGCTGGAGGGCGTCTTTCAGACATTGGACCCTCCAGGCAATCCGGACTTAGAACACTAAAACTGGGGGTTGGTTAAGTACATCGTCTTAATTAAAGAAACGAGTTTGTTTTTTTGTTTGTTTGTTTATAACTATATCTACTAAAAGCGAGTCAACGAGTGTCGAGTGTGTGGAGGTGGTTGCCCTCCACAACATCTGCGCTGCGCTGAGCTCACCTATCCCGTTTCTGTGAATGTGTGTTTCAGTTTGGTTTCTCCATGCCGCGCTATGTACAGGTTACTTGTGGGAGAGAGAGTGTGTGTCCTTCACTGGTCGACGTTTCGACGTTGCTAACATTGTACTGTACGGAATCACACTTAGGACATTCACTTGGTAAGTTCTGCGGTCGCTAGCACTAGACCGGAGCGGTAACGAGTAGTTGTACACAAACACACGCATATACACTCACGTAATCACACATACACACACGCGTAGTAAGTAATAGTTCGCCACACAGCGTTGTTTCCCGCCAGATGGCGCCACCGCCGGGTTCCGCCGCCAGGTCTATCGCATGTGCCGCACGCCGAGGTTTCGCGTACGCCGCAAGCTGTACCTTCGCCCGCAAAGGATGCGCTTGAAGGCGTGCCGAAACTCCGGGCTGAAGATGGTGTAGATGATCGGGTTGAGCGTGGAGTTGAAGTAGCCGAGCCAGAGGCAGACGCTCGTGATCAGCGGGCTGATGTCGCAGCTGGTGCAGGTCGGCAGCAGGATCGCTATGATGAAGAACGGCAACCAGCAGCACACGAACGCGCCGGTAATGATGGCTAGCGTTTTGGCGGCCTTCCGCTCGCGCTTCGAGTCGGTCGTCGACTGCGCTTTCTTGCGCGACGCGAGCCCGGACGAGCCGGGCGGCCGGGTCGAGGACGAGCAGGACGCCTGGTTGCCGGACGGGTACGCCATCGAGATGTCGGCCGTCGGCGGATCGATCTCGATCCGGTCGCGCTCGATGCCGTTGCCGAGCGAGCCCTTCTCCGGGCTCGTGTTGGCGGACGAGACGTTCGTGAAGGCGGTCGTCGTCTCGCTGATGGTGGGCAGGGGCCGCCCGATCACGGCGACGACCGCCGCCGCGATGCCGCCCGAACCGCCGGCCACGTTCGCTATCATACCGCCGCCGCTCGCCGTCTGCGTCGCAGTTACCTTCCAGCGGAAACCAATCGATGTTAGTGCCATACAGGAAGCTTTTGCCAAAGGTTCGGGATGGGTCTGAGCAGCCTAATAACAATGGGGCACGTATACAATATATACGCACGGTTTGAAGATGGGACTTATCTAGGAACAATGTTTGGAAAATTTTGCGGCACGCGCGCGCACGCACGCACGCACACAGCGAAGCAATCGAAAAGCCACACAAGCACATACAGCGATTAGAAAAAGCAACGAGACACACATGGGGAGGGAGAGGGTGGTGGGTGAGAAGGATCTCATGCTTTACACCGTCCAGATGTTGTGGAGAATGAGGATCTGTGTGTGAGTAGCTGCCATTAAGAAATGTTTTTGTTTAATTGTCAAATAAAGCGTTAACATGCCATTAGTAAAGCGTTTTGTAGGGCAGATTGCATACCTTTAGGCGCTAATTAGCTTCACACACCCGAAAGCACGCAAACAACGCGACGACACGCTTTTGATGAGCTCACAATGCCTAGCATGCTGGGATAGTGAGTGATTCAAATTGCATACTTTCAGGCGTTAAATTCTCCACTTACTCTAGCAGAGAAGCAAAGCAGCACGACTCTTACAAAGCAAACGCCAAATGAGTGTGGGAATGTGTAGGTGATTGTTGCACGTGTCAAACGGCACTAGCGCAGGTGTTCGAAGGGCTGATCCAGTTTCGCACTACTTGCAAGCCAACAAACTGCTCTCTATTGCAAATGTATTCATTTCCAGTGTGCCATTCGGGATTGCGTTATAGGAAGGGTTTTGGAAGAGGATGGCTACGAGATAAAGAGAAGCGACATGCGACAAGAACATAGAATCAACTTATAATACATGCAGTAAATAGAACATAGTAAAAATACGGGTGAATTATTTTTCGTCGTCCACGTAGAATGTAAGTCTTTGAGTTGTGTATCACCAACCAAATATATTCAATTAAGTCAAGGGGGTCCTTTTCGATGGTTTAATCACCAAATTATTATTAATAGTCGGTTTTGACAACAGATGGCGCTGTAGAGCTAAGAGAAGAAGTCGAGTGATAATATCTAGTATCTAGGAGAACATGGGCTTTATTTAGGTCAGTTATTATCAAATTTGGCAAAGGATGCTTGTTATTAAATTAATAAAAACTTTAATGCCGAAATTAAGTATCACACAACTTTCCATGGAAGAAGAAAGTGTATTTCAAATGAAATTTATTCATCCATTGCGCGTGTTCTAACCAAAAGCATGACGTTGTTTCCATCTGAAAAACGCTGAGCCTTTTAATGATGTTCACGTTTGCTTGCCTAAAAGTAAAGAACCCAGTTTTTAACCCACTGTTCGGTACTTAATCAATTCATCCGAAACGGTTGTTCTAAACATTGCTGCACAGTGTCTACGCGCAAAAAGACGATGTTGTGCGAAGAAAAGCGAGCAAAAAACAACTCAGTGTACGGATAAGCGTTTGATGGAACGTCGCGTGGTGAGTGACATGAGCGTGGGGCGACGGATCTTGAAACTGAGACCACCAAAGCGAACCATCGCTGGCATCCCCTTGTACCAAACAGTGCCACACGCAAGGAATGTTGCCAAAAAACCCTTTACCAAGAAGCTTGCAGCCGCGCTTCGCCAAAAAAACGAAAAAGAAAGGTCCGGATCGCTGGAACCATCCCTCCACAAGCACGCCATCGCGGCCGAAGTTTGACATAGTAATTTACTGCGAAAAAAAAGGGCAGCTAGTAGACAGCGTTCGAGAAGCGCCTTGGCTTTAACTGAAAGCCAACGTCCGACAGGACAGCTAAATCGTCGCGTTTTTAAGGTAGGATTTTCTTTGCGCGTTCGATAAGCTTGAAGTTTAGTCTTATCTTTTGCACCACCACCAACAGCAGCACCGGTTCTGGCAACGCGGGCGATGCCATGCGCTTGATCCAGCACGGCCAAGCTTAACCCGACGAACTTGGGACTTTGGGACGACAATGTTTTTTTTATTGGGGATATTCTTTCTGCTTATCAAATAGAAATGGCTTCAACGGGTCCTGTGCTGTGCTTGCAAAGAAATGGAGCGCAATGGATTAGAAAATTGAAGCAGTTTTGCATAATAGCTTAAGTACAATCGTGACATTAGGATGGAAGATTTCGACTAGCCAGAAAGGGATTTGCTATCAGAAAATGCCAAGCTCAAAGTTCTGAGGAACTTTCTTAAAAGATCCCCAAACAATTCGTGATGCGCGGAGCAAGTCTGACCACGTATATCACTCCGAATAAATTAAAATAATGTAATAAGTAGTTCAGTAGAATCATGATTACGAGTCGAACGTTTAGTTTATCATTTAATTATGACGCTCGAATGAGAACAATTGGTTTCATTTAGCATTGCATCGCAATTATCGTCCCTCGAAGATTGAGTGGAAGCTGCGCATTCCTACGTCCTACGCTACCCTGCGCTGGGCTTGCAATCGGTCTGCTTTATCGTTATTGGAATGCTTGTGCGGTTCAAACAGAACCAAAATTCAGCTTCAGTTGAAAAGAAAAAGGCCTAGAGCAATTTAAAATTATTTTCATTCTGTTAAGGAGAACGCATAACGAGCTTTACAAGTGGCTTTCAGCAGCTTCTGTTCTCCCTCTCTTTCTCTCTCTCTCTCTCGCTCTCTCTCGCTCTCACTCTCTTCAGGTAACGCACACAATTGATTTTGTGTTTTAAAGTGAGGCGGAATGGAAATTTTTCTCCGAGCGGCGCATTCCGGCACGCCCCCGGAAGGTTTCACTTGGCACGGGCCAGACGAAGCCCACCGCGAAAACCATCACCGACCGCGTGAGTGGTTAAACATTGCGGGGATCATTAAACGCGAAGCTGCACGCACTGTTGCGTAGGAACCGTGGCGTTCAATATTGCAGACCTGAAAGCCTGTTCATCATGGGGCGAAATGCAAAACCAACACACACAACAACAAAAAAAAACGCTCCCAGAACCGAAAACGGATAGCGGATGATAAAATTCACGCTAGAACACTGCTGGTTTCGCGGTTCAAGTTCGACGATGCTCGGCGATGCGGGCCGAACGCAAGGGCGTGCGCCGAAAAAATGTAATAAAAGGTATGTGCGCCGCACGGAATGCTGTCGGTGCGGGCGATGCCGTGGGGAAAATTGTGTTTTAGACGCGATGGAAATATTTTATTCATTACGAGGAATGCGATTCGAGACGCGTGCCCAGCCAAACGGAAGGCTCATTTATGCTGCTGGGAGAGGATGGTTCGCCTTCAATTTGAGAGTTGAAGTCGTTAAGTAATTTTAAAGTTTAGCACACTCGATCGCGTTTTAAACGTGATGCGAGGTGTTCCGCGATGACACCAACATCCGTTTGTTTATCCGTCAAGTTCACGCTGTGCAGTGGGAGGAGCCGATGGGATGGATCATGCACCCAAAATATGAAATTTTATCGAGACCATCTGGGGCGAACACGCGATTGATGAAATTGTATTTTCGTCATCGTTACTAGGATTGATTTTATGGTCTGGCAGGCTGGTTTTCAGATCGTTGAACACGTCACGTGTTTTTTTTTAGCAGTATGCGAATGATTATGGTCGATGTATGGTACGATATTTTGAATACTAATAGGTTAAACAACGGTCGTAATCTGTGCGTTACGAGCTTCGAGTGAAAGCGACTGCTAATGGTTCGTGTCTTGGGAGGCACGATAGAGGGCGTTAGCGTCGCACCTAAAAGACCATTTGGAAATGGAACATTAAAAGTCAAAACGTTCCTTCAATTTGGTAATGTCCTGCCCTGACTTTTCATCTCAAATTTGATCGATTGTTCACGAAGGACAGGCATAAGCATGGATTTATCTAAAGTTTAAAACATATCCATTGATCACTGCACGTTCATGTTGGTAACGCCGAGATAGTCAACTTGAGTTTGATGAGTTTTCATGATTCCTCGCTAGGCTTCTGCTACATAACTGGCAATCAAATCGTTTCTACTAATTTAAAGTAATATAATTAAGAGCTCATTGTGCGTGATGATGGTTCTGAACGCCAGGCTCGCCTTTGAAAGTATTCCTTCCCTTCTATTATGCTCATCCTTTTGATTCTCCACCACAATCTCCCCATTTGAATTATCCTCAAAATTATCGCTTGTGCGATGGCTAAAACAGGCCTCGCCCTCTATTCTTCTCAAGAACACTGATTGAAGGCTCAGCTGCAGGGCACCGGTTTGAAAAAGACGGAGTTTTTGGGAAAATTAATTAAGGTAACGGGCTAAAATCGTTAGCCCAGACTGGTTGGCCGACGCGAAATCAACCGAAGGCCTGCCGAATCCTTTACTCTCAACAGCCTTATTGAGTGGAGAGGGGGGGAGGGGGGTTCTTCATGCTCGAGCAACATCTCTGGTCTTTTCAGCACAACTCCTGCTCTGGTTCCCGGGGCCCGGTGGGATTGTCCTGATTGAATTAGCGATGGTAATGTTGCCAATCTCAGCCTCGTAGCCCGATTGCCGGGGGCGTTCTGTGACGTTTTCCAGCGTTCCAGCCGATGCCAGTGTTAATGAGTGTGGCTTTTGTGCGCCCTAGCATAATTCAATATACCTGTTTTTGGGTAGGCTGGGGTGGTAGGATGTAAAAAGGGAAGAAAGCCGGAATTCGAAGCACCATTCCACTTTCGTTCGTTCTCTCTCTCTCTCGCCCTCATTTCAAGCCCAAAAGCCGTTGTCACTCATAAAAGGAAACACGACGACAAAGTCCAATAAATAAAACAGCCAATTAAGGTGACAATGATTGAAGCGAGGGCTTTTATCGAATCCGCTTCGCATTATGGATAACATAATTTTAAAACTGCGCACAGAATCGGTCGCGTTTTTTGTGTGCAGGCTTTCCTATTGTTTGCGATTGGTTACCCGCAATACGCGCTGATTGCGTTCACTGTCTTGGTTTTGCGAACGTAGGGCCAACGTTGATTGTGGCAGCCTTTCAGCTTTTCTCTTTGTTTAATGAGCCTCAAGATTCTGACATGGGCAGCTTAAGAATAATGAGTTTAATATGATTTTTCTTGGCCTATGACTACCGTTCCAATTTAAAAGTGTAGGAGAAATGACTTAGGATAGCGCTCTTTAGTTTATTTATTTACACTTGAAGTAGTATTCGTTTCTTTCTACGCCTAAATGTATGCAATAGTACGTTACACATACTTTCTCTCGCCGAAAAATTTCGCTATCCAAAAATTGTACATCAAACATTAAGGCAGACATATCCAGATTCGTTTAGTAAAAGCATAAACTCTTATAGTTCATTGTCTGACGGACTGCAGCGACAGACCCACTTCACAGGTGCTTCATAAAAGTAGGTACGCGAGCATGAGCGAGTTCTGAAAGCTTTCCAAAACTTCCAACAGCACTAATCCGGGCCAACATCAATCATACCAACAAAAAAACCGGACCAGAAACACCAGAAGTGCACGGCCACAGTCATTGCAATTGCGGAACGGAACACGGACAACATTCATCCCCCAGCGAGCTGCCGCATAGATACCCTAATGCGGGTACTGACCACAACCGCAGATTTACTGGCAAGTGGAACCTGGTGGAACTACTTTACAGCGGCACAGGTGCGTCGTTAAGTGGTTTGGGAAATAGGGAGTGTGAAAATAGCTGAAGTCCATACCGACGGTGTAATGTACCCTTACCATTCCGTTACATGCCTTCAAAGTAGGGATTATAGAAGATGAAAACTTATATGCTTTGAAAGATCCTGCACAGTTTGACAAAGAGGATCACTTTGGAAGAACAGAAATAGTTGGAGTAAGAATGTCGCTCGGCATTCTTGATATGGACTTGATATTCTTGAACATAATGGGACTTCCAGCTCTGCACGGCTTCAGGAAGATCGCATCAAACTACCAGGATTCAGGAGAAAACAAATCGCTGCAGGGATATAGGTGAAAACTTTGCGCGCATTGTCATTCCGAGCAGGAAGTGATTTTCGGGCAACTTTACTCAACTGGACGAAAACAACTATCTCCGTCGGCTGATTTTCCGCATACAAAAACTTGCTTTTGAATCTGAAGGTTCGAATAGTTTGGAATAGTTTCAACAAAAGATTGTTTTCTTTTGCATACATTTAGGCGTCGATTTGTTGTTTTAATTGCTTTCAGCTCGGTTTTTAGATTGCTTTCATATCAAATCAACCAAAAAGAAACGTTATTTAATTCAAAGTAGTTTTGTGCATTTTGCGAGGAGCCTGAGAGTTCACTTCCATTTCCGATTTGATTGCAGACGGTTGGTGCAACAATAGGAAAACTTAAACGCTCTCCGGGAAGCTTTCCCTCAAAACTATCGGCTGCAGCAACATCGACCGGGCGCGAAGAACAGGTAGCAGCGATTCAACGAAACGAGAACAAGCAAGCGGATAAGGCGCTGAGTGATTCGACCGGCAAAAACTTCCTCTTTTTCAATCTCTCCTCCCGGTGCGGGCCCCGGCACAATAGAACTCAATCAAGAAACAAATCGAATCGTTCTGCAAGGCGGTGAAAATTCTCGTGCCGTGCACGGCATGTTCCTGGAAGGGTTCGGCCGCCAAGCAGCCACGGGGGCCTCTTGCCAATCAATGCCAATTCAATGGCTGTAAAACTTGAAACACACGCGTCTTGTTTCGTCTGCCTTCGGGTGTTGCACGAAGCGGAGTGCGCCATATTGAAAAGGGGGCTGGCCGATGCGGGCGATCGGTGTAAGACGAAACTTTGCACTTGCAGTTCTGGGGGGGCGTGGAAAGCTTTTCACTTTGCAAAACTAGACCACAAACTCATAACGCACGGGCTGAGGAGCACCGTGGGGCGCGGCGCGATCGGAGCAACCAGCGAGAGAGAACGGAAACGCAAATCATATTTGTAGGAAATCATCATGAAGTTGCGAGCTGTCTTGCTTTGAACGATGCAGCGACGCAGCGACGGGTTTGCATTCGACTGGTGGTTTTATCAGATTTGTTTGTTTGATTTCGAATCAGCATAACCCTGTTTGCTGCTGGGGAAGTTTCTTGTTTACGTAGTAATTGAGTTATTTACCGAGTGCAGATAAATTAAGAAAATCTAGTGCGCCACAGCAGTTTACAGTTTCACTATGGATGTCACAATATATGTGTGTCATGATAGTAACACAAGTCAGCGAATTGCATGTGAAAAGCTTAGTCAATAGCTTGCAAACTAATAGTTCATCTGTTGTCTATCTCGCCTGAACCAATTGCATACATTTAGGCGTTAGTGCACGTGAAAGACAAAAAAGTTTCGTCTCAGCTGAAGTCACAGGAGCAGCTTGATTGTTTGGAGCAAATTATCATATGTTCTTTGGTATTGGTGAGATTGCAGTAATTAATTTATTCTATTAAGCTATTCCATTCAACTAAGTCCATCACTACAGCACTGTTGAGGTATGTTGCTACTTGAACTACGAGTGCCGATCGTTGCAGATGCAGCAAAGCAAAAGCTACAGCGCGGTAAAACACAGCCAGCAGATAATCAGCGACCTAAGGTCTTTAAGGCTACTTGCAATGAGTGTGAGATACGGATGCAGAACTTCACGCACACGAACAGCTATAGGGGCGCGCACACACGGCACACTACGGACAGGTAGAGAGGGTCAGCAGTGAGTACGCGGGGTAGCTTTAAGCGATTCATTCGAAGCGGTGATGCTTTATCCGGTGCTGTGCCACAAGCGAGGAAGATAAGTCCCAACAAGCTCCCATCGTTTAAGCCACTGGACGAATCCATCGACCACCCCCGGCCAACGTGCGTATATATTGTATATTGCTGTTTGCCCGCTCCGTCTTCATACTACGCAAGCAGGAGAGAGTCCGAGGGCAGATCGCTTCTAATTGGGCGAGTGATTGATCTGCCCCGATCCGATGACAGATGAACACTCCACCGTGTGCTAGCGAAGGATGAGTTCCTTCCGCTAGGTGGGCGGGTAAGGTTCTACTACCCTCAATTATACTTCTACCGCACGGGCACTACGAGCTATTTGTCAGGTGAAAAAACCGATCACTCAAGAGATGGTTGATGCTAGGAATGAGCGTACTGTGGGTGTGAGTGTGCGGACGATAAGGGTCGAGGGATACAATTAGCGCTAGTCACTTCCTACGAAACGGAGCTTGGTGTTGATGAGCATGTTGTGAGTGAAGGTTTGACGTGTGAGTTGGCTTGCTTGGTTCACACCTAATGTTAGAGTTCCCTCGTCATGAGTTCCAGAAACACACGCACACACGAATAGACACACACACACAAAAATGCAAACGCTACCACGCAGAAGGAACACGCACAGACAGGTGAAAACGAACATAACAAATAAGGGAAATTAAGTCTTTACCCAGCTACAGAATTTGGATCTCAAATTGGTTCGTAACGAATAGAAAATTAAACAAAACAATCAAATTTTCATGACAATAACAGTACAACAAATCGAAAGTTATGAAGTTAAGAACGGATCAATATAGTAATTGCTCTACCGATTGCATACTTTGTGGCGTAAAACTTCACCAGCCCCAAAGTATGCAAATCGATGAACAATTAACTGTGCAGCCGCATCATTACCGCCTTATCAATCCGTTTGTAATAATGGTTTGGAGAACGAAAGGTAACTTAACAAATCACGCTTTGTTGATGTTAGACAAACACAAAAGCAAAACTCGACCAAACTATAGAACAGAAAATATGTACCGAACCGGAACGGAATGTCAAAAACTAAGAAAGAGAAAAAATAACCCAAATACTTACTAAAGGTTTTGGTATCAATTGCACTATTGTTCTGCCCTGTATGTGTGTGAAATGAAGAGAGTTAGCGTAATGTCAGCAATTAGGCGAGTTGTTGTTGTTGTCGTTGTTGGTGTGGGAGTTAGTTAGTGGACCATGGCAGTGGGGCTACTACATCTGATGTCTTTCGAGCGACTAAAACAAAACGATTACACTAACTTGAAGCGAGCGTTTCAAACGATTTGTAACAATAACCAACAGAATCCTTGCGCTAGTGCTACCGTCGCTTCGAAAGGTGGATTTGGTGGACCGAGTGGGACACTAGCGTCTGGAGCCAGAACGAAATGGAACGAAAGACAGCACATTGAATGCAACCATTTTCGCATCACCGTTCCACGCGAGCACGCTCCAGCCGTTGCGGGGCTGGGTTTCATCGAGCGAAACAGCGTGGGATCGGCAGATACGGCTGAGCGTCCTGTAACACCCAAGCCCGCGTGAAAGAATGCTGCTTTGTGCGCTGCGCTCGGCTGTCGTTTGCGCTTTGATGCAGCAACCAGCAGATATGTGCACCAGCCCTGGTGGAAACACCATCCTACCCAGGACATTGTCACCGTTGCCTTGAGGAAAGTACAAAAACCGACTCTACTGAAGCGGCGGCTAGTACAAGGGGAGCTATGGTCAGGCTAGATTTGTGCTACTTCTTCAAGGATATCCATTACAAATAAGGACCGTGATATAAACGCGAAGGTATGAATAAGATACACTCTTTGAACGAGCAGGGGAAGAAGGAAGAAACACACAGCTAACAAGTCTATGACGTCAGGTAGCTTATTTGTCAAGGGATGATTTAATTTTGACTCAATGGCAATAGATGGCGCTAGTATACAAGTGAGGCATTTTATAAAACAAAATAAAAGTTATAAAAGATGTAAGCGAGCTCTTAAAACTTCACATTTTAACCTTAAAAAAGCAAAACGAATCGTTAACATGATGTAAATAATGAATCTGTAAAACAATGCTAACGAGAAGATAGCAAAGCATGTAAATAGCTTCATCGAGTGAGCAAATTTGATAAATATCTCACAAAACCTCCCTGTAATGCAAATCTATAAAAGTCCTCGTTGTGTACGAAGTGGTGGAAGAAAAAAAAACAACACTCACACACATGCAACGGAAACGACGAAAATAAATTAAACCATAACGATCACGCATCGCTAGAACGCCGGAGCGATGAAGTGTATGCACAGCATAAAGGTATCGAGTACAAGTTTCTAAGAATAAACACAACAACGGAAACACCGAGCAAAGGAATTCGATCAAACAAGATAAGTAAAAACTGAACACAACGACCACCGAGCGATGGAAAGAGGAAGCACGACGGGGAATGCTCCACCGCAACGGAGCAAAATAGCGCCACGGATGTGCTGTCGGCCCAGAGCCGGGACAAAAATTGCACCGAAAACGCTCGACAAAGCACGGCGCGTTTGTGAACGTTCGAGGAAAGAAATGCAGCCATTTCGTTTCAGCATGTCGCAACCGGAAGGGTGGTATGTGTGAGTGTGCGGATGGCGTATGTTTGCGGGGCCCGTTAAAAATAAACCACCGGGAAATTGTATGGCACGAGGGAACGAAAGAATATGAGTAGCACAAACTGTCAATGATAAAACTTTCGAACGCGGGATGAAATCGCAGAAAAGAAAAGCATAAAAAAGCTTCATCCGCAACGAAACCAAAAGGATGCTGTCGCCCTGTCGCCGCGGCACTTGCTTTATGGCTGATGAAGTTGGTGGAATCAATTTTGGAAATAGCTTTTTTTTTCTACGATGACTGGTGAGCGTTAGCTGAGGTTGTGGTTGTTTCGGGAGGCGGAACCAAAACATGGATGAGTACTGTGTATCGCATCTGTACGTGAAACGTTCGTCTGCTTTCTCATGTTGGTCGATTGTATGCCGTGAATTGGTACCGGATTAAAGTGGAGCATTTTGAGGAACAACGAACGGTGGAAAACACCGGTGGTTACACCGTGGTGAGTAGGTAATGAAAGGATGCAGTAGAAGAAAAAAAAACAACACCGAACTCAACACGTACGTGTGAAAGTGGAAAGTTTCCGTATCGTTAACAACATGTGCGCGAAAAACAAACGATGCGAAAGAAAATGCGAATCAACAGAGGGTGAGATGATTGATTGGAGGTTGGAAAACAAAGTGGATAACGAACAACGACTATCGCCGAACAATGGAAGGGTCGCAAAATAAGATGTTTTTTTTTTGTAACTGATTCTTTGATATGAGATGTACGACATAATGTAGTAAATATGGCACGACACGACAAAGATACGAAGAGAAAAGAGAGAAAGAGTAGTATAAAAACGAGAAAGAAGGAAAGAAAACGACACAGAAAAAAAAACACCAAAAGACAGAGAAAGAGAAGTGGTGCGGCGCGATCGTACCTGCTGCCTCCGACGGATCCGTTTCCGGGCGGCGAGAAATATCCGCCAGTAGAGGAACAGTATGACCAGCAGCGGCACGTAGAAGCTGGACGCGGTGGCGAAGATCTGGTAGCTGACGTCCTGCGACACGATACACTGGAGGTCCTGGTAGACGCGCGTTTCCCACTCGGGATCCTTCCAGCCGAGCAGCGGCGCTATCGAGACCAGCACCGAGAGCGTCCAGATGATGATGATCATGTACCCTATCCGGCGGGCCGTCCGCTGGTGCGCGTAATCGATGTCCGTCACCGCCCAGTACCTGGAAAGAACAGGGAGTTGCAAGAGAGTGCTTTTAACCATCACGTATTCACCGATTATCACCATGTCAAGGGCTCAGGAAAAAAATGGGTTAATAAATTAATCCAACAATTAGTCTATAAGTGTGCAAACCAAGTGCTCAAAACTAGGTGCGAAAAATGCTTTCTACAACAATAATAGCACATTGAACAACCATTTTTTGTGCTGTTTGCATACTTTCAGGCTGATTAAGCAAATTTGCTCCTAAAAGTTTGCAATACCCATTTTTATTTGCTAGTTACATATTGCTCCTCATTTGATTTATATATGGGGTCAATACAAAATTAGTTAAATTTGCATACATTTAGGCGTTATATATGTCGTCATGTATCCTTTCAATTAGGTGTACTTATTTATCAGCATGAAGTCTTTAAACTCCAACCTTCAACTGCTCAAATGACACACATTCCAACATTCCACTTATCGAAACCTTTTCGAGCAGCTTGATTGCCACATACAGCTGGCACTATAATGATAACAATTCAAAGAAACCATTAGCAGCCCAATTTGAAGTCAATTTTGTCCCACCCGTTTCGGGTACCGTGTGGTACAAAGCAGTCACTCCGCAGCGTGCAGAATCAATTGTGCCGGCAACGTCGGCAACCTCGCAATCTCGCAAAGCCAAAGAAGTATCGATAATTTGCGAATGATTATTTCCAGCAAATCAATCGGTTGTTGTTGCGGTGGCAGATCCTGAAACGAGCTTTACACTTCGATCAGCTGGCCGGACCCGCACGGAATGGATCCGGTTCGAGGTCTGACTATCGGTCGGCACTACAACCCGACACCGGTGCTTCTATCGGTACGCAGTAGCTCACTGGAATGCTGCCACAGTCCTGGCCGTAGCCGAAGCCACCCAGCTTCTGTGGTACGATGGTTTCGAACTCGAACCCATCGGTACGATACGATACATGGGGCGAAATTTGCATTTAAATTGCATGCAGAATACGATATTTTACATATGCTTGCTGCGGCTGCAGTCGAGCGTTGCAATAAGCGAGCGTGGGTGCAAGTTTCGACTCGGTGACTTATGTTGTGGATGCTTTCGAAAAAGCTAAACTATCGTGGCGTTCGGTAGTTTCGCATGGAAGAATGGGCACGAGTGTCGACCGGTCCGGGAGTGTGTGCTGGCTGGGTGCCGGCTTCGAGTGGCACTTTCTTGAGACGTAGTTTATTCGAGGGTGCTCCAAATGTGCATTTGGATTTGTTGGTCAATCCACATACGCTGGCCCAACACACAAAGCGGCACATTTCGTGTGTGGGCAGTATTTCAAGTGAGCTTATTTTTGTATGCGACACGCGATTTGCCTACATTTAGGCGCTTTTACTGAAGATTCTGTTACGATGCCTTTTTTATGCCGCCGTTTACTTTCTGCGTGGCTTACATTGAAACAAAATGTATTCAATTCCGTGCCAGCAAACATGAGGATAATCGATAAGCGTGCGATGCATCACCCCGCAACGATTAGCGATTGTGCACGTGTGGTGTGGCGCACTCTCGGCACGGCATACATGTCATACTCTCAGCCCAAGCACCCTCAGGAATGCGACAGCACATAAATATGGATTTGATAAATTATTTTGCGATTACGGTCGGTGCATTTGCAACAGCATTATCGCCAGTTAACCCACCTCCCGTCGCGCAACGCGATGCAACCATCCGGACACGCTGATGCACTGCGGACGTTGCTCCATTTCTCAACCGTGCACATGCACATCGAACGATGCACATCTTCAGCCGCGTGGGATCTTCTTCATCGGAAGATCGGGGTGGGTCGTAAAATGTTAAACTCTCTGCATAATCTATACCGCACGTGCCGGAGGTGAGTCGTGCATGGCATAAACAAACGAATCCTGTGCGACATCGCGTTGCGTTGGATGCGCTGTTGCAAATGTTAGCAAAGTGTGACGGAATGTGGATTCGTAAGAACGTTTTGGTGAAGAGTTTCATGTATGTATTTATTGAGTAAAATAAGCATAGCTTCTTTTTAAATAGATTTCCTGACTATAAATGCCGCAAAAAAGGACTGTACCAGGGAGATAATCTAAAATGTGTATTGCATACTTGAAGGCGAATCAATTAGTTTACGCCTAAATGTATGCAGTACGCAACAAACAATTACCTGTTATGTGAAATTAAAACAACACCCTGTGTGCATTGCAAACATTTAGGGGCAGCTGGGATTGTTTTATTGAAATGAACTATTTCATTACGTCAATACAATTGCTCGTGGCTTGACTTTCCGCCCCTCAACCACACGATTAGATGTAGCAGATGGAGTGTACAACCCCTGTGGTATTCCACGACTCAACCGGCAACCCGTCCAACACAATCCATTGTCCCACGTTTCTTCGGTTGTGACACGCCGGGACGCCAGGACAACTCCGCAGGTGTGCTCCGACTGTGTGAAGCTGTCGGTAAAATGCATAAAGACGACGACGTAATGGCGAATGAGGCAGGGAGGGTCTGCCAGCGTGCGCAATCAGAACCGGGTCGACATTTCCATAATTCCAGCACCTGCAGGAAACAGTGACCTCTCTTACGTGTCGGTCCTACTTTGCCACCTTCTCTTCTAAGGGGGGATGGGTTGCTGTAGGGATACATTTTGCGATGATTAGTGTCGTTCTGGAGGTGTTGGAGTTGAATGCAGATGCAGACGATAAACGATATGGGATTCGGTTGACAACCGAGCTGGGTACTGCTAACTGGATCATTGGAGAGAACGTGTGATTCAGCATCGATTGTTCCGCTAATGCATGACTACTCGACTTCATAGCAATGCTTATATTCAGTGGAATCGATAGTTTGTAATTAATATGTTACCTCGAGCGATTCAAAGAGGTTTCGTCACACCAATCGCTATGGTGCCTGTAGACAGACTTCAGAAGATAATAGAACACTGACTACTGACTATACTGACGATATAACACCATTGATTTGAATGACTTTGAACTGTCAAGAAAGTTTATTACAAAATAAAACGTTAGTCAAGTAACTAGGCTAGACTAGTAGCGTATCATTCATGCAGATTGCATACTTTTGGGCTCCTAAAGCAATTTTGTGTGGGAAAGCAGTTTGAATGAATTCGAACACAATCACTGCAAACAAAAAAACGCTAATTTCAACTGGAAATGTTGTCATCGTCTTAAGCAAAAATTATCTAAATTCTTATGGCACCCTTCGCACACGATTAAATCCATTCGAAGCCATTCATTATGCATTCGTTTTTTGTCAGCCCCGTTATTACGGCTAAAAGTGATTTCGTAACGTGTTCGGAGGAAAAAGTCACAGCTTATGAAGGGCCACGACTACGGGGAAGAGACAAAATAAAACCTTCCCTTCACAGCTGGACAGCACAACGATGGCTGAGCCTTCGGACGGAGCAGCACGCGGGCGCATTATGTCGTGGCCGGCAATTAAATTATCTCCGGCCCTGCTGCCTTGAAAGCTTTTTTCTTCGTCTTTAGAAAATGATTAATTGCGTTCGTAGCTAACGAACGGAGGCTGGCGTGCTTCCACGTCGTCCTCGCCTCGTCCTTGGCGCATGCAGAACATGCAGAGCAACACACGCGCGCTGAACGAGAAGCTGTCGCCGATAATGGGTGCAGCAGAAAAAAAAACGCATGCGACACCGCTTGCTAATGGGTTCCTTAAAACGGATTTAGGCGTCTCCTGTTCCGACGTCATTTCGGTGTGTCCATTTTAAGTTGAAAGCCTCTCAGTTGGTATTAAAAGCGTGTCCAGGAGAGGGAATAAAAAAAATCCATCATGTATGCATTTTCATCGTTTTTTTTTTTGGTTTCACTTTGGAAAGACAACCTTCGTACTCGGAAAAGTTTGTAAGGAGAAGCAAACAAACATTAGAATCACTTCCCAGCATTTCAACGCTAGTGACAGCAAATGCACAGGCGCCTAACTTGGTAACTTCGCGGTGGAAATACACAGAAAATAAAAAAGGACCATCTTCCGATGCTTCCGGCTCGACATCTTCACACGAGTGTGCATCCTCCCAACGAGCTTCCGCCCGTTGATCGTGTGGAAATAACTTGCGAACATGTGTTCCGAAGAATGGCTGCAAAGTTGTCCTTTCCCGTGCAAGCGCCCCGGACGGGGCATTCTTTTATGTTGTGAGTTTTTTTTGTGTGCGCGCCCACGAAGTCAGGGCTCACCCATCACGCCACCGAATTCGGAATGAAATTAGGCCTCGAGCGGCCTCCTGCAACCGGGCCCGGCCCGGCCCGGAAGGCTGCCATCGGCGACCGGATTACGGATCCGGCCATCCTTTCGGAACGGAAAGATTTCTTGGCACCCGCCACAGCCGACTGAAAGGCCAAAGTTATGCTAAAGTTTTCCCATCGCGCGTCGACGAAAGTCAGCTGCTATCAGGTTTGGTTTTTAATGAAAGCTTCGCCCGCAGGGAACTCAGGGGGTGATCGGGGTGATCAACGGTGTTTGGGCGAGGTTTTGTGAAACTAGTTATTGGGCGCACCGGGCGCACGCTCGAACGGTTAGCGCGCGGCCGAAACTCTGTTCGGGATGGTTTGAAGTTAATCAGATTAGACGACGAAACTTTCAGCAAGAAATGCTGCTTTTCTGCATATTCTCGTATGTGTGTGTGTGTGCTCCAGGGAGTACAGGGTGCACTGACGTTCAATCCCGGGCCCACATCGTGCAGCATGGCTTGGACCGTTTCAATAACGCAACGGCAAGCGAAGCCGGAGTCGGCTTGTTGGCCAGAAAGTTTCTGCTCCCAAAGGAGTTATTCAGTTCGGAAAACTAATTACGGTGCAGGTAGTACACAATGAGCAGACAGTTTTGATGCACACCACAAATGAATTAGAATAATATGAGCAAAAAAACATAAAGCAGCTTCTAACCGAGCGTAAACATCACATCTGGTATTTCAGCTTCTGTGAAACTCAAAGGGACTAAAGTGTTATTAAGTCATTTGTGTCAAAAATTGCTCGGATTGAGGTTTATTTAGCATATTTTCTTCATCCAGCTAATAAAGCTAATCTGACAGTATATAAAGAAAAACGTGTCAATAAAATGCGAATCATGTTTTTGCATACATTCAGGCGTACATTTACTTCATCAGCCTGCAAGTATGCAATCTGCACAACGAACGCTTCCCATGTACATTTTTTAACCTTCGCTAACCTTTTAGAGTGATTAAAAGACTCATCTCTAGCTTCAGGGCAACTGCCAAACTATCGTTTCCCAAGTAAGCTACTTTTCTTTCGAGCTTTCCCGACACAAAGCGACTCCTTTGAAGCTTCGTAGGAACGCCTGCTCGGGTGGGCATGTGTAAATTGAATAGCTTCAGTCTGAGCCATGTCAATGGGGCACGGTGATTTACATATTCATCTGCTGGCCCGGTGTTCCTGGGCCGAGGTGTAGTGTTCTCCAAGACACATTCTCTGTTCGTTACGATGCTCATCGTTCTGTTTGAGGTGCCCTTACGCTTCCGGCCCCGCCCGGGTAGTGCGTTGCTGCACTTCAAAGCGGATCCCGCTTCTTGGCGCTGCTCGCTTCATCATCAAGTCCCAGCTGGGACCATACATTGACTGGATTTTCTTGGGCGCCCAGCGTGTGCCGCACAACCACACTTACACACCTTTCGAGCTCTTTCACTGCATCCGAAACGCCATTTTCCAGGTGTTGGATGTTGTAACGCAAAGGCTGCCTGCCAGTCATCTTTCGTACCGGGAGGAAGCTCCCTAAGGATGTGCTTCCTTCCCGACGTCCATCACACGGTTTGCTGAGTTCAGAGCCGTAACACCCACCCAGGTAAGATTATCATATTCTTCCCACCGGTGGGTTGCTGTTCCGATAGGTAGAAATATCGCCTGCCCTGTTTTCTGGTGGGATATGATGGATCGGATGGTTGGGGAACTCGGTTCTGCAGGAGCGTTAAAGTACGAACCTCAGCCGAGGGACCTGAAGTGCCCCGAAGGAGGCACAAAAACGGAAGAACCACGCTCGCATCCTGCATATGTTAACGAAAATCATTCTCTCTTTCTCTCTCCCTCCCTCGTTCCTGTCAATCTTCGATCCCTCCGGGGCAAAGGTTCCGGTGTTGGCAGAGACACAGCGAAAGGGGAGCCAAACGGAAAATGGCAGAACTAAAGATGATCTAGCGGCGAAGATTTCATCTTTTCGAGCGGTTCGGTTCTTCGGGACCACGGGGTGGTCCCCGTTCAGAGCACCCACCCACAACCCACCCCCAGGGGGGTTGTTCGAGTGCGGGGAAAATAAACAAACCGGGTCGCTTGCTGCGGAAATAATATTACAAACGAAGCATTTTGCTTTGTTTTAGGCTGCGCCCCGTTCGGATGAGCTGTGTTGAATCGATTTCCGTTTGCCTTTTGCTAGAAAAGCCCCATCCGATAGGCATGACTCGTTGCTGGAGAGTTTCTTGGCCATATTGAGATAAAATGTCGGAAGTCAGTTCATGAGAAAGACAAAAAAAAACCTTCTATTAATAGGAAGAAAACGAACTGGATGCGATAGCGAAATGGGAAGCTGTTCGAGGTGGTTCATCAGTTACAGCCGGCAGTGTACTAGGTGAATATTGTGAAAATTGCTTCGGAATACTCGTTCACCAGCACCAACATCGACCCAACCGGGCAGCCCTGGCATTGTATCCCGATAAGGCGCTGTCCAGATAGAGTCTGCTAAAACTCTTTGTTCGTTATTTTAAGATAAGGCCGGCCCAGACCCTGCCCGATACGGCCGGGAGTCGTCCCGCTCCTCGGGCGGGCAGTACTTGTATCTTCGCCCAGCGCAGAGAACGGCCGTCTCTTTCAGGTAATCGAACGAGACGCCGCCCGAAAGAATTACGACGAAAAGCACTTACCGGTCCAGTGCGATGGCCACCAGATGCAGGATGGAAGCCGTACAGCACAGCACGTCGCTCGACGTCCACATGTCGCACAGGTCCGCCCCGAGTCGCCACTCCTTCGACACCTCGTACACCGCACCGAGCGGCATCACCAGGCAGGCGACGAGCAGATCCGCCACCGCCAGCGACAGTATCAGGTGGTTGGCAACGCTCTGCAGATTCCGCTCGAGCAGGATGGCCGCTATAACGAAAACATTTCCTGTGCGAGCGTGGGAAAAAGACAGAAAGAGAGAGAAAAAAAGCGCGGTGAGTATAAGCGACGAACCCCCAAACCGGCACCGGTTGATTGATGCTGATGATGATGCAATCGGAACGCGCGGAAAGTTTATGATTATTTTATGATGCGCAATGAGTGGAATCAGTTTTCCACTGCCTCGAGCCTGGGTGTGACTTTTTGTTTCTGCATCTTTGAGTAACAAATTTATTTTCCTCCATAAATCCCCTGCCAGCAGAAAAAAACAACGAAAACATGCATAAAATAAAATAAAACATCCACCTACGAATCAGTGAGCCCGCTTCGCATTCTGAAAGACCGCACCGTCAATCATTTAACCGCTCGTTGGCAATCATTGGGTGAAAAAAAAACCACCCACCACCACCGCCACCACCAAATGGTGTGCGGCGGTGGTGGTGGTGTGCAATTTATTTAAAAGGATGTTAAACTAATGGGGTCTCCCCCAAGGGAACAGGTCTCCTCCCACGCCGGCCGGGTGATACTGAACGGTGTGGTTGGTTTTAAACTGACTACACTGTAATTTGTTACCCACGAGGTGCAACTCGGCATTTATTAACAGAAATAGCAGGAGGAAACAGTGGGAAGCTTGGATTTTTATATGAGTTGGAAAAGCTTTGGGAACGGTTCGTTTTTTTTTCGAGGAAAAGTAATCAAATATTGATTATGTCTTTATAGAATAATAAGCTAATGAAATGTTTTGTCATAAGGTCCTTAAGTTGGAGATGAAAATAAAATAAAAAACATAACATTTGAAACGTTTTTTTTTACTATTTTTATCATGTTAAATGTTAAATAGCTTCTAATAACTTACAAAACCTGCCGCTTGGCATTTTGCGAAACAAAACAGCACAAAATTGAAACATTTTAGGACCAAATCGATCGAATGTTGATTACAATTCAACCGGCTGTCGTTGGTCCCGATCCAGTGCCCATTTTCCAAATTTCTGCGATTTTTTGTACCGCTCCAAGTCTGGGAAAATTACACCATTTCCCGGAAGAAGACTTACTCTCGGCTCAAATCACCATTACAGAAAAAAAGAACACTCCTGCCACCGAAGTTAACCGAGTGCTCACTACCAGGATCGACTCGGATACTGAGCTCTCGACAATTCGAGCCCATTTTTGGCCCATAATTAGGACTACTTTAAATTTGAAATTTTCACCACCACGCTTCACGCTCATCGCTTGGTTCGCGTGCGCGAAGCAGGTTTTTTCCTCCCCGGAGCAGCGATAGCCATGCTCGTCACGTCTGGTCTCTTGTCTCCGCTGCCGATTACTTGGAAGGAGCTTTCCAGATTCGCGTCAGGAAGGGAGGGGGTTTAAGGGGAGAAGCAGCAAAATCAATACAAGAGCGCGCCAAGGCAATGGCTGCCTTGGGATGGGCGGAGGCAACAGTTTTAAAGCTTAAAGAAGAAGCGTGTGGCTTAGACGCGAGATACGAGCGGAGTGTATTGATGCCTTCTTCTGTTGCGGACCAGTTACTTGAGCACAGACAAAAGCAACAACAGCTATACGCGGCTAAATCCCCAATCCAACAGACCACCAAATCAGTCTCAATCCTGCCGAGAACATCGAATCAGCTAGAATGGTGGAAATTCTTGTTTTCTTTTTCGCCGTCGCATCCCGTCGGTCACGTTACAATAATACGACGGATTAGATGGCTTCGCGCGAAAGGGCCGAGAAGTTGCGCGGGCTCCGGTTTATCTGTTTCATCCCGCCCGCGCACGCCAACTACAACACGCCAGCAGCGTCGCTGTCGTCACCGCCGGCTTCGGTCCAAAAACGAAAGTCGAAAACGTGACAAAATGGATTATCGTCCGGTGAAGCTAGACTGGGATAATCGCTGAAGTAAGAGAGAGAGAGAGAGAGAGAGAGAGAATGGGCGACCGGATGAAATGGAATAGATCCGAGGGAAGTTTTGCGGGGATAAACTTGCTGACTCTCAAGACATGACCATCCTATGGTTGACACGATGACGACGACGACGACGACGACATTTGATGGATTTTTTGACGAATCCTTACGCATGCGATACGTATCGCATCCCGGAAGGTGCTGCCCGAGCCGGTGTCAAGGCGGCCCACATTTTGGGCGACCGAGAGCCACCCCGAAGGTTCCAGCTTGGACCGGATAATACCTCCCCAGCAGGAGAAACCAATCAAATCACTCTTATCGCCCCAGCCACGGTGAGCTTTGGCTTGTCGGCGAATCGCGACCGAAAAACTGGTGGTTTTGCTGAAATGTCATACTAACTGAGCTATTTTGTTGCATTTTTTCATATTTTCAGAAAGATTTGGAAAGGACTTAAAGAAATCCTCAGAGGTGTATAATCTCGGAATGTGGTGTAGAAGAATTTAACGTGTTTTTTTTGGTCCCCGCCTGCGATTCGTGCCGTATCCGATTGTAGTCTCTAGGTGGATCGGTTGCGTTCACCCAAAACCCGGCAGCCAACCGAGTCGTGTAATAGAAAGTGTCATCGTTTGTTAGACGGCAGGACGACTTCGGCTGCATCGCGGTAACAGCTTCGTCAGCTGGATGCTGACAGCTGAATGACGTAAATCCGGCAGTCCCGCAAGCTTCCGCACGCGACCGGGAGGGGCGGTTGGCTGGGAAATAAATATTCCTTTCAGCTGTTTTTCTTTTCGCAGCGCGCCAGCTACGTATGTGCCTGCCTGCCAGTCGTGCCTCCCGCTGAGCAAGCAAGCGGGAAGGACACTTTTGATATAGTTCGGAAAACCGGAAAACTCGGTCCCGGTGTCGGTGTGGGGAGTTGTTTTTGGATGATGGAAAATAGCAAGAGCGCCAGGGTATAAAAAAGGAAACAAGTGGAACTTTATAAGCCTGGCCAGGAGCAGCTCAGATTGATACATAGATTTTTTATAAATGGAGTTAAAAATTGTTACAACTGAACTGTTTATATTAAAGAAGCTTAAAGCAAATTTATCGAACCGAAATCTTACATTTTGTCATGCAGCAGATTAGATAAAAAAAGATGTTTTTAATTATTGCATACTTTTAGGCGTTTACAGACAAACCCGGGACACAAACCTTTTTCGCGGAAGAGGCAACTTTCGCTCTTATACCAGTAGCAAAATTGAATATGTAGGTATTCCACCCAACGAGATGCGGCGTTTGAAGCGAATTAGACCCACCTAAGTATCTTAGCAGAATAAATAGTCCAAAAGTTCTTGCAAAAAAAAAATGACAACAGCAAAAATAAGCTCCCGAACCCGAGGATGCTAGATACAACATTTTCTAAAACCATCAACTCGTAAATAATTTTTAATGACAACCCTCTCCCCCCGCACAAACACACGCCCATCGCCCCGTAAAGCACCCCGTATCGATTTCGATCGAAGCAGGCCGAGAACGAGAAGTTGCTTCAAACAAAGCGCCTGACGACGACGCACCGGGAGCTAATACGCCGGAACGGTAGCAAAATTTAGGAGCGCATTCTAACTTTTCCAATATGAATCGCTTACAGGCGACAGCACATCCCTCGAGGTGGTCTCGAAGGGCCGAGGCTCCGAGCGGGCGGGAGAGCCGGGAGCGTGAAAACTTTTCCGTAAAATGCGATTCCACATTGCAGCGCACTCGCTTCGAGCACCGAGGCCGGCCACGGCAGGGCGAGCGTTTAGCGTTAGTGCGGGTTTAGTACAACGGGGGAAAAGAAAGCACGAACCGTGTGCCGCCCCGTTAATGGTCGGCGGGCGTGTTTTTGCTGCTGCTCACTTGCTCCACACTTTGGTTGCTTATTTTTAACGACTGCAATGGGGAGTTGGAGAGCGTTCGGTATAATTAGTTTATTTGTCTGTTAATAGCTTTTGCAGTTTTAGTCTCATCTGACGATACGGGAAAAAGAACAACTTGTTTCCGGGGTCGGGCGCAACTTTTTAATCTAGGTGAGTTTTTGTTATAAAGCATTATAAAGATTAAAAAAATGGATGGCTCAAAACATTACGAAGAACTCTTCAATATCAGGTTTCAAGAGAAAGCTTTCTTCATGAATAATGTGGCGGTGTGGCTTGTGTGAAGTTAGTTGTATCTCCTGCACGATGCTCCAGGCAAAAGCCGGCAAACGCGCACTCGATTGATGAGATATCAAACTTATCAAAGAACCCAATCACGAAAGAAATGTCATTTTCTCCAGACACTTTTCCGCACGCCGCTCGCAGCCGGAACCGATCGCTGCTCACGCCCGGGGCTTCGTTTCAATTAAACTTCCTGCTAAGCCCACCCATAATAGGTTGTCCCTGCAGGGGTTTAGTTTAACCCGACCGCCCAACCGGATGGTCCTGTTAGTGGATAGAAAATTAATTAATACATTGAAATCAAACCTGTTCCGGGCAACTCGGTCCACCTCGGCAACAAATATGACACGCCCTGGAGGCGGTTAATCTATCGACAGATCGATGGCAAATGAGGATCTAATCTAGATTGTTGCTGGGGGGAACACATGTCGCCCAGTGATGGCCGCCTCAAGCTAAGAAGGCCGGTTAGATTGAACTACATGAGTTAGTGTTTAATCTATTTTTGGACATGCATTTTTTGCGGACGTGCTAGGAAAGTTGTAGCCGGGCTGATGAGAGACTTAGCAGTAAGAGCTTGTTCCCGGAAATACTCATCTTCTTGTAGACATTGAAATAGCTTCGTTTTTTTTAATTACTGTTCCATTATAAGGAACGTTCCCTGCGCCTATCCGGTGTGGAAATAACTTTTCCAAGAAATGTCTCCTCCGAAAACAATCGAGAACCTAAATCACGCTCGCGTAGTACTAATAATTAGATTACAATCACCGGAACCGAACCCGAAGCCAACCCGTTGAAAAAACAACCCGGCGGTTCGCCTTAATGATCGGGTAAGGTAACCGGAGCGCGATGACGTCAGCAATGTCACGCGAATGATGATCGCCCTGTCACCACAGCCGGGCTCCCACAGCCCAAAGTCGTGAGGCTTCGGAGCGACAAAAAACATAAAAGTACCAACGGGCCCCGGAAGTTTTCCACGCTGAAAGACAACACCCCGTAAGAACGTCGGTTTGGAACATCCATTGTTCGGACCGGCTGGCCGGTCGGGGTGAGTTTTCCGATCATCATAAACCGTTTTCTTCGTTCAGCAGTTTAACTCTTTGTGTTTCGTTTCAGGCTGCAGGCCCTTCCACCCGTCCCGGGAGGTTTTTAGTTGGTGGAGTTTTCGGCCGAGAGACAAAAGTTCAACAAGTTATAATTGGAAAAGATGGGTCTCCGTAAATAGGAAACCTTCGTGCGACCAGCGAAAGTGGGGGAAAGTGAAACCGTCGATGGTGACACCGTGTTTTGTTTCAGTGTAAAATAATGCCCCCCCTGGCAGGACAGGTGTGGGACGGCACGGAAACGAATGGAACGTCGTTTTTTCCTTCTCCAGAGCGCCTCACTTTGAGGGGACGTTCGCTAAAAATAGGCATTTTTCGGATATTTTCGGGTTTTTGGCGCACACAGGTGCTGGAAGGTGAAAAACAATGGTCCAGCCAGAACCGCCTGAGCGCTACGGGTACAAAATGTCCCAAAATAGACATGAAAGTAATTTAATTTCGTTTGCTTTTTGATGATAATTAGGTTTTTCGAGGGTTAAACTATAGCAAAACCCCTTTTTGTTTGCTAATTTAATAAAACCGTTTATTATACGTAAAGCGTAAATTGAATATGTTTCTTTTATTTGAAAGGTACACACCAGAATGGAACATTAAATGAAAAAATGCCCAAGGGAAATGTAGAAGCATTGAAACCAATATTCAACAGATGCGAAAATGATAGGAAAAATAGCCTGATGAAAATGTAAATAGCATAAACATGAATAAATGGAAAACAACATGAAAAGAAACAATAAATTAGAACAAGACAAAAAAGTAAAACATAAAAAGTCGCACATTCTGAATAAAAAAATAATGTAAATATTTTAGCTACTGAGCAAAGATTATAACAGAGTATAGAGACATATATGTAGAAAAGATATTAGATAATTTAATCCATAAACAATAATAGAAAATTGATAAATTAGAAAGGATTGCACAAAAACATTGTACAAAAACCAAGAAATGTTTGATTTCATCTAAAAACAAAAACTTACATTCAAACAACATACAAGCATGTTCATGATTTCCTGGTATCAATCACGAATGGCTACAAAAACAGTCCACTAATCGACGTCCATTGTCCTTCAAACGTATGTCGACATTGAAGAGACCTGACAACAAAACCATATGAAAACCACAAAAACATGAAATCGATTCCTACTGGGTGGGGTTGTTCCATCCCACTCTCCCCTCTCACTCCCACTCTTCTTCACACGTAGTGTGCCCCGCATCACAAAACAACGCTCGCGCCGGCTTCATTTCCCACAATAGTTGAGCGGAAAGTAAAAACCCGAACCGAACGAAATCAAATTACTGTCCTTTTACGAGGACCTTCAATCAAACTGATGACGATTTCAAGGCTGCGTCCATTATGAATGTCTGCCATGATTTGTTGCCGCGTGCGTCCATGCATGCCGTCGGCGTCGGTGACAGCGGGACAGCAGCTGACAACGTTACGCGCCTCCCGCCGGACGTCGGCCGGGAATGAAAACCGATCCATAAAAGTGGCTAATGGAGACGCGCCTAGTAACCGGAATCGGTATTGTTTTGCTCCCCATTTGTCCTGTCCGGGGCCCGGATTGGAACACGCTTTGACCTACACGCGTCACACATGACGTCCTGGCGACTTTCGCTTCGGTTGATGTATTTCATGTTTTTCTCTCTCTCTCTCTCTTTCGCTCTCCAAAAACTTGTTATGCTTATCGGCAGACGACAGCAAAGACTGCTGCTGTTCGGGGAGTTCCATCAGGAGGAATTGCAATAAATTTTTACAAACTATTGAAATCTCTGGGGTAGTTTTTTTTTCTTACTTGGAAAGCCATTCGCGTTTTTCGGTTGTGACGAAAGTCATAACTTTGACTAGAGGAGGGAAAAAAGCATCAAAAATGTAACATCAAAACCTGAGTAAGATGGATTTGATTCGAAACCTGTGCCATAAATAGTTGTAAGATAGGAGACGCATGATCCAACGCACAGGAAACAATAAATATACGGAAGGGTATATATATCAAACTGAATGGATTTCGGTATGCAGATAAAATATTATGCTATTAAAAACATCAATAACATGGATCCAAAGATGAAAGAATTGTGTAGATTGACAGTGATTGGATGTACGCATCCAACCCTGTCATGTATTTTACGTCACCTTTACCGCGCTTTGCAGCTGTCAAATTCTAGTGGCACAAACTCGTGGCGCCATCTGTTGGAAAATTTGTGTGTTGCGTGGTAAATTAATTTCAAACCGATTTTGGGTTATGGTGTGCGATTTTAAAGTATTTCTTCAATGTTCTCACGTTGTTGAGTTTAATTCGCGACAAAATTCTTCTCAAACCCAAATATTGTTATAGAGTCTTCCAACACTGGCTCCAAAAATCAATCACCACTGTTTGCTTGTCCACTGTCAGCGCCAAACTTGAGCATAATGAAAGTTAAGCGAACTTTTAATCCCTTTCTCTCTACTAATTTTCCTCTATCATCGCACAGCAAACAGAGCGCTGTGGTCCTTATCGGCACGAACGCAGCCCTACATACAGATTGCCTGCAATTGCTCCCAAAACGTACTAAAGGCTCGTCCAGCAATCACCCTCAAGCTGGAAAAAAAACAACAAAACATGCTAAACAACGCGCCCCTACGAAGAAAGCCCGTCGAACCCGTGCCGGCTCTATCACGCCCGGACCATCCCGATGTGTAATTTATTATCCTTCAGGTGACAGTTTCGTTTGATGAAGTCCGTTATCGGCGGGACAGCTTTCGTTACGGCCGGTCGCGTAACTTGTAACACCGTGTCCCGGGTCTCTACTTCTCGCCGCCGATTAATGATGATGAAGATGAATGCGGCGGATGACGGGATGAGGGCCGTGGCACCCAACCCTTCTGGAGCCTATTGAAGCGCATCAACGATCCTCTCTCTCTCTCTCTCTCTCTTGCCATCTGCCCCTCGGGACAGTTTTGCACAAATGGGACACCTGTTACCGAGTGTACCGTTGGGATTATGTTTATCGACCCGGTACCGAGATGGGCGAGACGATCACGGCACCAGCCCCGCTCGAACAAAAAGTCCTTGGATGTTGGTGGGGCGTGTGTGCGTGTGTCCATAACCTTGTAATCAATCCTGTCCAACACCTCCGTCTCGACGCTTTCATTCTCCAACCATCCATTCCCGGTGATCCTTCCATGCCGCCGGCCCATCGGATAAGGGTGTTTTATTTATTTATTATCCATCAAATCCCCATTTTATGGGCGCTGGCTCTAGCCCACACGGGAAGACACACGGGCGGGGAGTCGGTTTACTCTCCATTTCGACATGATTGCGTTTTCCCGGTGCCCGGGCGGTAATCAATCTCTATAAGCACAATACAACGCACTCGGTCCGGTCCCGGTCAGCCGTTGCGGTGTGATGATGAGGGTGCGTGTAAAATAGTGAGCCGAGCCGTGCGTAACGATCGCAATTGCATCGTTACGCCATTAGGACGCTCGAGTGAAGCTCTGCAGCCGTCAGAAAAGCTGCTTCACGAAGCAGGTGTTGCGTATGGCGACTGTGTGAAGTACCTGTTGACGTGGGTTTTGTTTTTTATTCAAACTGTACCGTGCCGGTGTAGCCATGTTCGTGTAGGAGATTGGAAAACTGATGCGTAGTAACTGATATTGTAGATACTGATCTGTTCTATTCAACATTCGTAAATTTCCTAGCAAGCTGCTACAAAATCGGACAAAAACACACACTAATGAAGTTTGTGGCTTGCCAATTGCATAGTTTTAGGCGTTTACATCAAGCTTGCGCCAAAAAGTATGCAATTTGCGATACACCATCGCATTATGTATGTTTTCTAAGGTATGTAATAGTTTTACAGGCAATTTTAATTAAAAATTAGAATTGATGAGTTTATGTAAATACACAACTAATGATAAAAACAATTTAAATTTAAACCGCTTGAATTCCTCAACGTATTTTCCCACAGTCTGCCGTGCATGAGTCAAACCATTCCGTTTCCGACCTTTCCGATTAGCCTGTATTGTTTTGTGTATGGCAAAAAAGCGATGGAAAATCGAATCTTTTCCACACGGCACAACGATCGAGCCTGAAATTGCTGCTCGTACGGGTTAACTTGTCTGCCACTTATTGGCTTTATCGGGTGCCCCAACGGTTGTGGGCTGGTTCGTGCGAGTCACAACAAAACCAACCAATCGCCTCACCCTGCCTGGCTGTCAGTTGTGTTACTATAGGAATTACCACAGCTGACAGGTAGAAAATTGGCCGGTCGGGAGCGGTTCGACATCCCAGAGAATTACAGGCTCAACGGCAGGAGCGATGGATGGTGCTAATAGAGTACGCGGAACTGGATCGCTTGAGTTCAGCTACTGTGAAACCATTTCCCTAGTTGGGCATCACCGATGAATTGCAATATACGTGTAGTTTTTGTTAAAAAATGTAACTGCATATTGAAATTTTGCAAAAATATTAAAAAGCTATCGATACAAATATCAATCCAGCGGGAAAAGCAACCAAATACAGTGTACGTGTATCGTCCATTGCATACTTTTTGGCGCAAATTTAATACTATGTGCCTAAAATGTACGAAATTTCATTTGAAAACGATATCATTCATGCAATGACTCATTTATAACATATTGATTGAACATCATAAACGTATTCTACGGGCACATAGCCGAACTAATGAATCGAACAGGTTCTAGGGAAAATTTCATCCAATTTTGTAGTTTCAGTTACGAATTGAATTGAATCAATTTTATCACTTCCAAGCTGAAGTTCATCAAACCGGACTTAAATTCCGCTTGCGTGCTTTCAGCGCTTTTCCCGTTGACCTCCTCGTGGGAATCAAATTATTCACATTGATTCGCAAAAGGACCGTGGCGCATCCGCTTAATTGATTTACGGACCATGAACTTTACAAACCGACCGGAAGCGGCGATGGCGAAAGGCGGGCAGGAAAAAAAAACAATCTGAAATTGTTCCACTCACGAGCCAGCGCGAGTTTTTTTCTCCCCCTATCAATTCGCGACAGCATTTACGAGTTCGCGAGCACTAAATCCACTTGCGCTCGGGCGATAATGGCGATTTGCAGTGCGCTCGCGCTGAATCGCTGCAAAACACTTTCGCCCTCAGTTCGTTTTCCGGACGAATTCATTTGCCCACTTTGTTCGCCGCTCGTTTTCCGCAAACGAATTAAACTTAATGCAAAAGCATTTAATTCGAACCGGAAAAACTCGTTTCCAAATGTGCGCTTTCGTTAGCGCTAGCAGCGTTCTGAGAAAGAAGGGGAAAGATCTTCACAGAGACGCTTTGATGTGCGGAGACGTTTAACCTTTAAAGAACACTTTCCCCGCCAGGGGGCGTCCTGTGCAGGCGATGTCAAAGCGAAGAAGTAGCGCGGTGCTCGGAATTTAATTTACACACGTACAACAAACAACGCTCCTGCTCGACTCTGCGAGAATTGGCTCACAAAAGACGTAATGAAAAATCCGACGTTTCCGAGCAGGCTCGTGAACGAAAAGTTCACGCCACCTTATTACGATTACGGTGGCATCGAATGTCGGGCGCTCGTGGCGATGTTTTCGATTCCTTACAACCCGACGAGAGGCAATAAATAATTTCCATATATTCCCGCCCCACAATGCTTTACGATTATTAATGCCATTTATCATGCGAATCGCCCATGAATCGGATCTCGCGCAGGCTCGGGTAATGGCGGTTTGGTGCTTGTTTTGCAGTTTTTTTTTCTGTGGCTTGGGTACCTCCAAAAGTGTGAACGAGTTTGGTCAATGATTATGCCACAAATTTCGACCAACAGGCATCAAGTTTTGGGCATCTCTGGAAGTAGCTGAATCTCAAGTAAAAAGTACGAAATGTTATGTCGATTTGAAATATTGCAAAATATAATTTCCTTCAAGCAAAATCAACATTTTTACTCTCATTTCAAACAGTTTCTATACAGTTGTTTGAAGCAATTGCAACCTCTTAAGAAGAACGATGTACTCTTGTTAAATTTCGATAAATTCCGTTGAGAGTCAAAAAGAGTAAGTTCTCGTGAAAATTTGACTCACTTACGGCTTGACTCACTTACGACTTGACTCACTTACGACTTACGGCTTGGAATTCGATATGGGAAGAAACACAATTTTATTAATTCTAATGTTCTATCCTAAACTTCGGCTGCTCTCGGTTACCGAAGCTTTTCTAGTATCTCGGTTGCCTACAACCGATTGCCTACATTTTGGCGCTTTACTCTAAACATAACGTTCACAGGATTGATTAGCTATTCCTATTGTCCATGGCAAAACATTCTAGTTTACAATGTAAAAAAAAAGATCACTGCTTTCCGAAACACCCAACCTGCTACCTAGACTAACTTAACACTCTCCGACACGCCTTCTCGCCCGCACGGAAGGTGTTGCTTTCGGCACAGCCACAAAAGTTTCGCTTTTTCTACTTATGCTTTTTTTCTTCTGTTATCACCTTATAGTCCCGAACAAAAAAAAGGAAAACAACGCCCGATTCGCTTCATGTCCTAATGCCTACCACCAGGGAGAGCGGGCCGTGCCCAGGCCGGGCCGCGTAAATGACGCCCCATTAGACCATTTATCAATAACTTCTGACATGTTGCGGCGCTAGTTTGTGTACGGCGGCCGTTCGGGCTATCGAAGAATGGCAAATTGGGTTGCCGTACACCCCGACGCACGACGCACGACGCCTTCCTCTCCGAAGGGCCGTAGACAAGATGTGGCGCTCGCGATGTCTTTGAGGCACGCGAAATGGGCACCGGTGCCGGGTCGCCGAAACCATACCCGTACCGTGGCTGTATTAAATCTTCCCGAAGACATCATAAATCGTCAATTTGGAGAGCTCTTCAGCCGTCCTGCAGGCGAGACCCACCGGGCAAGGACGCAACCGGGTCACCGGATCCGGGCCGGGTGGAAAATTCCATTTTCTGCGTCCTCCAAGAGCAGTTGAGCTAATTCTGTCGGTACGGCCATTACATTCGCCACCACCACCACCACGATCACGGCATGCGGGCCCTAGATTGGCCCCGGGATAGATATCATCCAGCGAGCAGGAAGTGTGCTCAGCGACTCGCTGGAAACGGAGCACGGAAGCTGCGGTTACCGAAACTTACTCCGAAACCCATTGTATCACCGGAAACTTGTACTCTGACTCTCCGGTTCCGTTGGGTGCCACTGGATTAGGGCGGCTACAGCGAGGCGTACAGGCCGCGCAAAGCTCCCACCATAAACCAGCATAAATCAGCAAGCGTTGCGGTGGCGTGAAGGAGGCAGATTTCAAAATTCATACCATTATGCGCCACGCGTGCCCACGCGTATGTTTCTGTACATTCGGCCAAACAACACGCCTTTGCCGGAACCACCACACGGGAACCAATCAACCGCACACACACACACACACTCACACACACCCCGGAGTGGGTGAAGTGGAAAGTAATTTAATTTTCTCAGCATAATTGAGGTTTTTGCGAAGTGGGGTGGGTCGATTTCGGCACGGGTGGCGTATGGAAACGACACGCCAGCGATCGGGAAAGCTTGCCGGGAGTGCGTGTAATGATTTGGCCCATGCTTCATGCGGTGCTTCACGCAGATAAATTGCTGCCGGATGTTAAAATGGCGGCTAATAAAACTTCCTGAAGGGCAGGAGCCGTAAAATTCGAGTCAAACCAATCACGGCTAATTATTGTTTAATGGAATGTTTAAAAAGGGATATCTTGCTAGTTATAAATTGGAAGTTTGGCCTTCCCAAACGGGTTCCTTACTAGAATTCGGTTTTGGTTCGATAATTTGATAATCAATAGTTTTTATTCTTCTTTAATCAATAGACTCGTTTACAGAAGTGTTTCTAGTGAATTCCACACATGTGTAATGCAGTTTGTATACTTTGAGGGGTGTATAAGCAGAATTTGCTCAAACTAACTACAATAACTGACTCTTGTTCCAAGAACTCTCGGTGTAACCAGATGACTTGCAGATCCAGATGTGAGACGAGATTAAAATTGAACTTGAACAGCCTCCTTTCGACTTCCGGAAAGCGAAACGATCCAAACAGTTTGGCTGTAACTGTTCTGAGAACAGCAACATGACCCTAGAATATACTAATTGTTCTTATATTGCCAGTTTCTTGGATATCTGAGTGCAAAAGTCATACAACAGTTATCCAGAAACAAGAGCAAACACTGTGATTCCTTTTCGTTATTAGCTTCATCTACCAAATAAGATGCCCATGTGCCAAGAATCTATGACACCGTCGTCATTCTGCTGCCCACAGTTCCGAGACGCAAGAAGTCAACAATTAATGCGCACATTATGATTTCTGCCAGCGGCAGGTATCACATCGGCTTTCCTGGAACCGGCCCAGACATGCCGAGTGCCAGCGATGCCGGCGGGGCACAGGCCATTAACCTGCTCGTCCCACTCGGAGCCACCGAAAAAACGGCCATTCTCCGTACCACTAACCTTGATTACAAATGACACTTTGGCACGAAACAACTTAACAAGCGTGAACGGGCCGGTTCTCCTGGGACCGGCAGGGCATCATCGTTCGTGGTATCAATAAAGTTTTGGACCCGGCCGCGGCAGGTATGCGGGCGCTGGCAGAAACACGCACGTGCACGCATCGCCTGTGCAAACAGCTTTTGCTCGGTATCTCATTTCTTCCCCGGAAGAAACCGGCGGATGTTGGTTCTGCGTTTTTTTAAGCACGCTCGGTCCATACGATTGCCACCCGGTAGACGTCCCTTTGGGCGAGAGGGATCCTGCTCGAGGGCGCCGACGTAAGCTTATTCCAGCCGACAGCATCTCGGCTCGCATCTTGTGAAACCTCATCACGTCACAGCCGCAAGGTACCTGTTTGTCCAAGTGATTGTATCTCATCGCTTATCCCGATGTGCTTGATCCATCAACTTTTGGCACGTTAAGTAGTTCCACCTTTGCACTATCCGCACACTTCCATGTGCCACACACTGTTTCCTGTGCGAGCCCGAGCATGAAAAATTGTAAATTTAAGCAAAAACGTTCCTTCCAACACCAGGAGTACTACTGCCTTCGCCAGCTATGGTTATTAGCATTCCCGAATCGTGCAGCGTGTGTATGTGTGGTTTTGAGTCGTACGTCATGAAATAACAATCACGATAAGAGTCTCGATCTCGTCTGCACACCGCACCGCACAGGTCACCTCACGCCTGTCAGGATTCATCGTCAGCGCTGCAAGCAACGCTTGTCCCGGGAGTCGTGCTCTCACGTGCTCCGGAGGCAGTGCGCTACACCGCTGGGAGTACACGATGCGATGCACATAAAAAAAGATGTACGGGTGGTTGTGGAAAATTTTGATTTGATTTTAAAGATGATAACGAGAAAGCTTATTGCCCCGAGCGTTCGAGCTGTTAAGAACGTGTTCTCCGAGGCCTTCGCTTGGAAAATGAGAGTTTTTGCCGTAACGCCTCGGAGCTTCCGCAGTAGATGGGGTCTAATTTTTGACATCGTATGACGTTAAGATGTATTGTAGATGAGATTGAATTTTAAACGAAATAGAGGCCACATTTCAAGCTCGTAATATATTGCTGTAACTAATGCCTGCCTCCAGCTTAACTCTTGATGCTGCAACATAAAAGTATCCAAAGCTATTGAAGGCATCATTTGCCTAATGTAAAGCGTTTTTAGTTGTACGTCAATGATGTATGTTAGGGGTTTTTTCTAGTAAATTTCTATATTGTCTTGAGCTGACAATATTAGTATGTCTGGTTTGATGATGCAAACCTGAAGTGAATCGCCACAAAAATGTACTCCAAGAAATTGTATTCCGAGATAATACAACAAGACACTCAGATTCTTGTTCTTGTCTGTTAAAAAGTTATTTCCAAAGACATCTCTCCATTCACCAGCCCATAGCACCAACGACAAGATAGCTTCCTTGTGCAGTCAGTCACGTGCCACATCTCATCCCATCGCCAGCAAAACAAACGTTCACAGCCTATAGCCCGGATATGTTGCTTCCTTGGCTCCATCCTTCCGGCTTGCGTCACTATTGCGCCAAGGAAGAATCGGCATCGGCGTCTCGTGCCACCACGTTCAATCCCAAAACAACGACGACGTTTCGAGAAATAAGTATCAAAATCTGCCACATTCGCCTCACTTGACACACGACCGCGGCCAGGCGCGGATGGCCACTAACGCTGACGGTGCGTGACGGCGAACCTCACTCTTGTCGTGCGCCCCCCCCCCCCCCCCAAATGGCTCTGACGTTGAAACCCAAGAACCTGGGTGAAATGTCAAGAATATGTTGCCGTTCCATCACCAGCGCACATCAAAGCCCGGAGCACGTTGGCAAACTTCGCTTGACTCTTGGGCGCATGACGGGACGGACGGCTTTCTTCTCGCTGGGATCCGGAATGGGCAAAAGGGTGGTGGCTTTTTCTTTCGTGTTTACCCACCGATGCCGATGCGCATCAGTATGCTAACGCGCCAGCACTTCCGCCATCTGTCGCAGGCGATGAAGACATCGCCACCGGCTGAAGTGCGATGAACAGTGAAAAGTAATTCGTCCATCAAACGAAGCGGGAGTCGCGGCTGATGGAAACTTGTCACAGCGCTCATGGCGCGTCCCGTGCCGGGTGAACAAAAGTGGCTACGACAGCGGACTGTGCTGTACATCACATTTCACATCGGGAGACCGAAAACGGCGAAGAAAGAACATTATCCCTACCTGGGAGCTGTATTGGAAAAGTTTACTGGACCGTAGTCAAGATTATGATTGGATTTTGGAGCTCCCGGTTCGGGCAAATGTGGGTAGGCATTGTCATACAGATTAACTTGCATTATTGAATGCAAATTTGGTTGTATGGGAAGAATTTCTACTGATCTGTGCATGAAAATAGCTTCAAGCAGACGTAATGTCTGGAAGATTTGAGACCAATAAGACTACGTTTCTATTGCTGAATAACTTGGAGCTGTACATCGCAGGGACAGTTGTTTTGATAGAATCCTATAACCTCTAAATCTTCCCCGAAATAGTGGAAGCAATACACAGCAGATGTACCGCGTTCTTATCGACGCCGGCTCAAGATCATCTCGCAAGGCGCTCTTTCCAGCGCCCCTTCAGCAATTCCAAATAAGCACATTTCTCCCGCCACGCGTCCAACACGCGCACGAACCACCCATTCCACTTACCGATAACGGTCGCGAGGATGACAATTCCCAGCACGATGGCGGTCGCGATCACACGTATCAGATAGATTGTCGCCTCGCTGGCAAACGTCTCGTCGCCGTCCGCCGGCAGCACCAGCACGTCGCGCGGGTCCACCGTCCCGTTGCCGTAGTACCGGACCGTGCCGTTCGCACCGGACGTGCCGTAATTGAGCAAAAAACAGTTGGTACAGTTCCAGAGCGCCATCAGCTCGTCCTCCTCGAGCAGGTCGGGCAGGGATAGGCCCGCCAGACCGGCCGACGCCGAGCTCCGGCCGTACGGGGCGGCGGAGGAGCCGTTCGATACGTCAGCACCTCCGGTGTAGTTGGCGAGCAGCGTCTGGGTGAGGTTATGTAGCGTGCCCTCGTTCGGTTGCGCCCCCGGGGAGGTTGCAGGATCGCCGGTGGCAGGTGTTGACAGGTCCACATCCGGGTCAACATCGTCGGTCAGCGTGGAGGACGCAAGTGATGACAGCTGATCGACCACGGTCGTCAATCGTGCCCCGCGCGGCCGAACGCTGGGCGACGCCGGGAAGACCGCCGGGAGGGAGGAACCCGACGACGACGAGGGCGACGACGGCGACGGCGCTGCCGGTGGTGCTGGTGGGGGCGGCGAAGCGACGAAGGAGGTAATGGTGGTCGAGCTGGGGATGATACTGGAGGTGCTACTACTACTACTACCACTACTGCTGCTGCCGTCGCCACCACTACTGCCAGCGTCGGACACTCCCCTCGGCAGGCTCCTTCCTCGGGCGGACGTCCATGGCCATGCGGTCCAAGCGGGTGGGTCGTTCGTCGGGCGTCTACCGTCCGTCAGGGCCATAGTTTGTCATGTGTTTCCTCGCTGCCCAGCGCTACCACTACTTACAGTTAGCCACTTCACACCGCGATTATCTCCGCCTGTATCACTGGCTCTGAGCTCATGTACACTCCCTATCTATTTTCGCCCTGTAGCGCACACTTCTTCAACGCAAAAATCACACACAATACACACCGGTTTGATTACTGCTTCGCTGCTACTTCTCGCAGCACACGATACAATTCGAACACGAATCTACAACTACTCGCACACGGCGTCTTCCATCTGTCACATTGCTCAATCCTAGTAGCCCATGGTGCCCCTACCATGGTGACGCTCACGTTGAAAACTAAAACCGCACACACACACACACGCACACACCCGCACCGCACACGCACACTATGATGTCATTTTCGGTGCCTTGCGGCGAAACCGGCGATTGTCAGCACCGTTCGATCGATCATTGCTCCAGCTGTCAGGCGGATTCATCATAATGGGACCGGCCGTTCCCTCGCCCGCTACCAACTGTGCCCGCGCTACTTCCTCTGTCGCACCCGCATCGTCGCGTGAGGCAGCACAGCCTACTGGAGCGTATAATCGTCTAAACGGGTGCGACAAATACACAAAATCAGCGGTGTTCCGGTTGGTGCGCCGGACGAGCCGGAACGATCATTGTTGCTGCGTAATTGTCGTGCGTCCCACGGGCAGGGACAGGAAGAGGGGGCGCCAGGGCGAGCGGGCGGAACTTCACCAGAGATGGGCTGTGGGTGGGAGCGAGAAAAACGAGATTAAATTAGCAGCATGAACGGGCAAGGCGAAAGGCGGATTTGGTTTTGTGCTGTAGAATGGAAGGTTGATTTCAATTTTATCTACTACGGACAGCTATTGCTGCCGACAGATGGCGCTCATTGTGAGTAGTGTTTTGGGATGTATTGAAACGTTTTGCTCTTTTATCGCGAAATATTAAATCCCAAAGCAAAACATAGTTTCTTCTTTTTGAAATTACATTACACACCTCATAGATATCAAAAACGTTCTCAGTACTAAGTGAATTAGTTTTTAAAATTATTAAACTTTCCTAGAATCAAATTCGATTCCACACGATCAACGCTATGAAACATACAAAGAGAGAGAGAGAGGGAGAAAAAAACTCAGTTCATAATTCAATATACTTCGAGCAGCAGCAGCCATGCCGGCAAGCACCGGATGTAATTGCATTTCCAACGAAAAACGCTTGTTGACAAGCAATAACCAACCGACCGATTTCGGCAACCGGGCTATCGCCGTCATACGTGCATCGTGACTGAAAACATGCATGATTTCATTTTCATCTCCCGGAACGATTTATTCCAATTTCCGAGAAGCTAACCCACGCTGCACGGCACAAACGTCGTGCGAGTTTGTTTTGATGCCGCATGGTTCAATGAACAAAGCTGCTGGCAGTAATTATATAACGTAGTAATGGGTTATTGAATTTGAAACAGTTTCTCCCAGGTGTGCATAGTTTACTACTAGGCGACGACCGTTTCACACTGTCCCGGTGGGACTGCAGTGGGGCTGGAAATGCAATTGTCGATGATTGAATACAACTTTTCCCGACGAACCGTTTGTCATCCAAGCGACCATTACCGGAATCGCCTAATCCAACTAACAGCCCAGGTTCGCCCCGATCGAGCCGCGAAAGGTCAGCCCCGTCCGGGGCACGTGCCGAACACCCAATCGGAAATGAGCTACTCGATTGAGATAATGTCAACACGGCTCTGTTGATTTCTCTGTCAAACCTCGTTACTCCAATGCCGGCGTGCGTGCGTCTCCTGTCAACGCCGGCGGCCGGTCGATGGAGAAGAACAAGCAGAGGGAGAGAGAGAGAGGGCAAGAAAAAAACGGGCTAGTTTCCGCAACACCGTTCCCACGGAAATAAAATCCGGATGCCTGTCCCGGGGTCGGTTCATTAGCTCATTCGATTTGATTATGCTAATGGAAGGAAATCGAAATGATCGCAGGGCGCTTGTGTGAGGCACTCGTCGCCGACCGGCTCGACGGCTGCTTGAGAGGATTGGAACCTTTGTTTTCTTGTTTCGTATCTCTCTCTCTCTCTCTCTCTGGGCTGGCATATTGCGGTGATTGCGTTTGCCTTTTCCGTCGCCCTCAACTTCGGGTCAAGTATGAATCTCATCTCGAGAAAAGGATTTGGGTTGATCGAATCAGAAATGCCGGGAACCGGTTCGGGTTCCCGGGGTGCTCCAAGCAGTTGAACAATCAGGGTCGAGAAGGAGCCAACGAAGCAACGAACATTAATGGTTAACCTGGATGGTGGACCTGAAGTGAGGTGAAACATAAAACCATTGTGAGTACAAGCGTAATATCTTGATGGCATTGTGTTTCGATTACTACCTTAACGATTTGTATGCAAAGACGTGCTGGGGCGGCTCGGTTGGTTAGTAATCATTAAGCGTTGTAATACTCAAATTTCATTTGAGTTATTGACGTCATAACATTTTGTACTGCTTTCATAACCTTCACAAGCATTAATCAAGCCATACTTATTGATTAACAATTAGTATATTCCAAATTTAAAACCAGCCCTGACTATCATTGAGTACTACCTTGAAGTGCCGATTAAATGCCATATCAATTAACAATATTTCCCTCCGTAAAGGCAACAGCTTAATGCACTCCACCGAAGCACAAATCCTGCACAACTTCCTGGTTGCATGTATCATAACTATCACGCCAACAGACGAGAGCAACCAACACGCGGAAACTGACGTGATGAAGTCGTTACAGTTTTCCCGGCAAAACTTGTCCGTTGCAATGGCGCAGGTTTCAGAGCGGATATAACGTGCAACGTTACAGGTTCGCATGTCGACGACATGTGAGAGACTTTAACAAAAAAAAATTGAAACAATTTAACACAGTGGGTGAAACAAAGCGGCAACAGACGCTCTCTGGAGCAAACCGGAAACAAAAACCATCAAAATTGCCTCTCCCACCGTTGATCTCAAACGGGGGAGCAGACCGAAAGCATCCCTGTGGTGGACCAAGAGCGGTATAAAAAATTATTAAAAAAAAACATCCGAATATGCCTTGAAGCTCGTTCGAGTCAGCCTACAGAGCATGCCGACGAAATAAAAATGACAAAATTTTCAATTTAATTAAATTCTGAGGCTGATGCCGGCGAACGCTGAAATGAAGAATGATCCGGCTCGAAGGACCATAATTAATTTTTAACCATCTGTGAAGGAGGAACCATTCAACAGGAAGCTGTGTTGGATATCGCAACTTCTCCTCAATTATCCTAACTGCAGCCTAAGCCCGAAGCACAATCAGGCGTGCAGGCAGGGTTTAAACTTCACAGACCAGGGCATTTTACACTATCTGTGTAGCAAACCATTACGCTGTCATACCGGATTCAATTGACAAGAGCTGTGACTAGAAGGAAAAAAAACACCTTTGTACTTAATTCCAGTGCCTAACAGACACGACGGTAGATACGCAAATTACATTTCCATCCAAATTTTGTATCACAAGCGCACGGATGCAACTGTCGAAAGCCGAAGCCGAAATGTTGACGATTGTTTATCCCCAGCGCATAGTGTAGGCACTCGGACAACGAGTAGTACGTTCGAATCATGTCGCAGTCGTTTGCTTTGAAGAATGGACGTAACGGTCGTCTGTTTCCAAACTCAGTCCATCGCTGTCTGCCTGAAAGTCGAATGATGGCTTTCCGGTTTGTGAAGCTGGAGCGATCGATTACTGGATCCATGTTTTATTTTATTTTGCCGCGCATATGGTATCATCCGGTCACCGATACAGCACCGCAAAAATAGTTAGAACAGTATTATGTGAGCATAATACGTTCCCTGCCAAATACATCGTGATTTGATTGCTTCAATGATGCATCAAGTTGGGTGCATTTCAAAATGATTTCGATGTTTCAAAATATCTACGAACATAAATTGCTGATCTAATACACTTGAGATGGCACTGCGCATTCATACCACACTAGTGAAAAGCATTTAATTAGGTTTCAGGCATCCGAAAACATTAAAGTTATGACTCACTTATAACGATTATGTTTTCGCCCTCTCAAGCACTGAAGCCGAATCGAACACATAAATTTAATTAAAAAACTTTCTCGTTAAAAAACGTTGCATGTGGATGTGTGTGTGTGTGTGTGGATTTAACGATTCGAATGTAATTTCAATATGCCTCTCGCGTTTCTATTAGCCGAAAGTGCTTCAAACGGTGGGCATTGAACAGCTATGAAAGCACAGTTAACGCAAATAATGCACATTTTTGCATTATGAAATAAAAGCCATTGCTCCACGTACTCCAACGTTTGAGCTGAGCGAACAGAAACAAGGATTCGTTTGGTAGTGAATAGAAGGGTTCCCCTGAAATAAAAAAAATACAAAAAGACAACTGTTAGCTGCAGTCGAATGGATAATGTCACTCTTCTTAATGTCCATCCATTGATTTCAAGATTGCTACTCGTTAACATGATACACAATCGTAATAGGCCGCAAACATGCATCTTCCAAACAAGCAACATGTTTACTGTGAGCTTAGCTTGCAATGCTACAAGGGATAGTGAGATGTTGTAATCATTTTCAAAACCCCGATCGGATGCATCAGCTGCAACAAGATACGTGCCCGAAGAACAGGTGCAGAAGCCCAAAGGTACAATTTAAGTTCCACTGTCCGGGCACCCGCGGACCGATGCGAAAACTTTCTCCCACGTTCGCCACGCTCGTTACCCCGTCCTAGCGCTCCTTTAATGAGTTTCCTGTGTTTGCTTTTAATTTGAATCTATTTGAATTTGATCATCAGCCACCGCCTGCTGCGACCACGGTGCGACGAGAAGCGAACGCTCGCAGTGCCTTCATCGATTATCCCACCCGGTCCCACTTATCCGCCCCGATCGATTTATTCCGGCACCCTGGGCCGATTGTCTGGCCGCCGTGGACGTGCTCTGCTGATGCACAAAATCCATCGTGGAATAATATTTGCATCCATAATGAACACCCGACGTCCAGGCATCCAGGGCAAGACCGTTCGCCGCTCGGGCCGACCGTAAGGAAGTGCCGGCCTGGGTTGTTTCTTGCAAAAAGCACACGGTCAAGACACATACACACACACACACACACACACAGCGAATCGTCTCGGATCGATGATGACCAATGGCAAAATAAATTGAAATCTGATTGATTGCTTTACCGAAAGGATAACGTTGTACGGTATGCTTCCGCATCAGTAAACTAGTTGTTGATCGTCCGTCCGAGATTGGAACCGATAGTAAGAGATGCAGTACTTATGCAATTGCAGGAATGTCACTTTTCAGATGTCTAGAATACTTTGTTCGATTACATTTCATCACCTTAATCGAAAACAGAACTGATTCGGTGTACATTACACTGCCGAGATCATTTCAAAACATCTCAGAGAGCACAGTCATCCACGCGACTAGACGAAGTTCAATTGTCATTTGTGTAATTCCATTTTGAAGTTGATGTTTGCCTGGAGACTTCGAACCTTTGCGACGTCTTTCGTCTCTTATTTGCAATATGAATAAACTTTCCTTACAGATAAAATACAAACTATATGTCGGACTCTCATCTCACTCGAGTCTCTTCATTTGATGCTTAAATGCTTAACGTGCCATTGCAACAAATCAGGTTAAATCGCAGCACCTTTATAATGGTGACCATTCTTCCATTTCTATTGCTGCCGTCAAATAACTATCAAAGTTCCGTCCCCATTGCTCCAACGCCATCCCACAGATACCGGTGGAACAGGTTTGTTTCGTTTCGTTTAAATAGCACAATATCTGCATCACCTATTGAAACAACACCCCCTCCGGGAGCAGACGCGCGCAGCACCATAAATAGTCGCATCCATCGCATCGCATCGCACCCAGCGGAGCATTATCGCTCACAATAAACTTGTTGCCGTTGCGGTGGGACATCTGTTTCTGACGCGTCTGCACATCCTCTGCAGACATTCCAGGCCCGCACCAGCCAACCCCTTGAGTTCGATTAGCGATCGGTTTCGCAGTCTGTACCTGTGGCAGGTTGGTAATTTATACGGCAAACGCTGCGAACCACCGTGCCGGGGCCAAAAATAGGCACGTGTCCCACGGCGGCCAGCCGTTGGGCTCACCCATACGGTGCGCCCAGCGTGGTGCTATCTGCTATCTGGTAATCGCTGTCGAAAGGCTCGCACGGGAAGGACTGCATCGTCCTGTCGGGGCCGGCGCAGGCGATGCATTTTACTGCGAATGGAATTTATTAGCAGCGGGGCAGTGAGTGCCTCCGTACGGAGTGCGGAAATATTAGCTGTTAATTCCGATTTCCCGGATGAGAGCGTATGTGTTATTTTGTTTTGCATTGGAAAAAGTGCTCTGGTTTGCGACAGAACGATCAGAACAAAGTAGTATCATTGCGTCAGCAAACGAACGACACGCCATCTACCGGCAAATTCGTTTACTACATCTGACAGCAGGCACTGCTTACTATGATCTCGCGCAATGCGTTTGTTTGCCTTTTTGGTTAATTCTTTTGCTCCTATTGTTTAGATACTCCACTCAGCTATTATTGCAAAAGAAAGCTATATGCAATAAAGTTTCTATTGACACTTTGCTGCAAACGATCGCTAACCCCATAAGCGTATTGATCCGCAGCTTAACGAAACTACTAAAACGCAAAACACTCCAGCTCATTTGTTTCAATGCCGTGCCGTGTGCCACCCGTTCGACGCTCGCACGGATTAGCATCCCTTATCATATTTCATTGCGAAGCGAGCAAAAAAGCATTTTATTTACACCCAGGATTACGCAAACTTCGGCACCGAGCGCGGGAATTCACTTACACCGCGCAGGTTGACAAACAACCCCGACCACCGACCGGGATTAGGGCCACACCCTCAATAGAGCCATCAAATCGGGCAAGCGATGGTCACGTTGAAAAGTTTTCAAAACATCACCGCCCCGCCCAGCGTGCGTTCGGAAATGCGATGGACCGATTAGACATGTATGCGCTCGCCGTACGGGTCGAGCTTCCAGGTCGCTACGGGTCGTTGTTGTAAAATTTTATGTTTATGCTGCCACCGTCGTAGCGGTTGGCACGGAAAGTGGGAAAGTTTTCGAAGCCAAGCCACTGGCGGGGGTTATTGATGTAGCTGATAGAGATTGCGGATGGAGGTTTTTAAAATTTCAGCCACGCAGAGTGCGGAGAAAGCTTTATATGAAACATTATGATGCCAGCAATAAGTTGTGTTTTTTAAACCTCTTCGGTATATTTAATGCTTAATAAAATCATCCATGTATTTGTTTTGTAAGTATCTATTGGATCAACTGCTGTCATAAAACTTGTCGTCCTTGTTATAAAACGTACATCCAATGTCGGTTTATTCATTTTATTAGTATTTATTTTTAACCTAGCTAAGTGTGTCGTAAACGTAACCAACTCACATCATACCCGAATACTCATTTCATGACAAGAAACCAATATTTGATAAATTATTCACACCCTACAGTGTATCGTAAAAGATCAAGGAACGAACCCGGCAGTATAAACCACCCTCCTTCATAGTGAACGCCGGGACTCACAAGGGACCCTACCATAAGACTCTTACGAAAATAAACTATCTCGCAACATTCTAACCCTGGCTTGCGGAGCGCATTATTCATCGTCAGCCACGATCCGTCTATACCAACTCCTCGCCCAAGCGCTGTCCAAAATTTGTACGAAACGATCGACCTTTGAAAAATGAAGCGTACCATGCAGACACCATAAAACCATCCTCTCTACGCTCAGAACAGTGTGCCACATATCTGGCGAACGCTAGAAAAAGCTTTGCGGAATAAAATAATCATACCAACAGCGCAGGGAGCGCAAATAAGCCCGTCGAAAGCGGATTAGCTTGCTCGCTCCCAACGACCAAAAGGAGCAAGCGCGTCGGGTGAAACATTTCTCAATCTTCTCGCTCCCCGCGTCGGAAATGACGTACCCAACCCAACCCGACGGCTACTGGCGATCGGGCCCAAAACGTCATCATCAGCGCGAAAAAGCTGACGAGCTGTGTCTGTGTGCGTTTATGAGTCGTCCCACACCGTGCACTGCTTAATGCCTATCATTTCGAGTCCGGTGGTTTGTTGTTTGTTGTGTCTCGGGCCCTCCCTTCAATGTTGGAGCTTCCGTTTCCACGATTTCCGGTTGATGGATCACGACCGGACTTAAAACAAACGAAACGACCGGCTACGGAATGCAAATGTAATCCGGACAATTTCGTCCACGGTGGCAGCGCGAGCGAGCATGCCGAAGGAACAGTGCGGCACAAAAAAAGGCGATACACGAGAGGCAACACAAAGCAAACAGCAGCGTTTATTGCACACCTTTTCGCGCTTGCCCAGCGCACCCTTCGGTGCTCGCTGGAGCTGAAGGTCGCACCTCGGCGGGTGAAATTGCCTGCGAAAGGTCGTGCACGGTAATTCGAAGCATTACGACTATTTGCACATAGTCCAACCGACCAGGCGACCAGTTGGACATTGTGTGATGTTTTTTTTGTGTTTTTTTCGTTGCTTTCATCTCCAACTCCAATCCAACACACTGGATCTGGAATGGAACACCCTGGGAAACAAAGTTATCGGTTGGGTTGTAAAGCGAGGTATGATAACAGTGCTCCGGTTCTTTCGCTGGTGTCCTTTGAGCTGCCCTCTCTCTCTCTCTGTTTGCACTCCAAACACTCATCTCTGCTTCAGAAGTTCAGTTTCTGACCCTGACCGTGACTAAATCAGCCGTCGTTCGGAGCTTCGGAGCGGAGTTTTGTGCCCCGGAAGCGGAAAATGATATAACGCGCAACGACTGCACTGACGACCGTCACGAGGAACCCGACGATGACGACGACAAATGGGAGCTAGTTTGCTCGCTGGGAATAAAATACTCTGGAATGCGCTTTTTCGAACGCTCGTTGCTTTTTTCCCCCCTTTTAAATTGAAGCATTTGTGCTAACATTTTACGCGGGTACGCATAAAACTGCGTTTCCTCGGGGGCTCCATTCCTTCGGTGGCAATTTACTGCCGAGACGCTGGCTTGAAATGATTCACAATCTGCTCCATAACGTCACGCTTTATGTGTTGTCCCTGCCCCGGTCTAGCCAACCACATGAAACAATGCAACGCGCGATAAAGATCTCTGAAGGCGCTCAAATCAGCCGTAAATTAAATGACCGTCCGTTTCGTGGTCGCATGTAAATTCTGCCCCACGCCTCGCTGCTTTGCTGCAAGCAAGCAAACAAACAAAACACACCATACTCTACCGCGAGACACTCCATTTCGTCTGAAAACGCACCAACCTCCACCGCCGGGGACGGGGTTTTCTGCGGAAGCGTTTGCGCTTCCAGCGTACTTTTATTTAACACAATCCCTGGGCCCCGGGATAGCTGGGTACGGATGACATTTTATCGACAAACAGGGAGAAAACGGCAAACAATACGATGAATAAATAAATAACCGTCGCGTGCCGCTGCCTCCGGGACGCTGGCAAACTGCGTTGCGTCCGAACCGGGCGGACCTGTTGCCGTGGACGGCGTGGAGAAATGGAGCTGTTTGTTCGCGGTGCTTTCCCGTGATCGGCCGGGAGGTGTACATGACAGCACCATAAATAAGGTTTCAATTTTAATGTGCTTTCATGGGTAAATATCAGGAAGGAGATTGTTTTTTCCGTGTCCCGTCTGTCTTGATCTTCCAAACTGGAGCAATTTCAGCGAAAGAGCGTTAGTGGAGCGGTAGTGTGTTGCACATTGCATACTTTGGGGCGTAAGTTTCTCTGCAAGTCGAAAGCAGGATTTTTTTTTGCTTCAAACGCTTTATTTGAAGAGGGCTATGTAAAATTTGACAGCTGTAAGCAGATCTCTTTCTAATCAGCCTAAAACTATGCAATCGTATTAAGAGTGTATACGAATTACAAACAAAGCGATCACAGACCATTGATTCAGCATTAATGTGCTGCACATTGCATACTTTTCGGCGTAAATTTGCCAAAATGAGGACAACAGTATGCAATCTTTATAACAAACTCTTCATTAAAGTTTTGTTCACGTTTTCAGTACGGTGTTAGGAACCATTTGCGCCTTGAAGTATGCAAAAGGAAAAATTTATGAATAAGTTTTCTAAATTTCAATACTCATTAATAAAAGCGAGTGAGAAAAGTCACAGCTTATTAAACTGACGTTAAAATCGGTAGTAAAGCTTTAATGCAGCTTTTTTTCAGAGTAGAATTTTGAAGAAAATTTGTTTCTATCAGCCTGAAATTATACACTTTTTTCATTTAAAAACTATATAAATGACCAATTAGCATTTACAGTATGCAGTCTTCATAACGAATTACTTTATTAAGGTTTTTTTTTACTTATTTAAGCTGCTTTCTTGAAGATGTACTTCAACACGTTTCATGATCGGTCGAACGGAAATCTTATTGATATCAAATGATAAATTTAAATTGCGTAATAAAATATGTTATTCATCAGGGGATCCAATTTAAAAGGGACTCTATAATTGCTCGCCATAAGATTCCTTACATGTTATACTAGTTAAGTATAGCATACAAAAAAAATCACACGAATTTCATCATTGTCAAACGTATATATGACGTACAGGAATTCAAACCGGAAAACCCACATAAAAACTACCTTCAAAAACAAAACAACACATGTTTTCCCGAACACCATTCTCACACCCACATTCCTGCAGTTTCATTGATTTTGCTGGCGCCGCATGCATATTGCATTATTAAAATGTTCTGTTTATAGAAAAATATCGCCCACCCTGCGCTGCTCAGAAAACATCCAACCGCCCACTTCTCCTCCGCATGGGGCAACTGCTTTCCAGCATTTTCGTGTCCGTTCGTGCGTGGGTGGTGGACGAAACCGTGACCCACCTTGGACACAGCAGCACACACGCCGAGCGCGAAACGCACAACAGCAAGCGTAAACAAAACTTTACCACCCTGGCCCACGTGGCCAAAAAAGAATCTGTTACAATAAAAAAAAATGGATACACAAGAAGAGAAGAATCGAACCGAACGGCACGTGCCGGTGGAGAAAAGGCAATCACAAGAAGCCGTAGTGGAAAGTCATAAATCATAGCTTCTGTGAACACAGGTCCCTACCGAGCCAAATTGATGATCAGTTGAGGTGCGAAATCGTGTGCTCTGCATCTTCCGTTCCGGCAGGTGGTCCGAAGAAAACAGGAAGGCGAAGCTCTCGAGTCGCTACGAACGCTTTGTTTGGGGGGGAGTGCGCATTGCGATGAATCGAGGTGGAACATTAATTATGCATATGAATTTCGGCTCATTAGCCGTCTGTCGGTTTGGGTTTGCGTATAGAAACAGCTTGGAGTGGAATAGAAACGAACTAAGAGAACAAACATGTTGTATGTGAGGAAAGTCTGAAACCTAATTTTTAGAAGTAACATAGAATAAGCATTTGGAGATGTGAAAGTAAGTCAATATTATTGAAAACTATATAGAACGCCACACAAATGTTAAATAAAAACGAAATATGACATAACCATAAAGCACCATAACAGTTTTCTACAATAACGAAGTAAGCAAACAGATCAAATTGATGCATTATGCATATTTTCCACTTCCTTATCGTTGTGTGTTAATATTTTAAATCGTTTTAATCAAACACCAACTCCTGTGCACGCGCAGCGTCTAAAACCCCGAACCTTGTCCTTGCGCACAGCAAGGTCGGAACCGGACAACCCGGTGCAACCCGGTCCCAGTCGGGGCATTAAAAATGCATCAACCAATCTGTCGCCGTCCAGCGGCCCAGGAGTGGGAATGTTCTAAACGGACGACAACTTAACGGCGTGTCGAAGAAGCGTACCGACCGAAGCGACTCGCACAGACTCGCCTCAAATCGTGGCTAATACCCGGAGACCAGCTCGCCGGAGCGCAAGCAAGCCCGGCTACACTGGGATAATAATGGCTAGCTGTTGCTATTTTCACCGGAGACGCGCTAGCGGCCACATAAATTATGGATGCGAGCTCGGCACAAGCTCAGTGTCCGGGCGGGGCAAAACTTTGAATGAAAATGAGGCTCTGCTTTGGTGGAAAGCAATCAGGTACGAACGAGCTAATGCACTCACGGCTTCTGGGAAGCGTCACTCCGGGGGTACTCTGTTGCGAAGTGTTTAACATGGACGGTGTCGCTGTCAAAACAAGCACACGAAAACGATGTTGATTCGAAAGCTTCCGCTTAAAGATCACACTCGGAAGTGGCTAGAATAGCAAAAACGGACACTTTCGTTCCCAAAACTGATGCTCCTGGCAGCAGCGGCTGCCCTTCAACAAACTTCCGGACATACCTGGGCCGTTTGGCTCCGGCTATTGCTCGGCAATTTAAGCACCATATCTCCTCGGAAGATATCTTTAGATTTCGACGAAGCCCGCTCAGCAATAAATGCGACATCGCAAAATTACCCCAGTTGAACATATTGGTCACTGTCGTAAAAGCAACTCCCTCTGCTTTTTGGCGGAGCTCGCTTTCCAGCGTCTAGGATAGCCATCAAATCAGGGACGTACACAAACTCACACACGCCCGTTATGAAGAGTCTGTGTCCCATTGTTACATTGCGGGACTCTAGAATGTGCTCCTCTTCTTCTCGTCTCCTAGCAACAACAAAAAGAAATGCAAAAGCGCTTAGCCCAAACCACCTAGAACGGGAAGTCAACTGGAGAACGTACAATTTTTCGTTTTACACTCATACCAGCGCCCGGATGACGCACTATCCACTCCACGCAGCAGAAAGAAAACGCTACCACCTTTTTCGGCGCATCCTCCCTGCGGATATTGTGTGGCAAAGCGGTACCTTGCACACTGCACCAGCATGCCATGAAATTGGTTTTGGTCCAGCGAGCAAACAACCCATCCAGAGCGAACGTATAAACGCGCGCAGTAAGCGGTTGGGTTCGCTCGCCCTGTCTGCTGCTTATTGGGCGCCGGCTTGAGTGATCGAGAAGGCGAAGCATTTTCGCAGCGGTGAGAGCTGTGATGCGAAGGATGCAATTCCGCCGTGCAGCTGGGAGAGCTGCAAGTGGCACACGGACATGGCGCATTGTGGTGCGCTTATTGCGGGATGTCCGCTCTGGTACGAGTGCGGGCAGCGTTTACGTATACTTTTACGATCGAGAGCACTATAATGCTGTCCATTGTTTACATACTTTTCCTTGCTCGTTATTACATCGAGTGCTGGTTAACCTTGAGCAGCTTTAAACGGTTCGTTAGAACGTAGTTGCTCAATGTGCGAGTGAAATTTGTTCTTTTTTAACCTCTTTTTCAACATTTCGCCCGCAAGGCAGGCAATGCGCATTGCTGGTGGGAAGCAGCTACGTGATGAAATGATTTTTAATACATCTTAATTGAAATTTAAAGATAAAGCGACGTAAACACATAAAACACTGTTGGTACAGCCAAAACTCTTGGAATTTTTATTTTTCTGAGCAAACTTCTCACGTGAGAAGTTTCATAACGTTTCGCCTAAAAGGTATGCAACGCGCATTACTCAACATTAATTTTGTAGCCAGCAGTGTTGCACCAACAAAAAACCCTTCTAGCGAACAACATCGTAAACGGGCCAACGTATCTTTTCCTCTTCCGAGTGGAAGCGATTTGGAAAACTCTTTTCACGCGCAGCATGCCGTGCTCACGACCGCCCGCGGCGATACAAAATGCAATCAACCCATTTTACGACTTTTGAATGACAGACTTTTAAATTATAGCACCAAATAACATCTGAACAAACACGGACCACCGGAACGCGTTCCGCCCATGTGCAGCAGGGAAACAGAAATGTGAAAATGTAACATGTTTCCCCCCCTTTTTTCTGTTCGGTTGATTTCGGTTCTTTTTGTGGCGTAAACTTAGTCTCGGACAGTTTTAGTCGGATTTGATTTTTACCTCCAGCTTACCGAATTTTAATCTTCGTCTCTCGTTTCTGTGCCTGCTCGTGTCTGGAGTGTTTGTCTGCAAATGCGGTTCGTTTTGCAATTTTAACACAAAACGACGGGAACAAGACTATCCTCTGTCAACGGCGTGCAAAAAACGGCTGGCCCGTGTCGGAATGCAGAAAGGTAACCAGATATCTTTCTCCAAAGCCTGGCCCCGGGTGCAAGGCGCATAAAAATCCCGTTCTACTCCCGCTCTGGTAAGACCTCCTGGGGTGAGCAGGTATAGCGACGGATAACTAGAACCGGAGTCCCAAATCGCGCAAACCCATGCGACTGTATGTGTGTGTGTGTGTTTGTTGCGTGGATAAAAATAGAAATCAATTTCATAAATAATAAACGAGCTCACCGATTTTCCGCTCGCGCTACACACTCCATTCCAGCTGGGTCAGAGGTTTCGGACACACACACACACACACACTCGCAGAGAACATTTTGGCCTAAATTATGGTTTTGTTGCCGATTTTCGGGGGTCACGCCGGTAACGGCACTTCGGCCGACGGACGCGTCCAGGTAGCCGCCAGCATAAGTATCCGCCATTTGTTATTTTACGCGCTGGGGACGTGGGAAACGGCAATGGTACGTTTCACTCAACCGTAATGAGACCGTAATCAAAAATGGATTCCAAAATAGTGGAGGGGGTGGAGGAGGGGAGGGGTGTGGCCCACAATCTGGGTTCGGTTTTCTTCGTTCCGTGTATTCCACTTGGTTTTGGTTTTAATTGCGTGCGTTTACAAGGTTTGCTTGAAATGTTTTTGCTTGTTCTACAACTGTTACAAATCGATAAGTAGAACGATGGTTGCACCTGTTGAAGTGAGAAATTGTAAATATCGAGAAAGTAAGTTAGGTAGATAACAATTATCTGTTCAGATAATGCTGTAATTAATAAGCAGATATTACTAAACAGATATGAGAGAACATAAAAAACATTGAATAATATATTTTCCAACAAATAATACCAAAATGTCAGTAGGTAAAATTGTGAAAGCGGCTACTAGATTCATAGTGCCGTGAGCGTGAAGTGCCAAATCTGACAGATCTAAAACAATAACAATATTTGTAATATTTAGTTTGTAATTATTCCTTCAGATATATTTAATTTGTTTATACGGTGTTTACTATAAAAATCCTTTTTAATTTGCTGTCTTCTTTATTGTTGAATGTTGTCTTTTTTATCCAATTTAACCTCTTTTAGTATGATTCATTCCACTACTATAGAACGTCAGATGCCACCAAAATGTTAATTAACCAACAGGAAAACCTGTGTCTCGCCTCCTTAAACCCTCCCCCCATTCCAGCGTGCCCGTGCTCGGCTCTAATTATGAACACTGTTCGAGCTCATTAAGCCACACAAAGCTCCGAGGTCGATCGTCTCATCGGCAGATGTATCCGCAGATATGGCGGCATCAAAGAAAATAATTCCCCGAGCGGCACACGAGCAATAGATGGCTTCGCCAGAAAGCATCAAGAAAAATTTAAACACTTCCCCCCAAGGAAAACCGACCCAAAGTAAAACAAACTCTCAAGAAGAGACGGACTGGAAAAAAAACACCCCCCAACCATCTCCAGCGCATGAGCAGCGAAATGAAATAAAAAAAGAAAAGCGATTATAAACGAAAACGCACCAGCGAAAGTGTTCGTTATGAACAATTTTGTAAATAAATACGCCCCGAAACAGCGCGCCGCACGTGGTTCCGGGCATCGCGTACGTACCCTCGGCTGGGAAAGGAATGTTCCTGCCCGTGCCAGATTTCGGACGAAAACGAAAAAGGGAAACGCACAGCAGCGGGAGTGGCCCATTATGCTCGGCCCAAGAACATGACCACCGTGACGCGTATGGCGCGCGTAACGTTTATTTGCGCATTCGGGGCGAGCCGACGGGGGGGAACACAACTTTAAAATAATCATCGTAAATCATACGCTCAATGGGGTGGAATTGTTTTACGCGCCCGAGACCCAGAGCCGCGAGATAATAGAGAGCTGTGCGTTTGGCCCGAGGGAATATTGAGGAAATTTGGGGTTGTTTTTATTATTTTGCTCCTTTCCGCACTGCCCGAGATCGGCGTCAAACGATGAAAGATTCAACGACGGCTCATTTTCCACACGACCAGTGAGAGAGAGAGAGAGATAGAGAGAGTGAGACGATGCGCCCTGGTAGGGACGGAGTCGTTACTGATCCAACACGAAGTGATCCGGAGGTGTGTTTCTTTTTCGGGGTTTGTTTTCGCCGCTCTCTCTCTCTCTCTCTCTCTCTCTCTCTCTCTCTCTCTCTCTCCCTCTTGCGCGCTCCAGCAGCCCGGTAATTTTAATTACCCATCATCAGTGGTGCAAATTGTTTGTAAATAAATGACTCGGCTCTAACGGTACGCGCGAGACGTAAATAGGCCCTTTCGGTGTCGGGCCATATGGCGTTTGGCGTTCGGGCGGTGCGATTCTTTATCGGTCTGAGTAGCTGCCTGTTACCCCGTGTGCGTTACGCTCGGCGCTGGGAAATGGGAAAGCCGCGCTTCGTATGCAGATTGAGGTTTCCCCCTTCCCAGGCCACCCGGGCACGCATTAACGGGATGACAAAAGTGGTCGCGCGTGAGATAAAGCAGACAACCCAGATGGTACGATGCTGTACGATCAAAGGCAAGTTCTGGGTCATTTCAGTCACTGACTAGGTTAAGGATTGTACGGCGGTTCGTTCGGTGGCAATAAGGAAGCGAATAGTTTGCTACTGCTGCGAGATGACATTGAATATGTTGATTTCAAAGCAACATTTGTAGTGTTTTTGCTTTACAGAAGTTTGTACTAATCGTCTTGAGTCGTTTAATGCACTTTTGACACTTTCTTTGCTCTCTAATGTTTCATTTTCAAATGAAAAAGTCTTTTTCCGATAATGTGGCATTCGCTTGACCTTAAGAGGACACTTAGTAACTGATGTGAGCGACATTTATGGATCTTTTAAAATCACTTTAAAAGGCAAATAATTGTCATCCATTAGAGATAAGCCACTCAGCGCCATCTATGAGCAATCAATATGTACTAAATTTCTGTATTGTACTAAATATCTGTAAGCCGAATAGTGCACTATATAGTAGAGTTAAAAAAATCCAATATATCTTACATGTTTCGATTCAGTTCTCGTAATTTTCGTCACATTTCTGAAAAGAAAAAGTTGATTCAAAGCAAATTTTAGTGCAAGCATATCAGAAGTTGGAAAGACAATCCACATTTTTCAACGTTCTAAAATACATAATTGCTGTTTTATGTACACTGTACTATCACACAAACTCAAGGACTTGAAACTTATACTCGTTAAATCAATCAAATCCAATGCAAATAGCCGATTTTTTTTATAGCCGACAGTTCAGGCTCCTCTCGTTTATTCATCGTGGACGTATAACTACTGTATCACCACGCAAATGGTGGGACAAACATGCAAATGGAACGAAATCTGTTCACGTTTCAAGCTGGACGCCCAAAAGCAAAACAAAAATCGTCCAACCATTCACGCTTCAATTTAAATACAATTTATTCTGAACGACCAACAAACACCCGAAACCGAGATTCGCTGTGTCCCACGGGGGGAACCCGCTTTCGTCCCACAACCCCGCTGCCAGCTGCATGTGCTAACATAAATCGCAAAAATTACATGCAACGGCTACGGCGATATCAGCTCCAATGCGAGTGCCGCGTGATCGCCATCGGCTTAATGGATTTGGATCAATCGAAAATGGGACCAAGTTGGCTTCCATTTGGAAGGGAGCAACAACAAAAAAAAAGTACACCACTTTAACGCCAGCCCCGTTCGATTTCAATCACTGCAAAAGCGGACGGGGATTACGCCTCCTCAGGTATGGTGCGATGCGTCACGGGTTGTTGAAAGCGAATAATGCACGGCGAGCTTGCAGGGAGATTTATTCACTGCGTAAAACGATCGAAATGCTGTAGTTAAACAAAGTAACTCTTCTCGAGAAAAAAAACTCTTTTGAAGTGGAATGGTTATATGCCTTTATGAATAGTGGGCATTTGTGTTTTCATAGTACATGTTATTGACAATTTTAACGTTATGTGTGGCAGCTTTTGATCTCGAAATTATAAAAGCTTTTCAGCTGCATCTGCTTCTCATAATTGCTGCAAAAATGTATTATAAATATAAGTGGATTATATTTTTGCACGTTCTTTTCAAAAGGCCTCCAATATCCATCCATTTAGTTGAAAATAAAAATCGGTGGGATCAAACTGAGGTTGTGTACTGTGAGTTATGAATTTGTTTCAAACATAACCATGATAAGTATTCTTAGTTTTGATGTTCTTGTAGGCCAAAATAAGATTGTAAAGACAGTCAGTTTTTGTACGGAAATTACTCTATAAGATCGGAACTCTGTGCACTGCACTTCTTCAATCCTTTTTCTTTTGTCCAATTCTTTCCCAGCCTGTATTTAACACTGCCGGATCCTCGGAAATCGAACAATAATTGGCTCTCGGCAATTGTGTGCGATGGAATAGAGAATCGGAAACCCCCCCCCTCCCCCCACCGTTTTTCCCCTGCGATGTTTCAACCGCTCACATCACGTTAACGAGTGGCGCAGGTACCGCCATTCTTCGACATACTCGTAAACCACCGGGCGTCTCCATCGCAGCGGCAATAAAGCGCCATTACGATCCGCCCATCCGACGCGCTGTTGTCGAGTGTAATGGGTTTAGCATCGTAATCGAAACCCGCGTTTCGCAACGGCACTCTCTCGCACGCTGGTGCTGTAAGCTTCAAGTCGAAGTCGCTGCAGCTGATAGTTATGGGGCTAGCCGCCGACGAAACCCCCCGGCTCGAGACGACTTCACGGCAGAGCGATGCATACCTTCGACCTAAAGGTGGATTCCCAGCGCCAGAGGATGGAAAACTAAAAACGTACACCAAATCGTAGAAAGGTAGCTTTTGTGGGACTTTTTTTTGCGCGTCTCACCAACATCCAGGGAAACAAGGACGCTCCGCGTCTGAAACATCCTGGAAAAGTCAAGTGCAATTGGAACCGAGACGCCACGGGAGGGACATGAATCTCTTTCGATGCCGCCGCGCTTCCCGTCCCGCTCACCGACACCATCAATCGCGCGCTCAAGCAAAGCCTTGCAAATCGACAGTTTATTGATTTATTATGGGATTTTAATACACGAAACCACTCACACCAACGCAGTTCGGCACGGCCACTGCGAGGCAGGCGTGACACGCCTTTCGCAGCGAAGAGCGCCTGAGAGCGCTACTCGAGAGCCGGTGCCGGTGAAAGGCACCATCGGTAACGGCTGCAGAAGCCACGACCTGTACACTCGAGCCTCCGGTTGGAAGAGCTTTATTGATTTCGTGTTTTATGACTGGTTATTTGATGGATTTCCGTTTCGGGTTATCCCGTTCGCTTCGCCGGTTTTACGTTTACGAGTCCGTGCACTCCAGCCGACGAAGACAGCTACTACCTTGACGGTCAAGGGACCTCTCGAGTTTTCTGGCACGGCTTGAAACGGCCGGTAGAAGATTATGGAGAGGGATTTAACTTTTCCGCACTGGTCACGGGCAAACCAGTTTCAGTTTCTATTACGAAAACAATTTTTAAACCGTTCTGCGGTACTTATGGCTGGCGCATGGTGGGACACGGTTGATGTCGTGTATTATGAGCGGCATTAATTTGATTTGAATCGTTTTTTATCATCCCAGACAAATAATACTAACATAAAGCCTACAAAATGGATACTGTAATGCAGATTGCATACTCATAGGCGTAAACATCACAAACAGGCTAGAAATGGAGCAAACAGCTTCGCAAAATGCTTTATTAACAGCTTATTTTAGATTTGTAACTCAGCACGATTTCTTTAAGCCAGGAATATTTTCAAAAGCATATTTAAATGATTCACTTGAAAAATATCTTTAAATGAACCTATCGAGGCTGACAATCATTCGTGAGATAACTTTCTGATGCTTTAAATCAACTGATTCTTGAAAAAAGGTTTCCCTCAGGCTTTCTGTCACCAGGCGCGGCACCAGAGGAGACACAAGAAAAATCTCATTAATTATTATCAAAAACGGGAGGAAAAAGGAATATGGAGCAAAGCAACGAACGCCCTGGTAAGCTCTCGGCTCTCCCAGTCCTAGAAGCTGGAACGAAATGCGCTCACTCCCGCGCCTGGTCGCGCCTGAACTCATAAATATTGTCTCAATGCTGCTCGCACGTCATCCCAGCGTCCCAGCCTGGCCTGGCAGAACGTTGCCATTTCTCAAAAGTAATAAATGTTAATGATGGCTTCTGTGTTGCTTGTTTTTTTATTTTTCGTTGCACTGCTTGTTTTGTTATGCCGTGCACCGTTCGCCTCCCGAACGGCTGACGCATGACCTCGCCCCCCTGGGTGGGGTGAAAGGTGGATTAATTTGTTTTAGCGACCGGATTCCGAGCGCCATGATTTAAGACCGTTAATGACGGCGGCGAATATTCACAGCATAATTTTACACAATTAACGCACTCGTACTACCCGCCGACGGGAGGGGACGGGAACGTCGATGAACCGATTAAGTCCGACCGATGGATCCTCGGGATTATGCTTTGGTGCAGGCCCGTTTCGCTGGTGCGCTGTGGCGTTTATTCGAGGTCGAGGATGTGCACGGGATTTGGGTTTTATTTAAAGCACGTTTTACGTTTCTGTTGCTGCCTCAATGAATGAAAGATAACACATTTTATGGGCTGAGACGTAAAAAGCGTTAATCTAACAGAACCGTATTGTTGTAAGTCGTAAGTAAAACGTCTGTCGTAAACATTGCATACTTTTAGGCTGATAAGGCCAATTTACGCCTAAAAGTATACTATTTGCACTGCAGCAGCACCGGATTGGTGACAGTCTCATATACATTACCCACTGAATTCTCATTTAAAGTTCCTATTCCATCATTCAACATCAAATGAAATGGTAGAAAATCGTGATAAAACTTTTCCGCACACAAAACACCCAACGGAAGCGTGTATAACATACACATGCACAAGTTTATAATGAACAAATTGAAAAGCGGAATCCTTACGAAACCGACTGCCGGCTAGCGGGTGGAGCAAGTTTCACAGTGCCAGACACATTTAATCTCTGACGACTGATTGTTATTTAATATCCCAAACCCCCGACTACTCCACAAGGACGCAAATGGTGACAGGAGTCGGACACACAGCAACACACCACAACTCGCAACTAATAATGTTTCAAAACTCGTTTTCCTCTTCCACAGCGACTTTCAATCCATTCCGTGCCGGTGGACCGGACCGTTTCGCTGCTGGCTTCCTGTGTCAAAGGTCAGCCCGGCTGCCTGCGACGACTCCCGGGAGCATAACCAATTCAATCTCGGAGGAAATAGTTGCCGGGGCACAGTGCCGGTGAAGAGGTTTTCCATTCCGGAACGCCGGAAGAATGCAGGCGAGCCAAGTGGGATTGTTCCAGAAGCCGATACACGGAGCACGGAGCAAAACATGTGCAACATTAGAATTCCTCCGGCGTCCGGCGTCCAGTGTGCCCCGTTGCGCCTTTGCGAAAGTAGGTGAGATCCACCTGCAAACACCCACAGCTGTATGCGCCTTCGGTGTCTGGGGGTTTCGACAGCAGCAGCAGCAACAACATAAAAACACATTTTCCAAGCTTGTCGAAAACTATAAAACTTTATACCGAAGTGTTACACATCGCACACAGACACACCCGCACGCGCTGGAGCGGCGGCTTCCAGATTCAGTTCCAGCGCAAAGTGCTTCCTTAAGCTGAACGCTCGCCCGCGTCCGAACTGGGGCACGGTGGTCGGAAAAATGGAAAACGCATGTAACCGACTAAACTGCAATCCGCTACCCGGGGAGGGCGGGCACGTAGGATAACTTATTCATATCACATGTATGGGGAGCTCCCGAACGGGGACCAAAAACCCCGGGAGAGAAAACCTAACCAAAGTAAGAAGATAAGACCGGTGCGGGAAATTGCTGAGGTATCCACAAAATAAATAAAGAGGAAAAAGCACTGTCGTGGAAGCAAAAACCCCCCTTTTTCCGAGACACGAACCACGAGCGTCTGTGCGTGTGCGCGTGTGGGTGTAAAAACCAGGAAAAGCTCCGCGCGAGGGAGCGGAAATCTTCTCCCGCTCGCGCAAGCCTCTTGCCGGATTTACTTTTTATATGCATTTATCCGGCTGCCCCTCCGGTTGCAGACCTTGTCCCGGGCTCGGAAGCGTAATGTAATTCAGCAGAAAAGTTTGCTGGCAGCATCGGGTGACATGCGTGGAGGGAGCGTGTGTGTGTGTGTGTGTCGGGTGCAGATTATTTTTGGTTTTGCAACCGGGCGACGCAGATGCAGCCAGCAAAGGGCACCTATATACCCTCGCTGTGGGCTGGGTTTGGGTGGTGTTTTTCTGTGTGCTGTGTGTCGAATCAAGTAGGCCAACCGATACAGCCGTGCACAGCCACCCACCGGGGACCATGCATCCCTGGTGCGGTTGAGCACGGGAGCATCGATAAAAACGGCCTCGCTGCTGATCATGTTTAAAACATTTCCGATAGGGCATGTTTCACCAGTTGTCTGCTTCGGTTGGGTTTCGTTTTTATGCCGGTTCCACTTTTTCTAGGTAATCAATTTGCAGAAATTGTTGCACATCCTCGCACTCTTGCTGTATGAGGGGAGATGGGGTCGGGTTTTTTTTGCGGACGCTATCATACGATAGTAATTTACAACGTTTTTTTTTTTATTATGCAGGATAGGCAGGAATCATTACATCATTTTTCCATTATCAGCAGGTCGTTTTTTGTAGTTGACTGTATTTTTTAATAATTTTTTCACGATTATTTTCACAGATTCATATAAGCTTTACACAGGTTTTTTCAATAGTTTTTAAATATATTGTAAGAAATGTGTTATTGAACCACGTCCTACACATACTGCATACATTCAGTCTGATGGAACAAATTTGCGCCTAAAACTATGCAATTATTAAGAAATTTGTCAATTTCTCTGTTTTTTGTGTTGTTTTTTTCTAGAACTAATTACAGATAAACTACATGAACGCGATCTGTCATTAAAAAATATGTACAGCTCAAAGAAGCCAATTAACTGGCTAAAAATTGACTAAAACTGTCTGAAAAATCAAATTAGTTGATGAAAGTGGGTAGAAAATGTAGCTAGAGTCGATTCTTATAAAAGCACACACACATCCACCACGTGCGCAGCTTCAACACTTTAATATTCTCACGCCCACAGGTTCGTTCCGCATCTCAAACCCTCTCCACGCTGGTCACTTACCGAGCAAACATCATTTCCAGTTTATCCTAATGGACTACATTACGATAATGCACGCAAATGCCAATGCGATTCAGCCAATAAATCGGCAAACCATCGGCCTGCAATCAACTACCCAAACTCCCTCACCCAAACACACACACACACATACATTGGACGCAGCGCTCATAAGGGGATCACACGGCAGATACGAAGGGCGAAGCTTTGTTTGAGTGGTAAGCCACACGCAAAACGTCGAACCGAATCCGGCCCCCGGACGGCCACTTACAGTGGCGACTGCAACCGATTGGGTCGCTGCCGGGTTTTCTTAGAAGACAGGCTCGGCCCACCACTAATCCAACCGGCCGGACTCGTGTCTTCTGGCAATCGGGATGATGTGTACAGGGTGTGTGTGTGTTTGTGTGCCGGAAAATCAGCGAAACCCTGTGGCCCGCAAAGTGAGCTTCTCGGAACAACCGCACCCAGGAGCTTCTGCGAATGTGCTTCTGTATATCCGTTCGCCATAAGTTGCAGCTTCGCAAACCGGATGTTCTGACCGGTGCCGGGCACAACCTGAGCACTCCTGACGTCAAGCGCCGTGTGCTGTGGCGCTGTTGCATGTTGTGGCAGGCTGCTTTACATTCGCCTAATCTTGTTTCCGTGCGGTTTCCGACAGCACGCAACAGCATTGAGCGATGTGATCCGACCGAGGTAATGTGCAGTAAATATTTACGACACGTTTTCGGTCCGACAATAGTTGCAGTATTAGCATAACAATTTCGGGTGTTTCACGGCCGATTCGAGTGAACTAGTTTTCCGGCTTGCGGAATTGAATTCGCCGAACCCGAGCCGAAACCGATTGTTCGTCGCTGCAGGAGGGCGTCGTAAACGTATTTGATTTGTGTGATTTCGTGTGCTTCATTTTATCACTACCTGAAGTGCCTGTAGCGACTGCCGTTTCTTGCGCTCGAGTTACGAACGCTTCAACCCGTACTTGACTTACGGCAGAGTCCCTGATGGCACCTCTGACAACCTGCCTGCCAACGCATATTTCCTCAACTTTGCGGTGGAATGATCAGAATCACGAAACAATACGACAGTTCCTTGAATTTTGTTACGCCACGGCTTGTGCCGTGAGATGAAAGGTTTATGCTTGAGTTACGCTATTTATCCAAAAGAGAGTGCGCAAGGGCCATGATTTCCACAAAATTCCTTTCATTCGCCTAAAAAGTTTCGGGAATTAAGTTCCATTCTTTCCTATTGTTATATCCTGCAGCGTAGGAAGCATCTGTACTGGACTACAAGCTCGAGCTCCGATGGGTTCAAAGTGTTGCGTCGTACGGATTGCATACTTTCGGGCTGGTTAGGCAAATTTGCGCCAACAAGCATGCAATCTGCACTACAATACTCAAAATTGATGCTTCATTAACGCTTTATTTTCTTTCTTTATACATATTTTACGCTAAGATGATGTTTTGAAAACGTCTTTTACTTCAACCTTCCAAAAACCACTCTTTTATCAACTGTTGTGAAAAAAAGTTGAGAAGATGTGCGCAACAAAATGTATGTAAAAGGCTTTTCGTTTTATCAGAGTCTAGATGAGAGCCACATAATCTCTTGTTTCCACGTTCCATTTGAAAAATTGGCTTTCTAATCATGGGCGCTACATCGACTGCGTCTCAACTATTGTAATCCACAATCACCGTGCCCTGCCTGGCGAACCCTTTTGCACAAAAGATCAAAAGATCCACAGGACGGCTGTCGGCGGCCTTCCATCGTCCATATTGTCATTCGTCCACTCGGTCGCACAGGCGGCGCCACTTGCCGTCATTGTCAGATCCGTCAGTGCCGTTCCGGGAAGGCAGGCTGGCAGGCCGGCAGCGACCCATAAATTCAGAATAAACACATTTACCGCTCGCCCCCGCGCTCAACCATAACGATCGACGTGGCCTCCCAGCGACGTGGCTTCGAGCACGTACACGTGCAGAATACATTAAAGACTACCTAACGCACCCTTCCCATTGCTCGCCCACCAATAAGGCGCTGGCTTTATGGTCGTGTGCCTCTTGACGCGTACACCGAAATCATGAAGTACCGCCGCCGAGGAAACCTTTGGACGGCCGCCAAACAAGGACGACTCGCAGCAGCACGCTCAGCCCAATGTGGCCCACCGAACCGAAACCTCGGATGCGCGATTATTATTCAAAACATTTCACAACTCCCACAACTCTTGCCGAGTGCGCTCGCTCGCTCTCTGATTGAATTTCGACGTATTTGTTCTCATTCTAATAGCGCTCCGCGCTCGTGCCACCACCACTTTCGGTGCTCGGGAACAAATATTTTAATTGAATATATTATCTTGATAAATGTACCGCCCCAACCGCCCCACCCACCGTGGCGCCCCGCAAGCGCAATCGACACCAGAGAAACACGTCGGAAACATGAACTTTTCATTCTCTTGCAGCATTTTCGGCAGCAGAGAAGCACACGAAGCTTCCGGGCAATAACGCCGTGCCGATGGAAAAATCTGATGGCACTGCGTGTGAGGGGGGGGGGGGGGGGGTGATAAGATAGGGCGGTACATCAATATGATAAGGTTGATTGCTTTTCCATGCGCTTCTATTTTGCGTTCGTTTTCGCCACCGCCACCGTGCCACGTTTTATTACAGGTTATTATTATGTTTCCCCCAACGTTCGCAGCAACAAAAACACGAGTGGAATTTTTGACAGACGCTGTTGATTTTCTATGATAATGGCATTCAATAGCATTTGTGTAAGATCTTGTTAATGGTGTGCTGGCGATAGTCAAATAACTTCGACTATAGCATGGAGCTTAAATTGATGAGATTCTTTATCAATTGCCGAGTGAACGTCAACGTTCCAACTGGGTTTTGATTGAAGATTTTACGGATTTTACTTAAAATCGTATTTTGCAACGAACAAGCACAGAGTGAAATCTACAAAAAGCTTCAAAACTAATCCTAAACGAAGGAAAAACTCAAGACTACAGCTTAGATTATTAGGAACAAACCAACTTTTCTTGGAGCATAAATAATTTAAACAAAACATCAAAACACCACACCACAAACGAAAGAAAATACTTCCCAGAAATACTTCCCAGCTCAAGCTGAACCGTTGAATATTCATCAATACACGAACCGGGACGTGTGGTCAGAATGCTTTCCCGCAGGTTACTTAACGTTTCAGTGCTCGTTCGAGCTTGAAACGTGCGACGTCGCTTGCCACCAAGCCGCAGCTGGAACAAGACTGCCCGATGAAGCGATGCCCGCCCATTGTGCTGTGCGGCTGCTGCGAGTCGAGAAAACGGCTCCCCGGTGTGAATTATTGATGGCTGCTCGTTTCACAGCCCTCGAGGGGCTCAACCAAATCCATCGTCGACAAGCGACCGGCAACGGTGCCGGCTACTGCAGCCGGTGCACGGCTCCCGGGACGATGCATCCCCCGAATGCAGCACGCCCCACCGAAATGAGACGCAATAAATCGCTTTCAATCACAGCAACAACTGCGGCCCACTTCAACTCGTCCGATCCGGGGCTGCACCTGCCGGCGCAGGTGTGAACGAAAACGAATCCTGTTTGTCCCCGACCGACGGGAATGCCCGGGAGAGGATACGGTTTCATACGATACCGATGCCGGTGCCCGATGCGGTAAGCGAACAGGACATGGATCGAGAGTTCATTTGCGTCAAGGTCGGGTGAATGTGTGTGTGTGTGAAACAAATTATCGCCTGCAATCGTAGGAAAGGAATTTCATCCTTCTTCTGTTGGGAAACGATTCCCCTGCGTCCGTTCAACAGGATCCGCAGTTTTGAAGCTGATTGCAACGTAGTGGTTGAACAAAAATATGCAGCGAACACAGATGCACCCGATCTGACGAAAAACCCGTGAAGATTAAGAGTTGGAAAAAACATGGAAGTTGATTTTTTCGATCTGTTTTCTAATTTGTTAAAAAAATATTTAAAAATACATTTTATAATAAATTTAGCAAAAAAAACTAATAAACAATTAGAGTATAACAAAAAATCAAAGTTTCAAAACAACGAAGCATATGATATAAAATAAATGTGTACAGCTAAACTCGTTAGCAAATGTATCCACTTTACTGAATTCCTTTGTTGTCTTGGGCAGTTTACCCACCCCATACGGACATCATCATTATCGTCGGTGTTATCAACAGGTTCACGGCCCAAGGTCAGCGTCGAAAGGTGCAAGTCATTGCGGCACCTGTGCACACATGAACAACCCAATCGATAGAAAAACAACGCATGCTACCGCACATTATGTTGCTTCAAAAAGACAAGTTCAAACACAAAGAAAAGCACACATATTTGCTTTCGTATAAAACCAGTTTGAATCTTCAAAGCAATCCTCATTTTTCTTGTCCAATCAAACAGACAAGCGAGTACATTAAAGCTTTGCGCTGCTTCTTATCCACAACTCATCGATTGCATTTATTTTAAGTGAAACGATAAATCCGAATCCACACCGCCAGGGCAAGGGCAACGGAATAGAGGGCAAAGATCCGCCCAAAAAAGCCCTCACGAACTCCATCACAAATCCCGCCACGATCAATCATGCTGTAACCAACACTTCATTACACCACCCGTCCTGTTCGGGGCGTCCCGTCCCGGGAGACAAAGCGGGACAATTTACTTCAATCGTCCGTCAAGAAGCTAAGGCGAACGCCGCTTCTGCGCCTGCCCCAGTGCGATCACACGGGCAGCAATTCGGTAACGATGATAAGTGAATGTAATTGTTCGAAAGGATTACACGGCCGGCCCGCCAACCGTCCTCCCCGGGGGGGGGGGAGGTTGGACGTTGGGTCGTACAACGTCGCCGCTACGTCTTCGGTTGTAATGAAGATTAATCGATTGGTCCCGCATGGACGGATTTCGGTGACAGTTCCGCCGAGAGCGCCGATGATGGAGAGCCATCTCCCGGGCAAACCACGCGGAAAAATGGATTAGCAGGATTGGGCGAGCGCGCTGGAGGACTGCAGAATATATCTATTAAGCGCGATCTGTCATCGAGGTCTGTGTCTGTGTGCAGGAATGCTGATGAAATGTGATATAACATAATGAAAGTTACAAAAAGTGTTTCATTGCATAAATGAAACGGTTTCAAAGTTGGGAATACATATGAATAAGCTTCTACTTTCCAAAAAGATTAAAACAATCGACAAAATAAATAATAATGAGCTTTCTATGATCTAAGCATATGTTGCATACCATTACTAAAGCGTTGGTGTATTGCAAATTGCATCCTTTTTGGGGCACATTTTCTTTATCAGCCTAAATGTATGCAATGCGCACGACGAAGCGTTTTGTTTTCGTGTTAATGGCGTGTTCTTCGAAAAATAAGCTGAAAAATAAGTAAGTGAAGTGAAAGCTTATGTCAATACATAGTTTAATGCAATTAACTTTAACACATTCAATACATGTTCCTGAACCTCAAGGACACCTTTAGCTCTTAAAGCTGCATGTATTATTTTACAGCAGAAAAAGAACTTCTTCATTTTCTCTTCAACGGCAGCATAATTGGATCATGTGCCACACAGTACCACATAACAAAAGGTAAAGTGGAACATGCCTTATCGCATTCGGGCACGACATTGCGAAAAAAAAACTGAAAACGAGATCGGAACCATACCCGGGTCGTGGTGCTGGCCGGTCGCCTTATTGATCGCCGGTAAGGGTATAATAAGGACCGAGCATTTTCATGCCGCATGTAATCTCACGGTTAGCTGCTAGGCTGGTTTTGTGATGTTTTTAGAATGTAAAAATACACATTTCACTCGTTTTAGTGTGTTTGAGGAGGAAGTTGGAGCTAAAGATTGAATTTTAAAGTAAGACTTCTTTGTAATTACACGAGAGCTGGGCCCACGCATACATACGCGAACATACAGCCTTTAAGCATCAGCTGCTAAAGAGCGCACAGATTGTGACCTTCTTGGTAAGCATCCTCGCGGCATACGTCCTATCGGTTCTTCCTCGCACGGGTTTCGCACCAACGGTTCCAACGACCACGTACGGAAGCAACGCTCCAGCTTTTGACTTCCCAACGCTCCCCCAACGCACGGATCGCGCATGAAGGATTGCGCCGTGAGGCACGGGGCACAAGGCATTTTTTCAATGTAACAAACCGTCCATTGCCTTCGGGCCATAATTCTCGGTAAAGAATCTTTATTTTCCATGCACGCATCATTGCATCTTTTACAATCCCGGCCGGGCCACCGTCGGCTGCTGGATCGCGCAGCGCAAAGCGAGCGGGAACGGATGAACGCAGCACGAAGAAGGCAGATGGAAAGAGTCTGATGCTAGCATAAAAATGCTCCCCCGAGTGACCCTTCACGCGGGTCCTTTGTTTCGCGCTGGGCGGCGTTTGCCCGGCGGGGCAGCGGAGCACTCGACGGCGTGCTAGGTTTTGGTTCTTTTTTTTTTTGCAGCATCCCGTTCTCCTTCACAGTCTGCCCCCTTCGGCTAGTCTGCTTGTTTCCGACCGCAAAATAGGTCGCCAATATTGATTTTGTAGCCAAGCGAGTCCTTTCGCTGCACGGTGGTTGTGTTCGGTGCAACTCTGCCGTGTGATGAACATAACTTTTTTTTTAATTGCACCATTGTTGCTTAGTTGCCTCCGTTAAATCGGCCCGGTTCTTGGTAGCAAGGTAATTACAGCATCCTTTTGGTTGCGGTTAAAACTGTTAATTTGAGCACACTTTTATGCAGTAGGTTGTGTGAACGTGGAGGGAAAAAATTGAATGAATTGAAGAATGTGTGAGCATCATGTAACTGCTTTAATTTTAAGTTAATTTTCAATCCTGATTTATAGGTGTTAGCAAAAGTTTATCTATTCCTATGGAGACGCCTGGTGGTTTGTAAAAATGCAAAGGATATACACGCAAATCAGACATGTCTTTCTGATGTATAATCACTCTTACAAAATGAAATATGATATGAGACATCCCAATAAACGTTGATATGTTTTAAGTACACAGAATTGAATTAATAATAATAATAATAATAACAATAATAATAATAATGGAAAAATCGTTTTATAAAACTGGCTCTCAAAGAAACACATCAAACCGAATTCAACTCACTTCAACATTTTTTTTGCCATCTCAGAACCACAACTTCACTAATCGTCGGCAAAGCAGTCCTAAATCCCTCTTTTAAAGCGATCTTCTCTGCAAAAAGTTCGTTCGGATTTCCATCCCCGTTGCACGACTCGAATTGAACGTTCGCCTATCTCGGTAGGAGCACCGAACAAAATCGGGAAAATTAAAATTTACCACGAGCGAAATTATTAGCTGCCCGCATAACGTGCCCGTTGTGCCTTGTCCTGTTGCATCTCGGCCACGTCAAACTCGCGTCGTTTTCTCTCTCTCTCTCTCTCTCTCTCTCTCTCTCTCTCTCTCTCTCTCTCTCTCTCTCTCTTTCCCGCCCCATTCGGGGTTCATAATCCCTTTTTCATCGTCTTGCAAAGCGCCCGTCAACTGCATGCCCCCACCCGTTCCGAAAGGATTGTGTTCGCCCCCCGGATGCGAAACATAATTAATCTTATTTTACCTGCCGCGCAACCTCCCTCGCCCTCCCGGACGCCCCATTATCGGGTCGGCTTTGGCCAAACGGACGGGGGTCGGTAGCTGTGTCTGTTTCGGATTACTCGCCACGTTTTTGTTCGGATGTTTCTATTTTCCTTACCCGAAACCGTGACCGAAGGCTCGTCCGACGGTTTTGGGCCGAGAAGTTTTCGGATCGGACATTTCTTTGAATGGAAATGGTCCGGTGCAACTTTTACAAACTTACAGTTGAAAGGGATTTTTTTGTAGGTTTGAGTTTGAGATGTGATAATTCAGTCAAATTTATACATAAGCCCGTACCGTGCCTGAGCCCGTTTTGGGTTCCCAGTGTGGGTGAGCAGTAGAAATGGAACGAGTTTTTCACTACCCGTTCATTGAACCGTGGACTTACGATCGAAAGTTTTTCTTGCCAACTATGCTTGGAGTATGAGTGTATAAAATGAATTCAATTAAATAAGAATGAATAATTAGCGAGACGAATCATAAGGAGGAATCAATTAAGTAAATTGATGGAACCACTTTGATGCCACTGGAAACATAGTAACTCACGACGAAACGTTGCAATAGCCATTCTAGAACGCATTTAAACGATGTTATTAAAGAAATTGAGTTCCACATTGCTCCAGACTCAGAAAGCTCATCCTCCAAAAACGTCATACGACTCGCTGGAAGCTCATTTAAAAAGCACCCGCGAGATGGGGCAGTATAAAACTCCAGACATTTCCACTTAATTGAGCATACGTCACGCCATAAAATGCATTTACGCTCATTCGAACCCATCCAGTCAAATAGCAAGAGGGCCACCGGCTGAAGCACCGCACCGAAATTGTATTTTAAAATCTCATTTTGCCTCATTTAATGTTCCACCGACCGTGGGTCGCGGGAGGGGTTCATCACCCCCAATCGCACCTTTTGCAGGCGGAACAGAACGAACCGTTCGCTGAAGGTGCAGGTATTAAAGAAGGAAAATTTATTTCATTTCATTCCGAGCGAAACTCGCAAAACTAGCGATCCTTTGCAAGGGCATATCGCGCTATCTCTCTTCCTCTGTTTCTCGGCAAAATTGTGTAACCGAAATTTTGTTCATTCCAAGCACGTACATTTCCGCGGGCGTTCGGTGACCGAAAAAAAAACGCAAAAAGAAGAACTTCATTCTACGGAAATTATGTGGCACGCTTTTTCGCACACCTTTACCGCCAGTGACACGCCAGTGAATAAAAAAGGACTCACTCACCCATTCACACGAGATGATGTGACCTTTTGTGCGCCCGAAAAACACAGACAGAGGAAACGCGACGCGAAAAGCACACACCCGGAGAACCCGTCGCCTGCGTTGCGTTTAGGAGATTCCGTTTTTTTTTCTCTCTCTCTCTCGTTTGAGTTTTGTATTTTTCTTGGCTCATCTTCAGGAGCGTTTAAACGTCCATTCAAATCCGGTGCGGTTGTGAAGAAGCACACGGACCGGCACGACGCGCGACGATGTCGTAAAGGTGCGATGCCAAATAAACAAACGCAACAGGGCGAGCAACAAAAAAAAACACACGGATACAACTTCGTCTGGTGAGGTGAGCAAATAAAACGCCGAACCATCGGTTGCCATCGGTGAATACAAAAGAACCCTCTATCGTACCAGAGCGAACAATGTTGCCGGCAGCAACAACAATAACAACAAAAAGGTAAAACGCAGAACCCAAGGAGGTGGAAAAACAAATTTGGCGACACTGGCAAAACGCGAATGTGTCGTGGCGATGGCGTGAAATTGATTTTTCCGCACGTCACAATTTGCCACCGGTCCCTTTCGTAGTCTATATTTTATTTACACTTTCAGCAGCTACCTCTTTCCAGCATGTGTTGAAGTCACGTGAATATGTATGAGGTATACTTCATCTCACAATTATTATATAAAATTATCATTGAAATAATCAAAAGTGTATGAAGCACCAGGCGCCTCCACCGGCAAAATTTGCTCTGCTTAATTCGAGTTTCATTAAGATAGGCATCCTCGTTTCTCAGCGCTGCTGCTTTCCGCACATCCCACCGCGTTCCTTCCATCTGCGCTAAACTATTCAAAACTATTTGCCAGCATGATCCTCCTCACTAGGTCACGAGGACAGGGCGATAAATTCACGATAAAATCGCATGAGTTGGCACAGAAACTCTAGCCCTTTCTCTCCCTTCGAGCGAAAGGCACGCGTAATGTAACGTTTTCGTACACGGGTTACCATTAATCAACTACCATCGCCACCCAAACCACCAACTGGCAGCAGCAGCAGCAGCAGCAGCAGCAGGCAACTAAAGGCACATCTCAAACTCCTCAAATGGCGCCCGGGCAGAAAAGACAAGACCACCGTCTTTCGCATGCTGGTGGCTGGTGGTAAGGGTGGAAGAGATTTTAATTAACTTGCTCACACGGTATAGAATCCTGCCTCACGGGCACCAAGCGCCCAGGAAGTGCCAGGACTCATGCCAGGATTTGCTTTAAGCTGCCACAATTAAGGTAACGCCGGTGGGCCGCGTCGGAGGAGACAGACGTCGTCTTATTTCCATACCCAACTCCCCCCAAAACCGTGGAGGTAAATTAAGTCTATCCCGCCCGGTCGTTCCAATGCCTGCCGTCTTTGGGAGCAACGAGTTGCAGCGTCAAAAGCACAGTCGAGGTACAAACATTTGCACACCAGCGGCAAAAGTGTCTTAATTTCGATAGGACCAATGTGATGGGACTTGCTTTATGTTGTGTTCTATGAGTTATTGAACAGCAAACATAATATCAAACAAGTTTATAATGTAAAAGTAGTCATGGCTCATCATAAATGGATCCAATTAAAGAGATAAGTAGTGTCATCTCTAACAGGTGTCATAAATAATGTTGTAAGACGGTACATGGGACCTACTTAACATTATTCACTATGAATGACATGGTGTTGGTGCATTGTTTCAATGAAAAATAACTTTGGAAAACAATTTCAATCATTTTTGTAATGCTCAATCTTGCGGAACTGAATGTATGTTGCACATTATAAGTGTTAACATGGAACAAATAAACATTTTTGAAGATATTCCGAAAGCTATCGAGAACTCTTCACAATTTTAAACAAATATCACGATTCAGGGCATAACTCAATTTCATAATGTTATACTCTCAACATGCTGCATAAATCATGCCAGCATTAACCCCACGCAAAACACATTCCTCCATTGCACGACTCTACAGCTACAGCGTACAGCTTAATCAACCTCCAGTCCCTTTTAGCGTATGTAACACATAAATCTCGCTCGCTACTATTCCAGCCATGGTGAAGTTGGTGCTTCGCGCTGTGCGCTGCCAAGAAATGAAATATATCACAACAACCTACACGCACGACCCATCCACAACAGCCCGACTGCCCGTCGCGCAAAAACTCATTACGAAAATAAGTTCTACCGGTGCGCTCCGTATTAAGACGGCAAGTGCATGGAAAATGTTGCAGAAATGCACGATTGAGATGCTAACTGCAAACCCCTTCCCCGGTGTGCCACTGCGAGACACATGACGTGAGCGACCCGGAATAGGTGAGCTTCCGAGAACGGGGGTTTGCAAAAACACTGCAAATGCCCACGGTTTCCAGATTTAATTGTAATGACGCCTTTCCGAACTGAGCGTGGTGCTTGTTTAGCGGTGATTCCAACGGCCTTATCACAATATACGACCGACCTTTTTGAGAGAATTTAATCGTTCACTCGGCTTGCTCCGAAACGAAGGTACAAATGCATCCATTCTTCAGCCGAATACTGCGAAATGCGCACTGCAAAAAAAGGGACCGGCATTCTTTGTGTCGTTCCGGGAAATATTAGCACCCACAACAGTGCTTTTCTAAGTGCGTTTAATCAAAAGAAAAAAAATATTTTCCCATCTCGTTTTCTTTCAGTTCCTGTCGGCTGTCAGGTAGTGCGATGACGTAATTATTTGTTTCCGAACATAATTTAACCAAACTAAACATGCAACAATGGGTTAGCAAGACGTTCAAATAGTTAGCGTTAGCACTATCTGCAGCAGATTGCATACATTTAGGCGTGAAGTGGCTTTTTCAGCCTAGAATTAAATTTAATGAAAAAAAACCTAGTGTTATCTATTGTTACATAATGTTCTTATGAGCTCAATGTAATTTGCACGCTATGTATGGCTTAGATAATTATCAAACTTAACCGTTGGAGCCCACGAATAAAAATCCCACAAAATATCCCAGCTGTTTGAGACCGGGAAGAGGTTCGACCGGGACCTTGCATAGCAGAATAATGAGAAAAATTAACCTTCTTGTACGCCCATATACTACGCGCATAATTACGTTCCTACGCCCGGCAAGGATTACTTCGCTCATGTACAATCGGTCGTAAATATGAGCCCTTAATCGTTTCGGAAGCTCGGAATTGCTCTTTCCACCGTTGCAAACGCGTCCAATTCGTGCCTCGCGCAGCCAGCAGCCAAGTGCGTTCCAATCTGCTTCCATATTTTTATGGGCTCTCCGCCGTGCCGAATAAAGCCCTCTCCCCAAGCTTCCTCCCGGAACAGTGGAAACCCAATTCCACAAGGCTAAAAATAAAGCCCCCGGAAGCTCCCGTGCTAATATGCCACGCGCTGCCACGCACCCGCTCGTCACATCCCTCCACGGGCGCGCGAGCGCGCGGATAAGCTAAACAAAATCCTAAGCAAATAATAAGATGCTCCTGATTTGCGAACGACGCGCACGAGGGAGGACGAAAGAAGCGAATGAAGATCTAAATTTCGTGAGAGCGTGTGTTTTCTTTTCTTTGCCTTCCGTTCCGTGCATCTGCTGCTAACGCAACAGAAGAACCCTGCTGCCCTAGAATAGCATAATATTAAATCCTCCGGAACGGCCTCAAACGGGCCAAGCAGCTTCGGGAGCGAAGCGCGCCGGAGCCGGAGAGTTGGAATAAAATTTGCATCTTTTATTTACCCAGCTCAACCAGCAAACCCGGGCGTTCCACTCGCGCGCGATGCCAAACTTTCACTCCGTCTCGGCGCTTCAGCGATCTGATCTTATCTTTCGATTCACTTTCGAACCTTTCAGCGCAGAGTACCGAATTCAGACCAATGCAAACAGAATAATCTCGATTTTCATCGGGAGTTTTTTTTTCATGTTTATTTTCGTTGTATGCAAACACGCGTAAAGAAGTCGAAGAAATCGATCTTAAAGGGCACCGGTTGGGGGTGAAAAACGATACCCTATAACGGTGAGGTTGTCGTGGGAGACAACAGCGAACAAACGTCAGCTCCCGGACTCCCTTTGCCGGGAGAGTACGCGGAATGTTAGCAAAAATTAAATCAAACAACGCTAAACAAACTGCGGCGCGAATGTCGCGACAAAGAAAAATGTATATATGTGTGTGTGTGTACTTACAATTTATGCTAATCGGAAATTCATATCGCATCCCGCCACCGCCACGGATTTATCCACCGAATAGGGATCCGAAGCCGACAGGTTCATTTCTGTCCCATCGATCGTTTCGTTTTTTTTCTTGCAAGGTCTTTTTCTCTGGCGTTCCTTCGTTCACCTTGACTGTTGGATTTCGCAGCCTTGGCCCCCGGGGTTACGGTGCATACCGAACAATATGTTCCGCTAATGGTACAACTTCGCGATTTTTCATTCGTTCTCCCTCACCAGAACGACACACTTCGTTTCGTCGGCGACACACAAACACACGCTACGTATATTTACGACCACGCGCAGCTTTTAAAATCGCCAGAATCGCGATTGCACCTCCCAAACTGACAGATGGAGAGCGCTTTTGTGTTTGGGAGACGCGAAGACGAAAAAACGCACACAAGCACGGCGAACGCGGCAAAACGTGCCTGCTGCGATCCTGTCAAGTTAACGCAACGTGACGTCGTGAGGGAACCGTATTTCATCTCCCCCTCCCCATGCTTTCCCGCTTTCTGGAAGGATTTCTATGCTTTCCTAGCGCACACACACGGCCCACTATTCTTCTCTATCGGCTCACCTCGCCCGAACACACCTGCACATTGCTTGCTTTTTGTTTGATTGCTCTCTTTACTACACGCACACACACACACATGTGCGCATAACAATGCAAACACTCAGACACACACACACACTCACTCACAAAAACACAGGAAAATAGTTACTTAGCCGTAAGTACAGCGGGTTGATTTATCGATAGACACTGCAGTTTAAACGCGTTTTAGCTATGTGCAATATGTTATATCTTTTATACACTTTCTCCGTCACTTGTTCACTGTTTTGTTGCCTTACTGTCACATCCGTGCAATGAGCCTGTAAGTAGTAGTTGTATGAACAATGTATTAATAACTTAGATCTCCTAAATAATCACATTTATTCTGTGATTCCCAACTTTGGTGAAGTCTTGTTATATCTTCATCGATATTTATGTCTTTTTTGAGGTGCTTTGGTTTGTGGCTTTCACTTTCGCTTCAATTTATGACTGTAATTCTTCCACTACTTTTTTATAATCTTATCTGACCTTTTTTAGTTTTTTTCTATGTTTAGTTTTGCTTTATTTTGTTATCTAGTTAGATCATCTGTTTCTGTTTAATATTAGCTTCTGTGTAATAACTTTTAATTCTTTTTTCTTCAACATTTTCTCCATAGCAATCTTCCATTCCCCTTCTATGATGAAATTATGTCATTATTTCACGACTTGATTTCATGCTCTCGGTTGGCTTGAATTTCAAAACCTCGAACCCTTTGACGGGCGCTCAACAAAATGCTGCTCCATTTACCTCCCGGGCGAACGAAATCAATATTAAAGTCCCCAGCCCCGGGCTCAACCATCCTGTTCGATCGATCCCAAACTTGTTTCGTCCACTCGCAAGGCAGGAGAGATTCGCCGAAGTAGCCAGGCTATCCTGGTGGCGTGGAACAAAGGTGAGTGGAACAGCCATTACCCGCGGGAAACTTTTCCAAACGCCAGTATTTATTAGTCACCCTGGACATGGATTGGAACCGAGCAATGTGTGTGTGTGTGTGTGTGCTAGGCAGAGGAATTCACCTCATGGGTGAGCATAAAAAAACGTGCGATTGAAAAATAATTTACGATCACGTATCTCCTCCCACTCCCGCACGCAAGTCGACGTAAGAGAAATCGTATCTTTCCGTGCCTATTTACTCTCGGTGACGGAGTTGTCGTCCGTATCTTGCCCGATCGTTTGTGCTGCTGCTGCTGCTGGCAGCTGTTTGGTGAGGGCATGCCCAACGTGTTCTGGCTTTTATTACGTTTCGCTACTAACGTGAGGTGATGCAGAGAGCGTGTCTACCGTCTCCAAAACTGTTTCGCCGTTTCAATGTTTGTGGAGCGTTAGCATACGCATGGTTATCAGAATAACATATCAGTTCATCGGAGAACCTCAGCTAAAGAGTTTCAAACAGCTTTTGAGTACATCATAATAGGAATATACTCAAAATAAAACTTGTGCTTGGCTTTGGTTGCTGAAACATATTTCAAAACCAAGAAATGTCACTGAACCAGCGACCGAGCTCTCAATATATTGCAATTCTGTGTCCATACCTATCCAAAGGTCTAGAACTGCGTCCATATTTGTTCAAATCACGACAAATATCAACAGTTCTCCACGCATAAATAGATTCATCGGAACATTTCGTTCAAATCAACCACACCACACGACATGGCACATCGTATTTGTTTGCGTGCGAAACTATCGGAGCAACCAACCCATCGAGGACAACACCTGTTCCAGGGCGCGCGCGAAATGCAACACGCGAAAGTGTGAGCGCGATTCCGTGACCTGCATTGGAACCTGCACATTTCACAGCCATTTGTGGATGTGACGTGTTCGGTGCGATACATCTCTCGTGAAACACATTTTCAAGAGCCGAGTTTGTTTTTCATTCTAGATTGCTAGACCTCTTGAAGAGTATTTTTCTGTTTGCTTTTTTTGCCCGCTTGTTGTAGATTTTATGAGCCGTTTTTTGTTGCGTTCCGTCGAAGCGCGCGTCACACGTTGTAAAAAGGATCCCCTCGGTGCCGGGCTACAGCTGGCCTGCCGTGCCAGCGTAACGCGTGGCCGTAAATTATTTTTTAATATTCTATTTATTTACATTTTATCGCCAGCGTGTTCTTTCCCTTCCTTCATCCAGATGGTAGCCAAAAAGGGCTCGAAGCTGTACGATCGGACCAGCAGCTCAGGTTTTTTTATGGGTGGTAAAAGCAATTTATCGGAGCAAACAGTGTATCGGTAGACGCGAAAAAACGCGACCTGTGAAACTTGTCGCAAAATGTGTGGGTGCTACTTTCGCGGTATTTTTGGCACTGGAAGCTCCCAATGGGTGGATTGCATGACTTCCAATCGAATCGAGATGTGAACATAGTTTTATAGAAATCTGACCCGAATTGAAGCTAGATGAGGTCAGACGTTCAACTACAACACTTTCCAAACCTCCTGGTGCATCACTTTGTACCCAATGCATTCCTGTGGTCGCTGAAACCTAACTGCACACCGCTTCCCCCAGACACCACATCCGTAGACAGCGCATTTGTTTCGATCAAGCGGGCATGATTCATGCCAAGATGGTAGCTCTCCATCGCTGTGCGCCAACGTCCGCAACGATTTGTTATGATATCCGGCAGGGGTTTCGATGGGCCCCCTTCCACCGTAGCCTGTCACAAACAGCCGACTCGACGTCCACTTCGGCACCACACACGCTCGCGAGCTGAGAGCAAATTTTAATGATGTCTATTTGTGCGTCCGTCAGTACCATCGGCCAGGAACTCCTCTCCAAACGTGTCACAATTTGCAGCACGATCATGCGGCTTTAAGCGAATGCGAGGGGCAATAGCAAGAGCAAGAAGTTGATATAAACACTGTCACATCAACACACACACACATGCACGCACACGGCGAACGGTGAATTAATTGCCACTCTTCCGACCGATTAAAGCCAAGTGACAGATCGAGATTTGCAGATTTTGGCAGCCGTCTCGCCGTCTCGTGCCGTCGGTGAACCGTGTCCTGCCTGCTCTCGATCTGTCTGTTCTGGCTGTCGCGTCGAGGTGATGAGTTGCGGCCGTATAAATCAAACCGAACAGAGCGCGGGGAACAGAAATTAATTACACGATTGCTCCACTCCACCGATTTCCTGCTCGATCGGGCACCTCACGTCGCATCTCCGGTGTGGCGTGTGTGTCAATTAGAGCACGGGGTTTGCCCTCGTCATCGCCGGAATAGAAACCGAAGATCTGCCCGGGGTACTACCTCACCTCACCAACAGTCCCACACACACACACACACGGTTGGTGCCAGGCGCGTGTAAATGTGACTCGATCGAGTACGTGTCGTCTGGCTGGATATCATTGGTCGTGTGTCTCGATTACGATCGGGTGAGATGGTCGAGCCACGTACACGCGGCTCACCGCGACGCTCAATCGATCCCATTTATTGATTGTGATCGATCTTTTATCGTGCTCTGACAGAATGCTACACAAACGCACAGACACACGCAACGTCAGCACGCATGGAGATTATCTAGTGACACTGTACTCTGCGTTTTCCTTCTCTACACAACCTCACACGACTAACCCTCTGTTCAGTCACACAAAACACACACACGCACGCACACACACGCGCACACACACAAACAGAGTCTGTGTCGGCGGCGGGGTCTCCAGGCAGGCAGCTCGAAAATGGGCACCACCGACTCTAACGCGCGTGTTTGTGCGTCCTGCAGCTAGCTCTCGAAGATGAAGACTGAGAGTGTGTTTGCGCTCTCGGTCGCAGGATGTCGGAGGTCCCCTGACTCGATGGGCGCCCTCTCAAAACATGAGGATGATTTGCTGCCGACCGACGAATGTCGACGCTCTCGCACAGAGCCACTGTGCACGTTCAGCTTGAGGTAGGCACCAACACCACTCTCGCACCTGCTATCAGCTTCATCTGTTCTTATCGTAGCGTACTTCGGCCGACTTTTCTTCTCGCGCTCCCTTGTTCGTGCTCTCGCTCTGGAATGTTTGTCGGACCGAAAGTTAAACGGACGGTACCGGAACAACAACTTGTTGGAAGGAAAACTCGCTCACACACGTGCAGCTGCTGGGTGTGTGAGAGTCGATGAGAGGGCGGTCGGAAAACCGGAAAGAGATGTCAACCGGGAGAGACCGGAGAGAGTCGAGTGCACGTGAGAGCAGCAAACTGAGTGAGAGAGAGAGACTAACGGTTCAGACTCACTTTCACGAAAAATGTCGGAAACGTTCACTTCGGTTGGATGAGACGGTAAATTTGAAACCGGTTACTGACTTTTCACTGCATCAACCTGGTTTCCGTGGTGACTTCTCCAACACACTCTGGAGACACCATGAGAATCTGTAGCTTAATTGCAAACGACTTTACTCCAATAAAACTTTAAAAAAAATGAAACCGCTTTCATTTTTACACAACACATTTCCAGCAAGCTACTTCTCACCGTACACGAGCGTCATGAGAAGAGCGTCTCACTGCCCGCGTGGTGAGACAAACGATAAGTTGAACATGGAAGATTTTCGCGCGCGCTCGCTCGCTCTCTCTCTCGACTGGTGAGTCCGAAAACGATAAGTTTAGCTTCGACCCCTCTCTTGCTGTGGTTTTTGGTTTTGTTTTCATCCGAATAGTGTTCACATGTTTGTGTTCCATTAAAGTTAAATTAACTTCGGAAATATGCCAATCCAATGTACACAAACATACGTGCGCATTTTATTGTGTTTCGTTCCGCCCGCGTTAAATTAGCGCCGCACGGCAATTACTTGCTTGTTGATTAGCTCAGTTTACGAGCGTAAAAATACTGGCTACTCTGGCCGGAGCGGAAAGCTGTTCGGTTCTTGATAAATTCATCAAAACATCTCGAACCAGCCCGGTTGCTTCATGCCTTCCCTTCCTATCAGCAGCGTGCCACTTCAAAGTAGCACTTTATTAACTCAAGTTTCCTTTTTCCCCCCTCGGACACAATCCGCCATTGTCAAGCGTGACACCACGCTCATCAAATTACCCCGGCAGTTGATTTTAGAAAAGCTTCTTCTCAACTTTGCCGCCTCTCCACGGTGGATCGTGATAATAAACAACAAAGTAAGCCATTCTCGTCCGCGCACCGCCTTACTAAACCACCGGATGATGAGCGACCAGGTAGCATACGGTGGAATGCAAAAACACACCTCTCTCCGTCCGTCTTGCGCCCGGTGAGGAAAACAAAACCGCCGTAACGGCAACGAAGACGCGGAACGAGAGCCCACCGGGTACCGGCCGACCGGCGCGGAAGCAGAAGAGAACAACTTTTGCGTGCAGATGAAGGAAAAAAAACACTGAAATGACTCATCATCAACTTGACAGGCAGCAAAAAAACAGGACGCACAGCGAACGTTGCGAGCCGAGTTCTGAGCACGGAATCACAGAGAGGTGCAGGAAAGCAAGTGCAACATTATCCACAGCTGTGCGACGAATTATGCCGCGAAACTCTTCACAAACTATCCACGGATGCATCGGCATAAGCCGGCTGCCGGTTTTACGAGCAACTCCTGTGGACTACACTCCAAAACAGGACGACCAAAGCTCGAGTATCCGACGACTCACGCGAGTCTCCTGGAGTACGTGTAGCGCGCGATGTTGGCCTTGTTTTTGCAGCAAGCTTTAGTGAAGTTATGTTCTAGGTGCCTAATGTTCCTTGTGATACTTTTCGTCCAACATCGCCTCGTAGGGATACCGTTCTGTGTATACATTTAAGTCCAAGCAAGTGAGTACATCTCACTTGCTCAAGAGTAACGACGGCAGCAGACAATGAATATTTCTACGAAAGAACTGCACGGATAAGCATCAGATTCATTTTTGGTTCCAAGTAAAGCCTTTGCTTTGGAGTGCCTGTTCAAGGAGGTTCTCTACCCAACCCCGCAACAGAAGTGTAGGTGAATTAACACATCTCAGGTTTCTAGCCTACACGTTCTTGTAACTGAAAGGTAAGCCATTCGTATTCGTAGTATTCTTATATGGAAAGTGGGTAAGAATCATGTAAACCAGGTTTTCTAGAATGCCCTACCATAGATGATCTGCCTTGTGAGTGGGGAACATACAAATCCTTGATAACTTGTATTGTCCAAGCTCTCCTGGCGTTCATGCTTTGCTCTTACCAAAGTCGCTCTCAAGACTTCACGACTCAACATTTTGGTTCATCATGGTTTTTGACATTCCAAACACTATAACGTCATCAACTCTACGGTTATCGGCACGAAATCAACTGACAGATAAACGGCCGATAAACGTATTCCGCGCGCCCTCTGCAGGCAAAATCCACCCGAAACCCTCTCGACGAGTCGCTTTTATATCGCATTACACCCGATCAGCAGTCTCTCGATCGACTTTTATTAATTCCCAACCACTCCGAAACGCTTCACCTCTCCGTCGCTTGTTAAGTAAATTGTACAAGAAAAGCACTTTTTATTTCCACCCCCTCGCTCGCGACCACCCGTCGACCCGTCGGCTGGAGATAGTTTTATTGATTCCCACCTTCTCTCCCCGGTTCCACGGGGCATCCGGGGCGCAAACCAATCGGTATAAATCTTCCTCCTTAAGCACGGCAGCGGAAGGAGAAAGTCCCGGGCAAAAGTTTCGCCTCGTTTCCGTTCCGTGTCGGACAGCGCGCCGGGCAAGGTTTCGAATTACTTATACCTTTCCGAGGATGCTGTCGGCAGCGGGACGTGCTGGCTGCCTGGACGCGCATCGGGCAATCCGATGCAACCCGGGGTTTTGCACAAGGGCGAGACACCTTCCCGGGGGAGTTACATTTGTTGCTGCACTGTTTTGAGCGAAACCGGTGCAGCTGCAGCGGAAACTTATCTTGCCACTGTTGAACTATTGATTGCCGGATCGGAACGTCGGTGGCGGTTCCGGAGCGGATGGTGACACAAAAGTTGATGTAATTGATTTCAAAATTTATCCAACCAGGTCCACCATTAGCAGAAGATTGCAACTGACACGAGCGACCCGGACAGCGTGGCGCGCAGAAGGAGTAATCTGAGCCACCGCTCTGCCAGCGTGCAACTGGCGCAAAGATCTGGATTTGTGGTTTGCCGCCCGGCATGGCAACAGTGTTGCCCGGGCGGAGGGTTATTGCGTAATTGCACACGAAGCAAGTGGGAAAGTTCCAACCGCCGTGCCAAGCTGTCGATGGTGTCATGGCGTTACGCTTCAAAACCAAAGCTTAACCAAAGAGTCGGACTCAGGGATCGGAGCGGGCGGAGCGTCCGATGACACACCGGCCATGTAATTTCATTAGGTGACGGAAGTGGCAGGCAGGGTGTCCTGTCCAGTACTGAAAAAAAAACGAAATCACAAAAAAAAAATGCGCGCAATGACAGCTGCAATATCAGCGTCCGGGTCCTACGGTCGCGATATATTAATTTTAACGGCAGGCAGCAATAACTTGTCCAATGTTCAATTTTGCCCACGCCGGCATTGAGGCGGTGATAATGAACTTATCGCCGACATTAAATGGTCCGGAAGGACGGGCACCAAACGGAGCTGCGAGGTAGTAGCCGGTGGTGGTTCATTAAAAACGCCAGCACTAAAACTCGCACATCTTAAACTCGGTTTTAATGCCGTGCATTTGGGAGCAGAATTAAACCGGAAAGTTACCGCCGATAAATGGCCATTTGTGCGCAGTTTAGCACCTCAAGGTACCACAGCGCACGGGCAATCTATCTGCCTCAGGTTTCAAGCAATACCTTGAAATGACTCTCGAATAATTCCCCGGCCCGGAAGACCTCGGCATCAGCTCCCCGAACGGTTACCTCGATGCGTAAGCAGCATTCAATTCCAAATTAACCACAAACTGAAACGCCTCCCTCACACACAAACACACTCATGCGGTCCGTGCAAAAACCGCAAACCTGTCCGGGCCTTCGGATCGTCACACCCGACGCATGGTGCCCCAATCGTACGTTTTTTCTGCTTCTTCCCTCATCCCATCCACCGAATCCACCCAATCAACCTGCGCCTGAAGGCGCCTAACGATGGCAAATTTATTGTTTATCGTTTTGTCGTTAATTATGTGCGCCGGAAGTGCGTCTTGCTGGTGCACTAAAACGAAAACGAAGACACCCGCCACCGACCCGTCGGCCAAGCTGATTGGGTGTCTGCTACTGTGTCCCACCCGACGGTAGAAACCACAGGGGGGCAACATTTTACGGACGTCGGATGGGTTAGGCCCGGCTCGCGAAAACATTAATCGTGGCTCGGGTGGCTTTAGGTGGCGCTATTAGGTCACAGCTGGCGTAGTGGAAAGTTGTAGAATGGCGATAAAATTTGGTCAACGCAGTGTATGTAAAGGCGACATTGGAAGGGATTGTTGCTGAAAATATTGGCGTAATGAATTGGCAGGTGGATTATAGGAAGAATGTAATGGAATGTAAAATGTGAGCACTAAACAATTGAAATGTCATTTCCCATATTGACATCCGTCAAAACGTAGACTTCTCCAGTCCATAACAGCTGCCAATCAAGTGGTTCTCTTTAAAACCATATCTCTCTCTCTTTTGTAGTGTCTTTTCTGTCAAAGCTTTGGCGCGTTTACTTCCCTGAGTTCAACGCTTAGTTCGTAGGCTACACATTATTGACACATTATTCTTGACACATGACACATTATTCTTACTACTAATATCAAATAAATGACAAGAGACAAGATATATCGTAAGTTGAAAAGTTGGAAAAGTTTTTTAAGTTGATTCTAATTCGTAAAAAACTGCCTAGAATCTTATATTTTACGCACTCTGACCAATGATTTGCTGTAGCAACACTGAACGCTTCTCAAATCCTTTGTTAATGTGTTGAACGAGCCGATAACGTTGCTCCTCTAACAAAACTAAATCTACTCACTATTGAAAACGAGATTTATGGTTGTCCAGCGACCGGTGAGAGCTACGCGGGAAGTATTTTTAACATTTCTTCGGGGACTAACCGAGCGCCCCCACACAATCGCGGCCACAAAATCAGCGCCGCCCGTTCCGATCGCAATTTATCACATATATCTATCGCACTGCACCAGCGTGAGATGTGTTCGACACGGGAACGCGATACCGCGCGTTCCTTTGGGAGTAATAATTCACACGAATCCACCATCCCGCAGCGCTGAGCATCGTGTGCGTTTTGCGTTTTTCTCTCCCTCAGAGCAGCCCTTTACTACACCATAAAATGTGTCATTTGCATGAGTCTGGTGCCCGGGGACATTGGAAAGAAAGCGCGCGAACGAAATGGCGAATTCGATATGTCCCGCGTCGTTTCAATTTTCTTCACAATCGCGCCACACAAGAGACGTTTGCGACGCGACAGCGACGAGAGTGGGTGATAATTTTTGCTTCAAAGGAGGAAAACCCCCACTCGAATAAAAGTATCATAACGCACGCACACATACATGGATTTGCATAATTTGGCAAGCAAGACGAAAACTTGGCGCTAAGTGTGGCGCGTCAGATGCTCCTGCACCTGTTTCGCCATCAAAACCGCCTGACTGCAAGACACACACACCGAAGATAAACTTTGTGTCTGGTGGATCGACAATCGCCCACCTTGAAGTACCTGCCGGTCGGAACAATTGGCATCGTCGCACGTCGGTTACATCTTCCCGAGAACAAAACCCTCTCGCATCATAGCTGCCACTAAACTGTCTGACTAACTTTTGACGTGGCGCCATTGCGGCAACGGCACGGCAGAGGTTAATCAGTACGTTTGCTCGAGAGCACGTTCCGCACGAGCTGGCAAGCTTAAGTATTCCCAGTGCGTTCGGGCTTCGCTTTCGTTCCGGTAGGTTACTTTCGATTCAAAACTTCCCCGTACGTGTGGGTTTGGTATTTGCATTGACAGAGTGACGTTCGGAGGAGATTTCCCATACGCTACATTTAGATTCGCGCACTCAAAACTGTCCCGGGATGAGAGTTTTACACGGAAGACAAACCGAAAGTTGCGCCATGTTGTTTTCCAGGAAAAATAGCTCACGCGTTTCAGTACGCAGTGCATCTCGACACGACCATGAGCCTGCTGTCCTGCTGTCATGAGTGGTACATCTTGTTCAAGTAAAAATCTGGACAATGCGGTAGCGATGGTCATGAACCAAACGTGTTTTTTTAATGTTTGAGCTTCTACGGAATGTTTGGAAACGTCCTAGCAAATGCCTGAGTCATTCTTGTACTCAACAGCAAAGACAAAAGCAGCTTTTCGCCAAAGAACTATTGCACTCTCCGCAAAGCAGTTTCAAATGTACTCCAGATAATACTTTCCACTGGTATGAGGCTTCCCTGCAGCGATATTCACATTCGCGCTAGTGCTCGACCGCTGCAAGCAACGACCAACACAATTAAAGGGATCTTTAAACTCTGAAAAATAATCAGCTTCATAACTCATTGCTTCTGATATAGAGAAGCACTTTTAAGCATAATTGCAAGCTGGGTTCCTGCTCAGGAAAACGAACAGTGCTCGTTTGAAACGAAGTATTGCTTCTCGAAATAGAAGTCATAACAAGTACAGACAGACTTGCTTTACTTATAATGCCCTCAATGATTAATTGACTGGAACTGTTCGAACCACTCGGTACCGCATCGTGGATCGCAATTGACAAAAATAAACTCGAACCGGCCGGTACGATGCCTCCGACCGGTAGGCGAACAGTGGAATCAGATATCTGCAGATCATCTTTCTTTGAAGGCTGCCGCTCCACCGGCTTAACGATTTAACCGCTTTCCAGTTTCTTACTTGACTTCCCAGTCCAGGATATACGGACAAACAAAAACAAAGGAAGGAAGTTCATCACTTCCGCAGAACCGAAGGGGTTTTGCAAACAAACAAACGTAAAAAAACACAAATCTCGTTCAAATAAGCTTAGGCAAGGTGATTTTTTGGATAAAAGTCCTTCTAGGTCAACCTCTTTCTCTCTCTCTCTCTCTCTCTCTCTCTCTCTCTCTCTCTCTCTCTCTCTCTCTCTCTCTCTTTCTATCTTTCTTTGAATGGATAACAGTTTCTCAATCAAAAACCGACTTCCTGAGTTTTCATAGAATGAAACTTTCCATCTCTTTCCATCTCAGCATTTCATAAGATGTTCCACAATGCACAATCTTCGTTTGCGAAGAGCTACGAGCGCAATGAAGTGGAAGCAGATGCGGTGGATAGCACAACTATGGCAAACTACTTGCAATAATGAGCTTCTGAGTTAGTTCGTCCTGCTTTGCTTGGAAAATGCTGCGGCGAGGATTTAAAATCTTCCGTTGACGTTTCAAATGCATTGCATGCTGGCTTAGATGGTAGGAACACTTGAAAGAATGCAGCGAGGACGAAACTAGTTAAAGTGTGCCTTTGTATACCAACAAAATTAACTAAAGCTGCTCTTTAGCTTAAATTTATAAGCCTTTCGAAGTCGTAAGTCATGGGTCAATCCTGTCGGTTGTCTGTTCATCCGGACGGCCTTGAAGAACTTTACGGGTTGGCATAAAGGCATAACCAACTCGACAGGCTCCAGTGAGATGCTCATGTCAATATAATAGTACAGAGCTACTCAGGCTATGATAGAATCAATAAACTGCTGTAAGCTGTTAGTTTCTGATCGTATTTTCAAGACTACATAAGATACAACCGAAGTAGTTAATTTGCCAAGGTTATCAAGGCCTTATGTCAAACAAATTAAACCTAGGCATACCGATCCAGAACCTGCTTACAACCTCAAGAAAATAAACTAGTTCCCTGCTCCATATCCACCCCGATAAAACTCCATCCAGATCTGCATGAAAAGCACAGCTCGACAGTATCGCCGATTAAGCTCTTATCTCAACCAACAGTCAATATTGACAGCCGCTCGTAACGCGGCTGCCGCGTGTGTTCGGGCGCACCTTTATGACAGCCTGCAGCCAACTCGGCTCCCAACAGCTTGCCAAAGGCGACTACGAATGGACAAAAAGCATCAAATAATGAGTATCGTTTGCTTATCTGCCCATCCGAATGTCTCATTAAAACCACCTCCATAACAACGCGCCAGATTTGCCCCGTTTTTCGGTGCATCCGGCATCCCGGTATTCACCTTCGCGCAAACGGCAACGGTACGATCCAGTTTCGGAACCGTGGAGCCTAGCGACAGCAGCAACGAAACACAAAAAAGAGCCAAACAACCGGTGGTAATTAAAAATGTGTCAATAAAATTTCGATCCCGCGTCGTTTGCTGTTTGGCGCTGACTTTGAACTTTTCTGGAGGATGTTTTCCCGCTTCCGGACGATGACTTTGGCTGCAAATCGCTTTTGTGTGTGTGTGTGTTTTTTTTTCTGTATTTTATGACGTCTTCTGTTTCCACACGTAAGACCTTCGCCAATTCGCCAGGTCGATAGGTCGGCAATAAACCTTCCCCGGGCTGCAACCGGCTGCCGGTGTTGAACGGCTTAATTACCCACGTTGCATGAGTTCAAGATTGGCACACTTCTGCTTTTCGGCCCCGGCTCGATTCACCTGTTGAATTGTTCTTAAATTGAACGCCCATTAAAAGCCGTTTAAAGTTGTAAAAAGTGGAATGGGCTTTTATTGTTCTTGTTGGTTCTTCGCACAATATTCTACCACGTTCCAATAACAGCCATTTGGCAATAAGCACCTCAGTCGGAGCACCTCACTCGGAAGGTCATTTGTACGGGTACTTAGTCCTATATTGTCCCGGTTCCTTCATTATCTCTTCAACATAATTTTCCCGATCGTCCGTGAACTCGTGGTCGTTCCAATATCCACAGAGTCATAACCATTTGTGCCTGTTTTTTCTCGCTCTTTCTCTCTCTTTCTCGCTCTCTCATAGAAGTTTTTGGGGAGGCTTCCCTTCCAATCTAATCGATGTCGCAAGCAACTGATTTTTAGGGTCGCCCGTTTTGGCCCGCGCCGCCCCAAATTACCATGCGCTCTCCGACTAAGAAGGTCATCTAAATTCAGGCTCGATCCGGAGCCACTCAACCCCATTTGGCCGTCCGCTAATAACGTTCGCGCACGGGGTAATAAACGTTCCGGCAAGTGCAGGAACAACCCATCGGGAACGGTTAATGGTGGTGGTGTATGCCGGGCCGGGCTCCAATTGTATCATTTCGATTATCAAAGGAACCACGTTGACCTTGGTTGGTTTGGAAGTGAGCGGTTCAATTCCGATCTTGGTGCAGCATGGGAAAAAATTAATGTCTGCGGTTGTCATTACATTTTCTCAAATTTTCTCAAATTTCTATTTGAATAATGGATGATGCATTTCAATGTTCAGCTTTTTACACTTTGGTACATCATACACAAAAATGATCAAGCATTGTACAGTGATGGCTAGAACAATGAGACTTGCGCATATTTTGAAAGGAATAATAACATCTATTTGATTTTCTAACAGCTTACATTAGATTTGAAAACACAATACAATAATCTGCCTCTTGCTGGTGGTCTTAAAGTATATAGTGGTATTATGTTTATAACATACTAGAACTACATCGATAATTTGTTATATTACTAAACAGTTGCCTATTGGAAGTTTTTATTTTCCATGTATTTATTTAACAAACAGGAATAGAAAGCGATAATAACGCTTTGGTGTAATTGCATAAATTTGGGCGAAACAATCCTTTATCAGCCTAAAGGTATGCAATTTGTTACTTATTTGTTCAATTTTAATAAAGCTTAATAAAGCTGATAGAAATTCGTTTACCAATGATATTCGTATTTCACAAAATGAATAAAAAGTGTGAAAATATTGTCGTCTATTAATAATTAACGCACATTATTAAACGGATTATTGAGAACATGAGTCTGCGAAGGAAAGCTCATTTTAATTAGCTGAATTAACCCAAACAAGCGTGATTGGAAATCAATACAACAAGATTTACGAATCAGTAAAAGTTTTGTGCAGTGCATACCTTAAGACTGAAACACCACAGAACCAGAACCCATTACTTCATAACTTTGATATCATTTTTATCGAAAACAAATGCCTTTTTCTCATTAACACTTTATTAAACAAATTTATTCGTTTTCCACCGCTCATACAATTTGCAAACCAATCAGTAATAAACGATTAAAAACTGGAAATTCAATCTACGAAAACCACCGATTCGAGATAATGCTGAACTATTTACAGCATAGCTAATCCAGATAGCGTTAGCTTCAATCCGAATCCAAATTCGTTCGAGGTAAAAGAACCTAAATTTGATTCTACCTCCACCGAGGTCACGAAATAAAAACGTCACCCTGCAATTTAAATCGAAATGCTTAATCCAGCCCAGCTCGCAGTCATCGCTTACCCTTAACCTCATTTTCCTATGCACCCGGCGGTGAAGGACGCTTGAGTTTGATATTGAAATTATTGTGGCACACATACACCAACCCACCAGAAAAAACTCCTCTACCATTTTGAATGTAACGCTACAAAAGCCACGTAAGTTTTTTGTTGCCAAACTTATTTTCATTTCAATTTCACTCTCACCATCGCCCATCGCCTCTCGCTGTCTCACCAGTGCCTCTCTCTTTCTCTCGATAGTTCCAATGCACCCTGCTTGCTGCATTCGGTGACCTTAGCTGTTTGAATGGTTATTATGATTTCGAGTCCAAAAAAACTCTTTCCCGTTCCTATGTATAAAAGAACACAGACCTCCCAAACAAATTGCTGCACACTCGATGCTGCTGCATACGAATTGCTGCAGGTGACCGAAGCAGCAAACCGAATTGGCACTGCCAGCGTGCCCAAAGCTGCAGGTGTTTACGAGCTTAAGTGCTGGCGGGAGTTAACTTTTTCCAAACATTACCATGCAAACAGCCCAAACTTTTCCGACGGCAGCCCGGCGAAAAGGGCATTCGGAAACTAACGGAGCCATCGCACAGACAATAACAACGCAAGGGAGAGAAAAAAAACACAACAGTCACATAACACAAACACACCGATCCGGAGCATTCGGTGGTCGGGTACGAAACCCCCGAACCCGAAGTGTGGGGGACCTTGATGGGGTCGGTTTCCGTGGCATGTAACCGGATTGGCCCCTCAACCACCCCCACTCGTACACACACACACACACACTCACACAGGCAGACAGACAGACAGTCAGCCAGTGCACATGGAAACTTCGGCCGGAGCGCCGGTCTTATAAATAATAAAACGACACCGAACATCCTGCTCATTTCCCGGTTGCGGTTGTAGGAGTGTGTGCTCGCGCGTGTCCCTGTGTGTTGCCGCGCGAAACTCCGTTCCGACCCGTCCCGGTTGCGAATCAATCGGTACGGCACAAGAAAGTCACGCGAGTACCGATCCGTGTGCGTGAGTGTATGTGTGCACGAGGATTTACTTCTCGCAAAAGTGTGTGTGTTTTTTGTGTTGTTTTGTTTCGTTTCGTTTTGTTTGTGCGATTTGTCCCCCCCTCCCTCACCACCCCCTTGGGCCATGTGTGACGGTGTCCCGTTTTATAACGGCGAAATGGATAATTCATCCCGGGTGGTACAAAGCCGGATAAACCCCCTTGTGAATGAATGTGTTCCGAGAAACATGTTAAATTCATGATACGAATGGTTTATGCACAAAGAGTGATCTGGGAAACGGATTCAGGGAGAAAGTACTAAAGAGAGGGAAAAAAGTTGCAGGACACAAAACTGATACTGATAACAGTGAGCAATGAAAACGGGAACATGTTGTGGTGTGGACTCGCAAAAAGGATGGAAAAATTATTCCAACCCACGGAAAAAATACGTCACAGATAGAGACACGAGTAAATGAGAATAAATTACAAAAACATGTAAATTGAGAATGAAATTTTCGACTAAAAAAACACATAAACAGGAGTGAATGATAAATTCATAACAAAGTTAAAACAGAACAACGAATGTTTAAAACATTGAAATTGAGAACGACAAATTGCAGCTTGTTTCCAAACAAAATTTAAATAAAACTTACATGAAACATTAGTAAAGCATGAGCGTTCTACGAATTGCATAGGTTTTGGGCGCGAATTTAACAATTCAGCCTAAAACTATGCAATTTGTTCCACCAACAAATCTTGAAATCTTGTGAAAATTTACTAACACATAACAATACAATATAACTACAGCATTAATATGAATGTCTACTTAACGAAATCACCAATGAGGGAAAAAAAACTTCAAACATTGCTGGTGTTTTAAGTTTATTCCAAATTTTGTAACAATATATGTAATGACAGACATTGTACGAAAATTTTCCATGAAATTTCAAGAATTACATTGAAATCTCATGTCAGCCCTAATCGGTTCATGAATGAATGATTGAACTATACCTCATTTGTTGGGAAATTGGAGCAAATAATATAATACAACATTACTATATAGACATTTTGAGATAAACACAGAGAAAGAGTCGAACAAACGAGCGTAAAAAACCCAGTAAATTCCATCAAACTATGGCCCAAGCTGCGAACCGATTATCCACCATAACACCGCCACGACAGATACCGATGCTCCACATTTCCCACACCAGCCCGGAAGTGCACGCCTAATCAGCGTAATGAAATTCAACAGCTGACACATATTTCCCTCCAACGCACACGCCAAACCGGTCACATCAACACTCGGTGCGTGTGCGTCTAATCAACTGATTGCGCCAATTACTGCCGGCACCAGCTTCGGTGGTACAGTAAACGGTGTCGAGGCACGTGTCGCTTAATTCACACACGAGATTCCTGCATTTCGATAATCAATTTGCGGTGCGGTTTTTAATCGATTATGGCAAATTCGGTGTAAATGCGAAGCAATTTGCGTGAAACTATTCCACTTGACACTGACAGCGGATGACAGCTGCTCGTGTCCAAAACCGCCAGAAGCATGACAGTACAATTCGGTGCACTAGAATAGAAGTTCGGGTTCGATAGAAACAGAGCAAAACATAACCGGTTTGCAACCGGTGTGACAGATAACGACCGGAGCCGAAGTTGCTTTCCTGGGAAGTAGTGTAAGAACAAGCGCACCAACGTATCACCTCTACACGCACGCACGCAGCTAGCAAACGAGCTCATCTCCATAACCCTCGAGTTCCTTCAACTCTAACGATCGCGTTCTCCCCACGCCGGTAACCCTCATAACGTGCGTTCTATCTGGAACGCGCGCTGTTTCTCACACACTTATCGCGACTACTTTTTTTCTCCACCAGCTACTACCAACTACCAGCACCTCAGCCGATCGTAAATCATCAGCAAATTCGCGCGCGCGCCCGCGCGTGCTCACGAGCAGCAGAATCGATTTTAATCATATTTACGATGCAATTTGAAGAAGAAAAAACAAACAAACACTCATCCCTACCGGTACCAATGCACCGTGACAGTCTCCGCCACCGCCAGGGCCACCCGGAAGAGGCCGTGCGCATTTTTGTGAGGTTAAGCACATCTCGCTTTCCGCATTCATCTCCACCGCTGCTCGCTCGGGCGCGCTCCGGCAGAAGAGCTCGCGCGGAAGGGAACAAGCATCGCAAGTGGGTGGAAAAGTGCATGAAAGCTAATGGACGCCCTCCCACCGACGGCTGGAGGGTTGTTTTTCTCCAAACCTCGAGCCCGCAAAACCTCCAACTTCGCTTCGCTCCGAGTTGTTTGTGTGTACATTCTGGGAAAGCTTCGCTACTGCTCTGTCTGTCTTGCCGTGAGAGCGAGCTGGTGGTTCGCGTGGTGGTTTATTTACCTTTCGCATGGTGTTTGTTGTTCAACTTGCTTGCCGCCCGGTCGCTGATTGCATTCTTCTCCCGGTTCTGGTGCCACTGGTTTTTGTTGTTATCGCTGCACGGTGAAAGTGCAGTGTGAGGTTATGTAATTCATATTGCTTTCGCCAGCGGCAACAACACGGCCAACTTACTTGCAATCGCTCTCTCGTCTTCACCAGGCATCCCTGGCAATTGCAACGACTCCATTATTCCCAACGCAAATGGCAGCTATCGCTGAGATCCCGGTTGCTTTGTACGACGTTTGGAACATTCCGACGCGATTCGAGTGAAGCTATCCCAAACTGTAATCAGTCTCATGTTGCAATCAACAGTGTCATTAACTGCGCGACTCGGGCGGGGTAGCAAAGCGGCCAATAAATCACTCCCCAACATGTCGTCGAGATCGAGGACGAATTTAATTGGCGAAGATTAGCGAGAAAACCGCACCATCAGTTTAACGACGATAGCAGGCAACAAGTGTCTCGCACACATGATAAGCTTCTGTCGAGTGCTCCCACCAACAAGTTAAATGCGTTTTAACGTGTTTACCTGCGCCTTACCTTACTCCAAGAGTTCTCGCTGCATTTCAACACTCTAGAACACCACTTAAACCCTTTCGTACCGCGATGTGTGTTCTCTCCACCAGTGAACAGTGAACCTCCAGACGACGGCTACCTTGACTGCGCCTCTCGCTCGATATCCTCTCACGATCGATTCGTACGCTATCTTTTAATTGAACCGATTCGATCCAATGTCAAACGTGTCATTGTACCGTCATTAGCAGAAAGGTCTGACCATACGCAAAGTGACGCTGGATAGGAGACTCCACCACTACCACTACCACACGTGGCTTCCAAGCGGCTTCTGACACGGAAGCACACTTGACTTCGGTAGGCTTCACAGTCGCAGAAAAAAGACAACACAGACACACACCTTGCAACAAAAGCATGCTTGTTTTTGTTGATGTGCACAATTACAGTACAACAGGGCGCACACTTCAGACAGCGGCAGCGGCGTCGCTGCTGTTTTTGTTGTCATACGCAATGCGAGAGCGCACAAAAACGGCGACTGCTTTCTGCCAGTCGAAAACTTCGGCGCGCCCATTACTCTTCGGCGATCGTCACGTCAACCAGCGCCGGTGAACACTTCCAGTGCGCTGCAGCCTACTAGGTATCTGTCACGCGCGCTCCGCAAAACACAGGGTGACACAGAAGCGCCGCTCGCCAAACGCGATACGATCGAGGGCGCTTGATTGGGCGAGTGCTGTGATGGGCCACCCAGCCTAGAAGAACTTAATTAATAAAACACGATCGATCGAAGAAGTTCGGAACCGCTCCACACCGCAGCAATCTAGATCGCGAGGGAACCCGCGCGGGCCACCAGCTGTTTTTGTGCGTGTGTGTGTGTGTGTGTGTGTGTGTCTGTATGTCCCCTCGCAGTGTCAACCGTGTGTGCTAGAGCGACTTGCCAGCACGCCACAGACAGCGTTGCGCGTATATCGACGTAGGCGATCAAGTGGTTAGGTTCAATTCGAATCATTCCGCCATCAGCGACGAGCGCGAGCGCGCGCGCACACACAAGATAGACCCATCGAAGTAGGCGCGTTCAAGAGACGCTCTTCTCGGGGTGTCTCCATACGGATTCGGAGGGCGTGCAGGACAAAGCAGCGGCAACAATAACAAAAAAAACGTGTTAATGGATTTTTAATATGGTCGCGCGTCGCAAACCGCATGCGAAAAGCGTCCAGTGACTCCGCGACCGTCGTGATTCGAAATGACAGTTGCCAAGTAGTGCCTGCCGGAGCGACGATGACGGGCGACCCGGTGCGCAGTGGGTGATTCCGCAGCCGGTGCCCGTTTGGTGTGGGACAGATTCGCTCAATTGGTTCGGAAGAAATCGTGAATCAGAATGTCGCTTCCAGGCGACCGGGAGTCCGGTAATGGTGGAGGCTGAGTTCGTATTTAACCGTGCCTTATTGCTTGTGCTTGTTCGTCTGTTTATCTTAGTTTGAACAGTGCTCTTCAAACGTCAACGCGTGTCATAGTGCCGTTACCGTCCAATTGTTGAAGTGTGTCGCTCAAATAATATCGATTCTAAACGATCGACCGGTGCAGTGAGTGGGTGAATCAAACCCAGTGTAGTTAATGAGCGCGTGAACGTGTGAAAACCACCGCCATTTACGGCTAATTGGAGCTAGAAAGGCGCGCCCTAAACAACCCAGTCAACGTTGAACAACATCCGACGCGTGTGATTTCTCGATTTCTGCAAGAAATCGCGCATGTCTCAATTAGCGTCAAGTGATTAGCGTCCCGTGCATTCCCCTTCCAGAAGACTCGCCACAAAACACTACCCGAACGCGAACCGTCAATATGGTTTCCCGCTCAACGACGGTGTCACTGCCGGCAGCACTGTGGACGCTACTACTGCTCCAGAATGTCATCACAATAAAGTAAGTTCTTTGTTTTCTTCTCTGCTCCATAAAAACAAGGCACGGTGACAGATGGTGTTGTCATCATAAATGAACCTTTCGGCCTTGATTAGTTCGAACTTCGAACCGACGCCGCCAACCAGTCAACCCGGCGCGTCAGCTTCTTCACAGTGCGCCCGATAACGCTTTCTTCTTTGCCGCTAGCTTATGGCAAAGTTATCAACAACACTTGCGACACTGCCAGCGCAAGCTCTGCACTTGCAGCCGCTGGTGGCTGGTTGGGGAATAAATATTGCAAAAACCGCGTTTCATTCATTCAATCACGCTTCATTCATCATGCAGCAGCGAAGTTGCCCCGGTTGTTGTGCGCACCGTGTTACCGACGCCTTGAGATATTCATGATGAGCGAAAGTTGGGTAGAATTTAGCACAGCAAGCGCAAAGTGTCACCAGTGGCTGTTGTGACGATGAAATTTTCACTGGAACCAAGCGGCAAGCCAGGCGAGTCAGCGTTCGTATTGGAGCGGGAGTGGAGTGTTGGTGAAACTATACTCAATTTGGCACCTTCTCCACGTGCTCAAACTCATGTTCCTGCAGTAAAGCGACAGAATAAAGTCGAACGAACGAAAAACGGACTGCCGCGTGCGCTTATCACTGGCGTGTAGCGCAAATGTAGCGCACACAAAAATGGACCACCGGCGCTTCCCGATACGGAAACGCTTTGCATAAACTGCATGCATAATGGATGCCTGGCAGACGCTGCACGTTAGCTAGTGCACTCATACACCGCTCCCCTATCTCTCCCTCTTGCTCGCCAGTGGAGCCAGCAGCTTAATTACAATGTCAAAACCGTCAGTCCCGAAAGCTCTCATCGCCCAAGAGCCTGTCCCAGATTAGACACCGGCGGCCCAACCGTGATGACTTCCTCACTCGCCCGGTTCACAAAAACCGTATCACTCTGGAGGTTAACCGCTTCCGGGAACCCGTGAAAGGCCCGTGTTTTGGCTCGGTTTCGGTAAGTTTGGTGCACCCAAACTGCTCACTGACGTCGATTGTAATTTCCTCTCTCCATTCCGAAACTACCTAACGCCTGCCCCGTTAGGAGCGGAAGTTTGCCTGGGTGATGACATCGCACGGACGAGCGAACGAAAACACAGCCCCACCGTGAGATGCTACCGATGTTTAATTAAATCTCAAAAACCACCGGGCTTCCGCGGGCGGCCGGGTTCGGTGCGCTTCCAATTTCCAAACTGTAATATCCCAGCGTGCGTGGTCGTCACCGTGGCAACTGCGGGACGGCCCCACGCGCCCGGATTATGATCTTAATTGAAGTAAATTTGGCACAATTAAACAACCGAAATTAATAATGAATTAATGCACCCGTTACGCTTCCGCCCGACGTCTTGTCTGTGGTCGGTCTGTGCTCGGGAAATCTAATTACAGCAGACGCAGTATTGCTAAATCTCGCTCGCATCAATCAGTGACGACTATCCGGAGCGCCCACGCACTCGGGGTTCAGATTTATGCTTCTCGGAAGCACAAGGTGTCCGCCGCCGGGTCCGAGGCGATGGCTTATGAGTCAAATTAGGCCAAACTAAAAATAACAGACGGGAGCCGCAGATTTGAGAAGAAAAAGCACAACGCCACAGACAGTGACAGTGTTGGTGAAGATACGACCGTTGCTACCAGCCGACGCTTCTTTCTCTTCTTTTGAGTGTGTCCATACAAGAGATGAAAAATGATTACTGACGTAGCTGTCAAGTATCCGCCATGTTATGTTTGACATCTGTCACCAATCTGTACCTTCTGGGCTGGTAGGCTCAGTGATTAATGGTTGCCTTAGTAGCGAAGCCATCTTGAAGTTGAGTGGATTGTATTGAAAATTGATTCCTATCACGGCACCTGTGCATTGGGACGCTTTTGTAACCTTTTTTTCTTCCTTCCATCCCCATCCCACGCACAGATCCTTCGAAGTGTACTGGAACATTCCGACGTTCATGTGCAATCAGTTCGGCTTCGACTTTGGCGGTGTCAACCGGACCTACTCCGTCGTCCAGAACAGCAACGACACGTTCCGCGGCAATGCCGTCGCGATACTGTACGACCCGGGCAAGTTCCCGGCACTGCTGGAGAAGCCGTCCACCAAGACGCTGTACAAGCGTAACGGTGGCGTGCCGCAGGAAGGCAATCTGACCGAGCATCTGGAGATATTCCAACGCCATCTGGACGAGCTGGTACCGGATCGCAACTTCAGCGGTATGGGGACGGCTGCAAACGGCACCGCCATGGCCTGACTCCCTTACAATCTCACCTTCCAGGTATCGGCATCATCGACTTCGAGTCCTGGCGGCCCATCTACCGACAGAACTTTGGCTCCCTTCAGCCGTACAAGGATCTATCGGTCAAGATCGAGAAAGACCGTCACCCATACTGGTCAGCGGGCCATCTCGAACGGGAGGTAGGTAGCAGAAAGCGGCATAGATTAACTCTTTTCAACGAATGACTGATACCATCCCCTTTACCCGAATGGCAACCGAGATAATGGGACGAGATTCCCATTCACTGAAGGAAGCGTTTTCAAAAAAAACACACACACACAACCCTTTGAAGAGCGCTCGAGGACTTACAGTTCCTGGAAAGTAATTCTTTCCCATCGCTCGAGGGATGTACGGCGCAGAAAAACAAGAAAACGTTTCGTTCCATTTTCCGACGCTACGGAACGACCCACTAACCGTTTGTCCGTTCGGTTGGTTCGATTATCTCCCGAACCTTTGAGGGTTGCCCCGTTGAAAGGTTGCCGTTCGCAACGTAACTGCAGCCCACAAAGGAGCAAGCGTAATCCACCGATTTTCGGAGGGCGTCTCCGTCGCGTTCCTTTCCCCTTTCCTCCCATAGAATCCATCGGCTTTCTTCGGTCGTTCCCAAACATCAATGAAACGGTTGGAAGGATGAAAAGAACACTGCGGGAAAACCGATCATCATCGACGTCATCATGCTAAGTGGCCGCCGTGAGAGGGTCACTCTCGGAAACGCCCGTTCACTTTCGCAACCGGGTCCAGAATAAATGAATACCGCCACCCGGCAAGCGCCGACCGGGAAGAAGCACTGTGAAGAGTTTGGGATCAGATGGGAAGAGTTTTTTTTTTTTGGTTGACTACGCTTCCCGGTATCATAAATATGCGGAAATCATGCGTGACCCGAGCACTTGGGGTGATTTGTTTACTGTGCCGAACCTTTTTTCCTCTTGGGAAGGCTGCTGGAGGCGAATATCCGAGGCCTCTGGCGACCGAACGGACCGGTCTAAATGAATTCTTTCGAAATAACTAGAAACCTGGCATCCCAGTACATTATGAACCGTTTTGAAGAATTAAAGTGCTTAAAGTGCTGGCATTGCAGCTATCGGGGTTCGTTGCTGAGCTTGAGTTTTAGTACGAGGAACAGGTACACTAGTTGCGAATGTTGGAAAAGATCATGGTACTAATTTGTATCACTATACGATCTCCAATTCCAGTTCAATCTTCAACTCCATATTCACAACAAATTTCCCACAGTACCAATGGGAAACGCATCCTCAAAACTCCCCAACTCCACATTATAAACAAACGATAAGTCCACGCTTGGTTTGATTGATTTGATTTGTAGTGTGACGCTCGTGATTTCCCCGGATGACTTAAAGACGGGTTCTGCTAATCCTCAATCGCAACGGCCCACTCGCCCATCCGGTCCAGATGTCACCTGGTCCGATGTGCAAAAAGCTAAATCCTTCGAGGAATGAATTGTTCGCATCGTGAGCTGTCATCATTCATTGCGTCCAGCCGGGCCCCCCGGCAGTGGGACGCACGAACGGAAATAAAGGACTTGCACGGACAGCGACGCTGACAGCAGCGGCATAACTTGTTTAAGGCTTCGTTATAAATTCGTACCGGTAGATGCATCTTCCTTCTCCACGGAGCACGGGGAGCACGAACCGTCACACGCTGGACCCAGCGGTCCGTTTCGATTCTTCCCGGAACGAGGGTTGTTTTTTCTTCGTTAGCGCTCCGCCAACCAACCTCGGAACCTAGCTCATTTGCTACGAGTGCGTGCGGTGTGGTGACAAATGAATCCCTAGTTCTCGGAAGGATTTACCATACAGCTCGGTAAACACCAATTTTGCCCCTTTCCGGCTCATCGCGTTTTTTCTTTTCTATTACCGCGTTTTTTTATTCGTTGCCTTTTTACACTCGATACTTTTATCTCTCTTTTGCGGGGGAAAAGGTACGACTGTTAGCGAAAAAAGCCCACACTCACACACACGAGGAAAAACACGGCGTGGACCAGTGTTCCAGAGCGAAAGACTACAAAAACACCAAAACCTCCGCAGGCGACTTTCGAGCGGGAGGCAATTGGGACAATCCTACATCAAACCGGCTTTCCACCGAATGGTATTGGCTTTGCCGTCGATGGTCGGGCGCGCCCGCCAGCACCTCCACAGGTGATGATGAATGATGATTCTCATTTCCCTGCTGAACAAGCTGCGCAAGTTTCTTCAGCAGTCGGACATCGCAAACCAGCGAGCTTTTTCGTGTCACACTTCACTTCCGCAGACCGAACTCAAAACGGACATCGGCGGGACCGGCGGAGATCCGGGCGTAGAGCAAGTTTAATAAACCGGAAAATGAAAATCATATTCCCGGACGAGGACGACAATTCCCCGGAGGGGAGGGGGAGAGACGAACTGATCGGCTCCGGATATCGCTGTCGAACGGTCCGGACATTGATCGGCTTTTCAGAAGTAGCCGCGCGCCGAACAAAAAAGATCCGGATCCGTGCCTCCATTGTACCGCACGCAGCGAAACCTCTTGCGAGGCCGGAGGGAACAAAAAATCGTCCGTAAGGCATTAGTTACCCGGCGAAGCGTTACAGGATTAGCGTGATTAGTGTGCGGCTAGCATTTTTTTGTTCAGTAGAAGTCAAATTTTAACATTTCTACTCATTCAGAATGGCAATGGCGTGAACGAAGCAAGCTCTCGTAAGAAAGTTAGAAATTATTTAATTAGTAACTTATTTCTAATATAAAAGTAAAAGTACAATCGTTCATAAGTAATGCGATTAACGATAGAACTTGAATCTCAGGTCTTGAATCTCACTATCCACTCATTTCTTAATGGATAGTGTACATAATGACTAATTTACTAAGAAACGAACACACTGGTATAACCCTGACCAGCTAGCGTACCCGGTCTCTACATCCAAAGTGTCAGTGTGAGTTTTAAAAGCAATGCTACAACACTTTATCTAGACACTCAGACTTAATGTCCCTGTGATCTCTCTGTAATCCATCTGAGAAACAACACAAACATGCCGAGATCATCAAGCAGTACAGACAAAAAAGCTCCTCCACAGACAGATAAAAATGACTTCACTAAGCAAAGCATACCAACGACACTAAACTTAACCAATTTCGCTCGCCGAACCGAACCAACCTACCGAACCCCGCGATCCAGTTCATCGCGCACATCGCGAGAGAGGCCACGGTCGATATCGCAATTCAAGGCCACCGAATGTGCCCGAACACGGTGTTTGTATGATGCTGGAGGTTAAAGGTCGAAATCGAATTCGTTTCAGTGGAATTTCCTACCCGGGGACCCATCGCTGGCGGCTCATTTTTTCGTCCTCCCCCGTTGGCAAAGCGACTCGATCCCGGTAGTTCGTACGCTTTTGTGTTGCGTTTCCCGCACCGTCTGGTGAGCTTGACGTAAAAACTTTGCAGGTATTTCCCGGCTACATCGCCACCGCATCGTGTCACTCTGGGCTAGGTTCCAATATTTTCCACAAATTAACGGTCAGTCAATGTCGATGAATGGCACCGGGTTTTCATTACTCCAGCGCAACTGTCAGCCGAGACAACCGTCAAACAAGGCACGCTTGACAGCGCGGTTTCGGAATTACTTTGGCTGGGGGTGGGAAATTACAGCGCAACTATTTCCAAAAACACGCGTACTCCCATTCTCTCTCTCTCTCTCTTTCTCCCCTGGGAGCACTCTTCACAACTACCACAAACCGCAAAAACCGGCAGAGACTAGAGTTGGGGCGGGGCAGTCCAAAACCGCGACCAACAGGACATGAATATAAATGCGCCCGAACGGTATGCAATTTGTTCATTCCCGGACACAAAATGATTTTCAGACCCGCCCGACCCCGACCTGCGGTTTGATGAGTGTGGCCATTTTCGTCCGTCCGGAATGACATTTGGGAGAATGCTCGAAGATGCGTACGGACAAGACGCTTCAGGCGCGACCTGGCCCTAACGCCATAACCACAAATGGTTGGGTTTTTTTTCCTTTTATCAAAACCCGAAAAATGTTCCCTCATTTAGCGGGCACGTTTTCTTCTTCCTCGCTAATAGGGTCCGGCTGGTCGAATTCCTGACAATGAAACCTTTTTAATTAAGGTCAGTTTTTGATGGTTTACGTTTCTTTTTTACAAATGGTGTCCTCATTATCAGCGACGTTTCCACTGATATTAATCGTGTACAATAATTAATTATAAACCGGAAGACGATAAATCGATAACTTCAAACACATCCGGCCGCCACACTGGAACACAAACGAATCGGCGTCATTAATATTTGAACTTTCCGGCCCGCGAGAGTTACTTCACAATTGTTTATGAACTTCGACGCCACCCGCGCCCGTTCCCAGGCCACTCAGTGCCGGGTTCATTACGGTTGCTACCTCTACTGGCAAGCTCCTTACTTCCTGACACGTGCGTCAGTCAGGGGTTAAACTTTTTTTCCCCCCTCAGGCAGTGCCAACCCTTGCCCACAACGCTCGGCTGGGCTGTCCAAGTTTTTCCCTGTTTCTCCATCAAACGCGGCGACGGGGAGCCCAATAAAACTTAATTAATATCTTTTACGATATTAGTTTTATTGCTCGGGTTAGAGGGGGAAAAAACGCCCGGATGGGAGGAAATAGGAAACAAAAACTCACCGAACTGGTCACCGGTTAAAGCTGTAAATGTTCGGGAACGTGCACATACACACACACACACACACACACAACAGAAAAGAAACATTCGAAACGGTGCAAATTGCTTCTGTTCCGAGCGCGCTCCTGGGAGACATCGAGCGGCGAAATACGAGCGCCGGAACGCTTCGGCAACAGGGAACGCGGCACGGAGAGCGATTCCTGTGCTGCTTCTGCTTTTTATTTCACTTCACTTTATTTTACTATGCGGTTGGGTGGACCGGGCAAAGTTTGGCGTCCCGCGAAGCGCCATAAAAGGTTCAAGCGAGCGTCGGGACGTAGTTTAAATGTGAGCTCGAACCGTAGCTAAAATATGTGTTGAGCTTCTTTCTGCTTTTTTCGTGTAGCATAAGGTATCTTTTTGTATTACATAAAGCTGAAAAATGAAACAAATGATTCAAGCGTGCGGATTGCATATTTTGTAATTAGTTCGACCCTTTTTGAAAACTACTCCAGCCTGTTTATTATGTTAAGGCTACATAGCTCTAAAACAATACTTAAATAATGATATTATCGAACGAATTGCATACTTCCAGGCTGATTTAGCACCTTTTCGCCTGAAAGTATGCAATCTACACCACACCAATGCCTCATTAATACCTTACTAACGCATAATGTGCCAGATTAATGAATCTTCTCGCCTGACAACGAACGTAGCCGATTTCAAACATCAAGAAATTCCTTTAAAATTATTTCGCTCGCAAAACGCTACCTACAATGTCGGAATCTTATAAACCAAAGGTCACGGGAGCCCGCTTCTTGTGGCATAAATTGTTCACCCACGGGGAACTCTTGCATTGTTGCCGACCCCGGAACGTGCACGAGCAATTAAGCGTGGAATGAGCACAGGAGGCGGCAGATTGTTGGCTTTTACCTCCTGGTAGCGCCATGAAATCTGCTCCAAAATGGCCATACCATTAGACATCGCTTTGCCATTCGCTCGTCCGCAAGTCCAAGCGGAGTATCTCTCGACCACTAAAATGTCATTATCTTTTTGTGGGAGGCAAATTTTCTATTGTCTCAAATAAAGGTCTTCCCCGGTGGCTGACCCGTGCCGACCTCCCCCAGGGCGGTTCGTTCCCGGGGCCATATGGAGAGCGGTGTGGAGCCTGTGGGTATCGATGGTATCGCCCCAGAATGTTGCGCCGGAGTGGGTCGGAATAGGGAACAAAGAAGACTCGCATGTACATCCGGTAGCTATATTTCATTGTACAGTGCACAGTGAGCGCACGGTGTTGGCTCTGCTTCGATGCTGATCACGGTTCCGAACGAAATTGTCGGCTCCGGGACTCCCAGCGGGGCTGTCTTGTTCTTCCACACAAAACGGCAAAAAACGACCCACAACCCAGGCTCGTACTCCCCCCGGTTCCAGTGGCTCCCGTGCAATGTCCCTAGCTCGTATATTATCTCAACTCACACTGTGAAAAAAAAACAAACATAACCTCAAACACGAGCACACCGAGTGACCGTGCTGGTGACCTACAGTCACCGGACCGATCTGAGTCAGCACGAAAAAAAAACGAACTTCCCCTTGGGCGAGTCTAGTGGATAGCGACCGAGAAGGCTCCGGAGCACTAGAGATCCAGGGCTGCCGGGCAGAGTGCAGAACTGTCCTAAACCCCTCCTGCAGACTCGTTTCGTTTCATTTATTCACTCATTCGTTTCCCTCTCTCTCTCTTTCTCTCCCTCTCACACACATACATGCAGGCAACACGACGCTTCGAAGCAACAGGACGCGAATTTATGGAGCGTACGCTGCTACTAGCCAAACAGCAGCGACCCCTGGCGGCCTGGGGATACTATGCATTTCCCTACTGCTTCAACATGAACGGCGGAGCGAACGGCCGCTCGGAAAACTGCTCACCGGAAGTGCAGCGGGAAAACAACCGGTAATGCCCAGGAAGACGGAAGGAAGTATCATCCCTTCTTCCTGGCTAACACTCACCTGCCCCGGAAAAAAACACTCTCCAAACAACCTTGACGAACTACACAAAAACCCTCCAAATCTCTAGCTCTAACTCTCTCCGCCTCCGGTTTGCGTATTTCCCGGGATCCGAACGGAGATCCCACAGGGCAGTGTTAGCCTTCCTGGAAACTGCCGTCTGCTTTACATCGTCTCCCTATTGTTGGTCGCACGACCCGATAGTTTGTAGTGCCGTAAAGGGAATTCACCCACCCCGACCAGGAGCGACCGTGCGGGAGAAATTAATAAATTATCACCAACTCTCAACACTTGACACAGACGCAACGCTTTCGCTTTTATCCCGGTGCTCACCGGTTGAACCGAGCTGCAAATTACGGCTCCCTGGCCATTGTGGGATGCTCTGTTTTCGGGCCGGGCGCGTGTGCAACCGAAGAGATTACTTTATTGTTGCCTGCGCTGTGGAAGCGACGTTTCAGCGCATTTGGACGGTGTCTGTGATGGTACGATTGTCTTTTTTATTGGTGCAAAGGACCGTAGAGGATTAACCCTTGGCGGGATGCGGGATGATAGGGCAGGAAGAACTGTACAAGGTTACTGGAACGCTCACTAATCCTTTAATCTTTTCAAGTGACAAAGCTGTGTGTCAAAGAACGTGTCAATAACAGCTTGTTCGGACCGTCGCATGGAAAAAGTATAGTCCAAGTATAATAAGAAGTTCTGTACTTTAATGTACGCCGAAAAGTATGCAATCTAGATTATTAGTGTGATGTTTTCAGTGACGTATATTCTCAACGTTTGTAAACAGGAATAAGCAGAAGCCGATCCACGCGATTGTAACGCTAATTTGCATACCTTCAAGCGCTCTACAATTTATCTTTCTTTATACTTCTAGCATCATGTGGCTGTTTGACGAATCGGACATCATCTTTCCGTCCGTCTACCTGCGCCAGAAGCTTTCGTCAGTCGAGCGGGAACAGCTGATAAGAGGCCGCGTCCGGGAGGCGGCACGCGTTGCGCAACGAACGATCGGCTCGAAACCGCGGCGTAAGGTTCTCACCTACCTGCGCTACGTCTACACCGACACCATTCAGTACCTGACGGAGGTGAGTGTGGGACGGGCCGGGTACTGTAAAGATTCCATTTTTCCCCCTTTTACAAGCACCGAAGAACAACGGCCCATGCAAGGGCCCGGATCTGCTCACCGGAGCGAAGGAAGCACTCACCAAAGTTGCACAAAGTTCAAGCTAATGGCTCATGCATGATGCACGAAGCGTTACTATCTCCGGCAAAAAGTGAAACTTACCGATGTCAACAAGTTGTCAACGGGGGTGGTGGTTCAGCTGGTGGTGGTTCTTGCCTGGTGGTGGCTCACGTTACATCCACAGCAACTTGTTGCTGCCACTGCCACCGTTATAAATATTGATCAAACTTCCCCGAGAGGACGGGATGCCGGATGCCGGCAGAACCGGAAGCGGAAACATTTCAAGCATTCAAGGATGTTACTGTTATTGCTTTGCATATGTGCACACGACCGGTGAGAACGCTTAAGAAGCTCTCGAACGCTATGATGCCTACTTTCGAGCGGTTGCACAGTGATGGACGGCTTGCAGTAACCGCTTGGCTACAAATTGCGATCAGTTCGATAGATTATGCCCGAGGAGGATAACTTATTCCGGAAGCTTTCTGCTGCTCCGGAACTTGACGACAGCTCGTTGAGCATGAGGCAAGTGTTATCAGCTTGTATCTTTCATGCAAAAACAACACCTTCAGGTTCTGGCTATTGTTCACTCGGTTGAACCGACATGAAAGGATAAATCACGCCGTGTTTGTGCAACGCCACATATGGCATTTATGTAAATATCAAAACAGAGCTTCCCGCACCGCAACAAAACATCGAAAAAGCGTTCCCAGCCCAAACAAGTGAAGTCCGATCGGTAACTAAATTGGCTCACTCTACCATCGGAAGAAAACTTCGGGCAGCTGGCACAAAATGCACCGCCAGGAAGTACACGAGTGCACACTGTTCTTAACCTTTCGCAGCGAGCATCGGGACCGCCTGGTAAGCCTGCAAGTGTCCGGCGGTCACAAGCGTTCGCAAGTGCACCCTTGATTAAGGTCACCGGAAACTTGCACGAAACTCAATTACGCCCGCCCTCCCCGCAGCGCGTATCGGGAACCGGCGGCCGAAAGGGATATGATAAGCATTAAAAGTTGAACGTTGCACGAGCGAAAGAAAGGCAGAGCAGTGAAAGTTTTGGAATTCTGCTAGCAGTGCAACCGGACAACGGATCGGGAAGGTCTATTTTTCTTACCCAGTGACCTTTGCCGTGGCAGAATGAGTTTTCAGCACCGGTGGAGGATTGCGACTTTTTTGTTGCACGCTTGTAGCACCAAACAAAAAAATTTATAACAAATACCTACATTGTTATTTACTTTACACTAACAGGAGCTTTTTTTATTCAAGGTTTTCAAAATGAGACATGTGCGTTTGATAAGGCAACATAAAATACAGTAATCAACTAATTTTGCATACTTTTAGGCGCAAACACTATATTTTGATAGTTTTGCATACTTTAAGGCGTTCTTTAGCCTTGATTGATTCCCAACAGATTAGCTTTCTTATAAGTAGGCAAACAAAGCGAATGCCGTGCGAACTGCATACTTTAGGGCGGATACAATAAATTAACGCCAAAAAATATGCAGTTTGCCCTACATAAACGCTTCATGAACGCTTTTATGCCAGTTTGATGTTTTATCCGTCTATTGTTAAACAACTCAACCGTTCAAACGTACCACGCATATTATCAAAGAGAAGGCATAGTTTTATGCAGACTGTGCTAATCCCATTTCACTGGTTTTCAAATATTTAATCAAGCGATATTATTACGAGGCACATAAGTAATTATCATATTGCATTACTTTCTCATTGAGCTTTGTCCAAAATGATAAACTTATCATTTGTCACTCGTGTTTTGTAGAATTCAGTTACCAGCTAGTGGCTGTACTCATGGGTAAACACAAACACTCTTCGATCCAAAATAATGTCTTGTAATGCGCCCAGCTAGACTTTTTATGCCTAACTTCCTCCTGCTCCGGCAGCTACGGAGATGAAAAGCGCACCAGAGTAAAGACAGTTGACGGCTTACACAATCGCCCACGGGAGTCTCATTACAGGAAGCAATGGCCCATCCGCTTCCAGTTAGCCAAGATAACAGCGCCTCACACCGAAACCGAGACGCGAAAGCGCAAGTTGTTGTTTATGCAGCCCCGGCATTCGTAGTACCGGTTGTTTCTTTCAAACGTGCACCGAACTTAAATCAGATCCCTCAGTTCGTGTTTTCATTTTTTCTTCACCTTGTTGTCTCAAACATTCGCTGTCAGTGTTCCATCGAAAGCGGAAACCACCCGGGACGCATGCAGCAGGCGCTGTGTTCTACGGGCTAACTTTTTAATTATTTTCTTGCCATTCCTGGGCTTTCCTGAGTGTCCTGAGTGTCCGTCGGTAGCTGAACTTGAAAAACTCTCGCTCGAAGCTGATCCGAGCAGTGAGCAAGCGAAGCGGAGTGCGAGCTCTTGCATTGCATTGCAACACAAACATGCAAACCGAGAGGCAAAATCGTGTCGCCTGATGACAACGGCGAGTCTGGTGTTGCACACTCTACTTACTTTTTTTACACTCCTCGCCTTCGTCCGAGTTCCAACGAGTTTCCCAGCCAGAATAGGTTTTATTACTAGTTACTTTGAATTTTTCCTTTTTCCTGTGCAGTTTTAATTTTCGCCGCTGTTTGGTTGAGTTTTTCAAGACTCGTTTTTGCACTTTCGCGTTCTTTTTCGTCTTTTCTGCCAGTTGCTATGATCGTCGTCGCCGTTTCTTTATTGGCAGATTGATGAAATTGAGCGGCAGAGCTGTCTACAATCGGTTCCAACATCCACTTTCGGCAGATTTTTTCTACACCAAGTATATCAATGAACATTTTTTGAAGAAAAATCGCCTGGCCTTAGTTGAATGACGCATAACAATGACGCACTTGGCACAGCTGCACAAAAACAACCCAATACATAGTCACAGGGCCGTTTAATACTCGTCCCCGAATTGAACCAACTGGTGCACGCAAAAAAGATAAATGCAAATTTTCTAATTGCACCTCTTTCTGGCACTTTGGGCAAGGATAAAGTGCAATTTTTATGTTCACACCGGGATCCCGAAAAAAAAACACTCTCTCCGATGAGGCAAAAACACGAGTGGAAATCTGAAGACATTGTCAAAAGCGATTAGGCGACAGGGTGCAAAGTCTCCGAAAATTAGGTTTAAATTGGACAGAGGATCGTGATCTCAGTTCAGTTTTTTATCGCAACAAACCGACTCTTGTTAATTATTCCATCACGGCCTGTCAGCTTGGAGTGTTTCAGAGAAACACCAAAACCCGATTATTCTATCTCTTTGACACCGAGACTCGGGTGGGAAATAAACAAAGGAATCGGTCAAAGGTCTCTCAAAGTATAAATGGAAGAAGTTAAAGATTTTTAATCTCAAGCGTATTTTGTACATAACATAGTTTGAGCAACCTCATCAAATAAATAAGCATAGCAAACACCACGCAATCAGTTCCAGATCTCGCCATTTTCAAAAAAAGTCGCACCACATTCAAACCACTAGAGAGTGGCCGTCATATTTTATTCTAAAAATAATTATAATACCTGCTCCCAACGGTTGCGAACTCGAAACGAACTCGTGCCAACCCGCCGTACTAGTGGAGACAAAAAACACCAAAAGTCATTTGTTATTTTCTCATCCAGTGCTAATGCGAAGATAATGAACATGGTGTCTCCAGAGGGAAACAAAAAAAAACTTTTCATCCCAAACAACATTGCGCGTGGCACGGATAATTACAAAAAAACTGGAGAAAACGAACGATACCGTTAAAAGGTGGAAGTCGTGCATGAGTTGAAAGGATGTTTGAAATTTGAATGGATGTTTGAAAAGAGCGTTTTGGACAAACGTTTGTTTAAATAAGCACACAAACTTCACGAAAATGTTCCACACCTACTACGAAACCTCCATGGTAAAGGATATTTAAAGCCGTTTCAGCAACTATTCGTTGAAATAAAGTTGGACCAACATCCAGCATCATGCTCTGGTTCGGTTCAACGTGCTGTAGTGGAGTAGTTTCACTGTGGATTCATCTTTAATATGATATTATTTCAAGCGTTCAACTTAACTTCGCTTTCTGTTTCACTATCATTCAATGGTAGAGCGACTGGATCAATGCTCTGGCGGCAATGAAGAGCACCGGATCCGACGGCATCATCCTGTGGGGCAGCTCGTTCGATCTGAACACACGGTAAGTAGCTTTAACTGGCTCTCCTTCTCGTCCCGAATAATCTTACCGACCTGGTTCTCTATCATCCTTGCAGGCAAAAATGTACCTCATTCAAAACATACCTGGACAACACGCTCGGGCCGGTGTTAAGCTCTCTCCAGCCACGCTATATCGTGGAAAATCTACCGGATCCCTCGACCTAACCGAAACCTCACGCAGCAGAACCAACCAACCAGCGACCGCCGTCGGGAGTTTGTTATTTATCTAGGCAGTTCGATTATGTATAGATATATTTTAATGTTTAACTACTTTATATGATGCATTAAACGTACAACGAGTATTTCAATATTTCAGAGTATTTAAGTTGATTCCGAATAGTGATCAATAACAATTGGATAGATTTAGAAATTCAAAAAATGAAAGATAACGCTCGAAATATCTCGTTTAAGTCTTAGCTTAGTGCAAATGATCCTTCTTAAATTTGGCGCCATCTGTTGGGAAAATGAACAGATCTTATTGAGTAGATGCTTTTTCGGAGCATTCATTAGTCCGTTATCTTAAGACTCGATTCTATATCGTTGTTTGAACATTGTGGGCATTTGTGCTCTACGCCGTATTGCGTAGCAATTTGGAACAACTACAAAATAAGTCTTCTGCTTTTCAATGTGTAAAAGGTGTATACGCACTCAAATCACTGATGTTGTGATGTTACATTTACGACACATACTCCCAAAAGTTTGTCTAAGCATTTAACACGATACAGGAGCTTTTACCTTGAATCCACCTATCCACTTGTAATGTACTTCGCTTGCTCCGTGAAAATCACAGCCACGGTACCTACGTACGTGCCAGCACGATAATTAACTGCCATGATTAATGATCTGGTGCGCCCCGGTAATGCACTACAAATTGGAACTGGCTTTGAAAAATGGCCTTTCCTCACCATTAACTTGGAGCAACTTTTCCCGGCTGCTATGTATGTGGAGCTCCAAACGCCCCAGCTGTGAGTAACTAGCCCGGTTCCTAACTTCATCTCTGGTGGTTTGGAGTGTCCGTGTTATGCATGCACACGTTGGAGAAACACGGCGTGCTGCCTGTAACGAATCCGTTTGAATAGGAAATTTCTACAAAAGAGCAATCCCGTAAACCCAATTCAGTGGCGATTCGACGTTGTTCCGAGAACCTTCGCCCGATATGTGATCCCGGCTCGGATGCAGCGCAGAAAAAAATCCAATAATAAACCACAGCTCCATCACGCGTACAAGAACAATCCGGTATGTTGTATTAGCAAAGCTCGCGATCTTGTCATTCGATACTGAATCAGTACGGTACGGAGAGAGACCTCAGGCTCTTCCTGTCCACCAGCAAATGGAACCACGCGACTAGGTGCCAAATCCAATCACCAATCGCTCAGGTACCGTCTCGGCGTTTGTGCTGCAGTGATAGGATTTACATTTCAATATCTGCTGTTTCATTTCAGTGCCCGAAGATGGAACAGCTTTTCGGAGAGTTTTTTACAACGCAAAAAAAAACAGAACGAACTGAACTAGTGGAGGGTGATCTGGCGCTGTATCGAATTTTTCAATAAATTCCCATCACGAGAAACCACTTTCGGGTATAGCTTTTCAACAAAGGCGAAATTCGATTTATAAATGGAGCACAGCATACAATGCAAACCACATTATCCGTTCAAAGAGCTCTTAGCTTTGAAGAAATGGCTGGAAGGTGTCATTCTAAAAGGGTTTTTTCTGTCTGTTTTTGCTACGAAAAATCTATTTTTTTCACATGGGTTAAAAATATAATAAGAAGAATGGCGAAAATCAATTTTATTTTTCTATCCTCAATCCAGCGCTAAACATGCTTTGGTGAAGTGCACATTGTCTACTTTCAGGCGGAAATAATCAAAATCAGCCCAAAGATATGCAATCTTCATATTATTGATTCGATTGACAGTAGTCAATCTGTACTAATCTTTACAAAAGTCGTTAATAAAGAGTTTTTCATACAAATTGCATATTTCTAAGGTTTGTTTTTGCATATTTGCGCCAACAAGTATGCAATGCGCACTTCATCAACTCTTTATCAACCCTTTATGAAACCTTTGTTTGTCAGTTTAATCAATCTTTCCCACTGCGATATCTCTTCCACAAACGTAAACACACACCCAACATAAAGATGATAAATCAAACCGCACCGCGGCATCGTTGTATTGATCGTAATGCTCCACCATGTGGCTCATTTTTTCCTTGCGCCTGGATTCATGGATCCTACAGCAAATACTACTCAGCCGTCTGGCTGCTCTAACCCAGCAAGAACTATGTCTGGCGGTGCGGCAACCGTACGGCATGAATCATGCAAGAGAAAACAATTTAACGACCATGATTGCTTATCACAGCGACCGACAACGCGTTATTTGTTCTGGTTCGCAGACAGTGCTAGGCCATCGTAAAGGGAAGGTCATTCGATTGCCTCTAACGGTTATGAACAAAATTGATAACAAGCGATAGTAGCACTCTGCTTCAATCTTATGTCGTATTCCACAAACGCTGCTTTAAACAAGCGATAAAATATTAAAAATATCTCAGTGATGATATAAAGGGTCACAATAAGGAGCATAAAAAGCTGGTCAGAATGTCACCAGTTGTGAGCAAAACACAATGACATAAGACTTCGTGCTAAAGAGGTGTCCGAGCAACACCACCTGCACTGCACCAATCGTAAAACACCTCAGCTGCGTGGTGCAGGGTGCATTTTGCGTTAGTCACTGTCGTCACATCGGTACCGAACGTACCGGAAACCACCGTCGCAGCAAATTCAATTTACTGCATGTATTTGCTCCACAACCATCGCCCTCCCTTGAGCCACCGCCACCTAAGATGGTGAGTGAGAAGGGTGTTTATTTTATTTTTTGTTTACGCCACTTGGTGGGAAAAAGTAAGCATTGGAAAGGCCACTCAGCTGTTTCGCAAAAACTATGCAGTTTTGAAAGCAACCACAACGGTTCAAAGCAGGAATGTCTATTTCAAACTTGTGTCTGGTAGCTGCACAATGTATCAACATCATCTAGAGTAACGTAAAACCCTCTTAAATATTCATTAAACATGCCCGTATAAACTAATTGACGTTTACTCTCTCCCTCAACTGCTTACTCCTCTCCCAACGCTGTCAGAATTCAATGGCAACTCGATGATCTCGACGATTAGCTTCATTGAAACAAAATGACGATTTCCGCTCTCTCCTACGAGGCGAGTTCCCCCTGTTTACCGATTAGCGTGACGGTATCACCGTATTATCATCTCGGATCTCATAATGCAACGAAAGCAAGGTTTCGTTTGGAGTTTGATGCCGATGAGGATGACGTAGATCATCATGGCGAGCTTAAGGTCCATTAGCTGGAGGATTCTAAACAGCGGTGACTGTTAATTTGATGCAGTGCATTTCCGTGTAATCCACATCCATCATTACTGGCCGAGTAGAAGCGGTGGAAGCGAAACCGAAGGGGAAGGCTCGCGTCGTAACTTTCTCTGTCACCCATTCCCTACCAGCGTTCTAATCCAATAAGCTTCTGAACGAACGTCTGCAGCCACCGTCAGTTGTCAGCTATTAGCCGTTTGTTGTTCGTTTCTCCTTCGTGCAGCGAAGCGACGCTACAAATCCTCATGGTGCTTCCAGGTTGCTTTTATTGAATCGCTTCACAGAAACAAAAACATGTTTCTTGCATTTTATCATTTAAAAGTAGCTATGTTCTTATCGCCTTACTCTTCCTTTGTGCTGCCTTTGTCTCAGCAAGCATAACAACTCATCCATGAGAGAGAAAGAAATAAGTGAAACAAGAGTCCCCACAGGTCGCTCTAGTGTCGCGCAGCCACCACCAGCCCTGATGAGTCATCGGAATTACCGCGTACGACGGCAGAGACGGAAACAAAAACAAGACGAACGAGACGTCACACCTGCTACGCCAACCTGCCGTCGCCGACACTTGAAAATTGGACGCACTCCACTCATTCCCGATTGGTGTCCAGCGCGGCGTACTGGCTTCCTTTCGACCTGATAAGCAAGCTCAGCAAGCCAACCGCTCCATCCGAGAGTCTCGGACGGGATCTCACTCGATCGGATGCTGCACAACCGTCGCGTAAGGGAGAGCGGGATAGCCCCGCGGCGCGAAAGAGCAGGGTACACAAACAGATCAATTGAATAATCGTCGGAAGCGATCGAAAGCTGCCCGCGCTGGTGTGCGTGATTGGAGCTGTCAGAGCAGGGCAGCCTGAGAAAGATCCAGCGATCGCCGGCTACAAGAGGAGCGGCGCAGACTTCCAACAGACACAGTTATAGTTGAGCGCTCCCACAGAGGAGTAGTGTCGCTGGACTCTAGCAGGTTTGAGCAAGCATTCGTGGCTAGAAAAACCAAAGAACTGTGTTTGGAAGTTGTTTAAAAAGTGGTGTTAACTGAAGCGTGCGCAAACAGTGAATCTCCGAAACAGAGGAAGATGGCCAAATTCCCGTGCGCAGTGTCGGTGACGTTGGCAGTTGCCGCGCTGGCCTGCCTGGCCGGTGTGGCCCAGGCCCACACCTACAAAACCGGTGACTGCCCGCCGGTCGAGCCGATGAGTGGCTTCAGCATGAAGCAGGTAAACCGCACGATCGATCTTTCTAGCATCAAACGTAAAGGCCATTTTCGGCTCGTTTCTTACGGTGGGAATATACGCGTCGACGTTGTTTTGCGAGAAGGTTGATCACGCAAGGCGATTGTGCGATAACCTTCGCACTCGTTCGCAGCGTGGGGACGAGGTCACGTCACTCAGCCTGAGCGATGAGTTCCGATGTCGATCTTTGCCTACTGCTAGATCGTTGTGCACACGCATTTGATCGTACTGCGCGCTCAGTGGATGCGCTACCACAAGATTTGCGTTGTAGTGGAAAACGTATCCGCTCGTGTTATCGCTGTGGACGTGATGCGACAGTGTGCCAACGAAAGACGGGTTCATCGCACGACCAGTGTGCAGTGATAAGTGAGGCTATAATTGTACCGAAGACTGCGTGCGGAAACACCGGAAGCTGTCTTACAGTTCCGAAAAGGTTGTATTTCAAGTACCTAATCAGCCTAAGTGTTGGCACTCGGCATGAACTGGAGTGAAGAATCTCAATCAAACTGATAGAGGCATTAATCATCCAGTCTAAATATACCCACCGGTGGGTTATATGGGTCGTTGGATATGACTCTTTCGAAGCAACAAAAAAAAAGCGCTCTAATGGATTTTTTAATGCAGTCCTCCGCCCCTTTTCGGGGATGAAAATTCTTTTCAATAAATAATGCTTTCACGCGTTTCCCGCACACTGCGAATGGCCCCCGTCAAACGCACGTTCTTAATTGCGCGCGAAGAAGCTCCCATTATTACGCGCATCCCCAGCATCGTCCTATTGCGAAAGCTTTCATCCACTTCAATTGGAGCAGAGGTGTGAACAAAAAAAATCGAATAAATATCTCCAGCATCGCTTGCAGGATGCTACCGGCCCCACGTCTTAAGGTACCGGGACGGGGTCAAATCCAAGTTAACAGGAACGGCGGCTGACGCTACTTCGGCTTCGACCGCCTGTTGCTGACAGTGATTGATGGAAGATCCCTTTTCCGCTTCTGCTGCTGCTGCCGAGTGTCCGATAGTGTCCGGAAAGCCGGGCGAAAGACCGTCTGGGTTGACTTTTGCCGAGCTTTCCGGTTTGTGACTGAGGTTTTTCTTCTTGCGTTCTACCCAGAACCCATTAGGCGGCAAGCCGGCGAGATCGCTGGCTGCTCTCGTGTTCAGCGCATAAACAGACCGTTTACAAACCAAACAAGCACCCCGGGAGAGGCAGCAAGACCCGGCAAACCGATGGCGTTGGGTGTGTTCGCTTTGGTAGATTCAATTTTCTTCCTCCAGTAAGAATTAGGTTACTGGCTGCTGGACGGCCGCTTCCTGGACGGCTGCCAGCACGGAACCGTCTGTGGCCGTTGTTGTTTCTGAGCGCTGAGTGATACATATTTCTGCATTTTAAGCGTTTGTTGTGGACGTACCGATAACAACGTTACGGAGCTTTACGATATTTTTTCTTAGTGTGCCATGCTTGGCAAAGCAGCGCTCCCACGAGCAGGGCGCTTGGTGTTTGCGGAGAAAGTTCTTGCCAGCACCTATTACTTCTAATTACACATCCTACACGCGATAAAACATGTCGTCCTGTTTGCAGCCTCCTCCACGCGAACGTGAAACACGAACACACCTTGTCGTCTTGGCGTTGGCGATAATTTATTGCGCTCACTGTGGGTCGGACGGCGTACGCAACCGACCAGCCACCAAACAAACGCGTCGTTCCCTAACGAGTGAAATGACACCAGCGCGTAACGACAATTGCAACCCTTTTCTTGCAAACCCACACATATGGAGCATATGGGGGCATTCTGCCGCACGATGGATGATGATGATGATTATGGTGACGGGTGGCGAAGAAAGCCAACCCGCTGAAACTAACAAACGGGCAGGAGAACGTTTGACACTACAGCACGGAAAATGCGTTTGAGAAAGTGGAGAGATAAATTTTCATTTTTGAACTGCTGCCGGGCGAGCAGCCCGGGCGTAATGAGAATTCTCGACGTGCGTGTGGAGTTACAAATGCTTATTACAAACTGAAGAACCCTCGGGCACGTCCCAGCGCGCGTCCCGAACGTAGAGTGAAGGAGCGTTTCGATTCATCAACACTTTCTTTGCGACTTTAATGAGCCCGCGGGGAGAAGAACGTCTTCCCGTGAATGTGACGATGAAGGTGGTAGTGGGGTGTACCATTTTTACAGCTTTTATAACCGATGTAAAGCTCCTGTTCCTGGCTGGTGCCATCCGATTCCGAAGCATACTTTATCTACTGGGCACCACGCACGAGACCACGAGGAAAAGCCACGGCCGGCGTGTAAACTTTAATAAGCCAATCAAAAGTTACGGCGTGCCAGGCGGAGGTCCAAGGAGCAACATCCGGTTGCCCTGAACCTGTCAATCCCTTGTCCGTCAAGGAAGCCAGCCGTACCACCACCACAACCGAGACCGGGATGCCCTGGGAGATCGAACGAAAGTTTATCCTGCCCGTATTCTCAACAAACATGCTTCTGCCTCGCCTACTCTCCCCCAAGGCCAGGCCATGACCAGGCCTATCGAAAGTTTGTCTCACCCACCACCCGGGGTGACCACACGGGAAAGCACAAGGGAATTCGTCGTCGTGGAGCGGGCGGTCTTCTACAGGCCATGAACTTGTGCCTCTTTCGACTTTTAACGATGGCGATTGCAGTAAGCGTTTGCTGTTTTAAGTTTGCCTTTGACGCGATCAAGGTCACGCTAAACGGTCAATGTACTTGAGTTATTTCGGATAACATCCCAACCACGCGACGAGTCTAGTATGGTGTGTGTGTGTTTGTGTGCTCATTTCCAGTTGCCCAAGCCGGGCAGGTTGAGTTAATTTCGTACTCTCTAACACATTGATAGCATACGCTGCATTATTTTTATGCGCGAACGAACACTTAAAAACTCAAGTTTCTGTTTAATTACTGCATTGGAGCAACAAAGAACAAAGGTTGCCGGCTAGTTTACTAGGAAATTTTGTTCTGATTATTGCAAGTTTAACGGTCAATTATGACTCTGATTGGATCCTGGAGCCAATACAAGCTAGAATAGGACAAAGATAAGCATTAGTCTGTAGATTCCTATCGCGCTTCTCCAAGCATCGTTGTGCTGTTAACCCAGCCAACCGATCAATATTACCTCCCGGATATTGGATCCAAACGACAGTAATAATGTATCGCTACCCCGAAGGACATTAGGTAGAACTTTAAATTAATGATTAAACTTCCGCACGTAAATCGTGACCCTTTTAGCGAAACCGACCCTCGGCCCAGGACCGAGTTGCCCGAAGTTTGACAGCGGAGGCAGGGTAATTAGTGACGCTACCCCCGCGTCATGAAAGGTGTACTCTGTTGCAGAGATCGAACAGTACTCTATAGACTTCAAACTCTACGACCGGTACGCGACATCCGCGGCTAATTGTGAATAAATTATATCACTCCGCTCACGAACGTCCCGAAGCGATGTTAAGCCTTTGCCGGTGCACTCCTTAAAGCTCGCCGACTTCAATTTCGTACCCATTTTCCTTCTCTCGCCCCTCAGTTCCTTGGCATCTGGTACGTGATCCAGAAGACGGGCACCGCGTCGACGTGCGTCATCTACAACATCACCAAGAACGCGGACACCCCGGACGAGTACTTCATCGAGCAGATCTCCCAGAAGGCACCGCTCTCGATCGCCCCCATCAAGCACGAGTACTCGTACACCGGCAAGCTGACCGTCACCGACCGGGACGTTCCGGCCCGGATGACCGTCCGGTTCCCGCTCAGTGAGTTTGGCGCACAAATCACGCCGAAACCGTGACGTCACTGATGATGATTTCGTTTGCCCATCGTGTGTTTGCAGGCGTGGCCGGATCCGCAAAGTTTGTCGTGTTCATGACCGACTACGATACGTACGCCGGTGTGTTCTCGTGCCAGAAGATACCGTTCGGCCACCGGCAGAGTGCGACCCTGCTGTCCCGTACGCGCGATTTGGATAAAATCTACGTCGACAAGGTAAGGGTTAACAGGACGGGTGGGGGGTTTGGTGACCGAACGGTCTTTAACTAGTGATTTAGCACCACGGAACAGTGGACAAGGTGACACGCTTGGACAAAAGTAGACGACTAGTTCTTTGACAAACGTTAAACGAAAAGCGTACACGTAGGTCATGTGTACAAAAAGGCCATGTGTTGAACTAAAATCCATTGCCTACTTTGATTGGGATATAAACTACGTCCAACTCATCTGTCAAACATTGAGTCAAAATGTGGCGGTAATGTGTCAAACTAAAATTCATTGCCTACTTAGAATGCGATATGAACATGGAACAGAAATGTGCTATGGCAATACCCAGAAACCAGCCCGCACTATTTCTCGGTCTTTGAATTGCTTAGAGTGTCTTTCTTGTCACACCGGAGCAACGCTATGCCACTATTCCAGCTGCTAATGAAAAATGTAAACGAGAGCGTTTAGTCTTCCCCGCATGTAGCATACATTTGCAACGGTTCCAAATGAAGTTGGACGACAAATTCAATCCTTGTTATAATCCCCTCCATCTAGCTTGTTAGTTGTCACTCTCTATCACACGCGTTACTGATGTGAGCGCCCCACACCATAATCCTTTCCCCGTGGAGCACGATCCAAGGACCATCGTATCACAAAATCGACACCTGGCCAACGCTTTTGTGTTCGTTAGCCAGCTGTGACCGACCGTACGACGAACTACGACCGACAACTACCCTCACCTGCATTCGGCAAGTTTGCGGGATGTACCAGCGTCGTCGACCCGTTGACACGGGGCGCAAATATTTTATCTCCATGCCCCGGTAAGCATCAAGTTCGGCACGACCGATGGTGTGGGATTTAAAGGGTATGATTCCTAAATTGGTCAACGACCCGTAACCCGAAACCTTTGCCACCATGACCTCTGCTAGCCAGGGTATTGGGGACGCTAGCATCCAAAAACCCGGAAAAAGCACAGCTGCTATTACCACCGTGTGTCATTAAAGCGCCACCGTAATCTGGCAGATATCTAGCAGAAAAGTACATTCTTCGGTGGACGCGAGGCGAGACTCCACAAATGGGACAGGACAAAACGAAGCTCATTTTCATATTAAGCAAGCCCCCGTCCCCCCATTAACGGAGAGCCAGCACCGCAGTCCGCTCCTGCCACTCCCGTACACACCAACAAACGCTTCAATTTGTGCCATTCGCCTAACCACGTGTCACACGCGTCCCTAACCTCAGTTCCGCGTCGGATAAAACATGTATGAGCGCGTAATAAAAGCGTAGCGCCGGAGTGCTTGCTCGTTCGTTTATTCTTTTTCGCACTCTGCAGAAACAAGCGTGCACTAGAGAAATGGCCAGATGCCCCACCCACCACAGTTCCGTCACCAAAGGGAATAGCGAATGAACGGTGGTGACGGTGGTAGTTATGCCCGGTGCGCTTCGGTTTACACTTGTTACGCACGCACGAGTTGCATCGCGCTAGCAGTAGGTGGCACTAACAGCGCCAACTAGCACTAATTACAACCGCCCCCAAGGAGTAGTGTCATCCTGGAGAACTAGGGTTGCGTACATGTTTGCTTTTTGACACGTTTCTGGTCCCTGAAAACACACACCCACACACAGAAACACAGAGAGCTTGTTTCAATTTACCCAGCTATGGTTTTTGCACTTAAAATTCTCGAAAGTTTTTTTTTGGAAAGGATCTTGTCGGTACTGTTTCTAGCTATGTCTGACAAGAGTCGGTGTTCGTGGACACTTGACTGGTTCTCCTACATAGTTCGTGCGCATGGTTCCAGCAAGAAATGCTTTATTAAACCTAAGCTCAACCAAACCTGTTCATCGAGAGCTGACTTGAAACCCGACCAAAAATATCCGCCGACGTGCAACACCTTCCCGTAAGCAAAACAGCGTACCTGTTGCTTATTCCCGCACGATGTGGGCGCAGGACAACAAAATGTGCACGGTAGCACGAATTCCGGACAATCTCGGGCACCACTCGGCCAGACGTGCGTTAAATCTGCGATAACAACGATGGGTGGAAGCATCGCGCTCTAATCGCCTTACCGTCCCACGGTTGGCTGCATAAATCACAGTGCGCCGCGCTTCCCAGAACTGGCGGTGGGCACGAAGTCACACATCACACACACACACACGCCCGATTTTCTGGCGCTAGACAATAAATCATGCACCGAAAATTGCTTTTAGATCACGCCTTCGAACGGACGCCCGCGTCCCGTGTGTCAACACGCTGGTCAGCAGTATATTCATGAGGCGCGGCCACATTCGAGAGGATGGTGGCATAAAAAATGCAAACATTCAGCCCCAGCGAGCAAGTTGGCAAACGGGCAGAGGATGGCCAGAGCGTATCCTTTCTCATTAAAAATCATCAGCCATGTTAATGTATATGCCTCGCACGTCATCGCACGGCCATGTGACTATACCGCTGCCGCTTTCGGGCACCAGCACCGTGTGTTTCATGAATACGTTCTAGCGATTATGTACCATCGAGCCATCAAAACTCAGCCCGCTTCGTGATCATGAAATTATTTCATCACGTGCAACGCATGCCGCGGCTTTAGTGCGTAAGAGATGCTTATCGATCGACAGGACCGCTCACGCTGGATATAATAAATCCGTGCCTGCTTCGTTCGCTCAAACATACGGGCGCGAGGTGGCAGGCGGGCAGGGGCCCGGATATCGCTGGCTCGGTATGCAAATTAATTACCATCCCCAAACTGACCGAGATTCGCGCGCGCGAGCGCGTGTACCAGCAACACATGCTAAGCCAATCGCGTGATTGCTATTAATTAAAATTGAAGCCAGGACCCACCGGGACCCGCAGGCGACCGCCGGTGGCCTCGATGGGCCTTTTTTCTGCCTCCTCGCACACATTCGTCGTAATGAGGCGTCCGAAAAATCCGTCGTAAACTCATTGCCCCGTGCTCCAAACTCGCACTCATCCGTGTAATGGATCGTTTTTACCACACACACTCACACTTTCATGTTCATTCCGTCTTCTCTCACACAGCTTCGCGCCCGACTCAGCTCGTACTCGGTGGATCCGTTCGATCTGAGCATCGTCAACCAGACCGGGTGCCCGAAGGAGGGCGAGGAGGGCTGGAACATCCACATCGATCCGGACACGTTCTCGACGCGCAACATTGCGAACGCGTTCCGGAAGGCGGGCGAAGCGATCGGCGACGGTTTCGAGGCGGCGGTCAACGCAGGCAAAAAGGTTCATTTATTTTGAGACGGACCGCGGTACCGATAGTAATTAGCCTATTTGTACTCCATTGCACCATTTTCATTTAATGACGCCTGCAGTGTCAAGTAGTTGGGGCAACTTTAACTAACGCGTGTTTCTTTTTTTACATGTTGGGCAGCTGTACAAAAAGTACGGTGAGCGTACGGCAGAAGAGTCCGTCGAGGAAGAGGGTACCGTGGAGGAAACAAGCGGCCGCTACGAACGACTGGTCCATGAAAAAGTAGTCGGTGCATCCGAATGGTTGCCGTGAAAGCAAAGCGGAACAATTGTACAACCACAGCTTGCTCTGATCAGCGTATTACAATAAACAAACAGCTCGAACGTACCAACTATTTTTTACTCATGAAACATGTTCACTAGCTTTTTTATCAACGTTTAAGAACTCCGAACATAACGCCTAAATGTATGCAATGTATGCGACGATTGCAATGTACGGTCTTCGCTGTGTTCCTTATCTACTGCTATATAAACAACTTAAGCATACGGTTCGTTTCAATAATTTTAAGTAAAACTATATTGTTGCGCTTGTATATTTGAGATTATTTACAATAGACATACCATATCATGTGCACCCTTCCAAAGGATTGCCAAAAAGAATATTAATAAAGTTCCTTTTCGCGCAAACGGCATACCTTCCGGGCGGATACAACATACGATTCGCACCGGAAGGTATGCAATGTGCAACCCAAAGTACTTTATTAACCGAGCGATACTACCGCTATGACCACTGCTACGGTACTCTTGCTGCGAAGTAGCTGCTGTCGCCTAGCCCATGCTGTTGGGTCCAAGTTCGTTACAATTTCCACGTAGGCAGTATCCACAATACTCGTAGTCATACATCTTGTTCAGCTTCCGCACGTCCTTTAGGCTAAGCTCTTCACGCTGCCCGATTTCTACGTCATCCTGTGAAGCGTACAGAAGCCGTTTCGTTTAGAAAGCCCCTCAAGATTTCACCCTCAATCCAACCGCTCCTCACCAACGGCACAACGGTGGCCCGGTTCGATGTCGCCGACCCGAACGCATCCGGCTGGCAGTGAAGGATGCTCTCGTAGTCGTATGGTAGGCCGAAGTCTTCGATCACGCCCTGCTGATACTTCGCCAGATTCGACCTCTGCGCCGCGTCGATCGCGTCCTCCTGCACGAGCACGTAGAAATCACGGTCCGGTCGGGTCTGTGGATGCGTCAGACCGATCGCATGCAACAGCTGGTGCACGATCACGCCCGTCTGCAGACACCCGTCCGGGTGCAGATTGAGCTCGTTCGCCAGGGGATTCATACCGAGCGTCGCCCAACACCCGGTCGGGTTGCCGGTGATGTTGAGAAACTGTCGATGGGTGGACAGGCGAGTAACGAACCGCACGCAGCTGCGCGAAGAGATCGCGAGCATCGCGTTGATGATCTGATCCACTTGGGGTTTCGCTGAGGTGAAAGCAACGCAATGGACAGTGACATATGACGCCTCGTATGATCCACTAAGCTGCAGCAACTTACTGAACACCGGGGAAATTTCAAACGGAACGATTCCTTTAGTCCACTTGGAGGCATCCTGCATGATCGGTATGCCACCACCAGCTGCAGCGTCGGACTGTATGCCCGTCAGCACGATGTCACCCTGGTGCCGCTTACCGATCTCCTCGAAGTGTTTAGCGTCGGACCCATCTACTAGCAGCGCGACGGACACTACTAGCACTAGTAGAAGCGTAAACACAACCTAAACGATTGGAAGCGCATTAAACCGTATCTCCAACTTGCGGACAATCACTGTCAACAAACCTGCTTTCTTTTCTTTGCCATCACTGTGAGATTAGTTTGAAAAGCAACGCAAAGTTGGCGATCGCACCGCACACTAACAACCAAGTAGAGTCGTTCCAACGTTCCAACAGGTACTAATTGTGCGTGAAGGCAGTGACGATCTTTTCAGTCAAGCAGACGAGCTGCTCAGTCAAGCTCTCAGGGTGCCTATCCGTCACTAATATACGAACGTCCAAAATATCTCAGCACCGGGCAAATATTTGCACCAGCGATAAGCGAGCAGAGTCGCTGCCGGGGTACCGTGGTCCAGAGCATTCTTGCGTTTTATTTCCGCGAAATCTTCTCCCATGCAATCGAAACGCACAAAGCCGTTCCAAGATCCCAAGCACCTTTTTACGACCTTGAAGAGTTGCGTTCCGAGAAGGTGGACGATGCGACTACTTCAAGGGTCTTTTTGCTCCCGCTGTTTAAAAGCCGTTTGTTATGGTACGACCGCCTGTGGTGAGATTTGCAATTTTTCAGCGGAAAAAGACCGTAAAAACGATTCCACAAGGCTTCGCGTTGCACCGGTTTCCTTTCGATAGTATCCGTCTGGCTTATCTTATCGCCAATTACAGCAAATTTCGCACACCTTGTGCCAGAAAATGTAGACCATAAACATGAAGGCCAGATTTCAGATGAAAAGCTTACGGCGAAACATTCGTCCAGACAGACCAGCTACAGTGTGTTTCTGGCTGTCGCAATGTTAAACGTCCTCACCGAGATGGGGGTCAAGCTGCTGTGGATCATGCTTTGCGTGATGGCGGACTCCCATCGGACCTTGGGGTCACCGGTCAAGCGGACCTCCCCGATCAGTAAGAACAACAACAGCCGCATCCCTTGTGTGATCATGTCACTAACGTTTCGATCTGGTTTAGGTGTAGAGAGCGAAAATATTATGGAGGAGGTGGGTGGCCACTTTGAAGGTGACATGATACTCACGCCCGAACAAGAGACAGCAGTGAGGGATGGGTATACGGCGATGATCCAAGAGAAGTTCAGGTGGCCAAACAACATCGTTTACTACTCGATCAATACCGCAAGCTACAGTGAGTACTGCTAGTAGTAGAAGGCCAAAAGTGATGAGTTTCCAAGCCATTTCTTACACGATTAATCCGAATAGGTTTGGATCAACAAAAAAACATACGAACTGCCATGGACCAGATCGAGATGGTGAGCTGTGTACGGTTCAAACCGCGTACGACGCAACAAGCCTACGCCCAGATTTCGGTAAGCTCCTTCATTGCGTGATCTGAAACGATCTTCTCCATTCTGTCTCATTGTCTCGTATTACTCTCATCATGTATAGTCAATTCCCGAGCAAGGCTGCTCGGCTGCCGTAGGGCACCTTGGATCAAGCCAACCGGTGCACCTTAATACGAACGGCTGTACGGGCGTCGGGACCATTATCCACGAGCTGCTCCATACGCTCGGCCTTTACCACATGCACAGTGCGTCGGATCGTGACTTTTATGTAGACATCAACATGAACAACGTGCAACCGGGAAAGGAAAACAACTTCCAACGGTACACCCCGGACAGGTTGACCGATTTAGGCATTCCGTACGACTACGAGAGCATAATGCACTACGGGCGGACTGTGTTCTCCAAAAACGGCCAGGATACGATCACTCCAAAGAAGAATAATGTTGTCATCGGGCAGCGCAATGGTCTAAGCTTGAAAGATATCAGACGAATCAATGTTATGTATCCGAACTGCTACGACTAATAGTTTTTAAATTGCTAACAAAGCCTTTAGAATAGTCGGTGTTTAGATCGTAGTATCTTTTGTATTCTAATCTTCTGGGCAAACAAATATACAATTCATTCCGAGCAAACATATCCATGGCGACTTCTAATCGTTTTTTGAAGGCTCGCGTGTACATTGAAAGACTTCCTTATACCGTTGTGAGGATGTTTGTTCACAGAATCAACTCAAGTTTGAACTTTACCTAACAATGGGTGCTGTTATCAGAGTAGCATCCACCAGTAATGATAAGCACATTTACCGCGCCCGAAACAGTATCATAAAGTGATCCTATCCAACACCACACCAGTGCGCAGCCATCTCTTTTCGCAGCTTCCCAAAAACCAGCTTAACACCGACACCTTAACAGACCGCCTCTTATCTTATCTTTGCAACCACCCGAAAGATCCATACCACCGGTTTACGATCACCTTCCGGTGCGAATGGGTGCACCATAAACTGCCGCCGCTGATCTACGCAGATCTTTAAGCTCACTTGACTCTCGGACGCACAAAATTTCCTGCCAAAACGCAGTCCGCCTGCACAGTTCGGTGCGAGTCGGCGTAGAGCGGTTGCGAAACTTTCAAGCGCACGGTTGCACGGATCTAGCTGTGGTTGAGTGGGCCGCTTAAGGTTTTGTGAATCACAGAGAGATATCTTCACGCTCTGCACGATGAAGTTGCTCTTAGCTGTGGTGGTTTGTGTTGCTGTGGTGTGCCAACGGACGGTGGGAACACCGGTCAAGCGGAGCTCCCCGACCGGTAAGTGCTTCTGTGTGCCAAACTGAGAGAGTGGAACACATCTGTACCGATTTCGGTCCGTCCACAGACACTCCGATGGCTAGCGAGTTGGAGGAGACGGGCGGAAATTTCGAGGGTGACATGATACTAACAAAGGAGCAGGAGAACGCAGTGAAGTACGGCTACACGGCTATGATCGGCGAGTCGTACAAGTGGCCTAACAACATTGTCCCGTACACGATCGAAACGGGAGCCTTCTGTAAGTAGTGTGATCGCGGTGTGGTCGCGTTTACGTGACACTATTCAAGCGTCTTCCATCATCGACAGCTGCCAGTCAGCAGAACAGCATCGTGGCAGCCCTGCAGCAGATCGAGCTGGTGAGCTGCGTCCGATTTAAGCCCCGCACAACAGAAACGGATTACGTCTTGGTGACGGTAAGTCGACGCTCAAGCACCTACCACTTGGACTTACTGAATGGGTTGTCCACTCCACTCTCTCTCTCTCTAGGGTGCCTACACCGGCTGTTGGGCCGTTTTGGGGCACGTAGGTGGCAGGCAGACGGTGAACCTGCAACCGAACGGCTGCATGTCGCGCGGTACCATCATCCACGAGTTCCTGCACGCGCTCGGCTTCGTCCACATGCAGAGCGCATCCGATCGGGACTTCTACGTGCAGATCAACTACGCTGCCATTTCGACGGACAAAGTGAGCAACTTCGACCGCTACAGCTCGAACGTGATAGAGGACTTTGGCATCCCGTACGACTACGACAGCGTGATGCATTACGGCCCGACCGCGTTCAGCGCCAATGGCCAGACCGCTACAATTATTCCCCGGGAGTCGGGCGTTTCGATCGGGCAGCGTGTTGGGATGAGCTATAAGGACATCAAACGGCTGAACCATCTTTACCCCAACTGCTACTAAACACTGCCGTGGTTCCACGCTACGTTTCGCTCCTGTGGTTTTTGGGAGACCAAGAACCATTTTGGATCTAGCGCTGAGTTAGTGCACCGTAGGTGGCATGTTACTTGGTCGCACAAGCTATCGGATTTCAGCTATATACTGTAGGAAGGATAAGGTTTTCGAGAGAATAGCGATAAGTACAAGCATTTAGACAATAAAGCCAACAAGCTGATTTCAAACAGAGAGTCCTCCTAAGCCTACTCCAGACTGCGTTGTGCCGCGTCACAGGCTCGAGAGCCGCACAACCGATGCATAGCAACCGTTGCCAGGCCGTGTAAAACCACCAAGCACTCTGTTTTTGGTAAGGGCATTCCCCATCACGACACAAACCATGATGACTCTACAAGAATTCGCTCGTTTCGTCGCATCGCACAGTTTCCGATAAAGCGAGCATCCTGCGTGTGTTGAGAGGTGTGCGCTTTGCACCGACATGAATAAACACTTACCGCATCCGCTTATCACACGGTCGGGTATCGCGGGCATCAGTATCAGTCGAACCCGATCAATCTCACATCAGCGGCGGGTGTGCCTCTGTATAAAAGCCACATCTCCGGCCGTCCGTGCGAAGAACGGACCCGTTTGCCCGTTTGGTGTGAGTGAGTGTGTGTTTGTGTGCGTTTGTTTGTGTGTGCGGTACTGAAGAGGTGCAAGATGAAGTTACGGCTCGTTGGGGTGTTCTGTCTGGTGCTGGCCAGTTGCTTTGCCGCCTGTAAGTGTTGCATTTCGTGTGGAGCGGGAAGATCATCTGGCCGTTTTGTTGATGTCTACCACTCTCTCCAGTGCCAAAGCGAAACGAGGCTCGGGTCGTCGGTGGTAGTGATGCCGCGATCGAGAACCACCCGTACCAGGTGTCGCTTCGCCGGCTACAAAAGCACAGCTGCGGCGGTGCCATCCTGAACGCCAATACCATCCTCACGGCGGGTCACTGTGTCTACTAGCGAGTATTCCCGATACGAGACCCAGAACCACCCCTGGTGCTACTAACATCTCCATATCTTCCTTCCCCCCTCAGTACGGAGCTGGTCCCATCGGACTTTGAAGTGCGCGCCGGGTCAACCTTCCGCAACGAGGGAGGACAACTGGCCACCGTCTCCGAGATCCACATACACCCGAACTACAACGATTGGACGTTGGAGTGGGACATTGCGGTGCTGAAGCTTGTCAGTCCACTGCAGCTGGGTGCCGCCGTTCAAGCGATCAATCTGCCCCAGCCAGCCTTCACCGTTGCCGACGGCACCGGAGTGTCCCTCGCCGGATGGGGTGCTCTCTACGTACGCTACACAGCTCTTCGTACGGCCCCAATGCCATGATCGCTTATCGTTTACCATCCCTTCCAGTACCAAGGACCATCCACCAACCATCTCCAGGCGGTCACGCTGCCAATCGTGAGCAACGGACGGTGCGGTTTGGCCTACCAGAACTTCGCCCCGATCCTGCCATTCCACATCTGTGCCGGCCACAAGGGCTTGGATGCGTGTCAGGGTGACTCGGGCGGCCCGTTGGTCTACCAGAACCAGGTGATCGGTATCGTCTCGTGGGGCTATGGATGCGCGTTCGAGAACTACCCGTCGGTGTACACGCGCGTGTCGGAGTTTTTGGACTTTATCACGCAGCGCCTCTAATCGCCGTCGTGACCAACACCAACTACATGCAGCCCAACTTCCCCGATAAGCCGATTTCTTGCTCGCTAGTACGCTAAACATGTAGTCTTACTTCCCGTGCCCACTTAATGCTACGTATGTGTCTTGAATGAACATTAAAGAGCTTCCTGTACCTTTGCGTGCTCGACCCGCTGAAACGATTTACTCAAAACGATATGATTATTCCCCTAAATGAACCGGCTCATGCAAAACTGATTACAAGCAGATGAACAACTGTCCCACGAGAATGTCATTATTTGGTCTGCGCACTGCTGCTTATCTTATCGCATTCGATAAAGTATTTTTAAACTCGTTTGCTACGATTGTATTATTTCGTGTTTTTCTCTCTCTCTCTTTAACGAGCATTCTTTCTTTCACTGATAACATAACTGCCACATGGATACATCACCTGTTTTTATGTTTACTTCTTCCATGCTTTCCAACGCCTACCACGTATCTTCTCACGTAGCTCCTTTCGACACCCAGATTCCAACACTTCCAACGGTTGATGTATTAGAACTAAGCCTTTAATGAACGAATACTAATGTAGGTGTCTGTCATAGGGCAGTAAACGCAAGATGTACGTGTTTTGTCATTTAGTTGAAGGATACGCTATGGACGTGGGAAACGGCGATTGCAACCATTAAGGTTGCCTCTTAACACTAGTTTGAGGGTCGTCGTGAAGATGTATCGAAAACGAAACTTTTAAAACAATAGCAATACTTGTCTGCCTTCTTACTTAAAGAGCACTGATACTAACACCGCCATCGCAACGAGCAGCGTGCCGACGGTCCTGCTGGCCCCACTGAAGCAACCCATATTGTCGAGCACGATGGCGTACCGGGCATTGTCCGGGAAGCGACACTCCGGTTCCGAGCAACGGATAACCGCCGGTGGGTTCAGCGGACCCTCGACCGACACAAACAGCGATGGGCAGGTGTGAATGACCGAGTGGCCGTCGCACGCATTCGACAGCTCGATGTCGTACGCATCCGTGTTGATCTGGCGGCACTGGATCGAGTCTCGATTTTCGGTCGTATTTTGTCTGCAAAGAGAAGCCGGTTAGTTAGTTCGGAATACCCCATGCGCATTGTGCCGCACGGGCCATACCTTGGACGTTCGACCCAGCGCGAGTGGCAGACCGTCAACGTTGCGAACCCGTGTCCCTGGATACGCAGCCGTCGGTTGTTGCCCTGCTGGAAGAAGTAGTTGGGATGCAGCCGATAGAAGTTCACACCGCGCGGTTCCACGAACTGGTTCATCGAGTTGGAGCCCCAGTTCTCCTGCACCCAATCATGGCCGCAGCGTGGGTTCACCACCCGCCGCGGTTCCTGCTGTATCCGGTGGATGACCGGGCTCAGCTGCACACGGATCGTATCGATCACCGAACCCGACTCCAGCTCGCGCAACGGGAACACGTCGCGGCGTTCCTCACGCACGAACCGATTGAAGCGGCCCGGGTCACCGGCGGCCAGATAGAGGAACCGCAGGTCCGGCACCTCCTCGCGGAAGATCTGCAGATGCTGCATGGCGAAGTTGGTGTCACCTTCGCTGACGCGATCCGTGTGCACGATCATCAACGCGACCTTAGACCGTCCGCTCAGGCTATTGTTGCGTCGTTCCGCTGCCATCAGGCTGTTGGTTTCCTCACGCAGACGGCGGTACACGTTCGGAATGTTTAATCCGGTCGGGACTGGGTTGGGTGGGAGAGTAGGATGGAGCATTAGCTGCTGTCCGGAAGCTTCACCGGACTGTCGCCGCGTAACTTACGAGTTTCGTGCAACTGGGCCGTGTACGTCAGGTGGAAGTCCGACAGGAACCGGGTGGTATTCACGATCACGTTACCATCGCGTGCGTTCAAAATCGTATACGTCGTACCGAAGCGACCAACATCGACTGAATCAAGAATGTTCCTAGGTGTGAAACATACTTATTAGGTTCTACTTCTGCGGATGAGTTCTCATTTCGAGCACTTACGACACAACGGAGTAAGCGTCCCGATGAGGCCAGGCAGCATCGATGAAGATATACAGATCGCTAGCAGTTCTCCAAACAGTCGGATCGTTCATAACGATCGCCGTCGCCTCACACGACAGATCATTCAAGGCAGATGCTAGTACAAACATACACGTTAAGAATGTTCTTCCAAGCAAGAGAAGCCGTCTACTTACGTATATAGTTAGCCAACGCGTCGGTCGCCCTATCGGCAAAGTTCACGATAGCGTCCTGTGTGATCGTGAACGGCATCTGCATCTCCTTATCCAACACCGTGCTGAACGAGACCGTTTGTTCGCGCAGCTGCTGCATCGGAGCGACGGTCGTGAACAGATCACGCCGATTGCACGAACGCACCGTATCGTTGAAAACGCCCCGGTGCGAGTAGTACATATCCAGCACCTGGCTCAAGCGCAGATTGTTCGCCCGGCTGCGCCACTCGGCGATGTTGGTCGCCAGCAGCAGCCCATCGATACCGGCCCGGATCTCCGTGTCCGTCATCTGGAGGCGTTCGCGCTGGCTCAGGAAGTACCAGCGTGGGGAAACCGTCCGGTTCCAGGCCCCGGCCGCACCAACCTGCACATTATTCCCAACGGACGGCGCATCCAGCAGTGTCACCTCGGCCAAATCCCCCGACAGAGTCGCCGCCCAGCGGTTGTCTACCCGCAACGGCTGCACCTGCCGGCTGCGGTACTGATCGGAACGAGACACCAGATCGCGCAGCTGTACCGTTTGCGGTTCGAGACCGGCAGCAATACCGGCCAGCACCGTGCCGGCCATAACCGCGCCCCACGGTGTGTAGACCACTCCGTTCTCCACCGGGCAGGCACTGATGGCGTTGGAAGCGATGTCCACCACCTGCGACACATCGCCGATCTCCACGAGCGATCCATCCTCCTCCAGTGGCTCCCCGGGTGGGTCCTCGCCTTCTCCGGCCGCTTCGATCGGTTCTTCCTGCGGTGCATCCTCCTGAGGCTCGGCGTTCTCATCCAGATGTTCTTCGTCCGGGTCCATCTCGAGCCGGGCCGGTGAAGCGGCCTTATGCTTGATCTTCTTGATGTGCTCCCGGATGCGATCCATTTCCGGCTGGGCAAGCATTTCGTTGTCACCGAGATAGTTCGTTCGGAACCGGCTGCCACCCTTGAAGTCTAGCTCCCGTGGGACACGGGCCGCCCGGTACTGTGATAGTTGGGAGCATCGGACGTTCTCGTCGCCCCTGACGCGACGATCGATCGAGTTCGATAGCATAAAGTGGAGGGCACACTGAAAGAGGCGCACGTTTTTGACATTAATCCATGTTGGGTTCACATTCCGTTGGATCACTTACCCGTTCATCCAAGCTGAGCGTTGCGTTCGGGAAGTTGATCGCATTGCCCGGAAGCAGACGGGAGAACAACACCCGATGCTTCGTGAACTGGAACTCGGTTGGGCTGAAGGGAATCACACCGCTCATGCTCGTTACACCCGGTGCCCGCACAATACCATCCTGCCGGAAGCGATGCAGCATACTGATGGCCAGCTGGCGAATGTCCTGCTGGAACCCGGGCGAATCTTCCACCTTGCGGATCAGCTCGATCAGCATGTTCATCGTCATCGGCAGCCGGTTGTCACGCTCGAAGATCTGCGCATTCTCGTAGCACTCCAGCATCGAGGGTGCCACCCGCGTGAGGACATTCTCCTGCGCTTCGACGCCGACGGCTACCAAGGTAGCCACCAGCAGACACGTCGTTACCGACGCCAGCAACTTCATGGTTACGCTCTCTAGCACACTGCCGGAGAAAATGAATCGATCGATAAGCAAACGTATAAGCGACCGGTACAGATGCTAGTACGGCATCGCACTGCTACACATCGATTGAAAACTTTTTATTCGCAGCCCAGCGCAGGTGGAATTTGCTTTGCGTAAGGCTGTACCTGCTACGTCCGCAGAGATAAGATAAGAGCACCCAGTCCGAGGCGATACGATACGCAACCAGCCTGAAGCCTGCTGCAAATTCACCTGTGTTCGTTCACCTGTTTTGCTTTCGCTTCCTTCAAATCTTTGTTTGAAACTTCAACTAAAATTAGATCCAACATTCCAGGAGTGAAGTTCATATCGCGGTACAAAGCTCGCCCTCATGACTCATACCCCATTTCCGAGAACGAAGTGCATAAAAGCATACAGATCGATGATGGATATGGTGAATCAGTGGATGTGTGTTATCAGTAATTAAAAGTAAAAACTCTGACTAACCCCATCTACAACCCACCGAGATAAGAGTGTACCTGTTAGAGTGAGACTAGGAGTATCAAGTGCCGAACACGCCCAAGCATACACACGAATGGCTATGCCAAAACTTCATGATAGTTAGGGTTGCGTTGCGATGTAGAAAGAGTCTTACCAACCCAAGACATTGAAGGTTTGCTTATGGTGTTGGATATGATACATTATTTGAATAGGATCTATAACGGTTTAGTTTGGTCTTAAACATAACATATCTTAGAGATTGGGTTTTTGGAACTCCATCTCTAATAACCCATATCTTGTGTCGACAATTTGAAGGCCAACTGGTGGTAGCCGAAGGTCTTTGTGATAAGACGCTGTCCCAAATTCTTGTACGCTTAGATTAATGCCGGGACAGGTGTACTGATGATCCAAATGCTTCAAGCTGGCTCTTTTGAATCTAATTGTGGGAATGTTATATCACACCTGTATCCCATCTACTAGCACTCCAATCGTATCGCGTCTATTTACACACTCATCATACCACTATATACACTTCTGATTAAAGAACTCAGAGCAGTAATAGGAACAAAACCACCTTCAGAAATGTACCTCGCTATACAAATTCGCACTCGCGACACATTGCTTGTGGACACTTCGATAGCTGTGAATGTTTTGCTACACTTTGACTAGATTTTACTCATATAGTACATTTCAATTACCCAACTATGGCATCGCATGGTTTTAAATATTTAACACCTTCCATATGGAGTTACAGCACCACCTACGTTTAAGCACATTCTACAAATCACAAACCGTATTAATGATCACTTAGCACCGGAAAGAAATCCACACTCATACACACGTATTGCAAAATTTGTCGCACCCCATATTTGTGTTTGCTATCTTATCACATACTTCCCGTAGCTAGCGGGAGTGTAGCTGTACAGGTTAAGCTGATAACTGAAACTCCCTTGCTCCATTACGCGCCTCGATGTTGAGCGAAAGAAGCACATTGCTTCACAATTCTAACATCATTTAATACACTACTATTGTGCTTTTTCTGTCACACTTATTATATCCGTCACAGATCCGCTCACCTTTTTTTAACACCAATGACCCGTAATCTCAACACTATGACACGAACAACTCCAAATCCAAACGGCACTAACGGTGACACCTCACTGGTAAACCGATTGAGTTGAACTGGATCACTCTGGGCATCACGCCGAATGTTATGCTCGCTTCATAGTATGTGGGAGAAATAGCACAGACCGCTTATCTTATCTTATCGTGTAACCGCAAGAACTCACGCTTAAAGGTAATATTGAATCGGAACCATGAGTATGTTGTAGGGTTGACAATTTTACACGTCTATTTAAAGCTATTCGTTAACTATTCGTAATTGATTTTTTATAAATTATTTTATACTACTACAGGCTAGACAAAGCGTGTAAACGATATTCACGAGTCTAAACATGCTGGTGCACGTTATAATTCAAAATCTATCACTAGCGCCTCTAGCGGAGGCTAGTCAAAGTGCTTCGTTACACGATGCCACACCTTTGTATGGAATGGTTTTTCAACCCAAGTTCAGCTGTGTCTCTGTAATACATGGTACGAGCAACATAAATTTTTCAACCAGAACCTATAATTTGTGCTACAATCGTTGGTATTTACATCATAAAACATAGAAACCCACAATAAGCAATGCTGTATAAAAGCTGAACAATTGCCATTTCTCTCCCCACCGCGTTAGTTGCGTTGCGCTCATTTCTCAAGAAAATACGATAGTCATAAATTTTGTCAAGATATTTCAAAAATAAAAATAAATGGTTTTGTTCACAGCTCGCAGTCAACCCAACCGTAACCACCGCATGTCGTTTTAAGAGTCAACTTAAATACGTTTCTTGCGTAGTAGTCTTATGAAAGTTACTGAATTAACCAAGAATAAGATTTTTTTATACGATTATACGTATGACGGCCTTGGTGGCCGTATTGTCTGAAGAAAATTATGTCTTGGCATTATTAATATTATAGAACAAAATTTTACAATAATTGTGAGCATATGATGTAATTTTCAAACCGTTTGAAGTGGATACTGTGATTTAATGCTACATTGAAAAAGTCCATGAAAATAATACTTGCTAGTGCTTTGAATGCTAAAATGTCGGTAATATCTGACCGATAATCTGTTCATAACTAGATTTCGAAACGAGCATCCAGTACGATTTTAGCTGTGTTAGAAGTTTTTACTTTTGAACGCACATAATCCAGACAAAAATAGCAAACCACATACAAACAATCAAGAATCTATTTTACCCGTATTTAGTGTGTTCGTGAGTGTGGTACAGAACCCGCCAAAAATCTTTCGAATGTCCTTGACGGGAGTAATGATTGGATGCAAGCAGAGGCTGTGAGAGAAATTTCTTCATTGTTCAGGCAACAAGTTCCAAATATCATCTCCGAACGAGGCTGGACAGATGGAGCAGAAAGAGAGCAAGTATGCGTGCAAGAGAGATAAAACAGTTCAAAAAGAGAGAACTGTTGAAAGAGCGAACCCAAACAAATTCCCAAATGACATTCGCTTTAAAAATCGCCCAATTACAATGCTCGTGCTTGTACATAAGTGTTGTGCTAATACTACTTAAATTATCACAATCGTTTTTAATTAAAAACTACGCAAAAAACTGATATTGAAAGCGAGGGTAGCACTGCCATTGATATCACAACTTGACTTGCGATTTAGCTACTAACAAGCCGCTAACAAGCCGCCAACAAACTATACAGCATCTCAATAACAAAGTGGGACACTTTGGCATCTCACCGATTTATCTTTTTCGAAGACCATATGTTGGTTTTTATTACATTTTAACTAAATTTAATGACACATTTTGACAAAACCATGTGATTATTACAGAATTAATAATCAGATAAAAATTACGTTTCGTGTGTGCCACTTTGAGAATGAGAGAAAAAAGGGGACTTTATTGCTTTTTTGGATGTTCTGATATGACGTTTAGATAAAAAAAAGGAATAATTATTTTAAATATGCTGGATGATGGCTCTATCAAAATGTATGCGACTTCAAAGTGTCCCATTTAGAGTTGAGGGTACTGTACAAGTTTCAAGCCGATTTTAAAAGCAAGCTTGCCGCATGGGCAGACAGGTCCTTCGGTGCCGGCGAAGCGCGCGGTGTCGGGGAATGATGGAAGGAATAAGAGGGAACCATATTTTTGAGCGCAGAACAGTTACGCACTACTTTTTGCCACGGGCCAAAACGGGTCGGCATGCTACTTTCGAGAGAGGATGTCATGTGGGAAGGAGTTGTTATTCCCATCTCTACTCTACACTGGCTTCTTTCCACAACATCCTAGCAACACGCGGTCCACAGCAGCATCGCTCCGTGCCTCCAGCGGAGCAAAACAACCATACTCACACTCGAACGTGCCGAACGCGCCCGCCGAAGAAAGTGCAGTTTGAAAAGTGCGTTTGAAAGGTGTATGTAGTGAGGTGAAACTTCCGGTGGGATATCGTCGCGAGTGAGAATTCTTTGCCCGGTGTCCGCGTTGTGCATTTTTCCCCCGATCATTGGATACACCCCACAAATAGGATACACGCACACGGTACGTATTTCAAATCGTAGCATACATGCAAATCGCGTGCGTACAGGTCGCCCGGATTTAGTTTTGCCGGGATCCGCATCTCCCCCACGATAGACGTTTGCTTTTCAAACTCCCACCAAGTGCCTACTAACACTACGGTAGCCGAACGGGCTACGGGCTCCGGTGCACCCATATTCGCACCAAAAAAAAACCCATCTCACACGAGGAAGTGTCAGCCGGAGAGTTTGGAGCGAAAAAATTGAGGTTAATCAGGTGGGTGGATGTATCGGCGCATGGGATGCTGTTGGCTTTGCGTTAGCCTTCATCTGCTCTCCCTCCCGCTCTACCTCCTCTCCCGCTGCTTGCCGTCTGCCTTTGTCTTTTCTCCCATGTCGCCGCCGGTGTCTCCCTCCTGATCCAAAGCCCGACAGACACGCGCGCACACTAGCACACGGTGTGTGTCGGGACCGTTTTATCATGCCGTTGACAATTTGGCGGGTTTGGGGTGACGGTGCTGTTGCCTCCGAGTGGATTCTTTTTCGGTTTTTGTTTTTTTCGTCGGTGAGACTGTGTGTGAAGCTGTGTGCCGCAGTCTGTTGCTCCCAACGCCTGTGTGCTTCGATCCTTTTCCAACGACGTGACAAGTTTAGAGAAAAGGGGGAGGATGAGATGATCATGCCCGCACGTGTGTGCGCGTGTGTGTGTTGGCAGGGGACAACAAACACCACCAGCACCAGCACCAGCACCAGAGCCTGCTTCGTCGTCGTCGTCCACCTGCCGGCGGTTTCCTTTCGAGTGTGCAACGGCGCATTTTCGGTGTCTCCGTTTAATTTTTTTTTGGTTTCTTGTGCTCCTTTGGGTTAATTTCCTTTTCCGAAGGGTTTCTTTTCGACCCTATCCAATCGCCCTCGCCACACCGTTTTCACCCACCAACACCACTGGTTCGCTGTGCTGGGACGGGAAGCTGCTCCCGGTTTTGGAATCGTTTTTTTCTGCTGTAAAAAAGGCGGCCCACGCCTGTGAGGGGTGTATGTGTGTGTGCGGTTGTCTGGATTCCTTCGCACTATTGCGTTTCCACCGGCAACGGCTCCTTTCTGTGTGTGTGGTGCGTGAGTGAGTGGGTTGTGTGGTGGTGGTTTCGCAGCCTGGATGGAAGATTTTCCTGGCGAAGCGGGATCAGCTTACTGCGATGCGTTACAGAGAGAAAGGTTGCGTTGGTATTGCGTAGCAATGTGCGGGCACATGATCCGCAGGATCACACAACTTTTAGATTCATTTAAGCGCGTTGTTATGTGCGATTTTTATTTCTTTTTTATCCGGTGGTAAAACTCCTGAAGCAAACTAATATTGTGTGTTTTTAAAAATGACAAATATGTTCATAAATAACATGATTTGTTTCGCTTTTTCCTGTGCACACTCATTAGCGTATTATTAGGACAAAAATAAATTAAATACTTACTGATCATTTGAGTAGCTCGTAAGAAGTAATCATATAACAAAAACATGCCCACAATTGACTCATAATAATTATTCTCCTTAACTTGCCCACAACGCAACCTGAAACTTCGAGCTTCTTGGTTTAGGCTCGCCGTCTGTTACTATTTTTTTTAACTGGCATATCCCTAGTAGGCTATTCTCATTCACAAATAGCAAAGGCATCCTTATTTAGAGGTTAATAATGCATTGCGTACTACACATTTAGAATTTGAACTCGTTACTTTATAGTTTAAAACATATCCCCAGCAAAGATCCGGTTCGAAGGACCAAAACTAAGCTTCTCTATTAATGTCACCGTTCTATCCCGTCTGTACGCGCCGAAAACGTGCATACATGCATAACGTGCAAACAAAGAACGTATTTCAACCCACAAAACACTCCCTCTTCTGTACGCCAAAAACTTCAACCTATTCAGGGAGAACGTGAGCCTGGACCAAAAAACCCCTATCTCTCCAAAGGAGCAACCTTCATCGTATATGCCCGACCAAACATAACAAAAAAAAAATACAAGAAGGCAATCGAAAGAGGAGCGCGCGAGACACGGGCCAACAAAGCCGAGAAGGAGGCCCCCTTTTTCGACGATCGCGTTGGTGATGATGACGATGATGATCGCCTGTTCGCCACCCCCTTTTTCGGGTGGTTTCCATGCATGCCTCTGTGTGTGTATGTGTGTGTGCGTGTGTTTCTGTACGTCCACTGCTCCGTATCTCCACCGTCGCTAAGTGCCGGCAGGTGGGATGTGTGTTTTAAGACGGCGACCACCACCACCCCCAGGGTGGGTAAACCTGTTTTGTGCCTCCCAGCTGTTCTTCCGAAAATTCCCGGATCGGATCCACACACACACACACACACAATTGGTTCACTTCATCCTGATCACCATCATCGCCATCATCGCGACTTCCTGTCCGGCTTTGGGGTTGGTTGGAAGAGACACCTCAAGGCGTTGATCGCGGTGGGGGTTGGGTGTTTTTTTTTTCTTTCAACAAAACACGAATGGGTGGCGAATGCCGACGCATTGTCCTTCACCTGCGAAATCAGGCTTTTTTTGTGCGTAAATTTAAAATGATATTAATTACCGGCTGCAGACGTGAAGCTATAATGAATGCATATCAGACACAGCCACATACGGCGGGAGTTGAGGCATCGCATTCGGCTGGTTAAAACACTGACGGGTGGCGCTATAAATTGCCCAAATGGATGGGCTGGGGGTTGTCCCGCGCCTCATTTTAATACACTCTCAATTTCGCACGAGAGTCTTCCCTTGTTGTGTGTGCGATCGCTGCTCGATCGGTCGGTCTTTTCGCTTTCGGTTGGGCGGTTGGGTGGTTGGGTGGGCTGCTTTCCTTGAATTCCGCTCCGAAAGCGGTGGGCCCTAATGTGTGTGTGTGGGAGACGCGAGAAAGAGATATAAGCGTATAAATTAAGCAGCCGCCCACCAACGCACGGGCGGATGAAGTCGCGGCGATGGTCAGCACGGGCAGGTTAACGTACAGGGTTTGCTTACGGAGAAGCTGGATGGGTCAAGCTACGAAAAAACACACACAAAAACACATATTGTTATGTATTTGTGTTGTGGGCTACACATAGCTTTGGACTTTAGTCTATTTCCGGTTCGAAAGACCAACACAAATTGTGACACAGTGAATTTTTGTTCGAAGAGAGTTAGTTAAGCCCATTTGTTAGGAACTTGTGTTTCAATCCGGTTCGAAGGACCAATAATTTGTACAGCAGTTACTCAATTACTGGTTGAATGCGAATATGAAAGCTGCCTAATACTAAACAATCATATTGGAAAGAGGTCTTTGCATACATTATTCTTTACCAAACATTTCTTAAATAATTTTCATAAACTAATCTTTGATAAATAACCTGTACTCAAGTTTGAGGATATGATAACTATCCTACCGGGGTATGATCTTCGAACCGGGTGCGTTCGCTACTCACGAAGCTTATTGTTAGCTTCAATCCGGTTCGAAGGACCAATACTGTGTGTACTTGTTTATCACCTTGTATGCAACCGTTCTTCTTCGTCTATAAAATGTTCAACTTGTTTCTTTCATACATCTTTCAAGCATTATAAATACTTCTCATTATCTTGGCATGTTTGTAATATCCGGTTCGAGGGACTTACAAATTTGAAGGTTTAAGTTTTTCACGATCGAGAGTAATCAATTCGATACACGTTCGAGCCGGACCCGCTCTAGCAGAAGAGCAAAGAGGCAAACAGCGAACCGCCCGGCATGCGGGAAACACATGTCGTCGTCCTTCGCTGAACCATCCCAAAAACCTTCCGGCTCCGGCACAGTTTTCTTACGGAACCACGACGGGGTGGTGAAATTCGGTCCGCTTCACCTCCAGCAGTGGGTATGGGCAGTGAGACGCCTTCACCAAATGAGCTCTTCACCCAACCCTCCCGCCCTCCTCGCGGCGGCTGGGTCCTTGATAATGATGTCCCCGAGGAGGAGAACGCAGCTGTCGCCGTTGGGAGGTATAAGACATTCGTTGGAACCTTCCCGTGATCCGCTAGTGGAGTAACGTACAGGCTGTGGTTTTCCTGTTTCCACCCGACCGAGCACTTAACTCACACACACAAACCATGCTCGATCGACCCCGGGGCCCGTGTGTGTGTGTGTTGTTTTCTTGCTTGTCGTTTGCGTCTGATCCTTGATCTTTTTCGAACGTCTCGCATGCACCCGCCGTGGGAGGGTTTCTGGGTTGGGTTGGCGCGCAGGTCGAATCGGGCGATCGTAAAACTGTCGACCCTCTGCGTCACCCACCGCCACCTCCCTCCCTCCCTCGCTCCCTTCCACCCCGTCCCAGTCAGTAGGCCCCTTTTTTCGTCCCTTTTTTGCCCGATTCCTCTTTCGATCGGCGTTCGCTTCGCGTTAAACCTAATTTCCTGTCTGTCCCGGCGTGTCCCTCCTCCTCGCACCCACCCACCCGCGGCCCCTGCCGGATGCCTTCTGTTCTTTTTCGACCCACCCCATCCCGCGCGCACCGTTTCGGTCCGTTAGGTTTACACCCACCCCCGGGTGGGTGGGTGTTTGGGTGGGTGACGGGCGGAGGGTGGGTTTTCTGTGTGAAGGAGGACGAAAGCGAACGAACGAACGAACGAACGAACGGAAAAAAAAACCCAAACGGGAAAAAGGGGCCGCTCACCGCACAGGCAATGGGATGGAATGCTTTATTTCGTTTTCCTTTTTGGTGCGATCCTTCGGTGTAGAGGAGCCGGGGTGGGCAGGGTGTTGGTTAGGAGGAAACGTGCGCGCGCTACGTGATCGCGAGCCTGCATGCGTGTGTTGGTGTGGTGTGGCTCGGTCTTTTGTTCTCTCCAACATCCTGGGGCGCATTTTTATGTGTTTTTTTTTCTCTCCCTCTCAGGGCCATTACCAACCCATTCCTCCCCCTGTGGGCTGCAGGAGTTCCTTTTGGGTTCGTTTTCCCTATGGGGTATTATTTTCCTTACGTTGAGTGTCCTTGGGGTGGGCACATTGTACCTCCTTGTGGAAGAGCGTACGGGTTTTCCTAGAATGGGGGAATGTTTAATTCTGCGTTGCTCCATTCGGAGCGGAAGTTTTCTGAGGCGAAACTGTGAAGATCACTTTCTAACAACAGGCTTTCCCGACAACGTAAACCCCGTTGCAACATCCTTATGCAACGCAATGCCCTTTTGACCTGCTGCACAGTGCCAGGACCCTAGCTTAAAAACACCCGGAACCAAACACTCCGCCGAAATGAAACGGACCATAAATAAAGCCCGTTTCTCGTGCTTCGTCCTTCCGACGTGGGTCCAAATCACAGGATTCGTCATGTGTTAGTGGTGCATCGAGGGTGCACAACACGTGCAGCAATTCCCTGCCAAACGTCTAGGAAATGGCGATGGACAACGAATCGGAAGCAGCCGCACGAATGGCAGTGGCAGTGGGAGAAAAGGTAAGGTGGATGAAGATGGACCTTAGGCCACGGCGGGTGTAAAAGGCGGTTACAAACGAATTAGATGATTTACGAACCGTTTTGCCGGTGCCACTCCCGGCTTTTCTGCTTTCTTCGATCGAGTACAGAGGAAGTGTCTGTGTCGGTTAGTTGTTTTGGTGTGTAATCAAGCGATATGTCCTTCCTATTCTCAAATAATAGACGAACAAGGCTGTGAGCAGTCAACGCATTTCGTCGAATTATGTTCATTGAAAACAGCGAATAATTGCAATCGCTGGCAATTAAGCCTGAATGGGTGGCGCCATCTGTGGGCGAGTGACGTAAACCTGTAACGAGAAAGAAGACTTCCCAGCAGGCCACTAAAACATCGATGATGCTTTTGTGTGATGCAAATAGCATACATTTTGGCGCTTATGTGATATATCCGCCCAGAAGGATGTAATTTACATGACAAACGATTTATTAACGTATTATTAGCTCATTATTGGTCCAGTTAATAGTTGATAAAGTCACGAGATAACGAGAAGAATGATTGAATCTGTTGGTCTTTTTGTTTTCTAGTTTTACCGAGGCATTCTATAAGAGTTTGCGTTCTTTTATCCAGAAGCGGCGCAGAGATATATATTTTATTCATAAAAATGTTCACTTACTTGAATATTATTGTTAGAAGGTGTTGCTGCTTCTACTTGTGATTAAAAAAAAACTCTTAAACTCACATGTTTCTTCGGCAAATCATCATTTTATTTGCTTTCGATTACTCCCTGCAAAGACGAGGATTAATTCATTTAAAACGACCAATCAAATCGCAACCCCACCTCATAACTGAAAGGATGAGTCACGGGGCGAACATGAGGAGGCCCTTTTTGCAGTTATGGTCAGAGCCGTTTCTTCAGAGAACTTGCTCTACCCTACCCACAGGAAGACGGGATAGATTGCATGCGAAGGTGCTCGCAAACAAATACCCCTGCAGGGGAAAGGATACTCTGCACCGCATCACCTTTTCCCAAACCCACCGATCCAGGTAGGCTGCGTCTTCGCTTGCGGTGGATGCATTTGCACCCCACCTCCCACAAACACACACAAGGGGGTTGCTTTGCAAAAACACACACCCGCAGCAAAGGGTGGTGAAGGTGGTGGATGATTTCGCCCGTTTACCCTCCTCCGAATTGCGCTCCGTCGTGATGCGCCTGTGCTGCACGCACACACACACGCACACACACACACACACACACACACACACACACACACATGCGTTTGACGAGTGTGCGCGCGCGTGTCTGTGTGTGTACTGCCGGCAGGGATGGGCAGAGGGATAATCCTGGCGGTCTGTCTGAGAAGAACAGTGGGCTCAGCTTCCACTTGCATTGCGTCACACACACATGAAAAAAGAGGATTAATTTTAAACGAATTTAGAGTATAAAAAACATACGTAGCCTTACAGCAAATGATCTTAAATTAACCGTCAGTTCACCCAACGGCAAGACATTCATCGTAGCACCCGCCGACCATATATCCTCGCAACACCGCCCAGACCGACAGATGTGCTGCGGACGCCTGCTTCGCTTCCAGCTGCTTGATTTAACGCACACTCTCCCCGCATGCAGGCGAAATGTATGTGCAGCAGCAGCAGCAGCAACCCCTGGGTGGCATTATCGCCCTTGGTGGGGGGAAAAAGTATCCCATCCCATCCCTAACACCCACCGTCGAGTGCGAGAGAGTGAGAGAGAGCAGCTGCGACGATGCCGCCTCCCGCGGCGCTCTTTTGCTCGCTTGGGTGGGATGGGGATGGGGGTTGTTTGTTCGTGTTCGCCGGCACCAACCACCATCATCATCAACGCAGTCATCGTGGCCGTCGCCCACCATGGCCCTGCTGCTGGCATGTGTGCGTGTGTGTATTTCGCAGGGAAACGATCTCATTCCTTCACCCTCAACACCCTCCGAGGGTCGCCGGCGGCTCGCTGTTCTGTGTGGGAAAGGGTTTCTCTTTTCTGCCGTTGCCTCGGCGTGCTGGCGTGCAAATGCGCGTCCGTCCAGCCCAACCAGGAGGAGGCGGGCGCGTGTGTGTGTGTTGGTGGAAGATTCACTTTCCGATGCGCGTTGATGCAAGCGAAGGTTGCTTTGATGGGATAATAGGTTTTATTAAAACTGTCACCTTATTCAATCATCAGGCATCATCATGCCAATAATACACCCAAAAGTATGCAATCTGCACTACACGAGCGGTTTATGAATGCGGTGGAAATGCTTTATAAGACAGTTTAATAAGCATTTCCCGCTTGGAGATATTTTACAATGATTTCTTAGTAAAAAAATGAAATAGCGCACTTGCGTTGTCGACATTTGATTAAACTTTTAAATAAAAAATAATATTTTTAATGTCATTTTTTTAGATTAAAACATAATAAAAATACAAAAGAAAAATAATAAAACTCAACCTAGCATCACCCCAATCCACGCCCAGCAACTTTTCAATCCGCCCCGTTTCCGCTTGGAGCCTGCAATAAATAAAAGGGGGTTGATCCACGCACAACTCCCTTTTTTCGCATGCTCCCTTCGCGCTTTGACGTACGCATGTGTGCATGTGTGTGTGAGAGAGCGTGTATCTTTCGATGATGATGATGCTGATGGTGGTGGTGGTGGTGTGTGGGGGGTGGGTGGTTTGCGTTGGTTGAGAATCGCCGCGTCTTCGGCGCCGGCGTTGGCCGACGACGACATCATCATCGTCATCGACCGTCGTCGTCCGGGCCGGGTGGTGGGTTCCGTCGGCTCGCGTTCTTCATCTGGCTCACACTATCGTTCGATCGGTTCGGAGGTGCGGATGGAGAAGTACGTAGTGCCGCCGTGTTGCTCGGTTTGCTCCGGAGAGTGTGTGTGGCTCTTTTTTTCGTTCATTCTTTCGTTCTTTCTGTTGTTTTGTCTTTTAATTTCCCACTTTGCTTCGCTCGCTCGCCTTCACTCGCCGCTGCGCGTGTAATTTCGGTGGTCGCTTCCGGTGGGAGGGTGGTTTGTGTTTTATTTTAGCCAGGACTTGGCGCTTCTTTGCGCGCACCGTGCGGAACGGGCGGTTAGCACGAGTTTGTGTGCGTGCGTGTGTGCGTCTGTGTGTGCGTGAAGAAGTTGCACAAGGTTGCATTGTGCATGGGTAGAGACAGCTCCTTTTCTCCACAAAAGTGAGCCTGCAGAGGTTGGGAGACGGTTCAGGCAGAATTGTGATGTGCAGTTGCGTGCGTGTAGCGAAGGTCAAACGGGAAGCATATTGTGCGCGTGTTGCGTATGATGGCTACACGGTTTAAATGCCTGCCGAACACTGAAGATTGTGAGAACAATTCTATTTCACTTGATGCGCGATCAGACGCCGAAGAAAGCAAGTTTTGTTTCGTTCATCTGGATTGGATGGCGGCTGGATTAGAACTCGAGCCGCGCGGTGTCCTGGTGCGCCGAGCGCTGCCTTTACCTCGTGCTCCACGAAGCAAGCCTCGCCGTCAGCAGCTGAAACACGTTCCTCTTGTGCTCTTTCCACACCTCACCAGTGCACGCTCATTATCGATTTTCTTTGTTGACTTGGTTCGTCCACGATGGGAGCATTATTTCTCAAGACAGTCCGCGCGTCCGCGCGATATCCGGTGTCTCGTCCTATTCCCCGACTCCGCTGAAAAAGAAGCGGGTCGCCAATAAGTGTGCAAAAACGCCATTCAAAAGCGAACGCATATGGTGGGTGGAACGGGCGACGAGGGGTGGTTTTGGAAAAATATATTGAATCGCCTCACCCACCCACCCACGAGCACGGCCCACCCAACAGCCCACCCACATCATGCCCATCATCATCACGGCCCACGGGAGTTGCATACGATTTCCCTGCAGCAAGCAAGCAAGGAAGAAGACGCGGGCCCAAAGGGCGACAAGTGTGCATGTATGTGTGTGTTGGTGTTGGTGTGTTTGCATCCAGCGGTGAGCAGCAGGGCAGCATTTCTCCATCAGCGACGCCCGCACACATGCATCCAGTTCGTTTGCGATGCGAGATGCGATTCCTTTCTCTACTCCTACGCGCGTGCACACACACGCGCGTTGGGGAACTGAAGTGACCACGGGGTGTACACGGTCAGAGCTTCAACCATCCCAACCCCGAATAGTGAGAGTTAGAGGGTCTTGTTTTCCGTTCTCTCTGTCACACACGGCTACCGGGGCAATCTGTGTGTGGGCGTTGCAATTAAGCATCGCCTGCTGCTGGTGGTGGTCCGTGCATCATCATTCCGGAAGGGCCATCCGGCTGATTTACATCCCCGTTTGGTGTCCCGGGCTATTGGGCACGTGTTTTTTCTGTTTGTTTGTCAGTTCGACGTTCCCCGGGGAGAGTAGCGCCCGCCCGAATGTTGTGTCGCTGTGTTAGTGTCCCAGAGTCGCCCCATCCCCCTGGATGAAAGCGGGCGGAGGACGACAGTGTGTGGAAAATGTGCGCGCGCACCCATCATTTCCACAGCACTCCACCCTGTGGTGTGTGTCCTGGTGTGTCGGAGGGAGATGAACTGCAACGCAGGGCTCATACATATCGGGTTTTGGACGTACCACGGGTGTTGGTACAGTTATTGTCCAACTGGGAAACAGGTGCGCCAAAGGCGACTTTGTTGTCCACTAGCAAGGGTCTCTAGGCAGGCGAAGGAATGCACGATGGATATTTAACAGTGCTATAGCCTGGACATAAGACATTAGTTGGCATCTTTCATTCAGGGTTTGAAATATCTAAGAAAATCTCAAGTATCACACTTGCATCCTTAGCACCATTTCGATATCCTGATGTCCAAACAGGTCTTGAGAGAATCGGATAGCTGTTGGACGCAATTCTGGATTTAAGATAAGGAGCCTTCTACCCAGAATAAATCTACAATTTGTTCGCATCAACGTTGGATCCATATTTTTGATAGGAATGTAATTTCAATAGACAGATTCGATCCTGAAGTCTTGGTATTGTTAGGGACACAATGCCCATACAAGTAATTGTCCTAGACTTGTTGGAAATATCATGGAGCACCGCTTACGCCAAGATTCTTGACATTGCCTCGTGAAAATCCCAAGTATTAAACTAGAACTATGTCAAGTTTAAAATTCCGTAACACTTGTTGGTATCAAGCTTATATCCTCAAGACAACTCTTATGCCCACCGGACACTGAACGGTAGAACCGGATGAACTTGAAAACACGTCCACGCCTTCGTCTCATGGGGCGTTTTCTTCACGTGACCTTCCTCAGGGACACGCAGTATCCGCGATTCTACCGTCCATTTCAAAGTCCTTATTACATAGAAACTAGCATAACATTGCTTACTAAACAATGTCTATTAAAACGAGATTCAGATCAAATCGCGGCCAAACGCGCACGCACGTCCGGAACGGAGCTTCCGCTTTGCTTCGCCGAAAACTCGCATCATTCGCGTTGTCATCATCCCAAACGCGCGCTGGGCTGGTGCTCCCGAAGTGGGTGGATGAGTTTGTTTCACCCCACTTACCCTCACCAACGGCCACGCTGCGCTATAGCTGCGCCCCACCAACAACGACGTGATGGGGAGTTGCGAAAAAGTTATGAATGAAACACAGCGTTCAGCTGCCACCCTCCACCACCCACCACCACGGCAAGCATCGGATCTCCGTGGAATCTCCGTTCTTGTTCGCCTCTTTTTTCCGTCTCTCTTTTTTTCTCGACTGAAGCGAATCGGTGTCCGGGTGGCGTTTTGGGAGCGGTGGAATTCGGTTCCCTGCACCCCGAATCCCAGCAGTGTGGGTGGGAAATGATGATGGGTGGTGAATTTTACGCCGGAACAACCCGGCGGAGGGGTGGGGACGTGGGTGGTGGAATTAAAGCCACGAGAGAAAGCACGCTGTGGGTGGATTGTGGGCCGCTTTTTCCGAGAACGTGCGGCAGCGACGGTGAAAAGCACGTGGAAGGTTTATTTTTGCACCCTCCACGCCCAATTCGAGCGGGGTGGAGGCCCAGAGCCGAAGTGGTTGACATTGAAATAATATGCCGGCTCGTGAATGAGGAAAGTGCGACATTTTGGCGCGGTTTTTGCGATCGTTCTGAACGGATGCCAATCATCGGCATCGGGGGGGGAAGTTGATTGGGTCGTTGGACGTTTGGATGCTTTTGGTTTTCCAACGCTAATCTTTCTCTCTTTTTCACTATCCTCTTGCAGAGCGTCTTCCGTGGACTGGTCTAGTCCGCGATGACCACTCTCCTGCCGACGTCTCAATCCACCGGGGTTGAGGCGTACGAGGACATGTTCAAGGAGATCACCCGGAAGCTGTACGGCGACGAGTCGGCCCACGGACTCTACCCGCACAACACACAGGTGGCGCAGCTCGCGCCGGGTGCTCCAACAGCGCCGCCCGAAGGTGGCGAGCGTTCCTTCACGACGCTCACCCAGATCGGCTACGAAACGACCACCGTCGGGCCGACGAGTCAGCCGTCGTCCTCAGCTTCCCAGCAGCAGCAGCAGCAGCAACAGCAGCAAGAGCACATAACGACCGCATTCGGGCTAGCTGCACTGATGCAGAATGGGTTTCCCCCACCGGGTGCTATCCTGAATCCGGTCAACTTTCCAAGCGCGAGCAAAACGCCTACAAGTGAGTTCCTACTAGGTACACGATCGATAGATCGCAGTGTCGTACGCTTGGACGTGAGATATGCCACACGATGGTTTTGGAGCGCTTTTTTCAAATAAACCTCTCTCTCTTATCAGATATATCTATTCCGTCGACAGATGATCGCTGGCAGTCGCAGCAGCAGCAGCAGCAGCATCAAGCAACCGATGAGTCCTGGAGCGGCGGTGGCAAGCACTCATCACCGTCGGCCTCAGGCTACGGTGGCAAATCGTACAAGAAACCAAAAACGGAACCCCAGGACTCGACCACGTCGCCGACCGGGCTCAACATTCCCAGCACGGTGGACAGGGCGGGCAAGGCCGGTGGTAGCGGTGGTAGCTATGCCAGCGCCGCCACCTCACCGACCGGCTCGGGCGTCATCAAGCGGTACAGCTGCACGAGCTGCCCGTACACGACGGACCGGCGTGATCTGTTCACGCGCCACGAAAACATCCACAAGGACGAGAAACCCTTCCAGTGTTACGCGTGCCTGAAGCCGTTCAACCGGGCCGACCACGTGAAGAAGCACTTCCTGCGGATGCACCGCGAGCTGGAGTACGACATAGCGAAAACGCGCCGCCATCCGCCGGGTGGGGGCGGATCCGCGGGCGCCAAGGGCTCGTACTACGGCGGCGGAAGTACGCTGTCCGCGAACGTTGGATCGCTGGCCGCGGGCAGCAGCACCAGCGGTGCCGGCAGCAGCAGCAGCAGCAGCAGTGCCAGCAGCAATGTGACGACGGCGATGTCACTGGCCCAGATGCAGCTGAACATCCCGTCCGGAAACTTCGGTGGTGCGGCTGCTGCGGCGACGCTAACCGTTCCGGCACACGCGCTGGAGAGTGGCAGCGGGGCACTGAACGGTTCACTCACTCACGCTAGCCATCTGCTGCAGCTGCAAACTCATCACCACCTGCAGCAACACCACCAGCAGCAGCAGCACCAGCACCAGCAGCACCAGCAACAGCTACAACAGGCACACGCCAACCTGCACGCCGCATCCCATCTCGCAGCGATTTCGATCAAACAAGAGAAAGGATCCGGACCGGTACCCTCGACGCCGGGTAGTCTCAACACCTCCGCCAACTCGTCCGGCGGTTCACCGGACGAGAAGGCGTACGTGAAGAAAATCAAAGGCGAAAAGAAGTTCGCCTGCACCTACTGTCCATGGGCGGGTAAGTTATCGGACGACTATCCCGTGGGAAATTATACTAACGGGGTGTTGCGCTCTCTATCCCTCTCCCCCGGTGCCAGGTGCCGACAACTGGGGACTCAAGCGTCATCTCAACACGCACACGAAACCGTACGTGTGTCTGCTGTGCGACTACAAAGCGGCCCGCTCGGAGCGGTTGGCGACGCACGTCCTGAAGGTGCACAACAAGAAGGCCTGCAGCAAGTGCAGCTTCTTTGCCGAGGATCAGGCACACCTGGACGCGCACCAGCAGGAAGCACAGTAAGTATGGCGAAAACCGCCACATCACCGCATGCCTCTAACCATGATGTATCTAACCCGTTTACCAAAAGTCCGCACGACACTCCGAAAGCGGGCAAAGGCACCACCGGTGGTTCCAATAGTAGTAGTGGTGGTGGTGGTGGTGGCCCTGCGTCCTCGGTCCATCATGCTACCGGTGGAGCTGCACCGGGCAGCGTCGGCAGCACGAACGGCAACAACGTCCTGCGCAATTTGGGTAATGCATTTACGTCGAACACTTTGCCCACCAACATTCCGACCAGTGGGAATGGCTTTGGGTGAGAGACTACAAACCACTGTTCTGTTCCGTTCCGTTTCGCCCCCAACGATTCTGTTCTGGCCCTCTTTCCGTCTCCCGGGGAATGTGGGTTCTTCGTTTTTGTTCGTTGCACGATTCCCTGGGTTGTTTTTTTCTTTTATTATCATTTTTTACGTTGGTCCAGCACCACATTTCAAATTGCTCCAAAACCGTTTCGTTGGAATGGTTCCCTAGTTTCTTTTGTTTTTCGCAAACGAATCAAAAGCGTAACCGCTCTAGGGAGCTGAATACTACTAAATGTCCCTTTTTGAAATCTCTCGCACGGTCCGCACAACAGTCACGGCACACCGAATGGCCAGTATCATTCCGCTCACGTCCATCACGCGGCCACCGGTAACGTACTGACGAACAGTAACGCTGCCAATCTGATCGATACGATCAACCAGCACGTCCTGGCGTCGGCCACCGTCGGTCAGAACGGCGTAGGACAGCCGAACGGCTCGGGAACGGGTTCGCTGGCACAGCAGCAGCAACAACAACAGCAACACCACCAGCAACAACAGTGGATCGCAACCAGAACGCACCGGAAGCGTGGCCCGGAGCTGCTCTACAGCTACCTAGAGGCGGACGGAAGTGACTCCGGCGACTTTGCACGGTACGGAGCGCGTTCCGTTCAGTTATCCACCGTTTTGTTTGTGCTTCTCATGAGTTGTGGGTTCGTTTGTTCATCAGGGTTTCTATTTTGCTTCATCGTTTACGGGTGCTTGCTCATTTTCCATTCGGTTTTTTTTTTTGTTTTTTAGTTGATTGTTAATAGTTATGCTTTAGTTGTATAGTCTTATCAAAACGTTTCTTCTGTTTTATCACTCTCTCTCTCTCTATACCTGTAGCCTTTTACACATGCAAGCAGTCGGACGAAACAAAGCTTCAGTGACGCAGGATTTTCGTAATGCGGGAGGCGGAGAAAACGGCGGTATGAATAATGGTGCTGACGCCGGCGACAGTGCCAGCGCAGCGACGATGCCCTACTCGTACAGCAGTATGGCGGCAGCGATCGAGAGACAGATGAAGAGGAGCCAGCACAGCCAAGCCACCGACCTGGTCGTGGCCGGTGGTGCCGGTCAGGGCAAACTTCCCGACAACGTGAACCTTTCCCTCGCTTCGCTCTTCGGTGGCGATCAGCTATCGTTCCTGCAGCTGTTGGCGACGGCCGCCGTGGCCCACCAGCAGCTGCAGCTGCAGACGGGCCAGCAGCAACAGCAGACCTACCATCATCATCACCACCAGCAACAGCAGCCGAAGAAACAACAGCCAGCGAAACCATCCAAAGCAGCAGCAGTGGACCACCATCCCGTCGGTGCATCGAATGGCGGCCGCTACGGCACGATGGTTTCGTCGCCTCCCGCAACATCCACAAACCACCACCAGCAACAATCGCAGCGAACAGCAGCAGCAGCAACAGCAGCAGTAAGCACCACCAGCACCACGAACAGCCCACAGCATAGTACAAATGGCACGCCCAGCAATGGCGTTATCGTTCCCATCGACCCCAACTACCAACTGTCGCCCCAGCCGCTAGCGCTCGATGCCGGCAGCATGAAGAAACGCCGCATGAACGCATCATCAAGCGACAAGGAAAACTACGTCCACCGGAACGGCAGCAACACAGCACAGCAGCTGCAGCAGCAGCAACAGCAACAGCAGCAACAGCAGCAGCTACAGTGCAACGGCAGCACGGCGAGTTCCCTCGTGAACGGTGGAACGGTCGATAAACATGCGGCTAGTAAAATTGGCCATAATCATCACCATCATCACCACCACAACAATAACAATAGTAGCACTAGTAATAAGAATATAAACGATATTTTTGATAAAGTGTACAAAAAGCCGCAAAACTCATTCAACACCGCGAAGCATCCAAGCCACAACCCGCAGCAACAGCAGCAGTTCCACGCTCCACCGCCCGCTCATTCGCTGAGTTCGATCCTTCGTACCGCTCCGCCGTCGGCCGTGGAGGAGGACAACCGGCGGGACGCCGCCGCATCCCGGCTCGTAGACGCCCAAGAACAGGCCGAGAAGTTTTCGCTCGCCGAGTTCCTCAAGAACCACACGGAGGTGTCCATCAGCACCGTCGGGGGAAAGGGTGCGGAAGAGACGAAAGAAAGCGATCGCAAGGCGGATGACTCGCTGGACGCGCACGTCCAGTCGGACGGTGAGAAAAATCCCCGCAAACGGTACCAACCGCATCGCATTGAAGATAAGATTGAGCGGCAAACGGAAGCAGCAGCGCCATCTTTGCTTCCGGCAAACTATTCGATCGCAAAAGCGGACGAGTTGGATCAGGCCATCGATCTCAAGGTCGCAAAAGTCGTCGTCCCGACCGTGGACCCGGTGGTGGACGTTGGTAAAGACAGTCGCCTGGCGGACATTCGCGACAAGCACATGATCAAGCTGATCACGAACCGGCGCTGCTGTCGTATCTGCAAAAATCAGGGCCTGCTGGATCATCTGGACAACTCGCACTACCACAGCAAAATTTCGCTCATTCTCCACACGCGCTGGCGCCACCGTGGCTCGGATGGATCGTCCATGGCCCCGATGCAGTGCCGCCAGTGTGGCAACCTCTTCACGCAGCGCTACAAGCTGGCTCTGCACCAGCGGCTGACGAAGCATGCCGGTGTGCTGGTGAAAAGACAGCAGCGGAAACCGGCACGGCGCGGGGCTACAAACGGTGGCCGCAAACCATCGCACGCAAGAGGCGCGAACGAGCGAACGAACGGAAGCAGTAAGCGGAAGCAGCGCAAACGGAAACCACGCAGCCGGTGCTTTACCGCGCGCCGTAAGAAGTAGACGTCCCTACGGGCGGGAGCAGAGTCTCTTGTACAAATCATCCATTCGTTCCTAGGTTAATGAGCACTTGCCTCCCGATTTGCCATTTTTTTGTACAAAATTGCCCGCAGACAGAACCGCACGAGCAGAACTTTACTTTCACGTTACGTTGATTCAGAGAGAGAGAGAGAGAGAGAGAGAGAGAGAGAGAGGGGGGGGGGAGGGGGAGGGAAACTTCAGCCATATTGTGTATAACGGGAAGGAGTAAGTATTAGTTGATTACAATTAGGTACGTTTTCTGGAACTTGTGAAGAGTTAATGTATTAAGGAACTGAACAGCATGGAACACGAAACTGCACATCTTCTAAAGATCGTTATGTGTTTCATGCAAAACGGAGAATTATTAGTGTTAAATGAGGGATGAACGAGTAAGAATTTCTGCAATTCTTCATCAACCAAAACGACGAAAATCAACAGCAGCTAGGTTTAGGAACGGTCGATAGTCGTTTATTTTTCTTTTCAACTTATTTACCATCTCGAATTTTCTTGTGGAGGATTGCATCTTACTTCAAGTGAAGGCGAGTCTCTCGACATAACCACATGTTCAGCATTTTACGTCAACACATAAGGACCGGCAGGGATATTTTATCGTTTGATATTTTTCTTCATTTCTTCTTAATTTCTGAGATTTTGGCGAGATCGTGCTCGGTTTGTGGCAGGAAACAGTTTTCCAGGCAGTTGCCCTTCACGGATCGATTCGAACAGAAGCCACAATAGGTAGTTATAAAAGAACTCGAAAACAATCGTACTACACAGAGCATCCAATTAATACTACGACGATCCGAATTCTTTTCCAGCAAAGTGTGTAAGTGAATAAAAAGTCAGGAATAAAAATTTGAAAACAGTATAAATACAAAAACCGAAACACTGTTTCCCTTTGTTTCCGCCGCCGAATCACCCTGTGCGTGAAAGTTTTCAGAACTGTCAAAGTTCGATGAACGAACAAAAAAGACCCAAACAGGGTGGCTCCAAAGGGCACAGACATATCGGGCCGAAGAAGCAATAAGAAAGAAAAAAAAAACAATCGAACCGCTGCTAAACAACAGAGAGCGAAGAGGAGAAGTGTTTTATTTCGCGCACTTCCTGTCCCTCTAGAAGGGAGCAATAATTATAGCACGGGAAAAGGATTGCGGTGCCAGAAACAACCTGTGCACGGGATCGGCGCGGACCGAATGTAATTTCACCTGCGACCATCGTCATCGTCGTCAGCTGCACTTGACACGGTCGGAAGAAAAAGTGTGTTTGGAAGAGTCTTTGTTGTGTTGTGAGATTCGAGTTGCTTCCGGACTGTAACTAGCGCGCTACTTTTGATACTACTCTGTGCGGCACTGTGATTCCGGAGCGGAATTGATAACGCAGCAGTGAGTCGTTCCAGCTCCAGAAACACCCCGAGATAGAACTGTCCGAATTCAGCCCCTCCAGCCACCTACCATGTTCAGCTTCGACGGTGAGTTCCGGCGTCGTCCGCAGCAAAACCTCGGCGGAGCCTCACTAAAAACGGACCGCCTGACCACGATCCGGAAAGCACAGCAGGAGCGCCAGAAGCGTGAGGAAGCTCGCCGACATCAGTGCGGTGCTGTGGTGATTCAGTCCGCCGTCCGTAGCTTCATCCAGCGGCAGCACACAAAGCAGCGGGAGCGGGACAAGTTCGACCAGCACCGGAAGGTGAACGGTGGCGTTCGGCACGGGCAGGATCTGGAGTATTACTGCAGACGAATCATCTTTTTCTACCAACACCGTACCGCGCAGGATGGGGATCGATTGGTGAGACGTGGGACAGCGTACTCTTCGTTAAACGTTTGCTTAAAGCTTGGTTCTTTATACGCTGCTCTTTCAGATCTTTCTCTGTCAGTATATGATAAAAAATCCCGGTGCAGTGTTTCAGCTGGTGGATCGGGATCCAATCTGGACGTATCGCGTCAAGCGCTTGCTTGGACTGTGTCTGGGACAAATACTCGTCCCGGAATGTTCACCGGTAATGCGTGCAATGCGTTTTTCGGTGAAAAAACAATGCCTGACCGTTCTCTTCTCTTTCCAGACCATCCCGATGCGCATGCTAGAGATCTATTCGTCCGACACGTACATCAGGAAACACACCCCACCGACCGGGACGGACCAGCAGCAGTACATCCAGCGCTATCTCGTCACCGTCTACCGCCACCTCATCGAGCATCGCTACTTCTCCGTCGTCCGGCAGCTCATCGAAGAAAAGATACCGCCGATCGACGAGGATTCATCCACGCTGGCGCACCCCATTGCAGACGCCCTGTTCGATATGCTGTTGCGGCCGCTACAGCTCATCCAGCCGGAGGCGCGGGACCCGCTCAGTCAGCAGATACTGCAGTCCTTCACCTTCAACGTGCTTTCGCCGGCCCTCTCCGACCAGGTGCGACATTTCGTGCTACCGGCGTTGGGCGAAAGGAAGGACTTTCCCTACTGGACGCTGGTGCGGTGCATCGCCGACGAGTACCAGGGACAGTTGGACTATCGGAACGCGATACTGGTGGACCTGACGGACGATACGATGAGTGGGGGTGTGACGCGGTCCGGCGGTACACCGAAGAAGGCACGCAAGGATCAGTCGCAGGACGAACGGTTACGGTTGACCAGTTCGTTGCTGTACGCGCTGATGAAGCTGGACGAACGGCATCTCGATGGTGAGTGGTTGATGCAGTTTTTGTTGCGTCAGTATACATTCAGCTTCTCTTCCAGCTAGGGAAGGGTCAGAAGATTGGTCAGAGCTTCTTAAAAGCTTCTTTATCATGTAGGGCTATAACAATCTCTCCCTCTCTCTCTCTCTATCTTTCTCAACCCTACCAGAAACAACGAACACGAAAGAACAGTTCAGCGCCTACCTCAAAGTGGTCGCCTCTATGGTGGACAACATTACCAAGCTACCTCGGAAGACGATCCGTTCATCGATCAACCGGCCACTGGACGATTCGAGCGATTCGGACTCGGACGGTGAGGATAGTCCCACGTTCAGTCCGCGGGAAGCCGCCCTGCTGCACACGATCATTGCGATGCTGAACGAACGGCGTCGGGTGACGTTTATCGTACGCATGATCGACAGCGTGCTTGATGAGACCGTGGTTGTGCAGAACCTGTGCCAGGTATGCCACCAGCTGATGACGTACAACCGGATGGCTGTGTACGAGTACAAGCTGCTGTATATGCTCGCCTCCAAGCCGATGATCATCCGGGGGTTGTGGTACACGCTGACCGCCGCACACACGACCGGCCAGATGTTTAGCTCACCGATCGTGCTGCTCTCGAAGGGCATCAATATTTGTAAGTACAGAGGAGCTCGCTTTTTGGAAAGGGCTGGAGAAGCCTGCCAGTACTAACCTGTGGTTTTCCTGTTACAGCGAAGGAAGAATCCGATCGTATCATTCCGATACTGGCCTCGTTCTGTGCGCTGTTCGGTCGCCTGATAGCCTCACTGCACGATGGCGAGTTCGTACAAGAAAATGTGCTGCCCGGTACGGTCAGCAGCATCATGCCGTTCAGCATACCGGAGCTGATCCCGCTCAGCACGACGCTGAAGGAAATCTCGCTCGGCCTGGTCGAGCTCGCGTTCCCCGAAACGCGCTCCAATCTGCACGAAAACTATCGCACGATGATATCCTCACTGAGCGGGGGTGAAGCGCGCGCGGGCTTCGGTGCACCGGCACGACGCTCCGAACGGCATCAGCAACAGGAACAGATGGCTCGTCAAGTATGGCCCCACCTGCTGAAGGTGTGTGTGTCGCTGCTCCGCCAGATCCATACGCGCGATCTGCGCCGCTGCTTCTGCCCCGAGGGACACTGGACGGCGCAGAACCTGAACCTGCCGCTCGACAAACCCACCGATCTGCATCTGTCGCGCGGTTCCCGGCGCGGTCCGCGTCCATTCCAGCCGATACGGGACTTCACGCGGGAAGATATTGAGGACGGGCCGCCGCTTTCGACCAAGCAGATCCGGTCGATCACGATCCTGCGCGAGATTCCGTTCGTGGTGCCGTTCAATACGCGCGTCGGCGTGTTCCAGGGCCTGGTGGCGGCCGATAAGCTGCGGGCGCAGGGTGAACTGCAGGGGTTTCTGCAGGGACCGTCGATACATCTCACCGTGCGAAGATCCCATCTGTACGAGGACGCGTTCGATAAGCTCAGTCCGACGAACGGTGCGTTTGAGTCCCATTTTTTCGGACTCTCTTAATTATATACCATTCATTTTATATTTATCGGCTTTCATATGTAAAAATGGTGGTTTGTTGGTGGTTGATTTTGATTCACTTATCTACTAACCCTTGATCATGTTTCTCCCATGAACTTTAGAACCAGATCTAAGACCGAAATTTCGAATCGAAATGGTCAACTCGGTGGGGCTGCGTGAGGCCGGCATCGACGGTGGCGGTGTCTTCCGAGAGTTTCTCTCCGAGCTGATCAAGCTAGCGTTCGATCCACATCGCGGATTTTTCATGTAAGATGCGAAAATACGGATTTTCCCCGTGCCAATTAGGTTTACTACCTTTCTGTCTATTGTGCGCACAGGATAACGAAAGATAACATGCTCTATCCGAACCCGAGCGTCGGCAAGATAGTGGAGGACTTCCAGCGCCACTACTACTTCATCGGGCGCATCCTCGGCAAGGCGCTATACGAAAATCTGCTCGTCGAGCTGCCGCTGGCGGAGTTTTTCCTCTCGAAGCTGGCCGGCAAACACTCGGACGTGGACGTGCACCAGCTGGCCTCGCTGGATCCCGTACTGTACAGAAACTTAATGTCGCTGAAGGCGTACGAAGGTGACGTGGCGGATTTAGGGTTAGATTTTACTATCGTCTGTGATGCGCTAGGAGAAACGAGGGTAAGTAGGCTTTTGAGCGGTTGGGTTATTGTGAAAATTTCCAACCAATGTTCGATGTTCCGCCAGGTGGAAGAACTAAAACCGAACGGTGCCAACATCATCGTCAACTCGTCGAACCGTATCGAGTACATCCAGCTGATGGCGGACTTTAAGCTGAACCAGCAGATCCGCGCCCAGTGTGCCGCATTCCGACAGGGCCTGGCGAACGTCCTGCCGATCGAGTGGCTGTACATGTTCAGCAACAAGGAGCTGCAGGTGCTGATTTCCGGTGCTGAAATTCCCGTCGACGTGCACGACCTCCGGCAGCACACACGCTACGGTGGCGATTTCACCCTCGAGCACCACACGATCCAGCTGTTCTGGAAGGTGGTGGAACAGTTCGACGACATCCAGCGGCGCCTGCTGCTGAAGTTCGTCACGAGCTGTTCGCGACCGCCGCTGCTCGGCTTCAAGGATCTCGACCCACCGTTCTACATTCAGAACGCGGGCGACACCGACCGGCTACCGTCGGCCAGCACGTGTATGAATCTGCTGAAGCTGCCTGCATTCGAGGAAGAGGACGTGCTGCGCGAGAAGCTGCTGTACGCGATTCAGAGCGGGGCCGGATTTGAGCTGAGTTAAGATTGTGCTGCCGTGTGGTAAATGGGGCAACCGGTTCTTATGAAAGTAAGCTTATACATTGCGGGAGAAGTGCAGCACCCGTGTTTTGCGTGTAGGTGTGAACAAATATATAATACGAATGGATGAATGAAATATAGATTGTCAGCCGAGGGATAGCGAGATATATATCAATATAGATTTATTTGATTTTTTCACACTCTCGAACATAAGTTCCTAACGTTAAGGGTTGTTTCTGCATTCCTGCAGTCTCTACCGGGCGTCGAAGACGATCACTGTATGGTGAAGAAAAGGTATTTCATTTTAGCTTATTGCATTATTCACAGGTGTCCCACTATCAATGTACGCCACTGTACATCCCGCCGGCTCGCTGGAACGGTTAACTTACGTCGCTTTGTACGCTTCTTGTACATAATACGATAACCACACTCCCGGCAACGGATCGGATCTCTCGGGCGCATTTCATTCTCGTGGTGGCATTCTAGAACACAGTAAAACGCATTAGTTTCGACCGTCGTAGAAGCGAGCCGACTCGAGAAGGGAACCCTTACCTCCGCACACGTAAATCATCGCCGTCTTCAGCACGGTATCTTTCGAGCTGGGTTCCGACATGGTGCAGGATTATAACGAACCTTAAATCATGCGTAAAATACACTTAAAACGCACTGAAATCAACGCCGAAATAACTATTCCGCGGTGTGCTTTTCCGTGCCGTGCGCGCGTGTGTGAGCAACCAAAACAAAGCCGAAAACAAAGCGTGCCGTCAAACGTGACGTTTGTGAGCTGTCAGTATTTGTTTTAGGTTTTCAAGAAAACCGTTTTTTCTCAACCAATCGGCTTTATGATTAACTTGAAGTTTTTTTTAGTTCTAGTTAATTACTGACCCCTTTCTCTTTCTCAAAGTACTCAAAAAGTTTTTATTTCATACTCTACATAATCAAGAAGGATGAAGATGGGATTATCTAAGTAAAAATAGACTATTAAGGCCCTGTCTGTCAGGTTTGAAAGGAACATTTCAAAGAAAGGACATGAGTTACAGGATGTTCCCTGAAGATCCACACGCTGAATAGTCATCTTACGTAAACGAATTAGAATGTTAGAAAAACGTTCGTTTATTAGTTTTTAACCAAACTGAGGAAACGGTGCAGTTGTTTACATGATTTCATTTAACGTGTGTGTCATCGAATTCAATTCCCATTCACGATGTGTGTTCAAATGTTGTGAAATTCAAATAGCTTAACGAACGCGCCGCATTGCATCACTCTCATACGCTCATTTCGACGAAAATTCCCTTCGCTTCATCCCCATGCAGATCTCCCTTGCCGGGGAAGACGGAATGTGGCTTGCCCTCGGGATCGTACAGCTGCACCTGTTCTACCGTCAGCGAAGCGGATCGGTTGTAACGAACTTTCGCTTCCACCCGCGCAGCTTTCGTGGCTTTCGCGCCCTTCTTCTTTTCATGGGTCGCCGTTTCGTTCGGTGTGTTTGGCACCGCTCCGGAAACTACCTCCACGTCCATCAGCAGCATCTGTTCGAGCAGTGCGTTCATCACGCGAACGCAGTGCCCGTGGCCAACGCTGCTCGTCACCTCCACCAGTATATCCGTCGTCGTGGGCGAGATTTTCGTCTCGTCACAATTCGTGAGCGGTGGCAAGCTGATCACCTTCTCCTCGTCGCTCAGAAACGCGAACAGCTCCTTCGCCGTCAGCAGCGTGATGTACTTGTACACCCCCGAGTAGTTGTTGCGCTTCTTTTCCTTCCGCAGCAATTCCGCCTGATGGCGCAGGTCGGCATAATACTTTTCCGCCGTCACTTTGCCGTGAGCAGTGGCACCGAGTGCTGTGATTTCAATCTCACTGGGTGCGGCGGCATGATAACGAACCGCACCCTTCACTTTAGCCAGATCGTGTGTCGCGATCGTTGCCAGCTCACGCCGCCCGCACTCGTTATCGTGCAGGGCGTTTTGCAGTTGCAGAAACTTACGCATATTCGTCACGGGGAAGCCGCGAACGACGCAGAGGACGATATGCGGACGGGTGTTGCGTGCTTCCGATGTGAAGGATACCTTCGGCGTATTTTCCGACACTTTGCGAACGATTATTTTCAGCTGCACGTCTTCTGCCTGCTCCTCGAGGGATGGTTCGGGTGAGCTGTTAGCATGCTCCTCCTCGTTGGAAGCCCCTGCCGGGGAGGGTTTGTCTTGCTTCGGTGGTTGATAACCACTTTTTTCGACATAATCCAGCACCTGCTTGCTACGGCACTGATCTACCAGCTTCAGGAGGCGTTTGTCTTTCAGTGGATTACCTTTGAGGTTAATTTCTGTGAACGAAATGGGTACGAATAAGAAAAAGAAAACGGAAAAGGAGAGATCTTCTAACTTACCCTTCAATTTAACGCATTTGGTAATGTACTTTGGCACCTGTTCGATCTTGTTGTCCGCCACGTTCAGTACCCGCAGGATCTGTTGCTGTGTGAGCTCTTCCGGTAGGAGCACAATGTTGTTCTTCTCCAAATTAACCTGCAATTAAGCAATCGTTTTGAAATATTCTTCAAGAATCAAGCTATAATCTAACAACCCACCTCTGTTAAATGGTGAACCGCTCCACTGTAGAATCGTGGCACCTCGGTCAGCTCGTTCCCGGACAAATTACAGACGCTCAGCTTATCTAGCGTACTCAGGTCGACGGCCTTCAGCTGATTGAACGACAAATTCAGCGTGGTCAGCGAGTGCAGCTGCGCAAATTCCACCGGTAGCTCACACAACCTGTTGCCGGACAGGTCGAGCACCTTCAGCTCGGCCAGCTGCCCGATCGTTGCCGGTAGTTGTGCAATCCGGTTCCGGTACAGCAGCAGCGACTGCAGATGACTCAATCCGTCTATGCGTGGCGAAATCTGCTCCAGCGGGGTATCGTTTACGTCCAGCAGATTCAACGCGCTCAGCTCGTAGATGGCCTCCTCCAGCTTGCAACCATTGCCCTCGATCCGTTTGGCCACTTTCGCACCGGTTAGCTTAAGCTCGCGGCGATTTTCGCTCCGTACCGCGTCCACCTCGGGCCAGCACGCACTCGGCGGCGAGCTTTTGGTAGCTTTCTTGCTCATTATTTCCGTGCTAAATCGCGCAATAACTGAATTTGCCTATTCCGCGTCCCTTTTTATAATATGCGCGTTGCAGACGAAAAAAAAGTGTGTGTTTTCACTGTGGTGAAATGTTTTTTTTTCGCGGTACTGATTGACAGCTGCTATTGTTTACGAGAAGCTGGCGAAAGTGTTGCCAGATTGATTGGTATATTTTTATTTATTACTAAGAACTGACGAACAAAAAATTATACAACATAAATCATGAAAAACGTGATACGGCATTCTAATCTCTCGAATATTCCTGTAAATAATATTTCTTTCCGCATGTCATGAGAAATTAATTATAAAGCAATAAGTTGGCAACACTGCTTTTGCTGTCAAAACTCATGTTTTCTTCCGAAAGCCCATGTGCTAAGCGGACTGTTTATTAACTTCTCCACAATTTTCGTGGCTTATAAATTGAGTCCAAAAACCGCAAAAATAGTGTGCTGCTTTTAGTTGTTGCAGCAGTGAATCTGCATGAAAGCTTCCGCGTGTTAGTGACGGTGTGAACATACTATCTGCCTTTGCCAAAATGGGCAAAAAGAAGGCTAATCAGCTTGGCCGATCGCTGATCAAGGATCGCTTCGGTCAGGGCAATCGAAAAACAGTAGCCGATGGAAGCATGGTAAGTGATGCTACAAAACACCTTTCTCTTTGTGCTCACCTCTTTTCCCTTTTCCATCAAGCTCCACACAACCGAAGTGCAGGACGGGTACGACTGGGGTCGGCTGAACCTCCAGTCCGTCACGGAGGAATCCTCCTTCCAGGAGTTCCTGCGCACCGCCGAGCTAGCCGGTACCGAGTTCCAGGCAGAGAAGCTCAACATCTCCTACGTGAACCCCAAATCGAAGGTCGGCCTGCTGACGACGAACGAGCGCGTGGAAATCATCCGCAAGCAGGTGGACATGAAGGATCTGCTGAAAATCCCACGCCGTCCCAAGTGGACGAAGGAAACGACGGCGGAGGAGCTGGTGCTGGCGGAAAACGCTTCCTTTCTGGAGTGGCGTCGGGGGTTGGTGGCGCTCCAGGAGCAGGACGACATGCTGATGACGCCGTACGAGAAAAATCTCGACTTCTGGCGCCAGCTGTGGCGTGTGGTCGAGCGGAGCGACATCGTGGTACAGATCGTGGATGCTCGCAATCCGCTGCTGTTCCGCACGGAGGATCTAGAGAAGTACGTGAAGGAGGTGGATGCGAACAAGATGAACATGATACTGCTGAACAAGTCCGATTTCCTCACGGCCGAACAGCGCGTCTACTGGGCACGTTACTTCGATGAGCAGGGCGTGCGGGTTGCGTTCTATTCGGCGGTGCTGGCCGCTGAGGAAGCGAAGCGGGAGGAAGAGGAGGAAGAACCCTTTAACGATGATCTGCTGAGCGAAGAGGAACGCGAAGTTAAGGAGCGTTTGGACAGTCTGAAACTCTCTGTCGATAAGGCGGAAAAGACGCTGGAAAAGCTGGAGGAAAAAATAGAAGATTTCTCACGCGATGGCAGCGAGGAGACGGGCACGAAAAATAGTTCCAAGCTGCTCACGAACGCGGAGCTGATTTCACTCTTCAAAAACCTTCACCAGGCGGAACGTGTCACGAAAGGCATCGTGACGGTCGGGTTGGTCGGTTACCCGAACGTGGGCAAAAGCAGCACCATCAACGCCGTCTTCCTCGAGAAGAAAGTGTCCGTTTCGGCGACACCCGGCAAAACGAAACACTTCCAGACGCTGTACGTCGACAGTGAGCTGATGTTCTGCGACTGCCCCGGGCTGGTGATGCCGAGCTTCTGCATCACGAAGGCGGACATGATCCTGAACGGCATCCTTCCGATCGATCAGATGCGCGATCACGTGCCGCCCGTGAATCTACTCTGCACGCTCATACCACGGCACGTGCTGGAGGACACGTACGGGATAATGATCTCGAAACCGTTGGAGGGGGAGGATCCCAACCGACCGCCGCATTCCGAGGAGCTGCTGCTGGCGTTCGCGTACAATCGGGGCTTCATGACGGCGAACGGACAGCCGGATCAGTCGCGTGGCTCGCGGTACGTACTGAAGGATTACGTGAACGGGAAACTGCTGTTCTGCTACGCACCACCGGGGGTGGCGCAGGAGGAGTTCCATCTGTTTCCGGCCCGTCAGAAGGAAGAAACCGACATTAAGCTGCTCCCGCCGAGACAGCAGCGTGCGATGAAGGTGAGTCACGATGTCTTTCCTATTTGCCGTAGAGGCTTACCGAAGGTTATCTATGAACGATAACAGTTTCCGCTTTACTTTGATCTCAATCTGATTCGGAATATATATTCAGAGAGTTTCGATAATGTTTTTGTGATATTTGTGAGCTGGCGAAATTGTCGCAACATTAAATCGCTACACAATAACGTTTTGCTCCTTTTCTCGATCTCTCTGCTGCAGATGAACCTGAAGAAATCCAGCACGGACGTCGACGAACAGTTCTTCAAGGAACGTGCTTCCCACGGGCTCGTGAAGGGCCGTAGCGATTTCCCGAACGTACGACCGGTCGGTCCGCAGGCGACGGCACAAACACTGACCACGACCGAGGGCGTCATAGTGGCCGGTAAGCCGTGGAAGCACCAGAAGCGCGAGAAGCGCGAAAAGCTCCGGCGGAAGTACGCGTATCTGGATCAGCATTAAGTGGGAGCTTACCTTCGTTCTGTGTACATATTTAAGAATAAAACTTCCTATTCAACTCAACTTAAATGTGACACACCGGTTTTGCCTTTGTTGTTTGTATTATCAATCAATTCTTAATATTTTGAACAAACATAGGGACCTGTTGCGAAGGCTTCTACCATTTCGAAGATCTAATTAGCTATGCTATAGCTACGATCTATTTAGCTATGGTTACGGTTTCACAATCATCAGAGCCGGTAGGAGCGTTCAAAATTATCTCTTTCGTTTTAAATTCACGCATCATAAACAGACGATACAGAAAACAGAAAATCGGTCAAAGCTAAGTCAAAAATAAACAAACAATATATCGTGTTCCCACCGTCTTCTGTCCTTTCGATCGATGAGGTAGTGGCAGAACGTCGATCAAATGAGGGTAAACGTCTTTTTCGCATGCGAAACGGTCGACTGTTTGCTTGTCACATGAACAAATCGTAACCGTACTAGTAGAACTGAACGCAGTGCAGTACACTGCGCTGGCATTTGTTCTCGAAATCGTGCAGCAGCTCGTCAATATCGTTATCCAGATCTTCGCTTTGAGCCATCTGGAACAGAAGAGAAATGGAGAAATGTTTGAAAAATGAGCCGCACTTTATTACACGATATTTCAAACAGTTATGAAATAAATAAAGCTGGAACACGTGTATGAATTTAGGATAGTGAAATAATAAATTGAAAAGAAAATTCATTCGGTTATTAATTGGTTCTCTGTTGTGTTTTATTGCTGTGAAATGTAATTATCATATACAGAATCTTCCCAAACTTTGCTACTTACCATCGTTATCAAATCACAGATAAGAAACGCGCCAACGGTCGCTTCCTCGTGGTTGTCCTGTATGTCGATGTTGATCACGTGCACCGGCAGGTTGTAGGTCGGCGTTTTCGATTCCATAAACTCTATCACCTATTGAGATGGGTGTTCAACGTTGTATTACTATTCACTTTTCCCACTTTTGCAATGCTGGTTTCTGTGTTACCTGATCGTAAACTCGTTCCTCGCATGTGACCAACACGTCGAACCGTTCCGTGCAGAGCTGAAACTTCTCTGGGCATGATTTTATTCTCCGGTTACGATCGAGCATGTGTAGTAGTCCGTTCTGTGTGTAGCTAGTTTTGTGCATTAGCAGCGTGGTTAAGGAAAGTTTTGATTTATGCGACCGTCGTCCCACAACCCACAAAAATGAAGGAAAGATGCAATATAGCAGTTGAGACTCAAACGTTCGTGATGTGACGTAATTTTAAGCATTCCCAAGCGTTAAGATCAGTTTTTATGTTGTAAAAATTCTAATAAAATAGAGTCCATTTGAGTTCCGTTTTCAGCTTCAACCTGCCGTTACGGATGCAGCATACTTTTTTGGTGCGATTTACTTGAAACAAACACAAATATCTCTTTTTTCTTTTTTGGTACAACGTCATACACAGTCGTGCCTGCCGTCTCATGGGTTACTAGACTTATCTAAACCACCACAGCCGGGAAATCAGTCCTTGCTTGTTACAGTCGATACGAAAGTGGTTTTGTGCCCATGAAATCGCAAAAAAAGATCATGTAAAACATCAATTTGATTGTTGACGAGCTCTCATAACTCTCCCATCAAGCCCAACCACCTGCAAAGGTATCTAAAACCTCATTAGTAAACCCCGTTGCTCACGATGCTGGGTTGTTAAGGATACTATTGCTTGTCCTTCGCTGCCAGGTCGTTGTAGATGTCGTCGTACGTGGTACCGAATTCGTACACGTTCGGCTTGTCCGCCGCCGTTCCCGGCAGCTTCACCTTGTCGCCCGTACCGAACGATCGCACCTTGAAGCGCTTCTTGGACAGAAAGCCGTGTGCCTCCATCGATCGGTTCATGTTCGACGAACAGATCACGGCTATCGACAGCGGGCTGACGAACGGTTGAGTCATGGTGCTCGCCGGTTTCACTATCCTACAAGCTGAGACGATTTATTTGTTTACAGTTACAACAATAAATGGCTACAATCCGTCCTGCCGTGCGAATCTGTTTGCTACGTATACGCCACGTATCGGTGCGTTTGCTGTGTACCTTCCGCCTGAAATGGATGAGCAAAAACCAGTCGTGAGTATTGTGAATGCGTTTATTTTCCCAAAATTGATTTACGAACGGTAGTATACGCTATTTTTCAGGACTTTTTTCTTGTTTTGATCGTCACCATGCCCTTGCCGACAACAACAGAAATAATGCCACAAACAACAATGTTGACAGCTGTCAACGGGCGCCGTCGGAAATGTCATACGCGGCAGCTGAAACTTTGAAATTAATTTTTAGGATATTTACACTTGTAAATTAAGTTTAATTCGTTGCACAAAAGATTAAAATGGCTAAAAAGTTACGTCTGAAAACCGATAAAATTTGTGATACTTACTAATTTCAGCAGATTGTGTGAAATATATCTACCGATGTAACGGCTTTTATGACAGCACGAGCTATTTTGAATATTGTAAAGTGTCTTGTGTGTTGTGATATTTGTAGATGCAAAAATTTCTCCAAACTTACGTTAATTTCAATTTATTTCAGTTTAATTCAAACGCAAACTCTTGTCTAGGTGTTCTTAAAACAAATAATTGAAGATTTCTGCCAATTGTTCGCTGCCATGGTAAGTAAATCTTCACTCAGAACTGCTCCTTTAGTACCACGTAGAATGAATAGGACATTTTTAGCATCTACAACAGGAAAATGGCGATAATTTTCTGTGTTTATGTTTCATTACCAACATTCCTCACTTTTCCAAACTGAGCCACGTTAACGAATCGAAACTTTCCTGCCGTCACGCCAAGCGGCTTTTGCGATCGCTGCAACAGCAAACGCAGCTTCCGGCGCATGGACACGTTGAACTTATACCACTTGCAGTCGTACACGGCAAGTGCAACACCGAAACTCTGGAAATGGGGTCAAACAGTATAAGATGATTCCAAAGTTTTAATATTTCCGATTGTACAATGTACCTCTGTGGTAAGATCTGTACCGAAGTAACAGTAACCGTACGTTTCCACCGTCACCAAAATGATTTGCACACAAACGTTCGCCACGGTCGAGCTAAATCCCTGTTAAAGAATGCGTTTGGCAACAGTAAGTAGTGACAGAAATTTTGATGAAGAACACTAACTAACCGTCACAGCTATGTAGAGGATCAGGCTGCACCAGATCATCGTACACTGAATGAACTGAACGAAGAACACCCACCGAAACGTTGTTTCGAGCCGATAGACACAACTGTGTAGTAAACCATCGATTAGAGAATCTTTACTTGGACGGTTAAACCATGTTCTTACTCCAGTGCCCGTTGGTGCATGGAAATGATATCGTTCAGTTCGCGTTCAGCACATCCCTGCTCTACCCCAGCGAGACAGTGGACCCGGAGCGCCACCAGCTTCATCATGGCCGAGCAGTACTTGACATTGCTGAAGATGGTCAACAGTTTCGTGCCGCCGGTGAAGCCAAGCGTATAGATTGTCGGCCACATGATAGCCGCGTAGAACGTGTAATGTACGACCGAGGTACGAACGTGCAGAAAGTAAAGTTCCTCCTCGAGATGCAGCACATGCTCGACCGGTTCGGACCTGTTCGTGGCGGCACGGTACGCGGAATAGGTGGTCCAGACGGGCATAAACCAGAAGAACGTTGCCATCGAGAAGTGACAGCAGCAGAAGATTTTGGAGGATCGATCAACGCGTCGATTCACCCCAATCAGGTACTGCCCTAACTCCTGAGGTAAATCTTGGAGAACTGTTCAAATATTAGAGAAGGCAGTTAGTATGAAAAGGTTCATTAAAAGACACTGTACCTACCAAGCGTTGCCAGGTCCTGAAGCTGGTGCACTAACCGCTCATAGTTGTCTCGCTGGAAGGAGAACATCAGCATGCCAAAGAATGCGTTCGATTCGAACATCAACTCGGCCGTCCCTCGGACCGCAATCTCCAGATCCGGATAGCCGAACAGAACTTTCGGCAGGACCACCATCAGGCAGAAGTAGGAGAAGATCAGGTAGAATCTGTAGCGCTGCGAACGATCACCCCACAGACCTGCTATGGTTTGAATTCGCAGCAAGAACGGCATTACCGCCTTTTCGTCTTTAAGTTTCGGTAGTACCATCGTTTAAACTGTTTCCCGACTCAATGACACACTTTCATGGAGCGGATCTTGGTTTTTATTCACACCATTGAGCCAACATTGATTTTTTGCCTAATCGATTCAGTTCTACCACTCAATCCGATTGAGCGGGTAGGTATCGTTTGCAGTGCAATTATCGCAGGTTATTGATACTATCGACGATTAATGTGCCGTCCTAGTGTAGTGTTTTTTTTTCCTTCAGTCCTATACGGAAGAACCCTTTTCTCCGAGGTCTAGTGGGGGGTAGCAATTAGTCCCACTAGACCTCTTGTTCTGTGTAGGACGGGAGTTGAATCAAAGCATGTTAATCTCATCCTTCAGTACAACGTACACAGAGTACGACAGATGCACGATCCGTCCAAACTCCTCCAGATTCACGTGGAAAAAATTACCGACCGTAATGTACGCGTGTCTCTGCGATTGTCTCAGCACTATCAACAGATTCTGCTGTAGTTCCCGCGGGTATTCGTACCACCGCGTGTTGTAGAAAGCACGTGCCAGCCTTTCCTGCTGCACAGTAAGTCGTGTTCCAAGCCAGCAGTATAGAAACGTTTCCATTGTCGCGAGCAGGAACATCACGACCACTGTAACGGACTTCAGTGTGATGCCCTTGGGAAAGGAGCAGGAATCTTCAAATGGTATTCGTCTATCCGAGAACAGCCGAAACTTACCGTGTTCTTGAGATACACCAGTGAAATGCTCCAGTTAAGGCCACAAACTATCCACTGCAGAAGTAGCACTGGTTGAAGCGTTCGGTCCAGTAGGTTTATACATTTCAGGAGGCTCACGTGCATCAGGACCACTTCGGACAGCGCTTTGGAGGTTCGTCCCGCAGCTGGACGATCGTGTAACTCTTCCGCAGCTCCTATCACCAACTGTGTAAAGAATGTGCAGTACTCAATGCTACTTGAGATCGTCAGAACCTTAAGATTGCACATGGCACTGCACATGCAAACGACTGGTAGCATGATCACGACGAAGACCGCATAATCCCGTAGCGAAGTACGATTCTCGAGCCAGTAAAACTTCACCTCCAGGTGTTGCACCAACCGCGGTGGTTCAGTGGCGTTCCCAGGCTCGGAGTAGATGGCCAAGTAAATGGAGGATAACGGTGCGACCCAGTACACGAGGGCAATGGCAGCCATGCATGCTGTTTGCGCTTTCGCGAACACGTCCACACGACGGTTAAAGCGCGATAGGATATGTTTCAGTTTGTACGATGTGGAACTTGCTAGAAGAGGTACAGGTGAGAGATTAGTAGTTGAAAAAGAGGCTTGCGGCATGTATCTGATAGCTCACTATACTCCGACAGTGTCCTCATTTCCCGCACGAACGTTTGGAACGTTGCAGATCCGTAGCCGAAGCACAAACTTCCTACGAATATGTTACAGTTGAACAGGAACTCCACGCTGGCCCGCACGAACTGGTGCACATCCGTATACCCACCCGATAGCTGTGGTATTACGGTGAAGGTGAGATAGAACAGGAAAATGCTAGCCAGTCGTATCGTTTGCAACGTCCCGTATCCATTCAAGCCAACGGAGTGTAGTAAGCCTAAAACGAAGCTCATGATCGTTTCGGGATGGGAATATTTCTGATACAGCTCGAATTTCATCTTTTCACATCTATATGCTTCTAGTGTGAAATATGGTATGCTACTAAGAGTTACTAAAATCGATTGCTAGGATACATCAGGGAGCAGAAGAGAAGAAGCGTTATAAGAAGTGCATTCTTACTATATGGCTTTGTTGAATATCCATTTAAATTCAAACAGCTTCTTCTGGTTGCGCTTAAGCATGTGTTGCACAAAAAACAGGTTTTTCTTTAAAAAAAATCGTTTCTCCTTCATGGTCAGTTAGATTACAAGTGAATGACTCGATGTGCATGTGTTTACTTTACTAATGTCGTCGTATCGATCGGCCTTCATTAGCTAAGACCTAGCGGAAGCTAATCAATAGTATTGAGCTTCTCCCTAGAACTGATCCTTCAGTACGATATAGAAGGAATAGGACGTTTTTGCCATCTGAGGAGAAAAACGAAGAGTTTTCAATTGATGTGTGCATTAAGCGCTCCCGTTAGTTTAACTCACGTTGCCGAACTGTTCCACATCCACGAAGCAGAACTTGCCCGCCGAAATGCCAACCGGCTTTTGAGCACGCTGCAGTACCATCCGAAGCTTTCGCTGGATCGAAACCGAACGATTGTACCAGTAGCAACCGTAAGCTGCCCGGGCCACGTTTAGACTCTGTGCAAAAGGAGGGGTCGTTGCGTTTCTTTTAATCCAGAGCACCAAGTTTCGGTTAGTGATCCTACCTCGGCCGTTAAATCGCTTCCAAAGTAGCAAAACCCAAACGTTTCCACGGTCAGTAGAATGAATAGTATACCGACGTTTGCCGCCTTCGTACTGAGGCCCTGCAAACGTTACATACGTGCGGTGAACAATAGCAATTTTCCGGATATGTTCACTTACCGTCACGGCTATGTACAGCACCAAACTACACCATATCATTACGCACTGTATAAACTGACCCAGGAATACCCATCGAAATATTGTTTCCAGAAGCTCGACGCACCTGAAAAGATCGTACGTATATACTATTAAGTCCTCTTCCACAGGAATCGCCCATCTTACTTCAACGCTTTCTGATGCATAATAATGATCTCAATTAGTTCCTTTTCCGCCCGCATCTCATCCAGCCGGTCCAGCAGTTCGATTCGCATCGCCACGAGCCGCAAAGTTGCGGAACAGTACTTCACGTTGCTGAAGATGGTCAGCAGCTTGAGTCCACCGAAAAACGCGAGCATGAAAATTGTCGGCAGCATGATGGCGGTAAAGATGGAATAGTCAACCAGCGAGACACGTATGTGGAACCAGTAAAACTCCTCCTCCAGGTGGAGAACGTGCTCCACAGGGGCGGCTGATGTGTTCGTAGCGCTCAGATATGCCTGATACGTGCTGAGCGACGGAGCCACCCAGTAAAAGATGGCCAGACACAGGTGACTGTAGCAGTAGATCTTGGAAAACCGATCGATGCGATGGTTGATGCGCATAAGGTAATCGCCCAGCACCGTGGGGATGTCTTTGCGGAATGCTATAAAAGCGGTCGTTAGTAACACATCCGTAAGCTTGCACCGTTTCGTCCATATACCAATTTGCGCCATGTCCCTGTACAGTTCCACCAGCTCGTCGTAATTGTCCAGTTTCATCGAGAACAGCAACACACCGAACAGCACGTTCCACTCGAAAATCAGCTCAGCTGTCCCGCGCACGGTCGTCTCCAGATCCGGATAGCCAAAGGCAACCTTCGGTATAACTACCAGCAGGCAGAAGCTCAGGAATATCAGCCGGAACTTGTATCGATACCGTCGTTCGCCCCACAAGCCAACGAATCCCTGGAACCACAGCAGCAGCGGCATGACGGCGCGAGGCTCTTTCAATCTCGGTCGAACCATCGTTGCTGACGATGGTGCGGAAGTGCGGTGCACGATAAAAAAGGACTCGTTTTATAGAGTTGCTATCGGAGGCCATTGGAGTGTGCAAACAGCTGCTAATGGTGGTTGGGGGAAATAATTTCGCACGCAAAAACAAAAAGCAAACATCGCGATGCAGCTCATTACGAGCCGTTTATCGAAGAACCGTGGAATAGTTTGCAATCAGGAATGGCTAGAGACATTCCATTATAGTAGTAAAACTATCGTACTACTATATAATGAATATTGTGCTGAAAAACTACACAAAATGGTCAAAATGAATGTATAAGTGAATCAGTTTGCTAGTGAAAATATTGAAATGAAATTCAATTTAAACTTAGGCACCCGACAAAGCAGACTCTCATCATATTTCATATGCATTACACCCTCTCAATCACGCATAGCAATCACGTCGCCGCCAGTGTTCCGCCGCAGTCGTGCGCATTGAGTGCTATATTTGGAAGAGTTCTCCTAGAGCATTTGCAATTCCAAAGTCCATAGTGCGCGGCCTGGCGTCCACCACCCCGTCCTGGTCTATCGCACCGAGTCCCACACCGATTATGCTGCCCCATTAAATCATTACCATATATCTACGCCAATCGACCGGCGATGCGCCACAGGCTAGGCGTGGAACCAACGATTCTCACAGCCCGTAATGTGAATCATAGGCTGTGTTTATTTATGGGAAAAAATTGTACCCTTGGTCGGACTTAAGATACAGTTCGATAATTTAACCTTGCCTTTATTTTTGTTATCAAACAAAGAAATCAGCTAACAGCTGTTCCGGGGACGAAGCGATGGAATTCCTGCAAATCGAAGGACCGCACTCTCTCCCCCCTCTCCTTAAGCTCCGCTTATCACTTATCGGCCCATCTCCACCTGATCACAGCGAAGCTTCTCGCCTGACGCTAAACTTCCTGTCGTAAGGGGCATTAGAGCTTAGCTTTGCGATTGTACAGCGGCAAATCGAGCGTCCGGAGGTGCGCGTGCAGCAGTTCGATGTACTCGTCCCGGTGCTTGTGGAAATGACCGACGTGCGGTGACTTATCCCAGCACTTGAGCGATGTCTGACGATGGGAAAAGAAACTCTTAGACGTCTGGCACATGCAAAACCGTGCGCTCTGGCCGCACTTACCTTCACCCCAACGGAATCCCAAATCCCGCGCAGCCTAATGTTGGCCGTTTCCGTACCGACCGGATCCGTTTTCGAAACGAGCAGCAACGCCGGACACGGGGCCGGCTCGTGGTGGAAGAGCTCGGTACACTGGACGTAATACTGCGTTGCCTCCTCGTGGAACAGCTTCATATGGTAGCTACGAACGGGGACAAAGGGCAGGTCGATAACGTTGACGTCAAGAGAGCGCACGATAAGCACCACTCACTTGATGTAGTTCCGGAGCACCCCCTGAAGGGTCGGGTTATGCGGCAGAACGGCGTGCGGCACACCGACCGGAATTTCCGTGATATCTGCCAGGCTGTCCCACACCTGGCCGCGAATTTTGTTCAGCACCCGGCGTCCGTCCGGCTCGGCGCCAAGCTTCACCAGACACTCACCCCACAGGTAGCCGCCGACGGAGAATCCGTGTATGACGACGCCCTCCGGGAAGTCGTTGTTGGTGAGGAACTTGACGACGTCCGCGGCTACCTTCTGCGAGCCGTAAACGGGCCACACCAGCTGCCAGGGCGATATGTGGACGCTGACCACGTCGAAGCCCTGCTCGAGGTAGAATTCGGCAAATTTGGCCAGATGTTTCTCGGAAGCCTGTAGCCAGGCGAAGATAAACACCAGCGGGCGATCGAGTGGAGCAGATAGCCTGCGGGAGGTTGAGGAACGGAATGATTGGAGCCAAGAAAACCACGGGGTTCAATTCACCTCAACGTTTGGCTGTCTTTCTCCAAGCTCTTCTTCTGGTTAGTGAAGAATGTCATGTTTTTGGTGAACCGTACCAGCTCGATTGGACCTCGCGGTTGCATGGCTGCCTTGGTTGGTAACATTTCCGAATACTTTGGAACAGAAAACTGTCGTTATAGTAGTTTGCTACCTCCAAAAAATACCGTTTCCAATTACCTTCCTATACTTGGTACTACTTAAATCTGAACTTTTTCGTTCCTTTAGACGTCCACGGGCACCGAGTCCACTGTAAGGAGCGACAAATTGCACTCGAACGGAGAGCAATTGCCCACTTCCGCCGATCTGCCGGTAGTGTAGCCGGCTTTTTGCCGTTGTTTCGAACGTGCCGATATTACCAATCCACCGGTGCAGCAACGCTCGGGATGGTGGCAGCAGCAACATCTGGACAGGGTCGAACGAACGGCACCAGATTACTGAGGGGGTTGCGATTCCCGGCCGATCATCGTTGAAACAGGGGAACAAACCACTCGTGAAGATTCACATTAAGCCGATAAGGCTGCGCTGCAGAAGCCGGTCCACTTTGTAATCGAAATTGTTGTTGTGTACAGTATGTTCTCCGCAAAGGACAGAGACAGAGCTAGCTTCCTGTAATTTTATGGATTTTGAGCAAGGTCAAGGTAGTTTCATACTGTAGACGGGGCAGGTGCGGTCGCGGCTTCTCATTATTTGACAACAGAAGCAAAAGTAGAAGACTGGGTTTGACATATGTGTACTAAATATCGCGATGCTATTTCAAATACAAAGCTATCGGTAGATATTAGTTGCAGGCTACTGAACTGAAACTCATCGGAACATTAAACAGGTTAATCACTTTCATATTAAAATGCTGGGTTCGTGAGTAGCTATTTTGTGGTGATTCAGCGTATAATCACATCTCAAAGGCTTTCATGTATGAAATGGATGTAGTATTTCCAGACAATTAAACTATCCACGTTGGGTTCTAAAATCGAAATAAAATGCGATAATACCAAAACCACGTTGGAGCATATGCAGCTCGTACAGTAACACTAGAATTTCCAGGCATACCGTTGGGAAAAGGTAGCATTATTGATGTTATAATATATTCCATGCATTATCGACTCGAAAGGATCTTAAATGTCGGTTGATGTTTTGAAAAAACTTGAGTTTGTTTGCTTATCTCATACTCATAATATAGAACACATAATGCATCAAGCAGCAAGTACTGAGGCTTGATGTATTCACTACAAAACACCAGCGCAGTAAATAATCATTTCGATACTTAAGAAAGCTACTGTATTTAAAGAACGAGTTTAATATGAGGAAATAGGAAACAGGATGAAAGAAGCCTCTCAAAACCATATTTACGAACAACCTTCGTCATTCGTATCAACAGCAAAGTACCAAATACACAGCAGCCAGCGATCACTTATTTCTGAGGGCTTCTTCAATGCTTGCTTGATGACATCAGACTTTTGCATATACAGAGTGAACGTTTTCAGGATATCCTTTTCAGGCCTCTCAGCAGCAGCTGACTTCACTTTCCGGTATAGCACGAATTCCATCGCTGAAACTGATCCAACCAAAAATCAAACGCTACCACAGAATTCCGTAAGATTATACCGATGTTCTCCGTTTATTCCTTCCTTTCAAGCCGGTTTTGCTCGAAGCAATATACGCGTAATCTTATGGAGAGAATTAACTCCGCCGCACCGAGGTTTGCTCCGCCACGAATTACCACGAAACACCAACAACATCCAAGGAACACTGCTACAGCTGGTTGATCCCGGCGTTCCACCGTAACTCGACCGGACAAACGAGCACAACGCGAATGTGTATGTGTATGGTTCCTTAACGGTACGACTTCTGGTAGCGGGCACGGGCACCTGGACCGCCGAACTTCTTCGGTTCGCAACGACGCGGATCCGCGACCAGCAGCGTTCGGTCGTACTGGGTCAGGATGTCCTTCAGTTCCTTGCGCGACGCCTCGTCGACGTACTTCTGGTAGAACGACACCAGCGCCTTCGAGATGGCCTGGCGGATGGCGTAGATCTGGGCGACATGACCACCACCGGTGACGCGGATGCGAATGTCAACACCGGCGAACTTCTCCTTGCCGAGCAGCAGCAGCGGCTCCTGCAGCTTGTAGCGCAGGATCTTCGGTTCGATCTGGTCCAGCGGGCGCCCGTTCACACGCAGCAGTCCCTTTCCGCGCTTGCAGTACGCAACGGCGGTGGCGGTTTTCTACGGAAATACGGAAACGCGTGGGCCCACGGTTAAATCCACCGCAATATCACACATTCACGTCGCGCACGCACACACTGGCACCTCCACTTCATCACGCCGATGCCGACACGGCGCTGCTGCTCTAGCGGTGCTTTATGCTTACCTTGCGTCCGAAGACCTGAACTGCGTTAACTTTCTCCTTGCGTGCCTACAAATAGATAACGTAAGGAGCGAATTAGAGCACTTTGTACGATCGTGACGATGTATTTTACACGCATTTCGGTGAAATTCCGTGCGCGCTTACTTTGGCCATGTTTGATTCGTAGCACAACAAAACTAGAAAAGGAAAGGAAGTGGTTCCGCAAGCATTGAACTGTGCTTGACAGCTCTGACAGATGTCAGCGAGCGTGGTGAGAACATCATTTCCGCTTTTGGAGCACGCTCGCGCAGCAAGCGGTGGTGAAAACGAATAACCCTGTGATATCATGATATGAATGATTACATTCTAAACCACCGATTCTGGATTCTGGATAAATGATTTTTGTTTGTTTTTTGATTATTTGGGAGGCAATTATATGATGAAAATCCTTAAATTAATGAAACTGTAATCGCAAAATACATCATAGCGTTTGAAAGATTTCAAAAATGTATGAAATATTTCGAAGCGTTGAGAACGATGATCGAAATGTTGATTTTTTTAATCGATCGTTATTGATTAAAAATGGATATTTTCTTCTTCGTTTATTTCGATACGAAAAATGTTATAAAAGCAGGATATTTTTGAAAACTACAAAATTTTCAAAGAAGAAATTTACGACAATTCGAATTCGAAATTCAGAATGACAGACGTCCATGAAACGCGATTCAAATTCAACCGTCGCGCCTCTGACAACTGCTGTCACTACAGTAGCGAAATAAAATACAAGCGCGGTTTCCCCCCCAACAAAAACCCGACGCCATAAACAATTGTGTTTGTTGCCTGTTCTCCGTGCGATACACAAATAAAAGTGCGCGTTTTGACCAAATTTGACGACTCCAGCTGCACTAAGAGCCCCGACGCCTGCACGTTTTGGGTCACCCGTTGAATGAACGTGCGCTATCCGAATGCCCGAACATGTACATCAAATCGATCGTTATCGACGGGTTCAAATCGTACGGCCGGCGGACGGAGGTAAATGGATTCGATCCGGAATTTAACGCCATCACCGGGCTGAACGGGACGGGCAAATCGAACATCCTCGACTCGATCTGCTTCGTGCTCGGCATCTCCAATCTGGTGCACGTAAGTTGTGGCCGACGCGTGTTTTGCCGCCTCGCCACGAGCCACGCTAGTTCAACGAGTTTTTGTTCGCTTTGTTATAGGTCCGCGCAAGCAACCTGCAGGATTTGGTGTACAAAAGCGGCCAGGCCGGTGTGACGAAAGCGACGGTGACGATCATATTTGACAACAGCAACCCGAGCCAGTGTCCGCTAGGGTATGAAAACTGGCGGGAAGTGTCCATCACGCGCCAGATCATAGTCGGCGGCAAGAACAAGTACCTGATCAACGGCAAGTCGGTGCAGAACAAGCGCGTGCAGGACCTGTTCTGCTCGGTGCAGCTGAACGTGAACAACCCGAACTTCCTGATCATGCAGGGCCGCATCACGAAGGTGCTGAACATGAAGCCGCACGAGATCCTGTCTATGATCGAGGAGGCGGCCGGCACGAGCATGTACGAGGCGAAGCGCGACTCGTCGCTGAAGCTGATCGAGAAGAAGGACGCGAAGCTGAACGAGCTGTACGCGGTGATCCGGGAGGAGATCGAGCCGAAGCTGGAGAAGCTACGGAAGGAGCGCGAGCACTTCATCGAGTACCAGAAAGTGTGCCGCGACATCGAGTACCTGACGCGACTGTACGTGTCCTACCGCTATCTGCAGCTCTGCAAGGGCGTCGAGGAGTCGGAGAAAACGATCGCCAACCTGCAGTCGGCCATCGGCGACTCGGAGCAGCGGATCGAGACGAACTGCACCACGGCCAAAACGCTCGAGCAGGAAGCGAAGCAGCTGCAGGAGCGCATCGACACGGAGGGAGGCGGTGTGCTGGGCGAGCTGGAGGCTCAGCTGACGGCGGAGAGCAAACGAGAGGCGACCGTGTCCGCCGAGCGAAACACGACGAAGGACAGCGTCGGTGTGGAGCAGCGGAAGCTGAAGAATCTCCAGAAAAGCATCCGCGACGACGAGCAGGCCCTGGCGGGCAAGGAGGCGGAGATGCAACGGCGCGGTGAAACCTTCCAAGCGCTGAAGGATGCGTGCGACGCGGACGAGACGGCGTTCGCGAAGGCCCAGAAGCGCTTCGAAGCCGTTACGGCCGGGCTGTCGACGAACGAGGACGGTGAGGCGGCGACGCTGCAGGATCAGCTGATGGCGGCGAAGCAAAAGTCGGCCCAGGCGACGACGGAGATCAAACAGTCCGAGATGGAGCTGAAGCATTCGCAGCAGCTGCTGCGCGACAAGCAGCGGGACGTGAACAGCAGCGACGCGGCGTACCTGGAGGACAAGCGCAAGCTGACGAAGGTCGAGACGCAAATCGGGCAGCTCGAGCGCGACCTCCAATCGACCGGGTACGAGGAGGGTACGATCGAAACGTTCACCAGCCGGCGCCAGTCGCTACAGTCGGAGATCCGATCGCTCCAGGGCGAGCTGGATCGGCGCAACGCGTACCGCTGGGAGCTGCAGTACCAGGACCCGGAACCGGGCTTCGATCGGCGCGCCGTAAAGGGCATGGTGGCGAAGCTGGTCACTGTGAAGGATCCGATGTACGCGCAGGCGCTCGGTACGGTGGCCGGCGGTAGTCTCTACTCCGTCGTCACCGACACGGACACGACCAGCAAGAAGCTGCTGCAGCGGGGCCAGCTGCAAACGCGCACCACCATGATCCCGCTGAACAAGATCTCCGGCCGGCAAATCGACCCGTCCGTCGCACGCTTCGCCGAGGAGCTGGTAGGGAAAGACAACGTGCGGACCGCGCTGTCCTGCATCAGCTACGATCCGGCGCTCGAGAAGGCGATGCTGTACGCGTTCGGGAACTCGTTCATCGTGAAGAATCTGGAAGTCGCGAAGCAGATCACGTTCCACCCGCGCATCCGCACGCGCACCGTCACGCTCGATGGGGATGTGGTCGATCCGGGTGGTACGCTGTCGGGTGGTGCGCCAGTGCGCGGCAGTGCCGTGCTGTTGGACGTAGCTGAAATTAAGCGGCTACAGGCATCCCTGCTGGAAAAGGAGGCCGAGCTGCGTGCTATCTGTGCGGAAATTGGGTAGGTTTCGTGCTGTGACGCGGTGTGGTGTGTTCGTATCATTTAAATATTGGTTTTTGCATTGGATTTTGCAGAAAGATAGAGAAAACTGCACACCGGTACGAACAGATGAAGGAGCAACACGATGTGCTGAACTACGAGCTGAAGAATCTGAAACAGCGGTTGGCCCAAACGTCGTTCCAGCAGACGCAGGAAGAAATCGAGGAGCTGAAAAAGAAAATTGGTGAGTGAGTGAATGTCGCCGCTTAAAAGTGTGGGAAGGATCAACACATGATCGTTGGTGGACGTGTTGAAGATACTTCTTCTACTTGATAATGAACAATGTAGAATCGAAACATACAACTTCTGTTATTGTATGCTCGGCTTGCTTCATGGACACTACCTCAGATTGCGATGAAGTTTGTTTGGCTCTGGTTGGCCACATAGTAATTCCCTCTCTTGCAAATTTCCAACTTTACAGAAACTTTACAACAAACCATGGTGGACGCACGTCAAACACAAACGCAGTGCTCCGCCAAGGTAAAGGACTTGCAGGAGAAGATTGCCGACGGGAAGGGTCACCGCGAGCGCGAGCTAAAGGCGGCCGAAGAGGACATGAAGCGCTGCAAGAAGAAAAGCGAAGAGAGTCGCAAAGGGTGGAAAAAGCACGAGCAGGACTTCGAGACGCTGAAGCTCGAAATCGAGGAGCTGCAGAAGGGTATAGTGGTGGCGCGCGAGCAGGCAGTCACGCTGGAGGAACAGATCGGCACGCTGCAGAAGCGGCTAGAGGAGGTGAGCAGTGCGAGCAACGATATGACGGCGGCCGTCACGGCGCTGAAGCAACAGATCAAGCAGCACAAGGAGAAGATGAACTCGCAGAGCAAGGAGCTGAAGGGCAAGTATCATCAGCGCGACAAGCTGATGAAGCAGAACGACGAGCTGGCGCTCGAAATCAAGAAGAAAGAGAACGAGATCACGAAGGTGCGCAACGAGAACAAGGACGGGTACGATCGGATTAGCGGTATGGAGGAGAAGTACCCGTGGATACCGGAGGACAAGGAGTTCTTCGGCGTTCGGAATACCCGGTACGACTACAACAAGGAGGACCCGCAGGAGGCGGGCCGGAAGCTGAAGAAGCTGCAGGAAGCAAAGGACAAAATGAGCCGGAACGTGAACCAGAAGGCGATGGTGCTGCTCGAGCGCGAGGAGGAACAGTACAAGGAGGTGATGCGCCGGAAAAAGGTGGTCGAGGACGACAAGAAGAAGATCCAGGCCATCATCCACGATCTGGACGAGGAAAAGAAGCAGAAGCTGAAGGTCGCGTGGAGCGAGGTGGGCGAGAACTTCGGCAGCATCTTCAGCACGCTGCTGCCGGGCACGCAGGCGAAGTTGGTGCCGCCGGACGGAGTCGACTTCATGAAGGGGCTCGAGGTGAAGGTGGGCTTTAACGGGATGTGGAAGGAATCGCTGACCGAGCTGAGCGGCGGGCAGCGCTCGTTGGTCGCGCTGTCCCTCATCCTGGCCATGCTAAAGTACAAACCGGCCCCGCTGTACATCCTCGACGAGGTGGACGCGGCCCTCGACCTGTCCCACACGCAAAACATCGGCAACATGCTGAAGGCGCACTTCACCAACTCGCAGTTCATCATCGTCTCGCTGAAGGACGGCATGTTCAACAATGCGAACGTGCTGTTCCGGACGAAATTCATCGACGGAATGTCGGGCGTGACGCGGACGGTCAATGTGGCCAACCTAAAGAAGGCGGCGGCGGAAGCGGGTCGACGGTAACGATGGCGAGGTTTTCGCTAGATTAATTTTGGGTATTCTATTAGGGAGAGAGATAAATTTTAACTGTTAATTCACCAGTGCGTTCTGCGAGGTTTTTTTTTATGTACAATACAGTTTTATATTTATAAAAGATTGAAAGGGAAGTTTTGTTTAAATGATTAAACGAGAGAAACGCATTGAATTGATGACTACCGGCACCGTGAGCCAAGAAGCAACCGAAAGCGGGGATTAAATGCAGTGTTGCATATTTTTGCTCTAGTTTTATTACATAGTCAGAAAGCATGCAAGTATGCTCTACGAATGCCTTATTATCACATTATTAATGCTGTCGTTAATTCTACTTTTCTTAAAGCAGCCTATTATTGACAATGCCACGACTTTCACACTTTTCCGGTAAGAAAGAATCATGCTTTAGAAGACGAATTTGACAGATTTTTTCACTGTTTACAGCACTGCAGGGATATCTTCAGGTTTGCAAAGTGTATTCCTTTAAAGTAGTTTCTAGTTCAAAACCTGAAACCACAACGCTTCTTTTCCATGTTCGCAATCGCACAAATAGCCACTATGAGTCGTCAATGTCTACTACGCTTCATGCGACTGATGCTCGCCGCCGTTAGCGGTGCCTACTTTGTTATTTCCTCAACACATTGTACCACACGGAACATTCCGCCAAACTTTTCTCAACAGCATTCGCAAAAAGTTTTTAGCACTTCCTACGGTTCACCAAACCCTTATCGAGATGCAGGACAGGAGGACTTGTCCGAACGGTGCATGACAGCCTCCTAAATTATCGACGGAATGTGACAAAAACATCACCCCAAATCCACGACCACGACGTTGTGGTTTTTCACGCTCGAACATGTTTTCGAAAGGGTTGTAGGGGGATTGTACGATAGTACCGTATCCCTCTCTCTCTGCTCCAACGTTGGCCAAGTGAAAGGTTCACTGCGCTAACCGTGTGTGTTCCTTTCAGGAGTTTGTTTAGAATGTTTGGGCAGCGTCAGGTAGACCAAACCATCTGCCTCGGGGAGGTTGGAGAATGCATCCTCGTTTGCTCACACTCGCTCGTACCTGACTGCGGTGCAAAAAAGGTTTGCCAAGCTGAGAGCTTTAACCGTGGGAAGTTACACGGACTACTGAGATACCTTTGGACGTACCAAACCGAATAACAGCTCACTTCACGTCAGATCCCCCAGATCCGGCTGCTGCTCCGAAACATTTACTTACATTATAAGCAAATAAATGTCTCTCACGGGAGTTTTGAAAAATGTCCTTTTTAACATATTACATTTAAAATAAAAGTTTCCCGAGCCGGTTCTGGGCAGGGTCGTGCACGGGCGGCTGTTTGCTCGAGAAGTCGTGTTTGATGGCGGTGGTGGGTTTTTGGGGAAAGTTTTACACTTACTCATCGCCGTCACCTCCTTTTCTCCGGGTGGTGGTGGTACGCGATATAAATATTTGAGCGAACGTATGGTCAGCGCACGAAGAGTTAAAAAGGATGCTCCTTTTTTTTTGGGTCGGAGTAGGCAGAGTTTGTTTTTCGAAACTTGTGCCTTATGACAACAGGTTGATACTGGTACATCGCAGATCCGAGACTTGAAAGGATGAGCTCCGTTCGTTAGTATTTCTGCGCTTGCGGTATAAAACCGAGAACATCCCACACACTGCCGTACCTATTTATCGACGAATTTGCGAACGTCGTGCGTCTCGCCCAATCACACTAACTTCCAATCAGCCATCCTGCTAATCATAAACACCAACAGAAGCTGCGGCTTCCGAACGAAACCCACCGAGATCCGGCAGGAATTGAGTCGTGAATTACACGCTTTCGGCTTGCTTAACAATAAAAATAAACAAAAGTCCTCTATCCACCGTTCAGGAGCGACGCGCGGGAAATCAATTTACACGCCCCGCCCGCTTACGAGAAGCTGGATTTCAATTTTTCATTTCCAATTGCGAAAAGCCACCCCGCGGTAGGAACGGCGGTGCTGTTGTTGTGTTTCAACTTTGTCCCTGCCTGCCTGCCTTCCTGCCGGGACCACCGGGTGTACCGTGACGAAAGTTGCCGCCGGCATGTTGGACCGAAACGTTGGCGAAGGAGTTGATTCCGACAGCGCGTCGTACGGCGGTGGCGTCTCCCCCTGGGGGGATTGGGAATTTTATGATCCTGGTGTCGGCACACGTGTGAGGTTCGGGAGACTCGGTGGTGGTGTGAACCCGCAACACAAACAAAAAACAGGTATTGAAAAATGAGACGTACTTTTGAAGGTGATAAATTGCGAGAAGTATAAACAAACGATCCCACCCCCAACGCGGCACAGCATCGGGGAGAGGAGACAAATGAATGCTGCAGTGGAGTACCCTGTTTTTATGTTGTTGGTTGGATGGGATTTGCACATCTTCACGTGCAACATCCCGACACGGTCCTAACATACCGCAAGTTTTATGGCTTACCCAATTTTACAGCTACGAGATGTTTTCCGGTTCCGCGGTAGTAAACACTGGCAAGAAAGATCCCAAAAAAACAACAACAAACGTCTAAACTCCACGCACGAGACGGGGGCTTAATGCGCACTTGACAGCCAATCAAATTACCATTCGTTACGATTTGATCGCATCGAAGTAGGCGCCTCGCACAAGCGGAGAGAGTACGGGCTGCGGCACGCATTGGAAATGTCAAATGATACCGTGTGATAAAAGGCTAATGGTAATGGTTGCCGTTTGTTATTTCGCAAAACGATGCGCTTCCATACGGAGGCCCGTTTTAACAACGGGAGATGAGTGAGAACTTCGGAGAACGCAACCATATTTTGGAGGCAATAATTTAATCAATTTCGTCATTGCGTTGGATTACTTGGAATGGCACGTTCGTAGTAGGCAGGATATTTGGACAAAACAAGTAAAAAAGATGACTACCGCCACACCACCGCTAGCACATTCCACATTCGAAAGTGAAACGAGGTACTAAAAGAACGCTAACTTCCATATCCATTACCATATCGGATGCGGAATGCTTTATCAATAGTAGCGCGGGAGGGCACTTTCTCCAAATGGATGGAATAAACACATCACTAGATGGCTATGTTTCAACGCACTGGCGCCTCGGCATCCATCTTGGAGCGGGTGACAAACGCTCGCCTCACGGGAAGCAAGACGTCTGCGAAACGTCTTACTCTCGAGCAAGCGAAACAACCGTACCGGGCGATGCGCTCGATATCGCAGAATGTGTATCGAAATCAAATAAACATAAATTTCCGCAATGTATGATGGGCATAAAAGTGTCTTTTACTGCGTTTGAATATTTTATCGCGATGCCCTCTGCGATGAGCGAGGGCTGGCTCCTCCGTGTGCTTGCGGTGGTGGCTTCCGGTCCTCCGGTGCCGCACGCGGGTGCGTTTGTGCCGCCAGCCGTCGTGATACACTGCTGCGTGTGCCTGCGGAGTGTATGTGATTCCTTGTTGGAGTTTGGCGTGGCGTGGCGGGGAGGCAAACGAACGACACACGTGTAGTTGATGGCGCTGCATTATAGATTCCATGTACGGGCTCCGTATTGCATATGCATGAGCCGCTTCCGGGCACCGGGCCTCCACATCCGGCCGATGTACTGTCGCGTGCCCCAAGAACACACGCTGCAAAGATGCAAAATCTCGTTCTCGTACTGCATTTATGAACAACTTTGGCACCGAGTGGAATAAAAAAAAACGAAGAAATTGGTGTACGATAGCTATATTCACTAATACTGTCTCTAAACGGAGCTTAAGCGTAGTGCACCGGAGTCGTCCGGTTTTGGGTCCATCTCCACCCTTTCCTGGGACCCGAGGACGAACGTCTCTTGATGCGACGTCTTGAGTCCTTTAAGTTCTTCCTCTTGAAAGCTGCCGTCGGAATTGGACACATCCGCACAGGAGTTCCACGGTTGCTGGGTGGAGTCGGCGAACGCCATGTACAGCAGCCCACAGATGATCAGCGTTGCGGACGTGATCAGGAAGATGATCCTCCATTGCTCCACGGTGTGCTGAAAGCAGCGGAGAACACCTATTATAGCGCACGCCAACCTTGACAGCATCCACCCTGACTTACGTTTCCAAGCATGCCGACGATGATGGGCGATATAAATCCCGGCACGACGCTGATCATACCACTAAAGCCCAGCAGAATGCCCGCGTACCGGGGACTCATGTCGACGAGATTCGCCAGTGGTCCCGTCGAGACGGCGCCATGGACGGTCGTCGCGAGCGTAAGGAAGACCGTGGCCATCAACGAATTGCAACCGCTGCACGCCAGCACAAACACGAAGATCCCGTTCACCACACAGCACAACGTGCCGCCCATCTTGCGCACACCCGTCCTGGACATCAGCTCGTGCTTCAGCAGGTGGTCCCCGACGATGGAGAACACGTACGCGAACAGCATGCGGCAGAGGTGCGGAATGCCGGACAGCAGACCCGTCATCTCAATGTTCCAACCGTGGACGTTGTTGAAGTACGTCGGTGCCTGCGTCATGAGCGTGAACAGGCCCCAGATACCGCCCCACTGGGCGACGATCGTCATCCACAGCGCCTTCGAGAGCACGATCTGTCTCCAGGGCGTGCGCTGCTCGCGCTGCTCTCGCCTCCGGCCCGTGTGCTCCGTGATGCCCAGCGAGCTCTCGATGTACTTGCGCTCGTTCGGATGGATGCGCGGATGTTCGGCCGGCGAGTCGTACACGTAGTACAGCCACGCCAGATACCAGACCGTGCCGAAGATGCCGCAGAAGTGGTACACGTACTCCCAGGACGACCACGCGATGATGTACCCGAACAGGGGGAAGTTGAGGGCCACCCCGACCGAGCTGCCCAGATAGGCCGTCACAAACTTGCTGCGCTCGTTCGGTGGGATCCACTGGCCGGCCATGTGGTGCATCGCAGGCCATGCTAAACCCTGCGAGGAGTCGGTGATCGAAGATTGAACGCCGTAAAGTCGGAGTCGATGCGACGAGTACTTACGCACACAAGACCCTGCAGGACGCGCAGAACGACCAGCACGCGGTAGTCCCAGTAGGAAGCGATCGGCATCAGGAAGCACATCCAGCAGCCGATCACGTTGCTCGCCCCAAACACGAGCTTCGTGCCGTAGCGGCGCGCCAGAATGCCACCCGGTATTTGGGTGACCCAGTGCAGCCAGTAGAACGCACCCAAAATCAGCCCCTGCTGATAGTCGTTCCATTCGAAGCCTGCCTTCTGTGGATCCAGCTGTGGAGAAGCATCGGGGGAAAGCGGTGAGCGAGAAGATAGGCAGCGTATGTCACAGCAGGCGATGCCGGAACCAGACGATCGCCGCTCAAGTGGTCGCCGGTAGTCATTAGAATAAATTTTGATTAGAGCGTATACGAGCGCGCGCGCCGATTAACGGGCGTTTCTTGTCCTCACTGTGGCTACTGTGGACGTGGTCATTATCAAACGACACCACATTAATGAATTGCGGAGTCAATTGGCGTGAAATTTATGGCCTTTTTCGGGTCAGATGGTCGCCCAATCTTTTCAGGTGCTCGGCTGCGGACCAGCACACAGCGAGAATGGTTGACAAAGGTCAAGTGCAATGTCAGTGCGTCAGACGTTGAGCCGCTAGCCTAGTGCGCGGTGAGCGGTGGATTAAGCCACCATATAACAGCCGGTGACATTTACGATCCGTTAAATGCGTTTCCCGGGAGTTGAAGAGGGCAGCGTGACGGAGAAAACTGTTTATCACCGTACGGATTTATCTGATGGTCCGATACGGCGCCATATCTGGTCATATTTATCATCGGACGGAAAGGAACTCTCTTCACACGACAACATGAAGAGCCCCGTGGTTTACGGCAGACACAAGACTTACGTTGAAGAGCGCCAGCAGCATCTGTTCCGGAGAAGCGATTCGACCTTCTCTTGATCGCAGTAAACTGGCCGGCTGGTTGCTAGGCGCTTGGTGTGCGCTGGTAGAGCCGTTTCCGCCTGGAACGTAGCAGGCATAGTCCACCTTCTCCTCGCCGACAAACTCCGTTTCGGATTGCTTGATCATGGTCACGATCGTGATGTTCGTGTTGATGCGAATCATGTAGTTCACGGCGAAACCCACGAACACGAGGTACCACAGCGTGGACCGGGCACTGATCCCTTCTTCCTTGGCCATTGTTTGTGAGGCGATTGAAAGAACTGGACACTGGAAAGAACGTCCACTGTGCACTAGAGTGCTGCCGCGAACATTTTTTACTCTGCGCAGGCCACTCCCGTGGAGATGGATGGCGTGCGCACCGACGATCAACTGATACTGGTCCGGGCTCTTCACGGGCCGGCAAGCCGCGGACAGTGAGCTGTTGATTTTGCCGTAATTTGTTTAGCTTCATGATCCAATCCCGGCCGTCTTGAAGATAAGCGACCCGCCCGTTCACATCCCAGCTGACGGTTGACTAATCTCTCTGAGTTCCTGGTTCGCGTTCTTCAGCCCGTCTGCGTATCATCTTACGGCGCTGATAATGGATTGATTGGATGAACCGCGGAGATGTTATGTTGTGAGCATTTTATGAAAATGAATTGTTGCCCACAATTACCCGGAGATCAGCGATAAGCGTGGCTATTTTGGGGCCCGCTCATAACATTCACGCGCTAGATAAAGGATTACTATCGACCAGGATCCAGGAGGAACGATTTAGCAAGGTGGCCATATGAGCATTTGAGATTGCGCTGCGTAAGAAGGTTCTTGCGGCTGAAGATAGTAGGGTTCAATCATTAGCACTTGAAAACGAAATCGCACGATGATCACGAATCTTCGGAACCGGTTTATACGTCCGATGTCAGTCGCGATCGTTCAAGAACGAAGCAGCAAAATTTGGCAGCACAAGCGCATCAGCGCAGTCTCGTTTGTGGCAACTGTGAGGAGCGATGTTTGTAACCATGAGCTTCCTGCTGCCGATTGTGCTAGCCATGGTGCGTGTAGCATTTTGTGAAGACTTTTTCGATGATCCACCACCGGACCATAGCGTTGGAAATGGGTTTGAAGGTGAGTGTTGTCATATTGCTGAACGTCGTCGTGTCGTGTGTCGTTAACTGCTGTTGTATTGCAGACTGTGCCAAACGTTTTACGGCTAAGTTTAAGATTCCGCAGATTGAAGTGTTTGGCGGGGTGCGTGCGTTACAAGGTGAATTTCAACATATGGCCGCCATCGGATGGACCCGATCGGATGGAACGATCGACTACCTTTGTGGCGGTAGCCTCATAACGCTTCAGTTCGTGCTCACTGCGGGCCATTGTGCTGTTGATTCCAAAAAGTAAGTGTTTTTTTAGATCTGGAAGAACGCAATGACTTTATCTCGATTTGTAGTATTCCTCCGGATACGGTGCGTCTAGGTGATACCGACCTCGCCACTGACGATGAGGATGACGAACTGGCCCAACAAGTGAGGATCGTGCGATTCATCAAACATCCGCAATATCGCGAATCAAAGAGGTACTACGACATCGCGTTAATTGAGCTGGAGCAAGGCGTCAAAGGGAACGATGCGATCTGTGCAGCGTGTGTATGGCGCGAACGGACCGCACCAAACGCTGGGATGGAGGCGGTAGGCTTCGGTGCGACAGGTTTCGGGGAACGCTTGAGTCCCACGCTCCAGAAGGTGCAGCTTCGGGAGCTCAACAAGGCGCAGTGTGCTATGCGTGTACCGACGAGCAGACGTCAGCTGCCAGAAGGTCTGCGCGACGATCAACTGTGTGCCCACAGCGAAACGATGGATACCTGCGAGGGTGACTCCGGGGGCCCAATACAAACGGTGCTGAACGATGTGTTTGGGAACATGTTTCCGTTTGTGGTGGGAGTCGTTTCGTTCGGCACTCCCTGCACGCAGGGTTCGACGGGTGTCTACACCCGGATTAGCTCCTATCTTGACTGGATCGCGAAGGAAACGAATCAGCCGCTTAACAACACCGGTATGTGTGAAGTGGTAGAACATGCGAACGTCTAATGTCACGCTGCATCCGTTTTCAGTCTGCACCGATGTTCAGGTGTGTGAGCGTAAAGCAAACCACGCCATTTCGGCAGAGATCAGGCCAAGGTGGCCGAAAAGTCGCTTCGGACTGCTGTGGGCGGAAGCGGAAACGGACGTCTACCAGTGCGGTGGACTTCTGATCGACTTCCAGTACGTGCTCACATCGGCCCGGTGCGTGACGTCCGCTAAAGGTCCACCGGCGTTCGTTGCGGCCGACCCCAGTAGTGATCGCGTCCCGGTCGAGGACGTGTTTGTGCATCCGCAGTACGATCGGGACATGTCCGCATTCGATATAGCTCTGCTGAAATTGAGCAAATATGCGAATCTAAACGAAACGTTACCGATTTGCCCGTGGATGGAACAGCCCGAGACCGCGCGGAGCGACTTGAAGTTCCGTCTTGGGGCGTCGATTCCGTACACACCACTCCGTGTACGGGACGCCGACAACGGCTCGAGAAGTTTTATACTGCAATCGCAGCAAGGGCAGGAATGTCCAGCGGGAGAGCACTCCGCGGCCAAAGACCTCGTCTGTATCAGTCGCAACGTATCGCTGGTGCCGGGAACGTGTCAGGTGAGGAGAACTTGTTTCGTACGAGAATAGAATCAGCACAGCTTGGCATTACTATCATGTTATCCTTTCTTCCTGCAAGGTTGACTACGGAGGGCCCGTACTGATTGAGGTGGCCAAAAATGTGCACCGCGTGTATGGCGTTCAATCTCGCTTGACGGATGGATGTGGAAGCAACGCCATCTTCACCAGCATCAAGCACCACACCCAGTGGTTGGAAACGATCATGTTTAGCAACCTGAATGATCGTCTTGTGTTCACTAACTAACGAATGAACACATTTTACAAGTTCAGTTCTCCCTGTCCGTCGATCTAGTGGAACCCCCGCGCAGAGGTTGTCGATCGAAAGCAAACAATAAATAATGCTCCCATACCAGTTTGACGAAACCGGTTCACTGTTGTGACTGCGCACTGATGCGGCTCGTGCGAATCAAGGCAACTGTGATGACATTGATGCAGCCGGGCGTTAGTGTGACGAAGAACTTTATTGCGAGAGGAACGCTCCAGTGTCTGTGTATGTGAAGCCGGCTCGTAACATGATCGTTCTTGTGGCGATAGTGCTGTTGATAGCGGGTGTAGCGCAGTGTCAAGACTTTGTTGACTATCCTCCCGCGAACTATACCGTAGGGAGCAGTTTCGATGGTGAATGTTTGGCCGTTCTGGTATGGATTGCGCGGGATTTAACCTTTGTTTACTCGTTACAGACTGCGGCAGGCGCTTCCCGCCGAAAAAGATTGACTATGCGTACATACAATCGGTCGGTGGAGAACGTGCGTACCAGGGAGAGTTTCAGCACATGACCGCGATCGGCTGGACCCGGTCGGAAGAGCGCATTGACTATCTGTGTGGAGGAAGTCTTATTACCTGGAAATTCGTCCTGACTGCGGCACATTGTGCGGTTGATTCGAATTTGTAAGTGTAGCTAGATGGGTGTCGCAAATGGGCGAAGTCTCAATGAACGTTTCTTCTCTACGCTAGGATTGCTCCCGACACTGTGCGCCTAGGAGATACCGACCTGGGAAGCGCCGATGACGATGGACAGGCACACCAAGAGGCTATCGCACGCATCATCAAGCATCCTCGGTATCGTGAACCGAGGAAGTACTACGACTTGGCGTTGATTGAACTCGCGAAACGAGTGTATTCCAACGGAGCGATCTGTATTGCCTGTGTATGGCGCGAACCCAACAGTCCCGCTGCCGTGATGGATGCAGTAGGTTTCGGTGCGTTAGGATTCGGCGAACAGTTGAGTCCCACGCTTCAGAAGGTGCGGCTAAGTGCGCTTGACACGGCGGAGTGCGCAAAGCGTGTTCCGACGAGCAGACGTCAGATGCCGGAAGGTCTGCGCGAAGATCAGCTGTGCGCCCACAGTGAAACGATGGATACCTGCGAGGGTGACTCCGGGGGCCCAATTGAAACGAAGCTGCACGATGTGTTTGGGAACGTGTTTCCGCTTGTGGTCGGAGTCGTTTCATTCGGCACTCCCTGCACGCAGGGCTCGACGGGTGTCTACACGCGCGTGAGCTCCTTCTTGGACTGGATGGAGCAGGAAACCAATCAATCTCTCAGTTACAATGGTAATTTTGATCGTTCGAAAGGATACTTGGAGACTTTTGTGTTTAACTGCTTCCTTTTCAGTCTGTACCGGTGTGAACGTGTGCAATCGCGCCGTGAATCCTTCCATTACGGCTACCGTGAACTCAAACTGGCCGGCTAATCGAGTTGGCTTGCTGTGGCAGAAAGAGGACACAGACTTATACCAGTGTGGCGGATTTCTCGTGGACTATCAGTACGTTGTTACGTCAGCCGATTGTGTGACGTCCAGCAAAGGCCCTCCTAGGTACGTAACCGTCACTGCCGATAGTACTCGCGTCCCGATCGATGATGTCTTTGTGCATCCGCGATTCGCCAAGGGACAGCCCTATTTCGATATAGCGCTCATTAAGCTACGGATGTACGCAAATCTGGCCGAGACGCAGCCGGTTTGTCCATGGACTGACCGGCAACATGGCGATTGGCGCGCCGCTTCGCTTCGGTATGGAGCAACGATCATTCAAAAACACATCTACGTCGAATACTTTAACGAAACGTTGAAAACCTATCTGTCGTTGACGGTGCGAGGCGCGCAATGTTCCGCCGGTGGAAACGCTGCCGATAACGATCTGCTCTGCATCAGTCGAAATGCATCGTTGGTTCCTGCGTCGTGTAAGGTAAGAGATGCTGCTGTCCTACTCCTTTAGGGATCTGTTTGTAATTAGTTCCTTTCCATCGCGACTAGCTTGACTACGGTGGTCCCGTGCTGACGGAGGTAGCAGACAACTTGTACCTGGCGCACGGTGTGCTGTCTCGCCAGACGCGGGACTGTGGAGGTAATGTAATCTTTACCAGCATCAAACCCCACACGGAATGGCTGCAATCGATCATGTTCAAAAAGCTCCACGAACGGCTAGTATTTAGTGATTGATGTTTAAAAAACGTACGTAAAAGAAGCCAAACAACGAGCGAAAATAAAATAAGCAACTACGTGCTTGCCATACGCGCTAGACCCGAACAAGTTTATGTTTTGTTTTCTTTCTTATGCTTCTCTCGGAATCGAAGCGTGCGTGGATATTACGCACCACGCAAAAAAAAACATTTGTCACTGTCGGGGGGATGCTCTTCTAGGGGAGGTTTCTACTCTTTTATGTTTTTTGTTGTGTAAAGAATAGGAAGAAGAGTGTAAGATGAAGACAATCAAAACCCGTTCGTTTCGAGAGGGACCTGAGCGACGACTGTGGTGACGGTCCAACGAGTTACACTGCGTCAGTTGTTCGGTTGTCATGGAAACAGCAGCACGTTAAAGCAAACAGCGTAGTTCAATATAAACACAAATGGAGAGAGCCTTGACATACCTGGTGCTGTTGGCCGCGCTTTTACTCGATTACGTCGTGATTGCACAGCAGCCGTTTTTGAATACACCACCACCGGATTACGATGCACGAACTTCTTTGAAGGGTAAGACAGCAGGATCCGGTACTACAAGGTGGGTCTGTGAATAATTCGTGCCGAATGTTGCAGACTGTCCGAAGCGATTCTACTCGGATGTTGGACCGTTTGAAGGCGGCTACGGTGGCATTGGAGGAGTGCGTGTCTATCGTGGAGAATTCCAGCATATGGTAACAGTTCGCTAACGACTCTCACTGCGGTTATGACATTACCCGTGCTATTGCAGGTGGCAGTCGGTTGGACGCGAGATGGCGGTAAAGTTGACTATCTCTGTGGTGGAAGTTTGATTAGCCAAAAGTTCGTGCTGACCGCGGCACACTGTGCATGGGATGGGAACAAGTGAGCGTGGTTCTCATGGATTGTCGTCGTGAAGCGTGTAATGACGTATTTAATTTCTCGTTTACAGCTTACGCCCCGATACGGTGAGATTGGGCGATACGGATCTGGGAAGCACCGAAGATGACGAGTACGCGCAGCAGATCGCAATCGCCCGTCTCATAGTGCATCCCCAGTATCGGGGATCCCGCAAGTACTTTGATGTGGCACTGATCGAACTGCGGGAGACTGCAAACTTTACGAATGCCGTGTGCCACGCGTGCTTGTGGCAAGAGAAGGCACTGCCCGACGGACCGATGGATGCGGTCGGGTTCGGAGCAACTGGGTTTGGAGAAGCTCTTAGCCCGACGTTGCAGCGCGTTGTTCTTAATCACGTAGCGCGGGACGAATGTGTGAAAAGAATCAGCGTAAACAGACGAGAAATGCCGCAGGGCTTCCGTGAGGACCAGTTCTGTGCGGCCGGCGGCACCATGGACACTTGCGAGGGAGACTCCGGCGGTCCGATCGGTGTGAAGCTGCTGGACGTGGGAGGTGCTGTCACACCGCTGGTGACCGGTGTCGTTTCGTTCGGAACACCTTGTATAGAGGGATCAACGGGTGTGTATACGAAAATCAGCGAGTACATTGACTGGATCGAGCGTGAGACAAACGCATCACATAGCTATGAAGGTGAGCGAGTTTCACGAAGACAGCCTTGTTGCTGATGGCAGATCATCGATGTGATAATTATAATGTTCATTTCTTTTAGTTTGTACCAAGACCATGTCTTGTGTTGGAAGACCAGTAGAAAATATCAACATTTACTTTCAAGGCATCTATACCAAGAATCGATTCGGTCTGCTTTGGAATAGGAATGACATGAAGCACGAATGTGGTGCAACACTGATCGATTACCAGTTTCTGCTCACGACGGCCTCGTGCGTTACCTCTGAAAGGGGTCACCCGAAATTCGTCACTTCCATGAAAGACGAACAAGCAACCGTTGCGGATGTGTATATCTCCCCACTCTACAAACCAGGTCGTCCTGAGAATGACATCGCACTGGTGAAGATAACACAGTACGTCAACTACAAAGTGTACCGACCTGCTTGTCTTTGGGATAAAACATCTGACGGCGAGTGGACATTCCAACCAAAGTTTAGTGCGTACGGACCAAGAGAGAACGTGTTCCAGCCACTAACTTTCAGCAGGGAGATGATCACCGTTACTGCCCAGAATGGTACGGGATGTGAAGAGGAGATTGTTCGTGGAACCGATTTGCGTTGCTATAACAACAAGGTGGCCATGATGCCCGGTGTATGTGCGGTGAGTTCAAATTGAAACGTGCAAACGAGTAGAATGTGCAATATTTTGTATTTATATTTTCATTTACAGATGGATTACGGCGCACCCGTTTTCGACAAATCGTTCTGGGGCGACCCGGTGTTTGTTTACGGTGTTGTCTCGCCGATGAGTAAGAGCTGCGGAACGAACTTGTTCGTGATCGACGTGACGCCGCACATCGCGTGGATAGAGTCCATTATAATATGGAAGCGCGATCAGTACCTTGTGTTTTCGGATTAAACTATCTTCCAAGCCTTCCCAAACTGTGCTACTTTGTATGGGTCTAGTTGTATCGCAAGGGTTAGTCCCATTGAGAAATATGACGCATTTGCTATTAACTCGAATTTTCCATGAGCAGTCGAAACAATCAAACACGCATTAAAGTATCCAATACATCTTACGCAACACACCGTGACCTTGACCCCAACCGAACCAGTTGAACCGCAATCCGCAATAAATGTGCTTCCTCCTTTCGCTGTCCATGCGTGCGTTAAATGAACCCAAAACGGAATTGTGTGTCTCCACACTGTCTGGGTAGCGTTTTGTTGTTGTTTTTTGTGGAGTGGGGTTTTTTAATTCATTAGTTTTCAGAATGGAGAACCAATACGTAATCTAAAACCTGTTTCAGGGGTGCACACACTTAATAACCGGTGCCGACGACGACGCTGTGTGCTTGGTATGATCAGTTGTTTGTTGAACGTTGGATCATTAGGAAGGAAGTGTCAAACATCAATCGAAATGATGAGCGTTGTGAAATATTTTGTGGTTCTCGTTGTTTTACTACTCGATTGCACTGTTTATGCACAAAACTCATTCTTTGACAATCCTCCGCCAGACTACAATCGACGAACAACTTTAAGCGGTAAGATGATTAGTGCATGAAGAGTTCAATCAATCATTCGCGGCAAACTTTACAGACTGTCAGAAAAGGTTCTACTCGGACGTTGGAGACTACAATGGCCCATACGGTGGATATGGTGGCGTTCGGGTGCTTCGTGGTGAATTTCAGCATATGGTAAAGGCGAAGTTTCGTCCTGCAGAGTTATGTTTGCTTGTGACATTGATGATTCGTAACTTTGCAGGTGGCAATTGGTTGGACGCGAGATGGCGGTAGAATTGACTATCTCTGTGGTGGAAGTTTGATTAGCAGCACGTACGTGCTGACTGCGGCACACTGCTATACGGACGGAGACAAGTTGGTATCATCGCTGTAACTAGTTGGCATTTCATGAGTTTTTTTTATGTTTATAGCATACAACCCGACACTGTACGAACAGGTGATACGGATCTGGGAAGCACCGAGGATGACGAGTTTGCGCAGCAGATCGCTATCGCTCGCATAGTCAGACATCCACAGCATCGGGCCTCCCGTAAGTACTTCGATGTGGCACTGATCGAGCTGCAGAACGAGGCAGAGTTTACGAGTGCCGTGTGTCCCGCTTGCTTGTGGCAAGAGAAGCAACTACCCGATGGATCCATGGATGCCATCGGATTTGGAGCAACCGGTTTCGGTGAGGCCCTAAGTCCGACCCTGCAGCGCGTTGTATTGAATCACGTAGCCCAGAGTGAATGTAGGAAACGGATCACCGTGAGCAGACGAGAAATGCCGGAGGGCTTTCGTACGGACCAGTTCTGTGCGGCCGGTAACAACATGGACACTTGCGAGGGTGACTCCGGTGGTCCAATTGGCGTTAAGCTGCTGGATGTGGGAGGTGCTGTCACGCCGTTGGTGACCGGGGTGGTTTCGTTCGGAACACCTTGCGTAGAGGGATCAACGGGTGTGTATACGAAAATAAGCGAGTACATTGGCTGGATCGAGCGGGAGACAAACGCATCACATAGCTATGCAGGTAGGAACATCTCCTACTACTAGAAGCGCAGATCGGCGAAGAATGTTGAATTGTATGCTCCATGTTTCGTATAATTCCAGTTTGCACCAAAACACCTTACTGTATTGGAAGACCTCGCGTATATGTGCCGGCCCGTTTTGAAAATATCTATACCAATAGTCGATTCGGTCTACTATGGAACAGAAACGACAACGAATACGACTGTGGAGCAACACTGATCGACTACCAGTTCCTGCTCACGACGGCCTCGTGTGTGACCTCTAAGAAAGGCCATCCGAAATTCGTAACATCTTTATCTAAGGAACAGGCAACCATAACGGACGTGTTCGTCTCCCCGCAGTATACACCCGGCCGTCCTGAGTATGATATCGCTTTGATAAAGATAGATAAATATGTCAACTACACTGTGTACCGGCCGGCATGCCTCTGGGATCGAAAGACGAATGGCGAATGGTCATTGGACCCGGTTTTCAGTGCGTACGGACCGGTAGAGGAGAGCTACCAGTCGCTGACGTTCCGAAATAGTACTATTACCGTTACCGCGCCCATTAGTAGTGTTGGATGTGAGGAGGAGAAGGTTCGTGGAACCGATTTGCGTTGCTATAACAACTCGGTGGCTATGATGCCCGGTGTTTGTGCGGTGAGTTCAAAGTAGTGCAGAGCAACGAGCGTTTACAGAGAGACTGTACAACGTTTTCTACTTTCTTCGTAGATGGACCACGGCGCAGGCGTTATTGACCAGTCTTTATATGGTGAACCAGTGCATTTATACGGTGTCGTTTCCCCGTTGAGTAAGAGCTGCGGAACGAACTTGTTCGTGATCGACGTGACGCCGCACATCGCGTGGTTGGAGGCCATTATTGTAGGAAGAAGAGATCAGTACCTTTTGTTTTCGGATTGAACAAGTGACGTACGGATGTTGAATTGATGAGAACGTCGAATAAACGGTTCGTTTTGTGTGAGTAACTATAAGACTTACAGATTTTTCAATAATTTTCAATCCTTTACATGGATCCGAAGTTTTTCCCATCCAAATTAATCTTCTCTTTCCAGTGACTTGAATGAGTGTTGAAATTGGCCAAAATGGAAATCGTAATTGTGCCCGTCTGCGAACTGTCTGGTCGCTGTTCGTGTCTGCAGACGAGTGGTTTTTTAAATCCTGTGTTTTATGAATGTTGAATCAACACGGCTGGACCGAAAGGCAAAATAAAACCTGTTTCGTTTCGCACACAGCTCTTAACTGATGTTGACGATGACGATGTCACTTCTGTCTGATCAGTTGCTCGTTCGACGTTGATTCTGCATCACGCAGAAACCGCTTGCTAATCGAAAGTGTTAAATGTCAATGCAAATGAAGAGAGTTACGAAATGTATTGTGGTTCTTGCCGTTTTACTACTCGATTGCACTGTTTATGCGCAAAAATCTTTCTTTGATAGCCCTCCTGCAGATTACGATAAGCGAACAACTTTAAGCGGTAAGGTGTTTAGGGGATGAAGAGTTCAATCAATTCAATTCGTGGCAACTTTGCAGACTGTCCGAGAAGGTTCTACTCGGACGTTGGGGTATACGCGGGTCCATATGATGGAGTAGGTGGAGTGCGTGCATTTCGTGGCGAATTTCAGCACATGGTATAGTCGAGCGTTCCACACTTGTATGAGTTTGACATTGATAGTTCGTAACCTTGCAGGTGGCAATCGGTTGGACGCGAGATGGTGGCCAAATAGATTACCTCTGTGGTGGAAGCTTGATCAGTAAAACGTTCGTGCTGACTGCGGCGCACTGCTATGCGGATCGGAGCAAGTAGGTACCAGGGCCGTTGAGAGATAAGTGCGTTTGAAAAACGTCTCATATGCATTTTAAGCATAAGTCCTGACACTGTGCGCATAGGCGACACCGATCTGGGAAGCGCCGCCGATGACGAGTTTGCACAGCAGATCCCTATCGCTCGCATAATCACCCATCCTCAGTATCGGGCCTCCCGGAAGTACTTCGATGTGGCACTGATCGAGCTGCAGAAGGAGGTAAAGTTTACGAGCGCCGTTTGTCCCGCTTGCTTGTGGCAAGAGAAGCAACTACCCGATGGATCTATGGATGCCATCGGATTTGGAGCAACAGGTTTCGGTGAGGCCCTAAGTCCGACCCTGCAGCGCGTCGTACTGAATCAAGTTGCACGGGACGAATGTGTGAAACGGGTCACCGTGAGCCGACGAGAAATGCCGGAGGGTTTCCGTGCGGATCAGTTCTGTGCGGCCGGCGGCACCATGGACACTTGCGAGGGTGACTCCGGTGGTCCGATCGGTGTGAAGCTGTTGAATGTGGGAGGTGCTGTCATACCGCTGGTGGTCGGTGTCGTTTCGTTCGGAACACCTTGCATAGAAGGATCGACAGGAGTGTACACGAAAACAAGCGAGTACATTGACTGGATTGAACGGGAGACAAACACATCACACAGCTATCAAGGTGAGAAGATCATGTGTGTCAAGGTGGATGGTGTATAATTCTGGCTTTCTTCTACCTGCAGCTTGCATTAAGACAACATCCTGTATTGGGAGACCTAGGCTAAATGTGCCAGTAAACTTTGCTGGCATCTATACTAGAAGTCGTTTCGACCTACTGTGGAACGCAAACGACCTAAAGTTTGAATGTGGAGCCACACTGATTGACTACCAGTTCCTGCTCACGACGGCCTCGTGTGTGACCTCTACGAAAGGTCATCCGAAATTCGCTTCCTCCGTAAGAAGCGAGCTGGCTGATATTGTTGATGTTTACGTCTCCCCTAGCTACAAACCAGGTCGTCCTGAGCATGACATCGCACTGGTGAAGATAGCACAGTACGTTAACTACACAGTGTACCGACCGGCATGCCTTTGGAATAGAAACACCGACGGAGAATGGTCTTCAGGCCCTTCGTTCAGCGCATATGGACCGGGCTACGCGAGTAACGAAACTATCGGCATTACAGCTGAGAAAGGTTTCGGATGTGAGGAGGAGCAGTTTCGTGGAACCGATGTGCGTTGCTATAACAACAGGGTGGCTCTGATGCCCGGTGTATGTTCGGTGAGCTAAATTCAAAAGGAGTATCGTACGTTATAGGTAGATTGTACAGGATGTTTTCATTTTCAGATGGACTACGGCGCACCCGTTACCGACAACCCGTTCTGGGGCGATCCGGTGTTTGTTTACGGTGTTGTCTCACCGTTGAGCAAGAGCTGCGGAACGAACTTGTTCATGATCGACGTGACACCACACATCGCGTGGATAGAGTCTATCATCGTTGCAAAGCGAGATCAGTACCTTCTATTTTCGGACTAGACAGGAGAACGACATTCGCCTACGCACTTATTGAGTTACGTTCGTCATATGTATCTCCCTGCGTCAATAAAAACGTTCCGGCCACTGGAGTCGCTCGTGGCTGTTGCGGTGTTGAAAGCTACCGAAAATCCCATTACGCATCGATAAATTGATTCCATCACCCGTTCCAACAGCTCCTTCGTAGTCTTCCTATCGCGATAGGATGGAAAGGATAACATATCTGTTCGATTTGAATTTTGAAAATATGTGATTTTTATTCCATCCTCCCGTCGTCCCGCAGCTCCGAGAAGGGAGCCACACTTCAACATCGATTTCCACTTTCGGGGTTGTGTCACTCCAGCGGAAACAAAACGACTCGTGCTGAAGACTTCACATACGGGCGCCTTAAAAGCACGCGCTCCATACGCTCGGTGGCAGGGTGGAAGAAAATTTATTGACTGCCGAAAGCAACATTATCTCCACCGGTGGACCACTCCTTTTTTACAACGGTGGGCGGGAGTCGAACCCCGAAAACTTCCTCCACACGACAGGAACGTATGGCCGTTTTTTTTGGCAAAAACTCCATCGGTGGCCAGTAGCTGGTAGACAAATCTTCCCTATAAAATTCACTTAAAATGCACACAAATTTTGCCCAATTCCTCTGGGAGACGTTGGTGGGGATGCATGCGCTACGCGATCGGTTCACGACGTTAGGGCGACCCGCAGGACCGGAGGACCGAGTTATGGTTTGGAATAAAATTCAATATGGTTACAAATTCGGTTGTTATATTCGTATTCATAACCGTATTTCTTTCTCGAAGGTAACGTTGGCGACTGGGCGGAATAATGGTACCATCGGAAAGCAAATAAATCGAACATCAAACAGTATAATTGATTTGTTTCCAAGCAATGTATTGTTTACGTTGTTATATGCATTAAACTTCAAAAGAATCTCTTCTTCGCATCATTTTAAAAGGCTTCTTTAAGATTACGTAGAGCTTAAACTATGTTTGAAACGCTTTAAAACAACGAAACTAACGAACTTTAAGCTCCAACACATTTTTTGTTTGTTTTTTATCAAGCTCTTTTTTACGTTGCTATTGTACGCCTCCTGCGATCCGGATGAGCTAAACTCAGATGAGAAAAGTTTCGTATCTCCGGAGAGTAGCAACTAGCATCCGTGCCGAGCAGAACAACAGAGCAGAGGCTGCCTGGTACGGAGACGGACACGGAGCTAGATAAATGAATAAATAAGGACTCATCAGTGGGGTGGTTTTTAAGGCTCCTCCCATTTTTAACGCCACTCGTAGCCGTCGTGGCGGTAGTAGACAAGCCGCTCGGTTGTTTCACACACTTGGGAGAAGCTTTGCCGTGGGAAGTAGTCTGGTCTGACGGAAAGAAGTCTGTGGAAAGCGAGATGTACTTTAGTTGAGTGCAAATTTGAGACAGTAGTGAAGCAATTAATCTGAATAACTCGCAGCATTCTCCTCGAGCTAGTCCTCCCGTTACCATTCTACTTGTAAGTTCTTTGTTCATTCGATGTACGTGATAATAAACTAGACTCGCGCGCTGACGTTGCATCATCAAATCGCATGTATGTCATGCGTTAGTTCGCCCCATTCTGACCTATCATCGGATGCGTTGCGAACCCCACCTCTTAACTCCATATTTCTGTGCGGCACACCAACACACTCTCTCTCGCTCTAGCTGCTCTCAATCATTTGCATAATTAATAGACATTTAATTACAATAATAACAAAATTTACGCTGAATTAAACCCCATTTTCACACCCTGCTAAATGGGGCCCGACGGGCGGGCGATAAGGACGGGCCGTCCACTCCGGCGCACCTGGACCTGACGCAACTGTCGGTGATAATTTATGACCGGCGTGAGTGACAGGATTCGGTTTTCGGTGAATTTATGCTCACCCACCCCGTGGTGGTGTCCGGGGTTCGTGTCCGCACTTTCCTTAGCATTTTCCCGTGTGGTCAAGTCTCCTGCGTTGAGTGAGATGTTCGGCAGTGGCGCACACATTATTTACACCTATTGTTGTGCACTAATTTATGCGCTTTGACGGCGCGAGCTGACAGTGTTTTATAGGTGAACATCACCGGACACTGCTTGCGACGAACACCTCCCGTGCTCATCAGAAGGTAGCATCAGCTCATTTGCATCGCACAGTCTACGCGCCCTTTAATGCTAGTTTTAATGTCCCGTTTGGGCGGCGTGCGGCAGCACACATGCACACGGAAGGTGTCAAAAACTTAATTTAGCTGAAACAGAACAAACCGGGGTGCGTGTTTGCAAGTGTAATCTTCTTCCGGGGTTTTGTAAATTCATGTGACGACTGTTGGTCAAACTATGAGAAGAAGAAATGGTTGACTGTAGAATAACCCTCAATTTCAAAACTGTCCACAATGTACGGGCATTGGGTAAACTGACGAATAGTTATTGCCAACTATTTTCAAATTGCTAAACGTTTTAGGTTTCATTACTTTATGAAACTTCAAGCAATTCCCAATGTCGAGATGTTGGACAGGAATCCGACTGTAACCTAGTGCTATTTCAAGATAACTAAATAACTCTATCAAGGGAGATTGGAATGGTATATTGTCGGACATCTCCACAATTGTATTTCCTAAAGAGACGTTAACAAAATGTATTAAATATGTCGATAATGTTGAAATGTTGGACGAAACTCCGACATCTTTTCAGTTTAACAGTTTTGTGGATATAAGTTGGCTTCCAAAAGTCAATTAAAACCCTGTTTTGCCCACAACACGTTTACTTCATCCATAGTGGTCATCGCTAAGTGCCATTACCCTAGCAGGCCACGCAGACCGTGTCCGGCACGCACACGCACACCGCAGGTCGGCTAAATGATGAGCCGATTTTATCTATGTATGTAAATTTTATTACTCTCACATTATCACACCCGGCCATGCGATTTGTGAATTAAAAAACTGACAATCATTTGCTGACCGTCATCGGGTTTTCGGAGGGAGGGAGTCTTTCAATTACGAGACGTTGGAAATAATTGACAAGTGGATGTTTCAAGTCGACCCAGCTGTCGATAAGGACTCTTGACCCCGTCTCTTCGTTGCCAAGGCAACACGTTTTTAAACCTGGACAGCGAAGACATCGACAATCTTATGCCTTTATTGAAGCGTGCGTGGTTTGCCTTTAAATTCTTCACTATTATTGGATTGCCGTGCCTGTCAGTACGCGAGCGCTGAAAAATGGATCAATTTTCTTCGGTTTTGATAACGTTACACAGCGTTTCTAATCATCGGCCAGTCTCTTGGGGACGTTCTACCGCAGCTACCAGTTGGATTCAATTTCCTTCGTGGGTGGGCTGCACCCGATTCGTTTACTTTTAATCATGCCACAGGCACGGCAAAACTGTCAGAGTTTTGAGTTCTCCCACCACCCCCGACCTGCCGAGTTGGAGTGGACGTCAAATCGTAATTCCAGGGTTTATCACATACGTCCGCACCAGACCACGCACTCGCACTCGGCTACTTTACAGCCAGCATCCGTGGAAGGTGATTCGTTTTTTCTTCTTATGATAAGTGAGTCCCCCGGGAACACCTTCGGACACAACGTTTCTTCGGGAGGGGTGGCTGCTTTCGGGGGTGCTGGTATAATTTTCATTACAATTTTCCATCAAATGCGCTCAACCTCGTGGCGTAAGATGTTTGACTCCTGTTCAGGCCCGGCATGATGGTTTTGCGTAAGGCATAAAAATATGCCGTCCTCGCACGTACGTACTCGCAACTCCTGACAGACGGACATGCAGACGAAGATGAATCGATTAATCTCCGCAGCAACGCAAGACTATTAGAATAGACAAATATAGATATATGGAAAGCGCCGGGTACATTTTGGAGAGGAAAATAGGCGTGGAATTTATTTGCCTTTGCTGTTGTCTCGTTTGCATTTTCCCGGGTCGGGTCATTTGTGGAGTGGTGGCACCTGTTCGTCGTCATCTTCAAAAACATCGAGATCTGATAAGAATTGGATCCTCACTAGGTACATGCTTCCGATTAATAATTCATATGCCTAGACTTCAGCTCCTTTTGGATGGGCTAGAGTATCTTGCGAATGAAATCTTTTAGTTTTGCCATGCCACTACTCTCGAAATAACGAAACCGGATATCGTACACACTCAGCTAACCGACCGTAAAAATGGTCATCTCTGTATAGTTCTCCATACGAACCACATCCGTCCAATGAACTTCGCATATCCTGCTCACATCGCACCGCGTGTACGAAGATACGTTCCAGCCCGGAAGTCGGGTAGAACCCGGCAAGGAACCTACCCGGAAGAAACACGCTTATTCAATTAAATTTAGCCCGGAGAGTCTTAGCCCGGAGATAGTGCGAGAGTCGGTGCAGAAGACCACTCTAACTTAATTATAAGTTTTTCATACGAATTTATGATTCCGGAGGCGCTCGGCGAAACGCCAGGTATGTGAGGTGAGGGCACCAAGCGGCAAGCCAAACATGGACCAACATGGCGCTGCCACAGACTTTGCGGTCCGCTCGCAAGGCCGCTGGTTAAACATTTTTGTCAAGCACGGGAAAAAGTTTTCCCCTGCACGTGGGCGGGTAGGTTTCACGTGGCCCGCTGCGAAATAACTCCGGGAGCGGGAGACTCTTCGCCTGTGTGTATATATAATTTATTTCATAATTTATCATTACTCCGCAAGCCCACTCTTAGCGTGCCGAGTACGAGGACGGGAAGAACCTGTCCTTACGCGCAAGCCAGGTACAGCATACCGTACGAGATTAATGAACATGCCTCCGGTAGACCTGCGGGAGCCAGGCTGGGCGAGCGCCACGGCGCGGCCTGTACACGGACAAAGTTATGATTATGATTATGCGGTTTCACATGCTGTGGATCCAGCGAGGAGCCGGAACGTGGAAGTGGCCCGGATTAACTTACAGTACCGGTTCACGTGAAAGATAAATAACGAAGAAGGAAGTTTTGCGGCCCGGCAGGTGCGTCCCCTCTGGTTCGGCCGAGAGCTTCCCAGGAGTTTGGTCCTTGGAACCCGACGCGGCGCACACGGTGCACACAAATCAGCATTCACTTAATTTGGGATTCATATCACTCGATTAATTATTTACAACTTAAATCTGACGTGGCATTGACGCTGGCGAACTTTGATTCCGCCGTCGGTCCGTTGGGCTGACGAAGTGGCTGGCGAGTGGTCCGTCGGTCCATGGTCTCCTAACGATTCACCTTTCCGTGCCGGTCGATAATGGATGACGGAGGTCAGTGAACGATGCGGAACCGGACGCAAAAAGGTTCGATAATTTAAGATACAACCAAATTGAATGATTGATGGGATAGGTGATTTAATCGCAGCAGCCTGCGGACGTGATGCACAATCTGGGCTGTAGAATCTGGAATAATTTGTCGGATCATAGTCATCCTTGGAAATGGCGCGCTGAGTCGTGTTTTTTTTCTCTCTGTAAACCTAATTCTTTAGCTGTTTTCGCTTGTATGAAAGCGCAAAAAATATCACCTCAAGACAAGGGGGAAAAATTGTAACTGATTAAAAATTTTGATGCTCAATTAACACGTTTTTATCTCTTTTTCTAAGGTTCGCCCTGCTAGGGAGGAAAAAAGTTCTTCCCATTTTGCGTAAAGTGAGCCCAATCAAGCCCACTCAGCGCGTGCCATAATTTGTGATTTTGTTGGCAAGAATGCTTTGTTTTTCATTCCCCATCGCTCCGAGACCCGAACCCTTTCTGGCGGCTACGGAGCCGCCAGGACGAGAACCACCCCCGGGGACAACTTTTCCAGACGGTGGACGGTCGAGTTGGAAAAATTAAGAAAACACCTCCGGTGGGATTTACCGCGGGTCCCGGGAGGGTGGAAAACTTTGCTCCTCGAGCACGGGAGGGTCAGTGAAAGTTTTTTTTTCGCTAGGAGCTCTTGTCAGCTTCAATTAGCACGAGGAAACGACTTTTTGACGAGTGGTTCGTCTAATTAAATCGAGATTTCTTGCCCGCTACTGGTCGCTGAGTGTGGACGATTTAGTTCCCCGGTGAGTGGACGGCACCGGGACAGAATTGTTTAACACTTTCACAGGGAGGTGTTGGAAGGAAGTTGTCGGACATGGTGTAAGACCAATGAAAAACTTACCGCACAAGTTACCGGACCGGGAACGCCGCTGAACTCGTGTTGTGTATGGCTTAAGCTATTAGAAATTTTATGTCTTTTTAAAAGTTTCTTCTCGTCAAGAAAGCGATGAAGGCAAGATAAAAATACGTTAGTGACAAAAAAGAGTATTCCTCAAGCGCACAAAAGGAGAGAGTGAGAGTTCCATAAAAGATGAGCTTCTTCGCCGTACGAAAGGATAAAGTTTTACGCCGTTGAAACGTGAAAATGTCTAAACAATGGACGAACGAAGGTTAAATGACAGTTCAAGAAGGGGTTTCGTACGGAGGTGTAAGCAACGCCTGAAGTCGTTTGTGGTGCTGTTGATGTTTCTTGTGGGATAAGGTGTGGTGAAGTTATGGCTGCTTGTAGGAGCGTTGGAGCTTATCAGAACTCCGGAGCTTCGCAAGGGAGCATAAGATTTTATTTGCAAATTGTTTACCTTTTTTCGAGTTACATGTATGATAACAATCCATTGTTTAAGAATTATTGTTGAGTCATCAGCGGATCAAGGGTTCTTCAGCAAAGGCAACTCTTCCCAAGAAGGGTTTTCGAATTCGAACCGCTTTAAGCATATTCAAATGGTCATTTGATGATTGGATCGGTATGGCATATGTGTATTACTTCTAATGGGGCCTATTTTGAAGGCGGCAATATAAATTCGGATGAAAGTGCGCTTATGCATGGATAACCCAGCAAACAAACTATACGCGTTGGTAATGGACATTGCATACATTTGGGCTGATATGTCAAAATTGCGCCAAGTAGTATGCATTTTGCACTATTATAACGCTTTACAAGTGCTTCATTAACACTTTACTTCTCGATTTAATAAATGTTTTCCGTTGGGATGTTTATTTAACACTAATCAGGTTAGATCAGCGGTGCTCCAATATAGCTAAAATCACATTTTTTCAATATGTCCGCAGTTATTTGGTTTATGCAACATGCTTGAAAAGCGACGTAGACATTTCCATACACTAACTTCTCCACTCTTCGATCTTATTAAGAACGCCCACACCATTCCATCTTTTACCCCGTTAAATTTCCACTCCACGGCAGCGTTTGTAAATCACCGTTCGAAAGCTGATGCGGTGGAGATGATAATTTACTACAGGCGCGTGTCGCAAACCGAAGAAAACCCCGTCGGAAGGACGCTCCACGCCTTACCAATTCGAATCCCGGGCGCGCGATGTGGCGCGAGGGACAACGTCGGTATCCTCCTCTCGGTGACGATGGGATCGTTGTGGGAATTTCAAATCTCAACAGGTTCCTTCACTTAGGTCGGGCATTTTCGCACACACACGCACGCACAACCACTCTCAACCCGTTGTCTTCCGTGCGCCGGCGAAAACGCCGTTCCGGACTCGCGTGGACGTGAACCGGTGCGGCTGCTACTTATGCGCGATGATAGTGGCGACGACGTCTTACGGCGTTTCGCATCGGCACCGGGTTGAGTTGCTGATTTTGCGTTGTTTTCGCATCCTTTTGTCAGTTTCGACCGGGCTGCCTGCCTGCCTGCCTGCCTGTCGCAATCCCGCCGGGAGTAATGCTGTTACGGAAATTCGCATATATTTCCACCTAGCCACGAAGCGCAAGGAAGTGAGGTTAGACCCCGTTTTCATTGCGTCATCGATACGTGTTCGGATGCTTTATGCGAGCACAGCAGGGGAAGACGTTACACCGTCGAGTGGAAGATGGAATACAAATAGAAAGCTTTTTACAACTAACCGGCTTGTGGTTTTATAGCACGAGAATCTTTTCTACCTGTCGTACGTGCAACCTAGCTGTAGCCGGGATCTTCCAAATGTCCATTCGAATTTGAGAACGCTGCAGGGCTCGTTCGTGCGGTTACGATTATGGTTATTGCCATTTATTGATAGGAAAAGAAGGCAAACCGTAGCGATTTCTTTCCGTGCGATAGACGAGGTTTAATGCGCCATTCAAGAGGCCTATCATCAGCAACTATTGCCGTGCAAACTATCCATCGGAGACCGATTCGAAGACAATCGAGATGTTGTGAGGCAATGAATGTCCTTAGCTAGAAGTACGGTTGATAGTGATTTAGGTCCTCACGCGTAGATCTCCTTCAAGATGATCTTTCTATAGCAATCTATAACAGAGAGATGTCTGTAACTAACAAACTAACCAGTTAGAGGAACCTCTTCAACAACTACAAATTGAAAGCATTCACCTCCACAAAGCAAACTATCATTACCTCACAGAACTCGTTGCACCCCGGTTTTTGGAAAATTTCCCCCTTTTCCCGAAACAACGACGAAACGACAAAACACGACAAGTGCCAGTTGTTCTCCTGCCGGCCCTGAATGGGTTGCCTGATTGTCCTCCTCCCGTGCGCAACATCATCATCAACACGTTGTGATACAGTTTGGCGAATCCGATTCGGCGGACGATTCGCACAAACGACCGTGCGCCATTTAGAGTTCGATTCTTCGTGGCAATAAAATTTCGCCCGCTTCCATCTGTTAGTGTTTTCGGTCGTCACCCGGCCCACGTAGGGTTATGTGTCGCATGTTCGCGCCCCTCGCGCGGCAAAATGCATCCTGGCTTGGAACGCTCGCACGACCTCGGTGCATTTCGGTGTCAAGTAGGATCGTTAGAGGGATCTAGCGCATCGAAACGGAGAGCGTAACGATGTTCGTACCCCTGCGCGTCTGTACCGAACGACCTGTCCCGTGAATGGTGCGAAATTTATATCAATAAATATTATTTATTCATTTGTTTGCCGTTTTGCCGGAGCGAACCGAAGCGGCAATAATGTAATGTCATTGTTCGAAGCACTCCGAAGCGATTCCACAATCCGCCACCGATGGGCGACAAAACTGTTCGCATTTGAATATTAATTCAATTACAGCGCACACCCACCTACTCGTTAGCGCGCGCGCGCGCCACCGATACCGGAGGTCGATCGGTTGATTGTCGACTTGTGACTCCGTGACCTCCCTGGCACCGACATGCTGTAGGCACTGCATTTGGGTCGTCCCCGGGAAGGGGTGATTAATAATTTACAAGCGGTGAAGATGCGTTTGCCGGTGTGAGGAGAGCGAATCTTCATCAGGATACGCATCAGTACGGCACACCGACGATGCCGATCGAAAATCGTATCCTGGTGGTTTTTCTTTCCGCCGTCGAATGCAAAGCAAATGCAATTACGTCGTTTATGGTGTGGTTTCCGCTTTGTGCTTTTTTTGGGGGGTGTCTTTGGGTGGGTTGGGACATTAGAGTCACCGTCGATGGGACCGGTGTTTAAATTTAGGACAGCATGTCAGTCGGTTTGAAGCCCGGTGCCCGGCTGCCCGACAGAATTTCGTTATGGTGAAACGAAGTTACCGGGCTGCTTACACCGGGAGTAATCAGCTCTAATGCATGTATTCAGAATTAGGATCCAGAACAGTGTAGCGTGATTCGTTGATCAATTGATCATTGAGTCGCTAGAATGGATGTTGATGAATGTTTCAAACTGGGTCAACAATTATAGACGCGAGCAATTATGTAAAACATTATAGTTCAATTACTTTGAAGTTTGGCTTTGAAATGTCGAAAACATCTTCTGATTACTGGCAGATGTACTACTTGTCACACATCATCTGTCAAGTGACATGTCACTCAATAGCTGTCACATGAAGCAAAAACAGCCGATCATAATTGATTCATGCTCAGTCGCATGGATGACAAATATTCAAAAACATCAATGTATGTTTTTAACAGTTCCGTAAAACATCTCCACGTCTGAAATAGATTTTTATTGATTATAAGGAGTCTTTTTGCAAGACTTTCACATGAAGCGATGTGCTTTTTCATGAAGGAAAAATCCTTGTACCTCAACAGGAATGAATAGAGTACTGAACTGAAACAGTAGTGAACTGAAACATTTAAAACCTTGTCAGGACCAAAGCAGACGCAGTTCTTCAAGACTTCTTCCATTGCTCTGTTTAATAAACTCTTAGTGTTCGTGAACATTGTAATCCTGCGTATCCTGCCACATAAAAATACTGCATACCACAACGGTTTGTTTGAAAATTTTCTGCAAACGATGAATTATTACAAACGAGCCCACGCAACAACAGGGGAAAAAAATGAACCGATGTGAGCTGTAATTTATTTACACCCGATTGTGCTCTGCGATTCATTTAGCACTCCCGCCCAACAAATGACCGTCTCCAGCATTCGCTCTCTCCGTAAAGTCCGTAAAGCAACACTTGATTCCACCGCTGCCGCCGCCGGATACGAACTTCGTCGTAATTCAATCCGCGCGGTCCTGCGGCGGTGCGCAAATTTTTCAAAACTCCCTCCCAACACCATGTGTTACGATTGCTATCTTGCACGGCGGAACAAGAGGCACAGTCAGTGTGTGTGTGATTGTTTTGTTTTTTTCCTTCTCCCTGCTCTCGATTTCTGCTAAGGATCATCATCATACCTCATAGCGTGAATGAGGCGCCCCTGCCCGTTGGAAGCGGCAGAATACACATAAAAAAAGCAACCGTATCATTTCTGATCCTTCCGGAAACGCGAGGAAAAAATATAATGAAGACGTAACCTCAAACCTCCGACCGGCGTTTTCATCATCATCGGTTACAATTTCTCGCCATTTGAGGGCGACCCCAGTGCTTCCAGCGCCGGATGCGGCCCTGGAGTTGGCCATCCGCAGCGAACCGGATGGACGGAGTCGGTATTAGTTAAGGGTGTTTTTTTGTTGCTTCCACTTGCACCTAACAGTATGATCATATTTTATTGTGTTTTTTCTCGCTCTTCTTCACGCACGTCACATCCTTTACTGCCGTGTGGTTCTGGCCAGTTCCTGTTCCTGGGACGGACGAATCCTGCTTTTATTGCTCACACTCAATCTGCCGGCGATGGTTTCAGTTTTTCCCATCTGTAATCTAATTTAAAAATTATAAATCTTATATTTATATGCTAACTGTTTCGCAGCACCGGCGGAAATGGAACAATGAAACCGGAACCTGTCCGAGTTCGGTTTGCTCGGTTTGCCCGCTGCTGTCTTTAAAATCGTGTCCGTAAGCGATGATACGCGGGCGTGCAATAAAGAATAATTTTCCTCAGAGAGTTAGGGAGTGCCGCGTCCGTCCGTCTTACTCGCTAGACTCGCGCGCAAAGTCGCAGCCCAACGCGGGTGGTGATTATTTTAAATTGTGTACACCAATATCGGGCCACTTCCCCGGCCAGCAGCGTTCGGGGTGACAGTTTTTAATGCATAGCTAATGATTATACGATCCGAAGTTCGGTGTCCCCTGGAGGATCGCGAAGAAAATAAAACTGCCATCAGCCTGGTTCCAGCGTGCTCGCGATTGGGAGGAGCATTTTTACCGCGCTGAACGATAAATAGTGTTCAGCTCGAGTTTGCCAGCAATGCCGTCACTCTTTCGGAGGCCGCCTCCACGGAAAAGTTTGTCCATGGTGTGGGGCATTTTTTAGGTGCTTTTCTTAAGCGCGGAACAAATTTTCCGCACGTTACGACGCCGTCCGTTGAAAAGTATGTCTCTCCAGTGGGTGATTGTAATTAAAATTTTAATTTTACGACACTTTTACTGATTAAAAGTTAATTAATGTGATGAGAAGGTGTCGCGTGTCAGCCAAGGTGGTGGGAGATTTTCAGGAGAGTTAATGATCTTACAAATACCTTGACCTTTATTGCGTTTTGGGCCAGTTTATGGTTACTTTCTTTGTGTAGAAGTGCATGCCATAACCTCACAAAGTGTTTTCAAACAGAGATTCATATCTAGATTATAATTTATTTGAAGAATGTTTTATTCTGCGGTTTAAGTAAAATGCCTTAAATTAATTTTGCGTCTGGTATACATCATCTGAAGCATGTAGGATAGGCAAAAAAGATCGTGTGCTCCGCCTAGAAACAAAAAAAAAACAATCCAATAGCCAAGATAAACTACTTGGCTAGCCAGAAGAAAAAAGTAAATAAAATAAAATTACAAAACGAAAGCAATTACTCAACCGGGGAAGCAACCAAAAGAGGATACAATAAAATCATATATTAACATCAACAAAAAAACAAACACTACACCAATCACGTTTCCGCAACGAGTGGGAAAATGCTCGTTTTTTCGCTCATTTTTGGATCGCCGTGCTGGTTTTTGTCTTTCTTGGCGCACACCAATTCCTGCTGCTCATAAATCATTAGGTGGTGAGCAATAGCATCGCAAGTAGGAACGTTTCCCCACCGGAGAGAGAGACAAATTGCTGGACGTGACGTATTACTAGTATGGTGTTGGATTGCAGTCAGATAACTTTCATCCCATTTTGTAGCCATATGAGGAATGCCTTTTAACGGACTTGTAATACACCCAGGAACATAAGAATGTAATTTCCTCAGAACAATATATTGTTATAGACTTTTCTTACTATTTTGTCTACAAAAATATTTCAGTTAATTAGAGTCCCACTCAACAATAAACAAAACTCTTGTGAAAATAATAAGATAATTGAATGATGCTGCCATTTTTGTTTCGCTGGGTGGTAAATAAAATAGTACTATTATTATAAGCCGTGATGTATGCAATCCGCAATTCATGTACGCAAGTCTTCTAGTCAAGCGTGTAGTTTTATGAACAGAAAATCAACCGTGATGTGATGCAAACCACCCTACTACCAGTAGAAGATACTTGAATCCAACAAGTAAATGGGTTTCCACATGAACGACCCCAGTATGCACCAATCGTGCTAAGTAATTAGGAGTGACACGGTCACTTTACAACACGAAAGGCGTGCGACGCCCACGAATGGTCACTTATCGGGCACTTACAATCGTCTCCCCGCGTATTGACTGCAAAACTGCACACCGAAAGGGGTTCATATGCCCCATAAGCCTGCCCTGCAAACGTGTCACGTGCTTCAAGTGATGCAACACCATGCAAGACGATAGCGCCTCGCCAACCCGTACGATGCACTAGATTGACAACTAATGCATCTGACAGACGTTTTGACAGTTGACGTGCTAATTGACGGGAACAAATGTTGTGATAATTGACCGGGCCGGACGATACAGGACGATCAGGAACAAAGAGAGAGAGGTTTCGGTGTCGATAATTAGCCAGCGTGACCGGCACTGGCACTGATTCCCGGCTCTGGTCCCTCGCTCCCTTCACCGATACTCCACAATCGGTGTCACGTGCCGTGCGTTTGTAATTATCTTTCGCTCGCCGTACGCTGGAATCTAATCTTTGGAAGGAAGTGTCCTTACATGTCGTTTCGGATGCGAGGAATTGGATTGCTACAAGATTTGCACCCGGTTTGTTTGTCGAACGGCCGAATGTGTGAGGTTAGGTAAACTTGGCGTCGTATAAAATTTATTGTTTTATGGCACCACCATAAAGCAGTCAGCGGGCATCGTTTGGCATCACACAAAACGGAGTTTTTGCACACATCCCTCTGTTGCAGCACAATCGGGACGATGTTTTCGCACAATAGGAGAGGATTTCCACGTGCACACACACACCAACACGTGTGTTTCATCGTTCAGAGGAGCTTCCGGTGGTGCGTAGAGTAAACATACTGTTAAATACTGCGCGCCGACTAACTACATTTCTGTTTAGGGTCGTTTCGGTTGGAAGACGTTTCGACAGGACATTCGGCACTCAGCACCCCAGGGGTCCTATAACTGCTTGCACGGGCTTATTTATTAGCCGCACATGGCTGGAGCGGGGGGCTGGCCAAACATAAGCTTCCCGAGATATACTAATCTTCGTCTTGTAACGGGCAAACCGGAAGGTACGTTTGGTCGATTTAGATTAGTCAAACAAATGGAAGGCTCCGGGTACCGGGAGCCTTGCAAGCCCGTGCCCGTGGAGTAATTAACACGTCACACTTCGGTTCCGGCTTGAAGAATAACTGCATGCCCGCCTCACCGGAACCTCTTCCCATCGGAATCGCAAAAGACGCCTTCCGTTTGCGGTGGAGCTGTTAAATTTCATTAGTTCCAGCTCGATGCCTTACCACACGCCTTACTCAATATTTGAAGGCTTCGTCCAAGAACAGGCGTGGTAATTTTTATGTTTCAATCTTACCGTGCGCGTCAAGTGAGCGACCCGCGGTTTTAACAGTTTTAACCTCAACAAACCGGAGCAAACACACGCGCCCGCACATTGTAGCGCGCGGTGGACTTAGAAATTCATGAAAACACGGAAAAACTTCATGAATAATCAAGTAAATTTTAAATTGTCTTGCCACCGAGTAAAACCGTATCCCGCGGGACCGGCAACGGTACCGGGTCGGGCCGGTGTGAAGGGCTGACAAAAAGCAAAAAAGGCCTCACCGGAACAAGCAACATTTTTTGTTCTAGAGAGTACGTCACTTGTGTCTGAGTGTGTTTTTTTTCCTGCTGCCAACCAACACCGGAGCGGATCATGTCAGGTGGTTGCCATGGAGATTGCTCGCTTCGGGTTGGTACGACATCTAGTTGGGGCCGTACTGGAAACTGATACTCGAAATAAGAAGTGGAACGAGAAAAAAAATCGCGCAAAACACTAAATGAAAATATGAAAACCCACGCTAGAGGTTTAATAAATGAAAGAGCGCACACGGTGCAGCGAATGAACGCGCGGAAATCAACCACGCAAAAGAAACGAGCCGCCCCGGGTGAAAGAATCAACAGAGGAGAGAGAACGAGTGGCGAACGGAACAACAAAAACAAAGTGAATCGAGCAACCAATTCCAAACAAATTGTCGGCTTCTTCGGTCAAATATTTGCTTTTGCGTTGATTGAATTGCTTTTGTTTTTTCCTCTTCGCATGGGGGGTTTAGTTTTTCCCATGGCTTAGACCGTCTATGCCGGATGACGTTTTCTAACCTCTAAGCCAACCCGAGTTTTCCAACGCCGGTCAAGTGGTGGCCGTCCCAACGCGTTCACGTCCGTCAAAACTGTCACAGGATACCCGGCCGTTCCCGTGGTTCCTCGAGGGAAGGTGGCCTGTGTGTGTGTGTGTGTGTGAGTGTGGAGTCAATTTTAACAAATTACGTCCCAGATTGACGTCGTGGCGTTCGCGTTCGTGGCGCCGAAAGGAACGCCCGCCAAGGTACTCGGCCAGAATTAGACTGGGATTTGTGCTACAGGGTCGCATCTCGGGCGGATGAAAAAGTGACAAACCCAACGGGGAAAGCCGTGCGCCGTGCCTTGCCGGAGTCGTGTGCCACCGACGGTAGAGGGCACGCGAAAGCTTAATTCAATCACATCCGCGAATTGAATTATTTCCGAACGCGGCCGCGAGCGCGCGCTTCAAATTCCGACGGATTGGACGGGTGGATGCAAATTTGTCATTCTGCGCGTGGTTCGCGGTTTTACCGGTGCTGGTCGCGGTCAACCCCAAACTTGCCGCACTTTATCGCAACCGGGAACAAATCTGAACTGTCTGCCGTGCGCCAAGTTCTCTTAGTTCGCGGCTGCTACCGGCTGCAGCCGGAACTGGAAGAGCAACTTTTGTGCCGAAAGGGCACATTTAATGCTGGCGCACATAAAAACTCCACCCGGCCTCTTAATGAGCCGTTTAATGCTTGGCGGGTTTGGCGGGAAGGGGCGAGAAATCAGAACGCTCGAAATCTGCGAGTTGAGTAATGGAATAAGTGGATTATCGAATCAATCGAGCAATGAACCTTTCGGAACGCCGAGCAATGAACCGCCGGAATTCTGGAGGCCTCCGGATAATCAAATTGTTGCATTACACAGCCGTGCATAAATCTGATCAGTTCCGGGTGCCTTCGAGGGAAATCTCGTCGGAGCGTGCATAATTGTCGGAGCGTGTGGAAGAATTTTTGGGCCCGTGCACTTAGGGCCCAGCACAGCGTTGCGCGGTCCGTTTGGAGGTGTGGCGAATTTTGGATGCAAATTAGAATAATTGTTGGTGCTTGGGAAATGGTTGGAATTTACAATAACCACAAATTAGTTTGAATTTAAGTAGCGTTTAAACGGTGCAAAACTGGTGAGATTTTGGTAGTCGCAGAAATTAGTAGTGGCGTGAGACAGGACTGTGTTAGATATATACAATCAGATGTTTGAAATGGGTTGTACGAGAGTCCTTTCCTTTTTATTTTGAATTATAAAGTGACGGTAAAGGAGACTTGTTTGAATAGACTTTAGTAAGCCAGTTTTATAGACTGCGAGTTTTTTTTCCAATATTTTATTCTAAAATTTTTCAATCACCAACCGAACCCAAACCGACAAATTTAACAGCCTTGCTTGTGAAGAGATAAATGTTTGTTCAATTTAAATATATTTTACGGTATTTGAATGGCCCACCGGCAATATGATAAATAGATTGGTTGTTCGTCAAATGTCGGATCTGCAGTAGCCTATGAAAATCGGTCCAACGGTTGAACCATTGTGCGTTTGGTGACAGCTGTCAATTCACCCATTTTGCAAGCTTAAGTTTTAGTACATTTTTCTAGATTTCACCTTGTAGTGTGATTGTAGCAGGAAAAAAGTGAAACAATTTTGGAAAACATCGTAGTATCTGATAGATGCAACTTATACAGCCCGAAATGGATGCTTTTGTCGCTTTCTATAACACATGTTTCGTCGATAAGGATTTGATTGTGATTAAAACCGCAACATTGGGAACATAACTGAAGTATAACCGAACGGCCTAATCATAATAGTATACGTAAGCAATTCCAGAAATTTTAATGTATCTGAAAATGTAAATTACATGTACTTCTTGCTAACACTTGGACAGTTCGGGCTGTTTCTATCCGTAGAAACCTCATATTCGTATCACACTCGCTCGTTAAGAAGGCTTATTACTATTTGATGCCAATTTTAAACACACTCACTGCGCCCAACCGTGCTGCCATCTACGACTTGATGTGCAATCAAGTCATGTCCCAGACGGGGTAAGTGTAGTTTTCGTCGGTTTGGAAGCAATTTTCCTCTTGACCAAACACACCGTACCAACGAAATTGCCTTTGCCGTCCAGCATCCAGATGTCTCCTGAGGAGCCGGCATCGCCATCGCCACCGTGCTGCGTGCACAAACCGGGCACGGGACGAGTTGTCCGAAAGGTCCATGTAGCTCCATAATTGACTTCCGTCGTTCCAACTGGAAATGATTTCGGCCGCACCGGTATCACATTTCGTGCCGCACCCGAAACCGAAACCGCTACCACCGCCGTGACCCCCACGGAGGCAAATAAATACATCCTTCAAACGGAATCTTTAACTTAACTCTTCTCCACTGGCTGACCCGAAGCGTACCGCTGGGAATTGCTGCCAAACGGCGAACGCGGAGAACTGCGGAAGGAACACGTCCTCGGCGGTACAACATGTTTAACTTTCGCAGCTTGTCAGTAGCGCCTGCCGGACTCCGGTATGACTTACAGTGGCGACTGTTCCAAACGAATGTCCCCCGGAACCCGCGGTCAGACTCGAGTCGAGTAGCTAATTTCCAACGGCTCCTATTTCGGGCTCCAAGAACGCTCGGCTTTGATTCCCTAGCTCCACTGCGGTGCGGTGCGAACAAAACCGGTGTCCATCTTCCCAGCAGTGGACGCTCTGGAAGCCCCCCGGTAATCCAAGCACTACCCGAGCATAACCCGACCGAATCAGTAAATTGAGATTTATGGACTGTGGCCTTCGAATTTCGGTCGGCGACAGTGGGACAATTTTTGGTCCGACGGTGGTGTATCGAAAAATTACCCAATCCTTTCGTGCGACGGTGCAGGACCGCTTGCTTTAGGGGACCTGGCTAGTCCTGGATGTAGTCCGCGGGCGGGTTAGCCCGGGTAAAAGGTTATAAAATTATTTATTATCCTTATTACTTTTATGTGCCCACGAACATGGGGCACCACCACACTAGCTCGCCGCTTAAAGGGGTTTTGCGCTTTGAAGACGCTTGCCGCAAGGACGTTCCGTGCGAAAAAACGAACCGTGCCGGATAAAAGGTCACAGGTCCGCGTGGTGGTGGTGGGTTTTATTTTAAAATAAATTTAATGTTAAAGGGTTTGCCCGACGTACCAGCGGGCTAGCAGGTCGCTTCAGCTTCAGCTCCATATGGTGCGTCTGTGCGACCGGACCGGACTAGGGGTCTGCTAACGAGGTGGGAGTGTACACGGCTGTCCGGTGTTTTTGGTCGGATTCACAAGGCGGGCGGTGCTGCCAAGCTAACTAGCCCATCGTTGTCTTGCGGCGAAGGGTGAGCAGTTTATTGATATGGGACGCGCCATCCATTAGGCTGATAACGAGTTTTGATGGGCGAATAAAAACTGTCCCACTCGGCTAGGTGAAAGGGCCTGTTTTTTGGGAATGGAGGTCGGATTTTATGTGCTCATATGGTATTCATTCGCTAGGTTAAAGTGCACGTAATGATGTGAAAGTGGCCGTGCTTTAGGGACGCGACATGCTGGAAAATGGAACGGTTCCCGCGTAAGGAGGGACGAGGGTGCATTATACTTTTCAGTTGGAGATACTTGGGAAGGATTTTTTGGGGTAATAGATGGGTTTGAAGTAGTTTGATTATTATATTTGATTCATTGCATACATGTAAAGGCAATAGAGATGTTTTTATTTACTGACAGAGTATAGGACAAGATTTTGGACTAATCTTGAATATTTATAAATCAAGAATCAATGATAACCTGCAAGATATTAACAACAAGTTTTCCTAACAACGGCCGGTTTCAGGAAACAGAAGAAGAACACTTCCAACAACGACACACTGGAGATACCTAAGAACAGCGCTATCAGGCCTCCAAAATCTCCTACAAAGTCCAACACACTGTACCGAACGCTCCGTACCAGTGGATAGAAGTGATCTTTCGCAAACTCCACCACTAGCTGCGAGCTCAGTCCGTCGTCCGTTTCGTTGTTCCCGATCGTCCACGGCTCGGATGCAATCGTGAACACGCTCGATTCCGCCCGGTACCGGAAGTCGACGCAAGCCGGCAGACAGTTGCACAGTCGCCGGAAGAACTGAGACCGCGGAATGTTATCCGCGCGCAGCTGTCCGGCCACGTTCTTGTCGAGCACGTCGTACGGCCGGTAGTTGGTGCTGCTGTTGCACAGGTTCATCTCGTGCGTCCGGGGCATGTGATCCAGCACGCAGCCACGCTTCTCCAGGAAGTAGTGCGTGTGACACTCCATCTCGCAGTTGCTTCGCGTGTAGAGCGCGAACAGTTTGAGCGGATTCTGCACCTGCGACAGACAGCCCGTAGTAGGCGCGGTGAAGTATCGCAGGTAGCGCTGGGATCGTACGAGCTGGGGAAAGACGCGCAGCTGTACAGTGGAGCTGAGCGGGATCGTAGTAGGCTCGACCGGTTTGTACGGGAAGTCGATCGGGGAGTGAACGAAAGCTTCCAGCGAAGAAGTTGTGCAGTCGGAAATGGTGTCGTTCTGATCGTACGACACCGTGGTTAGTCTCAGTCGGTAGCGTCCGGATACGTCCTGTGCCGCCCGGGGATACTGCTTCACTAGCACCCTGGTAATGGTTTGTGTCCCACGAAGAAAGTCCCAGTTCTCGGTAGGTCGGGACGCATTGGAAAGATCCTTCAGGTTTGCTAAGCTGCAATAACGAAATGTTCTTTTAGAAGCTATCTTTTTCCAAGTCAATCCTTAACCGCTTACTTGCTCGACTTGAAGATCTGATCTCCTGCGACCGCGTTAAACGTGTAGCAGATGCCACGTTCCGTCCGCACAGCGTCCAGCAACGATTCACACTCAGTCGTGCACACATCCTGCCAGCAGATCGCCTCACAGAACTGATCCAAACGCAGCGGATCGCTGACGCATCTGCCCTTCCGTGGGCACAGCGTAACGGCGGGGAATGGTACACTCCACATGGGCAAGGCCTTTTCGGCCTCACTGAGGTAAACATTCGACGGATCCTGCAGCCGCTCGTAGCTAACCACCACCGCGAAACCGAACAGCCCCACCAAACACACCAACACGGCCAACCAGAACACCTTCAGCGCAGCCCGCAACTCCGAACCCAACACGTACCGGCCGATGGGAAACGAGCTATTGCGGAGGTAGTCCTTAAGAATTCCATCATCAACCGGCGCCTGTGGGGGTATTCCTTTATTAGCTTCTGCAGGGTGTTGCTCACTTCGCTGTAGCACAATCTTGTCCATCGTTTCCATTCCGGAGGGGGAGGATAGCAAAAAAAAAAACGGCCTGGTAATGGCAGCACTGCCCCTGCAGGTTGGTAGAGTACTGCCTCTGCACTACGTGGTACTTTGAGGAACTGCCACGGAGTGACACGATGATGGATGAATTCACTTCACACGCTCTACCTGTCACAGCAGTCAGCCGGACAGGATACGAACGAACGTGTGCGTCATCAGCACACCCTTCGTGGTTGGAGGCTAGTGATCTTATCTGCTCCTATGGTAGACCCTTTGGGTGCGTAGTTTTGCGCACCGTTACAGGAGTGTCCATGCTAATTAGACTCGCGACGGTGTCGCATGCAAACGTGAAACTTATCCAAACAGAAAATTTTCATAGAAAAATTAGTTTAAGGTTTTTTTTCTGTGGCGAATCCATACGCCAGTAGTACCTATGCTGCAGGGCGTAGCATAACTCCGCTCTTACAGACCGCAACATTCATCAATCGAGTTCGGGAGCGAAAATCTTCCCCAGTGAGACCGGGTTGCGGACGCCGAATCATTAATAATTCGACCATCGATCCATTAATCAATGCTGACATCGAGCTGATTACCAATTTTGGCTTCTACTTACCCCAATCCGTGCATAGCAGATTGCAGAAATGTTGCATAGAAATCGGAACAGTACCGCTTTGAGAGCTCTGAGTGTATTTTGGTCCTTCGAACCGGATGAAACGTTGGGAAGAAAGAAATATTTCAAAAACTCTCTGTACTAGCTAGCAAGCTTGTGATGAATTCTCCATATTTGTAGTGGATTCGTGTGAAAAATCGGATAAGGAGAGAAATAATTCCCCTCAATAAATAATAATTATTCTGCATCGTTAGTCTTTCTCCAGCACGGTGGAATGATTAGCATCAAAGCAACCCTACCTGCCTCAGTAGGAACACGAGATTTTCGCTCCAGAGAGATGAGAAGATGATGAGCTTGTTGATGAAGTTGATTACCCATACTCCTTGTAACGCTCGATTCCCTTTCGCTGCGTATCAAATCAGACACACCGTGATTCCCTGCAAGAAAGAATTCCTACTCCACGGCGCTCGCCCTGATGAGGTTGGAATCGGTTTCCCGACCAGGAGTTCCATTTTTGACCCCGTGCCATTGGACGAAAATGCAATTTCAGTCTCCTCGTCCTCCTTCCGGTCCACCTAGTGATGCTCCTTCTTTCGGGTGCCCAACCACTCGGTAATGAAACGATTTCGCTACGTTCAGGTTCGGCTGCTGCTTTGGCGCCGTAAGTCGTGCGAGCGTTTAATTTCTTTGCCGGTGCCGGTGGCTTTGCGGCGATACCGAGCATGATACGAGCTTCACCGCAGTGTGTCGAACTAAGGCAGCAGTCATTTCATTTGCCCGTGGATCCCCGTGTGTCAGCCCTCGCCGGTTCCACTCTGCGACCGTGCGAACTCATTTGGGGCGGTTAATCCGGTGGGAAATTTCTTTGCAATTTGTTTAACGCGCCCGCCACGCTGGCTCCTTGGATGGGTGGTGGGTTTCGGGCGGGCAAGGAGTCACTCTTCCGCCTGCTGCGCTTCCACATGCTTAGCATTTGCCCCTCCTCGCGTTCTCGCTGTCCCACCGAAGCCATAATTAAAATGAGTCGCACATCGTACGGGAACGCTCCATTTGCACGATCCGGCTGTAACAACGGCGGCGGAGATGGTGTCCATTCATCACCCCGGCGCGGAAAAGCGAAAGGGTTGCGAGCTCAAGCTGTTGTGATTTTCGTTCCTTTAAACAAGGCTTCGGCACCGGTTCCGCCACCGGTGGAAGAAGGTGGAGAACTCTTCGTGCATGCCGGGAAAGGAGTCGGTGTTACAATTCTCACACGCATCATTTATATTAATGATGAGACCATCCATTTAAATTATTAACCAAGCCTCAAACAACCATTTTGTCTGCATATATACACCATACTTAGCGTGCGTGAGTGTGTGTTTGTGTGGACGAGAGACCTGGTAGGCTCGGTAGAAGAAACACGCCCGCCTCACTTATCGATTGGCGACGCAGAAAGATTCGCTTCAAAATCGGACTTCGACCACGTACAGCGTACTGGGAAGAATTTTAAGACAGTTTCCAAAGGTCGAATGGCAGGCTCCAATGGGAGATTATCGAACGTGTCACCGGAGTATGAATCCCAACTATTCCAGGAAGTTGGGGGTGGAAGTGCTTTAAAGGCGCATGAGGCGCAAAAAATCGATCAGCCTCGGATGGGTCTTAAAGGGGATTTGTTGGGACTTTAATTTCTCGCAATAACAAGTCGCCGCAGCAAAGTTCGTCCGGAGTGGAGTAGATTTTGTGGTTTAAACTGTGAAATAGTAACGATTTGCCCAGTCACGCTACTTCAGATGCTTGGACCCTTTGAGGGAGAATTTGGTGCTATGTTGATGGTTATTGATGGTTTGGTGCTGTTTTAATTTGACCACTTTGATGTCGTCTGCTTTTTAAAAATCAAGCATGCTGATGATCGCAATGTAATGCTAGACTGGCTGATGCATTTTGCTTCTAAAGTCCGTAAAAATATTGCTGAAAACGTTGAATAATCTTTCGATGGGTATAAAAACTACAGAAACTATTGATGTCTAAGTCGATTTTTACATTTTTTTAAGTGTTCTTATGATTTAAAACCATTCAAATCTAAAATACGCAATAAGCAATTATACATCATTAAAGCAAAATTACATTCTGCTCGTGTTACTTGACAATCGTGCTGTGATGAACGTTACATAGGGAAATAAAAAATGCCTTATCTTCAGAGCGCCAAAAAAAAACTTTCGTAAATTGCAAAACAACAAAGTATAACCTCAAAACTGCGTAAAACGTTTTCCGAAGGGCGTGTGCTTACCCAGTACATACGAAAGACCCAGCGGGATCCATCGTTTTCACTCTCTTTCTTGTCGCATGTATTTTTTCGCCAAGAAAAGGACCCAAAAACATAGCGGATACTCTGTAAAATAAAAACAAAACCATCAGCGCGTCGCATTTTTAAGACTGCCCCCGGTCGGAGCTCGTGCCTTGTCTTACAAGCGCAAGGAAACACATAAAATATGCAACAGGGCGGAGATTGTCGAAGCTCCGGTAGTACATAAGGCTCGTTTTCATCACATACATCCACCGGGCTGGCAGGAGACTGGTTATCACTGGCTGTGCTCCCCTTAACAGTACACTACCGGTTCCGCAGTACACATGCGCAACGAATCAGCCAGTAAAAAGCTTTCACCTACTTTCGAGTGGCCCCAACCGCTCGTGGGGCGCGGCATACGCGGAGTGGCTCATACTGCGAGACTTCCTTCCGGGATGGGGGAACACTCCACGCGGGCGATTACAATGATCCGCAAAGGAACTGGAAGGATCCACGCCTGCGAGGCTTTTGGAAAATCGCCATTGAATTTCTCACTAGTTTACTTTCAGACTAAATTAAACAGGAGCAGGTAGTTTCTGGTTCATGCATATATTAGTGCACATCCTAGTCCTCAGTGATAGCCGTAGTTGGCGCCCTCCTCCAAGATCACAATGATCGAATCGAGCGTTTCCTCGGCCGTCGGGATGATCTGGTCCGGCGGTAGGACGAATCCATACCGTCCCAAGTCGCGCAGTTCGTACGCGTACACTAGCGGCGTCCGCAGCACTCCCTTCACCCAGTCGATACTACCGCCGGAAGCGACATCTGTTGGGAGTAATGAAGTAGGTCATTCGATCAGTTAAACCGACCTGCAGCTGGGAAGATATGTGCGGCCCGAAGTACTTACAGATCGCCTCAGCAATGTTGCCAATTTTGTATGTCGTGCCGTAGCGTTCCTGCAGCTTGTTGATCGCCTTCGTACCGATGGCAATCTGTGGAGGATAGCATAAGCAACACACAAGTTACATCTGCTTGCAGGCTACTTATCAGACACACAGCAACGGTGAGTCGCGAGAGTGACGTACCGTTTGGTCGTAGTTGTCGAGTCGTGCCGTGGTATGGCCGTATGGGACGAGCAGCAGCTGCGAGTAGGAGTGGAACGCCAGGTAGGTGCTAAGGTTGTCCAGCGTTGCGATGAAGTCGGACAGCTGGCGCGTTTCGACCTCCGAGAAGGCAGTCGCTCCGGCAAACGTATCGGAACACGGCACACTAGAGGCACCACCCTCTGTTGCAGAATAAATGAATCAGCTGTCAATTGTCTCTTAAGCTGCTGGAGCTTCCATTACTCACGCATGAAGTTGTATCCCCAGTTCCGGTTCGGATCGGCTCCCCGACACAGAGCGCTCGCCTCCGATCGCGTCTTGCGCCACTGCCGATCGGTCGTGTGCGTGTACTCGTACCCGTCCGGGTTGGTCACCGGGAAGAAGTACCAGTCGTAGTTCTCCGCAATCGAACGCACCTTCGGATCGGTGGAGGTGAGCAGCTCGTTCAACACCCAGGTCACCGTCGCCCCGCTGACCCACTCGCGCGCGTGGATCAAACCCTCCATGAAGACGGCCTTGTTGCCCGCCTTGTACGACACCTTCACGCCCTTGATCGGACGACCCTCGAACGAGTTGCCCACGTTGAGCGGTGTGACGACTCCCGGGTAGCTTGCCACCAGCCCGTCCAGCCAGCCGTAGATCGCGTCGACCCGATAGTACGCGTTCCAACCGAATGTTTCCTTGCGCAGGGAGGGACGCGACTCCAGATCGATCTGTTGCTGTAGGTTCGCCGTCTGCAGCTCGGCACGCAGTCCGTACCGTGCACGGAGGTCCGAGAAGTGTCCCCGTTGGTGCGGTGGCACGACGAGCAACACCTCCGTGCCCACCTTCACAGGATCACTCCAGAAGCGGTACCCATCGGGATACTGCTCGATGGCCTGCAGCAGTTCCAGCTGACGTACGTCCTGGATGCGGACGCGGTACACGCGGTAGTTATCGTACCGTGCCTTTTCGGCGACGGTGGCACCGAACAGCGCCAACGCGAAACACACGGTGAGGAACTTCATGGCTAGGTGAAGGTGTTGTCCAGCGGACACTAGGAGCTGCTCCGATCGGATGAGGGCTTTATAGCGTTGGGAATTATCTCCGGTGCGTAAGATAACGCAAACGGAGGAGGGAAATCCATTTCTAGTGCTTATCGTTTGACGTACGACAAGCTGGATGTCTCTCAAAGATATCACTTATAAACCGCTAGATCAGCAGCTTAATCGTTTTATTTTTACGAATACTCCACTGATAACGATTAATCGGTGTTTATTCCATCCGAAAGGTTTGTTTATAGCTGCTTGAAATGGTTCTAGAACAGAAAGTTACTAAATCGTAGTACGATGTAGTTAAATTGTGAATAATAATTCACATAATAATGTGTTTATTTCTTGCAAACCTGTTCCCTACTTGTATCTTGTCGTTTCAGCACTATCCAGCAGGCAAGTTCTATTAAAAGTAGCGAAGAGAACGTTCACAATGCGCTATCAAAGTGTAACGCGTGCCGATTGCATACTTTTGGGCTGATAAAGCAAGTTTACCCCCGAAATGTATGCAATGTGAACTACACAAACGCTTCATGATTACGGCCTTTATTATCAGCGATTGTAATAATGATAATGATGTGTTTTCGACTTTCTTACTAAAACAAACAGGTATATTCTATTTTAAAACTGTTATACGTGTTCTATACATATGAAACGATTTGTCGAGAAATAGCGCATTACCTATTCAAGTCCATATTTGCCTAGCTTTCAAATGCAGCATCCATCAAAAGTCAGTAGTCCACATCGACGGTCTACCACCTCTCATCCCGCGAGGTAGCGTCCGTCCACACAATTATGCATAATTGTCGCTATAAATTATCCAAATGTACACAATTATCCTCACTCTAATCAGGTTTCCGTTCTCCTTCCTCTTGTTGCACGCTCTGTTAGATCCGGTTTCAGTGCGATCCTGTCGCCGCAGTATCAGCGATACTCGGTGACAACCGGTGAAGGAACTGAGAAAAAATCAAACCCTCTCAAAGCAAATCGTACCCTCCGCACTCGCTGGGTTCGAGTATGGTGCAAACGGAATGCCCGCTTTACGGAAGCTCCGGAGCACAATTAACCCCTCCGAGTTTGGGCAGGCACATTTTTATTCGCTCGGGTTTCACCGTTTTTTTGTTGTTGCCTGGACCACCCGGAGTGAGTTTTTTCCTCCCATATGTTGACTTCTGAAAGCGATACATGTACACAGGCCCAAGTGCCCGCCAGAAGCCGGTGGTTCATTAATCATACAAATCGTGTTGAAAAAAGAAACAACCCGAACCCTTATTTGTTTGCTGCGTGAGGGAGCTAGATAAGGTTGGAGCTAGTCGAGAGGTCGGAGTTAGATTGCAGTAGCGAAGACTTTATTGAAATAGTGAACAGCTCCGAGCCTTTTAGTGGTAGCCGAGCGCTTTGCCTTCCTCCAGGATCACGATGATCGAGTCAAGCGTTTCTTCGGCCGTCGCGATGATCTGCTCCGGTGGAAGCAGGAATCCGTACTCACCGGTATCGCGCAGCTCATACGCAAAGGTGAGCGGAGTCTGGAGGGTGCCTTTCACCCAGTCCAAGCTGCTACCCGAGGCAATGTCTGTTACGGCGAACGATAAGCATTAGTACCCGCGTTGGGCGGATCGAACCCAGCGAATACTCACAGATAATTTCGGCAATGTTTCCAACCTTATAGACGCTACCGTGTCGCTCCTGCAGCTTTGTGATCGCCTTTGTTCCAATTTCCATCTGCGCGTGATAAGCGTGTGCAATGACAGTTCAATTAACGCAATCAATAAACGGCACGATACGGCGATAAGAGGGCCACTCACCAGTTCGTAGTAGTTATCAAGCGGTTCTCTTGTATGTCCGTACGGTACCATCAGCAGCTGGCCGGACGAGTGGAAGTCGAGATAGGTGGACAGATTAGGGATGGTACTGATGTACTGGGACAGTGTTCGTGTCTCAATCTCCGAGAAAGGTTCCGGCCCGGAGAAGGTGTCCGCACAGGGCAACGTGGACGTTCCTCCCTCTGAAAGCAGACGTTGAAGATCAGATTCTAAAGGCTACTCGAAACCTGAGCTTAAGAGCACAAACTTACGGTTAAACATGTAGTCCCAGTTCCGGTTGGGGTCCACACCGTAACAGAGCACATTCTGAAGCGACCGGGTCTTGCGCCACAGGCGCGTGTTGGTGTGCGTGTACACATACCCGTCCGGGTTCGCTACCGGCACGACGTACCAGTCGTAGTTCTCGGCAATGTTCCGAACGGCGGGATCGTCCGACGTCAGCAGCTCGTTCAGCACCCAGGTCACGGTGGCCGCACTGATCCACTCGCGTGCGTGAATCGTACCCTCGGTGAAGACGGCCGGGTTGCCCGCCTTGTACGACACCTTCACGCCCCGAATCTGACGTCCCTCGTACGTCTGTCCGGCCACGATCGGGCTGACCACGTCCGGGTACTGCTCGACCAGCGTATCCAGCCAGCCGTAGATGTCCTCCAGCGTGTGGTACGCGGTCCAGCCGAACGTTTCCCGGCGACCGCGCAGTTGCCGGTCGATCACCGTCTGCAGGTTTTCGAAGGCCACCTCGGCCTTGAGTGAAAACTTGCGGTCGAGTTCCACGAACTCGGCCACTTTGTGCGGCGGAACGACCAGCTTGACGGTGGTGTTCAGATGCACCGGATCGGTCAGGAACGCGTATCCATCCGGGAACTGCTCGATGAGTTGAAGCAACTCCAGCTGCTCCACCCGGTCGATGAAGAGCTTGTACACACGGTAGTTATCGTACCGTGCCGGTTCGGCTTGCACGGAGGAAGCGGCCACTAGGGCGACCAAAAGCCACACAACTGCCCTGACGGATGCCATGATGGCGACTGATCGCAACGGCATGATGGAAGGTGTGAGGTAGGTCGGACTGTCTTGTGGTCTTATCGTGGGATATACTTTGAAGAACGGCTCCATTGTGATAGCTCTAAACAATGGAGCTAAACTATCGCACATATCGCGTTCAAGGGAGATAAGCAAGCGCACTTATGAATGGCGTGCGACTGTTAAGCCTCAATTTGTGCATGGCTCGGGGCTATCGGAGTATCAGTTATGACAGCTAACGAGGCCTTCATAGGACACAAACATAGACAAGTATGTTGGACACGAATTTTCCAAAAAAAGCATCAAGAAACTGATAAGCTTCTAGCGTGCCACTTAAAAATAACGTCGTTAGCGCTAAAGTACTTGACTTCTTGAAAGGATGCTCTCCCGCCAAGGAGCCTGGCATGCTCCGTTCGTGAAGATTTTTTGTTCCCTCTTCAGCCTCCAGCGGCAAAAAACAAACAAACCACTTTATCTTATCGGTGAATCCATTTGGAAAATGGATCTGTAAATTTTCGGTCCTGCATCCCGCACCGGCATGTATGCATACCGGGCGAGATTAGCCCGCGTAGAAGCTCGTGTCTCATGAAGCCCCATTGTCTTCCTTCCCATGGCGAATGTAATCGAGTAATAGCACACGGTGTAGTACACATCCTTGCCTCCAAACACAGCTCCATAAGAAGAAAGTGGCTGTGAGCTAAATGCTTTTCCAGCGCTTCGTGCTATAAAAATGATAAGGACTAAGAAGGGTGAAGTTGCTCCCGCGTCCGTCCAGAATCTGCCGAGGGAAATGTTCCCTTGCCACTCGTTGCTACACATGACAATGTTCGTCTCCCCCCTTAAACGGCCCCCTTTCTGGGAGCGCAAAGTTCACACACACCCACGAAAAGAAAATATTATCTGCCTCAAGATTATTAATCTGATGAATATCGAATGTGAAGGGCATTGGGTGGATGTGAAAGGCTCTCCGAGGAGACGCTCCGAGCCAATCAAGTCCTACACGGGAGCAATAAATTTTATCCCATCCGGCGTGGTGCCCGCGCTTTTGAAGTCAGCGGTGCACAAGAAAAAACAATCTCTTCCGCGGGCTAATAAATAAATAAACCCGGCCAAACAAGATGTGTTACATCCAATTTACATACGAAAGAAGCATCACATCCGGGCCGGGTGCGTCTAAAGTGGGAGCAGAGAACAAACTCACACTGAACATTTCGGCCTGCACCAGGTAAGATCCGGCGTAGTCCTGGTTTTCGGCTGAGTTTTGGGCCGGATTGCGTGCTTTTAATGGTGTGCGTTATGTTGGCAAGTGATTTTCCGCACGTTGTAAAACAACCCAAACGCCGGGTGGAAGCGGCGGCCGTACATCGCTACTGATCGCGACCCATTACGAATTAGCATAAGAATGGCGGGCGGAAATCGCGCACACGCGTACTCGGCACTCGCGGAGCATGGCAGGCAGGCCATAAATTGTAACCCCCGAGCGTTTGTTTATTGAGTGAGCTCAATTTAATGGCCCATTAACTGGCGGATGGTGCGTATTGATGGATGGATGGGCGAAGGAAAATTAAAATCTGGGATCCTGGCGAGCGCTTCGGGCTAATCACACCGCACCGAAATTGCCGGGCGATTGAACTTAACCGGTAATTGGCCATAAAAGTGGTACAGTATGGTGGAAATTAACGTTTAGTGCACCTTTGACACCGTCTAACGCAAACGCTGTTATAAGACCTCATAATTGGACTGATTGTTATACTAAAATAGATTTAATTTTTACTAATGTTTTTAATGTTTCTCGAGTACCAACTGCATCGTGTGTGAAAAACAAAAGCACTAAAATCAATAAAAGACATTGCATACTTCTAGGCGCAAATTCACCCAAGACACAAACCTGTACCACGAGAGAGGGGTGTGATTCAGTTAGGCCATTGTTTGCTGAAAATTATGTCTGCCATGTGCTAGTATGAAAATAGTCATTAAAAGGACATTCGACAATATTCAAAAAACTAAAATCTTGATGAAATATCATCTACCATGTTGTACTAATTGCTCTAACTATGATGAATGCCGAGACGGCTACAACAATGACATCATGGAATGAATATCCCGCTGTCTCAAGCGTGCTTGAAATGCTATAGAACTTAATTTTATTCCAAAGAATTTGCTCCTTGGAATCTTCAACGAATCACCAATACAGCAGGAGCAACTACTATCAACTTTATATCCAAGACCTGAGTTCAACATTCTTCTGGAGAGTTTCTTTTGTATTTCAACAACTGTTAACATAAGACAATCAACTATCGTTCACAAGAGTTGCCAAAACTGTCATAAAATTGAAAGTCCTGATTTCATGCCAGAACAATCCCAAGAAATAAAAAACGAGTCCCACAAACTCAGGATGAGTTCAACGCTTCAAAACACCAAAAAGTCGTCCTTTCCCAAGAACCGATTTCGTCCCGGGTTTCGTTCGATCATAACTCACCCAATCCATAAATCATATTCCACACACGAACCTCCTCATACTCTTTCTTCTGCGTGAACGTACGGAAACTTTGGCAAAACTAATATTTCAAAACTTCTCGCCGACTACGCAGACGAACTGTCGAATGGATCGATCGTTCCGTCCTGCCCGGGTGGACCGAAAACGTTGTGGTCACCGGCCGAGCGCTCGCGCCCGCGTCTACGAAAGGACACATAAACGGACCGGTACGGAACTCATTTTTCTCGATTGCACCCGGCGTTGGCCTCTCGGGGGAATATCGGCGCAAACCTGAGCCGCTACATCGGGCTGCCATTTGTTTCGCCCGAGCTCTAGGACGAGTTCTCCGAATTACGGGGAGTTAAGTAACGCCGAAGGAAGCGGCGGCGGCCACTACACAAATCGACCCACGGTGGTCCGTGGTAGGTGGCTTCTCCGGGCGTGATAAAGGATTTTATTGCAATCACGTAACTATTGTGATGGGAATAAATATATTTTTCTTCCCTTTTTCGGTCGTTTTTTTTTGTTGATGCTTCGGCTGGACCTGCGAGGGGCCGGTCGGTTGGTCATGTTAATTTTTCATCTTCCAAAAACACCACCCAGCGTACCCGGACATTCTAAGGCCTCCTATCCCTGCACTGATGGGTGTTTTATTGTTTGTTGATCGGTTTGTGAACCGCACGACAGTTCGAGGCCCGGGCTCGGAGAAACGGAGCAACTCCCTTGGGGGAGCCAAAACCTCAGGGTTTCATCAGGGAATGCGTCCAAATCCCGTCCAAATTGTTGGTCCATGTGACGTGCGTGTGTGAGTGTTTGTCCGGCACCTGCGACGAGTCGTCTCGTGAAAATCTTGCACGCAGATAAATCGGAGGAAAATATTTTAAATATATCCACCCTTTGCGGGAAGGAATGTGTCATGTCAGTGCTTTGCTGGAATTCTTACTACCGTGAGCTCATTTTCCACCGTGTCGAGTGTCGTTAGCAAATTACCAAGCGGATTTGTTCGTCCTTTGGTTTCCACCCAATTCGCCCTCCTCTTCAACCCACCGTAATCCCTTTTCACACAAACAAATACAAATCAACCGGAATGGGAGTGAAAGCGAAATGGGAAAAGCCGTCCAGAAAATGGGTTCTGATGGGATTCCGCCCTCCCGTCGCCGGTATTTGAATATGAATGACAAATATACGCATTGATCGAAAAGGGACGGCTCGACCGGGAGCTGGTTTTAAACCACCATCTCAGGGCTGCCAAGAAATGCATTTTTTGTGTTATTTATTGATGGAAGTGATAATTAACATCCGTGGATCAATATGCCGGGCCGCGATTGATGGATCGGTGCCCCAGGCCCGTTACCGGCATTATCCGGCGCTGAAATTCGATCCATCCACTAGCGCTCGTTCGCTCCTGCCGTCTCGTGGAAGCTAATTGAAACCGAGACGACGACCACCCGCCGGGCACCAGACCGGGCTGGTGCGCGAAAATGATATGCGCTTGTTTGAAACGCTGACAGGCGTGCGTTTTCCGCCTCTGTTTGCTTTTGTTCGATTCGGGTTCGATTTTGTTTTCCATTGCGCTTTGTCAGGTGCTAAAAGAAGGGGCGATTGTGTTTATCAACAGTTGGATTGTTGGCTTACGTCGCTTTGAAAAATGTCAAACCGTTCTGTTCGCTGCTTTTTTGTTGTTTACGGTGAGTTTTGTGGGTTTTAGATTAATTAAGAGGAGCTAATTAACGATTTTTTCAATTGTTTTCACTTATAAGCAGCGTACATTCAATTGAATGTTAATTATTGATAGATGTTGTTTTCAGTTTCATCAGTAAACTGAAGAAGACCGGTTAGGTTTTGATGATTTCTTCGAGGTTTAAGAGGTTTTATTTATTTTTACAATATTTTTGAAACGCTAAAAGCGATGAAAAGTAGTTCCGCTAGTGCGCTGGAAAGTAGTTCCCTGCGTTGCTGCTAGGTGGCGCTACAGTGTTGGGGCAGAGATGGTGAGAGGTGACTAGTAAAAAAGTGGAGCGAAGTCTTGAGGTCACGAAATGCCAGGAGAGAGTCAATAACTTCCAAACAAATTGTAAAATTGAGGTTTTTCGTGACAGACAGGTTTACTGAAATTAAAAACAAGATCAAAGGCTTGAACAAGATGTTGAAAACATCGAGATATCCTAGACTGATAAAAAATTTACTTTAAACGTTGAACTTTTTCTTCAACTTCAAGATCGCGCACAAAAGAGTTAGCAAGGATCTGGATCAATTTAAGGACCTGCGCTGACATTAATTTGAAGTATGACTTTTTTGATGACTTGGACTCACCTACAGGCATCTAGTAGTCCAGAAACTATCCCAACCCAACGATCCTAACCGATCCTAGATTGGATAGTGTGGGATTCGTTGTATTCTAGTTACAGATACATTGGATCCAAACTAGCATGCTCGCTAAATGGTAGCGCGCTCACCGATTAGTGGAGGTTAGTAAGCAGACTTACTTCAGTAAGAATATCTTATCCCAGTCTTCCTGGACGTGGTACGTAGAAAATGTTCTAAAATTCAAACCGAAGGCACCAATTTTCATCTGATTTGTTTTTGGGATATATTGAAAAAAAAAAACAGGAAAGGCTCAAATGTTTGATACTATATCGGTAACTAGAAAACCGTCATAATTCATCCAAATGTCCTATTGAAAAATGGAAATTACTGTCAATATGCACCCTCTCTCTCTCTCTGTGCTGCTTATTTGTTGTAGAAAATGGTGTAAAAATTTCATACTAACAGCCTCATTTCCCTTTCGTCCAGCCAGTGTGACGCAATGAAGTGTCAATTGGTTGTTCGGCTGATTGAGCGCCGCGTTCCGGCCGCGCTGCCAACACTGCTAAAGAATTCATTTTAACGGCAGGCCACCACTCAAAACTGTCCAGCAAACGATGTCATTTCCTTTTGCAATATGCCAGCATGCACCGTTCCAGCGCGCGGTCCTTAAAGAAAGTTCCTTACCGGACGGGGCATATCGTCGCAGGGATATTAAAAATTTATTACACCGAAGACGCAACGCGAATGAAGCCGAGTTGTTTCTTTTTTTTGCGTTGGTGCCGTTTCTCACCTCATTCCGCACGGCACGGCTACGAGCCCACATAAAAATATAACGAGATTGTCAACTTGGGAGCGACATTCGCGCGCCGTTTCCCGTTCTGCCGCCGTGCCGAAGAAATGCGCATGAAACTTTTTTTTCTCTGTTTTGCTGGCGAACTCGAAATTGTTTAAAGAGCCGTATAATAAATTTGTTATCCCTCGGAGGAGTGTTTTAATTTTTTTGCTCTCTCTCCATCCGCCAACTTCTTCGCCGACGAGGGTGTGCGACTGCATTCGAACCCCTCAAGGAGTTTGCTTGCTTTTTTCTTGTTTGGTTTCACCACCACAAGGGTGGTTCGAAGATCACGAAAGTTGAAAGCGGCGGTTGGTGCATTTGTTCTTTGGCGTATAAGAGAAAGTTGCGCTTTTCCTGCGCGGCAAGAGCAACGCACCCACTTCGGTGGGTGGGTGAATTGATAAACAATAGGTTTATCAAATTTAAATCTATATTACCACCGTGAGTGTAAACGCAGCTCGCTTATAAAACACTCGTTCCCGTGCCGCAGCGATCGCTCCTTATTACCGCGCGGAAACCATCCCCTTCTGGGCGTGATTTTGTTTCGGGTGCGACCTGTAGCAACTTTTTCGCCAAACCTGCACATGCTGTTTCCTTCTGCCAATCCATATGGGTACCATTAATTTGGCAGTGTGTGCGGTGGCGCGCTGCGTCGCGGATGATTTGCGTAATCGTTTTATTGGAAGTCATTGGCAATTCCGTGGATTTGCATGGGTGGGTTTTTTTATTTATTCATTTTTTTTCGCCCACACGCGAAACAAACCGCGTAATGATGCTCGTCAATATTTCAGATTTGCACTCCATAACCATTAGCGGCAGGCGAGGGGGGAGAATAGAAAAGGAAAACCATTTGCGGTGCACAGTTTTTTCGGTGGGAGATAAGGAAAAGGCATAAATTCGTTAGTTGGTGCGAGTACTTAATGTAAAAAAGAAATATTGCTCAGAAATGCGCTACCCCAGTTTAAAAAATATATATTTTAAGTTTTAGATTATAGATTAGATTGAAACATACATTTCCACATATCTCACACTGTACATATTCAAATTTGAAACATGGAATAAAAAAAATAATTGTAACAGAAACTTATCGATGACAATGATGAAGACCTTTTTCATTCCATTAAAAATGTTCCATGTTTCATTTTTTTTTCCTGATTCCATAGCAACCATTGAAAAAAGGCTTGTAGCAACCTCCGTTTAGTTGCGCCCTCTATTGGCAGATCGCGGAAGTAAATTAAACATTTTTTTTTTATCCAGTTTTACATTTACGTCGCTTTTTTCAAACGAATTTCTAATGCAGAAAGGATACAGTTAATAAAATTACCCATAATTGCATTTTTTTTAGAAATTTTCCACATTATCGCTTTAGAAAGAATTTAGAAAAGAATTTAGAAAAATAGTTTTACAAATGTAAAATTATGTTACAAAAGGACACGTTTTTAGTATTTTGGTGGCTAAAAACGAAAAAAAGTTACATCGAAACATACATCTTTTATCTTTAATTATGTTCAACATGTTTCCTGGTTCATCATAATAATTTCTATTCCCTATCTTTCGGTGTACAACTCTCATGTTGTGTTTGTTGATCAGTTCACCTTTACACGAATACTAAACAACCTGGGCTCTGAGTTGGCCTTTGAACACATTCTAAACATTTCCATATGCGTCCAGTATCAACATTCTCGCACAGCACAACATTATCACCAACCAACACCAACCAACCGACATATCGACGACTTCACACCACAAGACGTGTGCATCGCACGGAAGGTAATACACTTTACGGTACCCGGGGGAAATAACAGATTAAAGAAATGCGCTCTAATTTTATTCACCATACCGGACCCGGAAATCGAACGAATCACCCCAAACGACCCCGTGTCCGATCCGTGCTGCGAAAGCGGCTGCCATTTTCTTCCGCAAGTCTGTTTAAACGTGTGGCTGCAACAATTATCACACCCACTCAATCGGTCGTGCTCGTGTGGCGAAGTCGCCATTCCGTCTTCGCGCAAAGTCAAGGGGTTCGGTTCGAAATAAAAGGACGAAGAAAAAAAACCACCTGCATGTACATGAAACGGTCATGTTTAATTTAAATACCGACCGAGTCCGGGCGTCCGTTTGCGACCGATAACAATTACCATATTACCGGTGCTTATGTCGATTCGGTTCAATTGGAAGCGAATAAATTTAGCATAAACCGCCCACTCGCCGCCCACGGATAAAAACCGGAAGGAAAAGACGCATCCTGTGTCCTGTTTAAAATTAATCACTCGCCCGAAACCCGGGTGATCGGGGTGGCAGTAAATTTTCCCGTACCACCCAACTCCTCCCCCCACGGGAGCATTCACTCACTCACACCCCTCCACTCGCCCCCTCGCACAACGTGTCTGGGGATGTGTGCGGAATCGAATTGTTTTATTTTCGGGCTGGGAAATGGGTTTTTTCCCCAATTTTACTAATAAAATATTCCACCGCGTGACCCGCGTGAGTGGAACGAACAAAAAAGTCTCTTTCGCCGAAATGCAATTGCGATAAAATGAGCCCAAAAATGTGTGTGACCTCTATAGCGAAATGAGTGTGAAAGAGAGAGAGAGAGAGAGAGAGGAAGAAAGAGAACGCGTGAAAAAGTGTGTGGAAAATTAATAAACAGTAATGCATCGCAGCAAGCGTGTGCACCATCGATTGTTGATTGTTTGCCGTGTGTGGAGTTGCAATTGCAGTTTTTCGCCGTTTTTTTTATATTTTTCTTCTTTCTTTTTGCGAATTTTGGTGCTCTTCTCGTGAGGCACATTATGGAGCTTTTGTCGCATCTTTTTTTTTCGTTTGCCATTCGACCCAAAGTACCCGATTTCCGAGCGCTGGGAATTGTGGAAAGCGGGTGGAAAAACAGAACAAAGCCAACAAAAAAAGAAAAAAACAAATAGAAAAACGAAACCGAAAACGGTCCCCACGTCATTAAGTTCCGTTTTTATTTATGATCGTAAATTTATTAATTATTATTTCAATTCATTCCAGCTCGTCCAGCAGGTTCAATCTCGCCCGTGTCCCTGCCGTTCCTTGGGGCCGGGCGCATTTCAAACCGAACCGAATGCATTATGCGCCGGCCAACGGCAGCAGCAGGCCGTGGATTGCGGTTGGAGGGGGCTAGCGAAACATTTTCCACCGTGAGCTTTTCGCCAATTTATTGACCCGCGCACCGGGGTGGCGCGGGGTGAATTACAATTTATTTTAATTAATGGCAATTGGTGCAATTGCAATGCGGCGGTGCGGCCAGCTGGTGTCAGTAATTTGTACTGCGAGTTGTTGCTGCTGTTGTCGGCATTTTATTACGGCGCGGGCTGCGGTCGCCGCAGCACGGGAAGATGAATTACTGACAGGTCCGTGTGCTAATAATCATGCGCGCGCGCGTGTGTGTTTCTGTTTTGTTTGTGTGGAATTAATGCAATCCTAGGGTAGGGGTCAATCGCGATGGTCGAAAGGGTTTTGACGGAAAGGGTTTCTAGACAAAGGCCATGTTTGCTTGTGTTTGGTGCAAACAATCGATCGATCGGGTGTTGGTGAAACAATACGCTTTTATTTTTATGTGACACAAAGCATGGGAGAGTTTGAGGAAACGAATAAATTCTACTTTACATAATTAAAGTGCATTAATTGGTGGAGGGCATTATGAATATTTCGACTGTAAACGATCGACCCGATCGGGTCATACTGCTGCTGATTTGCGTTATTTTTTACATATTTATATTTCATATAAACTATTGCAGGGTCTCTTGGGTTTGTAAAAAAAATCCCTAAGTTTTTGGTACGTTTTAATAATTTGTTGGATTTTTCTTTTTTTTCATTTTTTATTTCAATGCCTTTGAACCGCAATTTTCTTGCAAGATATGCGACTGTCTTTCTTTTTTCTCTGACACTGTGTGTGCTTGTATGTTAGATCAATTTTAGATTATTTTGGTTTTATTTTTGTGAATTTTATCTTATTTTGCTCTTTTTTTAGTCAGAGTGATAATTTTTATCATAAAATAAGAGAAAACTCGATGATCTGTGTTTTGTTACAGACTTGACACCAGTGAGACTATCGCTAGAGGAATTACCATCTAAGTATTGAGTGCATCGCTGTACACAACTTCCTTCGTTTTCCGCCAGATGGCTCTTCTGTCGTTTTTCGATCAAAATTTCGAAAACAACTTTCTCCGTACAATCGTTTCTCGTCATTAATCATACTTTCCACGCACACATGTCACGAGTCTTGCCACCTCCCATGCATTCATTCCGTACCATTTCACACGTCCTGTTATTTTTTTCGATTATAAAAAGTATCTACCGCCGAGAGAAGAATAACAAGGATCTAGCCGTGCTACGGAACCGAAGCCACGGTGAAGCCCGTGAACAAGGACACCAACATATCGAAAGAAGAAAAACCTAAATCCCCTGCACGCCTTTGTGTGAAGAATATGTTTTCCACCGACGTTCCGCGCGAAATGAATGTTTCGGCTAACATTCCATGCCGGTGGCACCGAGCCGAAGGTCCCGTGAGCTTTCCTAACCTGTTCGACGCGGTGGTGCGAACGAGTTTCACGCGGCGCGAAAGGAATGAAACACAAACCGGCGGAAAATTGTTAAATATATCGGTAGATTAAGGCCGCGAACGGTACATGCACTTGGACCGGCAGTCGAAACCTTTTTTTTGCTCTGCACCGGAATGATGTTGCAAAAACTGCAAGTTCTCGGTAGGAAAAAGAGCCGGACGTCGAAAAACAAACCAAGCAGCGGCGGGTAGCTAAACATAGATAAATACAAATTATTAGAAGCGTACACACGGAAGGTGTCAAAGGCCGTGGGTCATGGGTCGCCGACGTCTCCAAGGATTTGAGAGGCAGCGGAGCGGCACCAGGTGGTAAATCTCGCTAGCCGCCTTTTTCGCACCTCGACCTCAGCGTACGAGAAAGGATTAGCCGAAGGATCAACACCGGGAGGATCAATTTCCAAAGTCAAACACAGCCACCGAGACACCTTTCTCCTTCAGCCTACCGCTCCAAGTAGGCTTAGGGAAACTTTACCGAGTCGTTTTGATGGGATGAGCCGTAACTAAAGTGGTTATTTATGGTGGAGGAATGTGTCTGTTTGCTTGCTAGTCTTTTGTCCGCTCCGCTCAGGCTCCCGGAATGAATGGAGTAAGAGGAATGTTTTGGAAACTTCAGAGAATGGTATTGACTATAAATGGCGAGAAATATACATGGCGAAACATGGGCCACAATGGGAGCGCATTGAAGAGAAGCATTTCAAGTGAATGCCTTAAGTAATATTGCAGAGTCATTGATTTTTCCGATAATATTGAGCAACTGAAAGGAAATAATGGGCTACAGTCTTTTTAGATACAACTTCTTTTGCTTTCCTGGTTGGGATTCTAGCGTCAAGATTGAAACGCATCTCAGTCTACAAAAGCACAAGCTGTATATTAGTAACATACTCACTCTGAGAGATTTCAAACTAAGGAGGAGGATATTTCAAACTAAGGAGTGTGCTCGTTCGGATACACATAGGTAAAGTTATTATAAACTAGTTAAAAATTATTCTTAAATTTAGAGATTTCAATTGGTTCAGTTTGAAGAATAAAGATCGAGAGAGATGATTTTAATATAAACCCAAAATGATAGTCTACTTTTTCCAAAAAATATTGTATTAAAGAAACCTACGCCTCTTTCGAGCGTTCGATCGAAGCTACAACCACAAACACCTTCGCAGTACCTCGAACGAATCGTCTGATCGAATCTCCCGACGCTGGTCCTGAATCCTCCGAGACTTTAAACACCCGAAATCTGGGCACCATTGTTCCGGAAGGAGTTATCCGGTCGATTATGACGCTTTAAGCTCCGGGTTCTGCTACTCGCTGCTCCCAGGATCCCGTTTGGCTACGCACAACGTACACATGATTGAATCCATGTGTTGCCGACTGGCTTCCGGTGGCTTCCTGGTGCCTTCGGAACTCAGTTTCTCCCCTGCAACATCAACAGCAAAAGGAAAACAAACCAACAAATGCTTCGGGCATCGTTCCCAGAGAGAAAAAAAAACCCGGGGGCAACGAGAACCGCCCACACCCGTCCGGTCAGCCCCCGGTTCGGGCCGGTCAGTCCGGTTGGTCAATTTAGAAATTGATGAATTTATGAGTCCCCAGCGGGGTGGACCGCTTTTTTGCGGTCGGCGCACTATCTAATGGGATTAATCAACCCCTTCTCGGGGGTTCACGCCGGTACGGGACACTCTCTTCGGGGTGTGGACTCTCCCAGGGTTTTTTTTTGAGTTCTGGTCCGGCTGAAGAGACCGATCCGACGCGCCCGGGGTTTAGCGAGTTTTTTTTCTTCTTTCCTAGTGGCCATCGGCCGATTCGGCGTGATAATCGGCAAGGCGGCCCCGGGGCCCGGGTGTGTCACACCACGGGATATTTACGACCGGGTCCGGGTTTCGCAAGAGGGGGATGCGCAACACATTCCACGGCACGAGATTTGACCCAGTGCGAACGCTGGGTGCGGTTTTACAAAACCCAGCACCAGTGTCAAAGACGGTGTCCAGAACTTTTTTTTGTTTTCATCTCCCTCAGCCCTGCGGCTCATTTGTGTTTCCCGGGCAACGAGTCAGTGTGTGTGGAAAAAGGGTTGGCAAACTCACTTTTTCCGCTACCTGGGAATCTTTGCGGCACACGTGGTGATGCATGTGCGTGTACGTATCACACTCAAAACGGACACACATATGGCCTTCGGGCAGGGCACGGAGAAGGGATCGCTGGGAATAGGTTTTATCGTTTATCTAATAGCTCCGAGCGGCTCGTTGGCGCGATCGGATGGAACGATAGCGATATCTATTTGTTGCACATTACAAATCATCTCGTTTTTGGGAAGGCTAATCCTGATGTCATAGGAAGGAGGAATTGTATGATAAAATGAGAATGTGTTTGTTTATTTGACGTGTTTGAATAGATCATTTGTTTTGATGTCACTTCATAAATTGGATCTAAAAGTTTTAGTTTTATATTATAAAGAAAAACAAATGTAAATAAATACACAGTCCGATCATGTGAAGGAATCAATAATTAGCAAATAATCATAAATAACAACAACTATAAGAAGAGAAGTTATAAGAAGTAGGATATACAGAGTTTCTTTTTACATAATTCTTCACTACTTGTCAAACTTCTTCATGTACCTAGCACTTGTTACGGTTTCATGATGTTATGAAAAAATACAAACAAATTCAATGAGGTTTTTTTTATTATTTGTCATAAAACGAATAATATAGAAGTTGAACAAGAAAAAACAGTTTTAAAAACTATAACCCCTTGCAACATATTGGTAACCTGCATCTAATAATGTAGAATGATAAGATTTACCTTAAAACCAAGACAGATGACCATGATAAAAAGTTAACAATAAACAATAACAATAATATTGGGTGCACTAAATAGCTTTTTAAAATATTTTTTTAAACTCAAAATACGAATGATAAAAACTAAAAACATGTCTAAGAATAAGGAACATAAACAAAACTATAGGGAAAATCCTATCAGAACTAGACAGCTGTGTAAAGTCAAAGAGATTTCTTAAAGCAGAAAGTCAAAGAGATAACTAAAAGAATGAAAAGGAAAGAAAGGGAGGAATCAATCGGACAGTTTCCACTGCATGAACTTGTATAATTGCCTGTTTTGTCCATTTTTTTAAACAGGGTATGAATTCATTACATTTTTCACTGCTCCTCGTCGCACACTCATCCAGCACTTGGGGCTTGGGTGTTAAATTCCCATATTTCTTCTTCTCGTTGCCCACACCCTCCGTCTGCGTTTCACACTCTCACTCGTCTGTTTTTTTTTCTCTCTACTTTTCATCTTTGTGCCACTTCCAACCACACCACAACCCGTTCCACGAAAGCAACGAACAAACGACAGCCCATTTGCAAGATTCTTGACATTTTTTGCACCAAACCGAGTCGGGGGTAGCACGGACGCATATGGCAACGAGTTGACCGTGGGGGCAAGAACCGGGCGAAAGAAAACAATACACTCAAGATGAAAACTCATGCATTTCCGAGCACGTACGCTCATTAGGGCAGACACTGCGTACGTAACGTACGTACGTACAGCCATCATGATCATGCTTTCGTACGCTGAGTGCGTCCGGGTACGGGTTTGCCTCAAGATGACAATGTAAGCTCGGTGGTGAATGGGCCGTGGCGGAGGACACAGCGAAGAACGTGCAATTCATTTTTCTCGGACCAAGTTTCAGCCCGGACGATGGGTGAAGAAAGGGAGTTAGGCACGGAGCAGCACCTTGCACCGATGTGCAATCCAATCATTTCTTCATTAGTACAAATGAATGCCGTGTAGTGTGGAAAGAAAAAAAAGAACTCACAAACCCTATCCAGCTCCGAATAAAGCCAACAGGGACCCTGTACCGGAAGGAGAATGCCGGCTGGTGGGTTTTGTTTGGAACACACCATTGATACCGAACGAAAAATAAAGCAAAACGACCCGAAGGGCGGTGACGAGCACCGTCGCGAAGCGCGAAAAGAAAGCAGCCCTTTGAAGTGGTGGCAAGAAGCAGTCAAAGCACGAAAGAGCGCAGCAAAAAAATCACGAAAAAAAAACACACAAAAGAAATCCGCGCAAAGACCCACACGCGGAACACGCCTTCTTCGGGCGAGCCGCGGTGCGGAAGACAGCAAGAAGCGCGCAACAAGTTCGTTTCTCTCCTTCCCCGTACGGGCGGCGGCTGCGGGATGTTTTGGTTTTGTTTGGGGACTGCACGTTCGACGGCGCACGCTGCTGGGAGTCGCCCGCGTGCGCATGTACGCGTGAGATGGGAACATGTGCTCAGCCAATCTCATCCCAACGCGTTTTCTTGGAAAGCGTGTTGCTCCTTGCACGCTGCTGTTGTCTCGCTCGCCCACACGGCCAGGACTTCGTGCTCTCCATCCGCCATCCCTGTTCAATCCCACGGCGACCGTTAAGCGGACCGGCTGGCCTAGGTCCCAGCAGTACGAAAAGGATATCTCCTGAGTCGAATCACATCGGTCCCAGTAGGCTCCGCCCCAGTCCCATGGCACACGGCGGCGAGAGACAGCATGCGCTCTCTGTCTATCGCGCGCGCGTTTGCCGGTTTGCGCTCTCGTTTTGTGAGGGGAAATATTTCCCAACCACATGGTTGGTTGTGGCAGGGTTCGTTCTTTGCGGTGAGTGTGCTGCAGAGGAGCACACATGGTTGTGGAAAACCAGAAAGTAACTCACGAGATCTACGAGAAAGGGCTTGAAGGGAAACTTAGTTAAAAAGAATTATGCTCAGCCAATTCTTTAAAAAGATATCTATCAGTATTTGCCGAAGTGTTCTGAAATTTATGTTTGAATTTAGCAAAAAGGTTTATTCATTTATTTTACATTTGGAACTATATTGGAAGTGGAATAATATAATAAATTTGACCAGCAGATGATAGCTTATTATAAGAAAGCCCGGAATGGCAGATCTAAGACCTTCTTGCGGTTGGTGTACAATGGAAGAAGAAGCAATGGCACTTTCTTCAATAAGGATTGAGGCTGTTGTTTATTTTTACATTTCCTGTCGTTTTAGCTTCGAGCTGCTGTAGAATAACGTTTGGATGCAATGTATGATGATAAGAAATAGTTGGTGACATGCCTAAATATCCGGTTAGATGTTCTAGTATCGGTTAGAATAACAGTATGGAATAAAACAACATAAACAAAGATATTGTTCCGCGCGAGGTCCAACAAAGTGAAGTAGTTGTATGTATAATAAAGCTAGTATCGGTACGCAATGGTTTCAGATGCAAGTAGTAGCGAGTGCTTTGTGACAAGCTCGAACACACAGTATCCGTTCTGGAAAAGGGTATCATCAGACTCACTTTAAGCTCAAAATGCTTCTTATCTATACTCAAACCATCATTTTGCAACGTTGATGCTTACCGTGTGAAGGGAACTTCATATCGGTCCGCGCGGCTCTCGTGAGAGCCCGTCCGGTGGTTTTCCACAATCATTTGTTCTCCCGCCTCAAAGCACACGAACCCTGCAGTGGCCAACCATTTTCCCCTCGCAAAACGAGAGCGCAAGCCGGCAAACGCGCGCGCGATAGACAGAGAGAGCACGCTGTCTCTCGCCGCCGTGTGCCATGGGACTGGGGCGGAGCCTACTGGGACCGATGTGATTCGACTCAGGAGATATCCTTTTCGTACTGCTGGGACCTAGGCCAGCCGGTCCGCTTAACGGTCGCCGTGGGATTGAACAGGGATGGCGGATGGAGTGCGAGGAGTCCAAGAAGTGAGTGCGAGCAGGACAACAGCAACGCGTGCAACAAGGAGCAGCATCGCCCGGGATGGGATGAGATTGGCCGAACAGACACACGCACGCACGCTCGTTCCATCTCTGTCGCGCTGCATCGCGCAGCATCACGCGAACGGGGCGCGCGCGCTCAAAGGGACACCCGGGCCAGTACGACACCACGGCCCGGTTACGATCGTAACTTCTGGTCCGTGCGGGAAATTTTTCAGTTGGGGTTTTGCAGCCACACGGGACGAACGCTTACAATCTCTGGAGGGATCGGGCTAGTGCGGCCCACGGCATACACAGCGGAGTGCGATTTCGGTGGACGAGTGTGCTGCCCGGTGTTGGTGGTAGTAGTAGTAGTAGTAGCAGCGACTTTCGGGTCCATCCACCACGGGGGAGTTGCGAAATCTCCAGAGTGTACTCGTCCGCGCGCTGAGTCGCTCGTCGCTCGTGCGACTTGAACGGATTCTCGGCAGCCAAGTAGGCCGTTGACGTGTGCGTCGGTGTTTTTCGCGTTGCGTGTGCGTTCGTGTGCGTGAGCAACAGTTTGCTGATCGAAGTAGCCCACCGATTCTGGGCAGGTGATTCTGCTGGTGCAGTGTGCAGTGCGACAAGCGTGTGCGGTGAATCTCGGTGCATCCCGTGGGTAGTCGGAGTGGGTGTCGTCGGTGAGAGAGTGGTGCGCCCTAGAACAAAAGCAGTCCGCCGCGGCAAGGATACCGCGACGCCCCAACACCCACCAAAACGGGCGAAATAGTGTGGTCCACGGTGTACGACAACGGTTTAAAGCTGCGTTCGGACGAGACCGTGCCGGGCTTCAGCTCGGCCTCGCCCTGGCCGACGCTCGAGCTGGAATGGGGCCGGAAGCTGTACCCGTCGTCGGTGCCGCGCGGCGCCGGTGGCATGATGTTCGGCCTGCCGCCGACCGGTGCGGACATGAACCAGCCGCGCGGCCCGATGACGTCGCTGAAGGAGGAACCGCTCGGGGCCCGCGCCTGGATGCAGCCGGCCGTCGATCAGGCAAAGTAAATACCAACGTTCTTCAAGTGGAGTCGCGGAGTTGCTATTAGACCAGCAAAAACCGAAAAAAAATCGAAAACCACAACACAAAAGGCCCCCAGCAGCCCATAAATCAGGAAACACTGCGGCCGATGACACTTTGCGCGGGTTTTTGTAATGTGCGCCGCTGGTAATTAAGATCGCATCGGGATGATAAAAAACCGCGCGCCATTTACACGCTGCGGCGAATTTATGATCGCGATTTTGTGCATAATTTATGCGCTCGCGAGCGATGTCATCGGGTATCGGGATCTCAGTGTGTGTGTGCGCGAGCGAGACAGAGTCTAAGTGGAGAGCATCCATCCAAAAGCCATCCCAAAACACTTGCTCCCTTTTTTGTGCTACCGCGGGTACGGTTCGCGTGCGCCCGAAAGGTAGGCAACACGCACGCACACACTTTCACATCGCTTTCGGGCAGGTTAGACTCATCGCGCTCCCCTCTTGACGCTGCTGCTGCTGACGCTGTGTGTGTGTGTGTGTGTGCTAGTGTTTGTGGGTAAGGTTAGGATCCGATAGCCCGAGGCTGCGTTGAGGTGACTCAATAGACACGACTTGTTTGCTTTACCAACCGTGCTGCTCCAGCGTGGATTTCGAATCCATGGAGAAATGGTCAAACCGCGAAGCCACCAATTTGATCCTGGTTGTGGTTTAGCGTGTTTTTTTTTGTTTGATGTGCATTCCCACCTTCACGTGCAGTTTTCAGCTTTTTTGCTGCTTTCCTCTCGTCGATTGCTTGGATTGGGGAAGGCGCGCTTTTTGTGTGTTTCTCGCTGTCGTTGCAGTCGTTCAAGTTTGCGCTCCGACGGGGTTTTGTGTTGGATCTGCTTGTTCTGTTCTGTTCTTCCGCATCGGAATGGATACGAGGAACAAATGGGTTACACTTCAGAGCTTTGTCGCTTTGGATTGAATCAGTGATGATGCTGTCGTCGATAGGAGATTGAAGGATGAGATAAAGAGACGCACCATTTAACGCAGAGTTCATCAGATACAAGCGTTACGATTCAGTGTGTTCTTTGCACGATGCTGCATTTATCGGTCAAGCATTTTGTGCCAGTTTTGCGTATTTAATTCTTTGCACTCGACACGTTTTTAGTACCAGTTTAAGTGCAATGTCTAAATAGGTTGAATAAGTTATCTTGTAAATAGCATATCTATTTTCCATATTAAATAGAGAAAATAGAGATGGACGGTCTTATAAAAGTTGTGCCTTTAAGAGTACAACACAGGGCAAAGGCTCTTACAACTAGCCAATTAGCTATTGAAGACAGTTTACATGGGTAAATTTGCCAATTATGTCAGCCAAGACATAATTTTAATTATTTAATTATTCATTATCAATGATAACGAACGAAGGACAACGTGGTCTTATTGTTTTTATTAGTTACTTTTTATCAATATAAAATTTAAAAATTAAAATGTAACTAAAATATTGCTACCATTCGCATCAGAGTAGGCATCACTCTATCGAGGGTGCAGTTTCCTCACGATATATTTTATCTGTGGTTGTTATGGGTTTTATAAAGGATGGAACGATTGAATTTCGTCTTATTATCCAAATCGTATTGATTTCATCGTATTAACTATCCAAACAAACTTCCAAAAATTTAAAAGTCAATATTTGTTCAATTTTGCCTTCTGATTGTTATCATAGCTTTCATGGCTATTAAAAATTGTTTCATAGTTTTATTTATGTTATTATTTTATCAGCATTTATTAACGATTTGGGTGAATGTCACGAACTGATGAGCTGAGGGAATGGCTGATTTCAGGATTATGTGAATCAAAACTGTTTTAGGGATTTTAAAAGCAAAATTTTGCAAATTCTCAGTAGATAAATAAAACGTTTGTCATGCAAATTGCATATGCTTGGGCTGATTCACAATGTTGACACCAAAAAGTATGCAATTTACAACTCACCAATGCTTTCTAAACACCAATTTCCCGCTGGAACGATTTGAAAATGTTCGTTAAAACATGTCTGCCAGTTAGTGCCAAAATATACCTCATGTTCTCATCAAAGTGTATTCAATTTGGGAATTGTTCCACCTCTTTTTATTTCCATTCCAAGCATTTTTTTGTTCCCAACATGTTCACAACATGTTCACAACATGTTCTTCAGTGAAACTCCACTGTCGGCCGCCCGTATCGACTAAGACTGGGCGAATAATTAGTACGTAATTAAGGCACACTAATAAATTGATAAAATCGTCAGCTAATCCCCATGTAAACGGCCGGCGCGCTTACATAATTAAGCATCGCATGACGCGCGCGATGTCAATGTGCTCTATTTCCAGGGCCGCGTGCTAGTGACTAATTTATTTTTATCTCTGTTCGTTCTCCTTCACGGAGGTGGAGGGTTTTCCTCCCCAAAAAGCTGCAGGTGGAGTTTCTTGTCGCAAAAGGTCAAGTTGCTAGGGTTGCCCTCTGCTGTGAGCTAACATTTTGCCAAAAATATCACCATTCGCTGTGGCGAGTCTATTTTTTGCCTTGAAGAAGTACTGTTTTGGAACGTCCATGTGGGGCCTGTTAATGCCAGATTAGGAGATACTTATTTTCGGTGCGTAATTATTTACACGCCTGGCGGTGAAAGTATTGCGGCCAATAATAGATCAAGTAAAGGGACAATTTTAGCAACAGAATAAGCGGATGAGATCGTGCCGAGTGTATATAAAATCATAGAGATTGGGAACACCAGCTTTTAAGCTGCCACTAACATTGTTTCAATGCCAAATTTACCTTTCTAATGATGTGTTAATGCTCCCCTGCAAACCTCTCAACAGTGATTGCAATGCGAATCAATTCGAAACCCGCTGACTAAAACGACTAAATTTTCCACTTTGCCTCATCAAATTCACACCTCGTCAGCGGCACCAAACCCCGAACCGAACACCGTCAAACAGTGAGCGTAGCATCAAAGCAATTTGCCGGATGCCATAATGCGCACTGAACAACCCGTTGAGAGCGGCAGACAGAGAGAATGTGGGGTGGCATCGTTTCGTTTTTCGGGGGTTTTGTGTTTTTTTTTATTACGCTCTCACCCAAACACCCCCCAATTGCATGCTGCCACCCTCAAGAGCGTGCGAGAGCACGATGAAAGCCAGTTCCGAAATGATGGGAGGATGTGTGAGGATAACGATTAACATCGTTCGAGCTTCGGCCATCGATTCCGGATTCCGTGATGTGTCCGTGCTGATGATGGCGAGCGATCAACATCGTCAGCAAACGGGGGTTCTAGCCCCAAACACCGAGACAGAGGGAGCAAGCGAGAGAGAGAGAGAGCATGCTTCCGTTTCGAGTGCGTATAATGATGAGGTTAAATTCAAATTCAATTAATCCCTGCTCAGGCCCGTTCGTCGTTCTGCTGGACGGGTTCGAACGCTTTCCGAGCGCAAACTACAGCAAGGAAGCTGGTTGAAACAGCACACACACTCGCACACGCTTGGGGATGTGGTTTTGTTCGGGCGGTGGTGGCTGTGTGTTTGTAGACAGGCTTTATGGTTTCATCAAGTCGGCCGGTTAATGATGCTTGACGGTAACTAGGCAGGCGAGAACGTACCGTAAACGGAAACCACCGAAATGGGCCCTATTGACACCGATTATTGGCCGTCATTTTGTCACCGAATGGGGCTGTCGCTGGGAGGGAATTAATTTTCGACGTATCAAAACACGAAAGTCGTGCGTTGAGTTGGCTATGCGTTGAAGAGGTGGTTAGCGTGGAGCAAAAGTGGCATCAAAACCCGGATTGGATGCCCTCTAGTTTGGATGAACTCATATTGCCATCTAATTCAAATGGGTGGGAAGATCTATTTGCAGACTGAGTTTTTGCATTGTTTTTTGGTATTGGATTATGATCAGCTAAAGTTGGAAACAAATATTTTTGTTAGATTTTTTAACAAAGTTTTTAATTTCTGTAACTGGAAACAGTCAACCGATTTACATCATTCCTTCAATTTTTAATATCTGACATGATAAGGTTAACAAGATACAACACCGTGAAGAAATGTTGTGAAAGTCGTAAAATTTCACAAGATTGTTAGTTTAGTCACGAGATGACTCTCTTCTCATTAAAGGTTTCAGCGATATGCTGTACTTTTGACTGATATAGTTTTGGAGAAATACGTTATCTCACTTGGAGAGATGTATACATACTACTAGAAAAAACAGCGTTATCATAATGTTGAAGAGAGTAAAACAAAGGATAAGGATACATTTGTTAAAAGATTATTTATATTCAATGATCTGATGCTTTAATAATTAGTTTACTCTTTCAACGTTGCGGAATATACTAACTTCAGCAGGCATTTCTGAGTTAAACTATTGTAATGAAAGTTTTTAACAATAGGAACATCAAGTTTTGGAGCAAAATTTTTGGGATTTTTGCCTTTGAGGTTGATTCATTTGTTCAAACTATCGAAAAAAGAAAAAAAAAACATAAAAAATCAAATCCAAAAGTTTGGAACTTTGATGCCCCAAGAGGAACATGAGATTGTACTTGCTTTCGTAATTGTTTTCCGGCGCTAAAAAGTCCACGTTAAGCACCGATGAACACAGGACCGGAAAAAAACGCACTGCTGTAATCAGTTCCTTATCACGCACACCAAGAACAAACAAACAAACACAACAATCCGCTGCAACGCAAACAACCAATTGGCTACCTGTCAAATGGCGCGTTAAACGCAACGCAGTTAATCGAATCCGGCGTTGGTTCGCCCCGGCAGCGCGCAGCATAATCGGATTAAATGAGTATTTAATTTCACACAGAGCCCGACATTGCCAATTGCCATAATTTGCTGCTGGGCGGTCGGTGCCGTCCTCTCTCCCACACTCAAATCAAATCACATTTGCCCGTTCCGGTGGAGCCGGAGCACGGGCTCGAAATTATCACTTTATCAGTTCAGCGTGCCATCGTCGCCAATAAAGGGGGTGGATTAATTTGGCCGCGAACCGATGATCGTTGCGGCGCTGATCTGTCAATCGGTGGCTCAATTAATGTCGCGAGTAATTAAAATTTGACTCCCGGTGCGCTTTAAGCTCCCGTTCCGGGGCTGGATTTTTGTTTGCGGTTTAAGGTGTGCGGGTTTGGCGAACACTGGAACAAACGCCACAAATTGAAGCGTGCCCGGCTCGGGAATTGAATATTTCATTGGCCGAACGTAATGGAGAAAGGGTTTCGGTCATACGACGGGAACACTATGCTACCGGGGGATAGTTCTATTAGGATGCGAGGGATGCTTTCGGAGTTTGCTCAATTTTCTACAAGCTTCATTCAATATTGGGCACCGCCATTTATCCGGATCCGGGCAGTATGTCATTCGATCATGCGGCGTTTGGGGTTCCCATTCCATCCTGACACTTCTCGAAAACCTCAAACATCGGTTCGACACACTGGGTGAGTTATTGCTATCGTTTGACACTTTTTTTCCTTCTGTCGACTCGTTCCGATGGTTCCCCGAGGAGCGAGCGAATGAGCGACGACGTACGGTCAGTGCTCAGTGGACAGTGTTTTTTTTGCTGTTGCGTCTTCTCACCCACCAAGTGCGTTGAGGCGATCCCCGAACAATTGAACATCGTAATTCAATTATTCAGAAACCCCAATTTCTGTAACTCGCAGTGAAGAGCTTTCTTGTTCCAATCACTTTGGACAGGAGACGTTAGTGGAGCTAGTTCGGTGGAGATGGCTCCAAACACTCTGGAATGTTCTTGTTTCCTTTCATGTGTTTTTTTTGTGCATTGGAATCACAAGTTTCAAAGCAGAATTCCAAACGGAGCAATCGATGTCATACAAGAACTGAACGGGTTGGGCAATATCCCGAGGAGACATTGGAGAGTAGCGCTCGTGTCATACAATTTATCAAACCGATAAATTTGATTAGTAACCAATTTAAATTGGCGCTCGTTCGTAAAGAACTAACTCTACTAACCCTGCTAGCGGACTTCAGCTAGCACGATAGTTCCGTTTCCAACTACAGACGGCTCTGGCTAAAGGCTAATTTCGGGCCTAATTCAAACAAACCGTACGGATGGAAGAACCAAACCGATGCCTACTGCGTTCGAAATCGGTAGACGGGAGAGGTCATATTTTGTTCATTAGCCTGCTCTGGCTGGTGTTGTACGTACGGCGCATGGGTTCCATAGCAACAGACACACACGGGCCAGATGTTCCTGCACTGCAACCAACCAAGAACGGATCTAGCACCCTAGCTGGTGTCAGGTTTGCAGTTTGAGGCGCCTGTGTACGCACTGTGGGCCAATTATGTACACTGTGAAGTCTTCTGTTCGTCTTAAAAACCCCTTCAAAAGCGCTTTAAAGTCGCTCAAAAATTGAGCCACTCCTCGGTATAACAGCTTTTGACAGCGCCTGTTATACGATCAATTAACGCGTAACTGCCACCAATAAAGATCGGCGTGTTTGTATGGCGTGAAGCAAAAACCCAACCCAACCCAACAGCAATTAGACCTTTATCGGACACCGTGTTTTCAGGAGCCATGAATTATTCGCTATTTGCCCGCTATTTCCAGCGCCTCGGCGCCCTCTCAATCAACACCTCCACATGCTCGATTTGCTGCATTGGTGTTGCCCTTTTTCATGCCCATTCCAGACTGGATGCTACTCTTCCCCCCGGTGAGCGTATCAAACCGAGAGCCGTAATCCAACGGTGTGTCCACTCCACCAATCCGGCAAATCGGACATGTGCACTATGTTGCAAGATCGGGTAATAACTGTCGAACGTCCCGCGTCCCGTTCCCCGGGAACTTCTATCGTCCAATTTATGGGAACCCCTGGCCACCCTCGCCGTGGGGTATTATCAATATTTCGATGAAATTTTATTGGCCTGGGCTGTTGTGGACGGTGCGGAATAAATTTGCCTACTGCTTTGCAATGCTAATGGGTGCGCGCGCGTTAATGACCATTGCGCGGGATGCGCGCCAGGGTGATACAGTGGCCGCCAGACCGCTGGGTTGTGGTTTTGTGGTGGGGAAAGTTTTTTGCTCCTACACCGGAAACCGCGACCCAACACACACACTACTCACGGTGGTTGGGGATGTGCGTGAAACTAGTGTAACCTTTCCCGGCACGATTTATGCGGTTTCAATCCGGGACAGCGAAGCAAACCGGGAAGTAATCCGCTGCGATAAAGACGGTTCGACGCCGGGTTCGACCCTGGAGGCCGTTGACGGTGCGCTGTCGTTAGAAGCCTGGTCCGCACAACGTTTCTTAATTGCCTAAGCACGGCAGCAGTTATCATAAATTTAATATCGTCAAGCTGCTCGCACCGAGCTTGCCGGGCCAAGCGAACGATACGGAGACTTGCAGCGAAACTCCGAAGCTCTTGCACGGGATACGGTTGCATACCCTGCAGGCGCACGGGTATGATAACACCGCGTGCCCGTAGTTCCGGTTGGCGAGACCCAAAATTCCTCACTGCCTTCTCCCGCCCCAAGGGAGCTGTGGGTTTCGGAACGTAGAGTTCAATTAAATTTTACAGCTCTCCAGCCGGCCGGTTGCGACGTGGTTCGATAGTTTAGCGAACTTGATACGGGGTTAGCCTACCTTCCGGGCGTAGGTTGTCGTTTCGGCGTCCGGCAGACACCGGATGACGTTCGCTGCAGCCGTACCGTATCGTATGCTTTTAAATCTTATTCCATACTCTCCATCTCTCTCCCCCTCTATCTCTCTCTCTCTCCATCGTTTCACCGCGGTGTAGCCTGGGCATCGGACGGGCACACTTCGAGAAGCAGCCGCCAAGCAATCTGCGGAAGTCGAACTTCTTCCACTTCGTGGTCGCCCTGTACGATCGTGCCGGCCAGCCCATCGAAATCGAGCGGACCGCTTTCATCGGCTTCATCGAGAAGGACCAGGTAAGGGTGACGGTGGAGGTGATGGCGGCGCGAAGACGCGCAACAGCGCCGCAGGACGATCGGGTCGTCTAAAACTTCTCGTTCCTTCTCGCCCCCACCAGGAACCGGACGGTCAGAAGACGAACAACGGCATCCAGTACCGGTTGCAGCTGCTGTACGCTAATGGTAAGTATAGCACGCGGAGAGCCCGCCATATCTGGCCGTTTATCCCAACGCCCAATGTCCCAACGGTGGGACCCCTCGCTCGCCGGACGCGAGCTGTCCCGAAGTAGGTAAAGTTTTAATTAGCACAACGCGTTCCGTTTAGCGCACACTCGAGGCTCCTCCGGCGAGTGCGATATGTGTCATGTGCAAACAGGACACGGTGCATAATTTATGCAAATAGTGCCTGCACTGCTGCACGGTTGAAGCGTGGGCCTGGAGTTGCGTGGTGTGGCGCAACAAATTAGCATATGCTTCGGCTGCTAGCTCACCTGGCTGGAGTCGGGACTTTTTTCACTTTAAGCCATTACGCGGTAGCTTAATCAAACACCGAGTAAACAAACGGAACAGAGAGGGTTTTTTTTGCAACTGCACGGTTCTGGATTTCGAACAAAAGAGAGAATAAAAATCTGAAACATATTTTGGAGACACACACTCAACAGAGAGAACGCACCGTAGTCCGATACGCGCGGAGTTGGACGATGCCAGAGTGAGCAGAGTGAAGATCTGGTACGCTTCGTTTAGCATAATTGCATAATTCATGCAGCGGTGCGGTTTTGGGTGGGAAACAGGTATGTTTGCACATTGTTAACAGCGCTGGATGTTGGAGTAAAAGCGGAGAGATGAGAGAACAAAAACCTCCCGCGACGATTCCGAACATTATGACTCGTGTTTATCAAATTGTTATAACTGCCGTTGAGAGTATGCCTTCTGGGGAGATTATGCATCCCTTAAAATGTGTCCCCAGGTAGTATGCTAGCAAGTGGAGTTACCTCAACATTTCAATGATTGTCTAAGTATTCGTTAGTAGTCGAGAAAGAGTTAAGATTTACTTATTTATCTCCTAAATGTCTAGGACACCCAAAAGGCATTTCAATTGCCTTGATGATGTTTGTAAGGCGCAATGCTTCATAATGCGTTACTATTTTTAAAACAGATCACTTTAGCATTTCATCAAGATCATTAACAACCAGATTTTCTTCTCGATTTCTTCTTGATAAGAAGGCTTAGGTATGAAATTAGTATCCATAAATGAGAGAACTCTAGTATTCCTGAGTGGTTCCTGAGTAAAACATCTGAAATCTTCAATAGGATGATCTGTGTCGTCGTAGGTGAATGAGACTTACAAGTTTTCAGTATAGACTACTACCCGCCAGAGAGAGAGAGAGAGAGTTCCAAAGTTTTCAATAGTTTTTGTCTGGGTTACTTTACAATGTGTCCCAAATGTTGTGCAGATGCGCCCGGCTTTAACTAGCGTGCGGGATTATTAAACCATTATCCGTATACTGTAGTTAAAGCTTCCGCTTTCCAACGCGACCATAAACATCCTCCTCGGCTTAAGCCTCGCTCACAAGGGGCACCATAAAAGCCCACCGAGTGCGTTCGATTTTGCCCATTTTTGCATAATGTGTGTGTCCCTGCGCTAGAGCAGATAAACTGCCCGAAGCTCCCGGTTGGGATTCCCTGGGGCTATTGTTTTAGTCCCGTCCTGGATGCGTGGGGCATAATGACCACTGGCTGTTTTACGATGTCACGTCAGGGCTGCAGATTACTGGCGGGAAGGTAGAACGGTGTTTCTGTTTATAATAAATCAACCAAACAATTACACTTTGCGCCGCCGCAACGCCAGCGACGCTGGACTCTTGGTTGACCAAGTGGTTGACCCTTGTGCCGCAGGGCATAAAACCTCCAAGAAAACATTTTTCCTCAACCTACCCTGTGTGTGTGTGTGTGTGTTTGTGCTCTATGATCGTGTGGTTAGAAGTTTGGTTGCGAAGGAGCCAAATTAAATAACCCACCCTTGAAAAGGCCAGCTCCGTGAGCATACGGAAACATTCTCGCAGCGCCTGGAAAGAGTAACGCTTTCCCAGCCCCATTTGCATCGGGCAAACAAATAAGATTTCGGACCACACCTCGGACAATAGGTCGCCCAACCTTCGCCAACCACCGGGAACCCGGAACCAGACAACAGTCCAAATCCCGGGCAAAGGAGCAACTTTTTTATCTCCTTAATTTATCCAATTAAAATTAAGTGTTTTGATTCCCCTTGACCGAGGCGTTCACACGACGCAGTTCCTCTGGGACGCGTTGGCCAGCAGTGGCATCGGCCATTTGAATAGTTGCAGCGGTCCAACACGATCTCAGTGGTTTATGGTGTTTTCAATTATTGAACAGTACGACTAAATCTTATTACAACGGCGCTACCCGTCTCGGGGAAGTAGCTCGCCGGGAGGAAGTATTATTAAATTTGGAACCACTTTACAGTCGGGGACCACCGGGAGTCGTCCAGCGTCCAGTTCGGGAGTCGGGGCCCAACCTATGTTCTGATTATTTTGCCGATTTCTTCCTGTGTGCCTCGGTGGATTCTTGACCGTATCTCCTTCTTCCTACTTACAGGGGCCCGCCAGGAACAGGACATCTTCGTGCGACTGATCGACTCGGTAACGAAACAGGTAAGAACTGAAGATGGTCGTTTTAGCAGCACTTTAACATGCAATCAGCTCACACGGAGCAGTTCGTTTTGGAGCTCGTACAATCTAACGACCTGCCGGGCGAACCGGGAACGAACCCGGTTAGAAAAGTTTAGACTTTGCGCCATAAAACTGTCAACGTGGAGTACAGCTACAGTGCAGCGGGAGGAACCATTGCGGGTGAATAATTGAAACGGACAGTACTCGCGCCATCCATTCCGATAACTATTGCGAAAAACGTTGTACATTGCCGGTACCGATGCAGCTCCAGGAAGCGTCCCAACGTTGCACTTTCTCTGCTTCAATACTTAATGTCTGCAGGATACGGCCACGGGTACGATCTTGCAATGGCCCGGCGAGTTGGCTATTGAGGGCGAGTCAATTATTTACACTTTTCTAAACAATTTACTTCCGTACTTGATTGCCGGCGTGTGTGTGAGTACGGAAAAGGTCGGTACGGTGTGCGAAGACTATCAATTTCCTGATTTCCTCCAGCAGCGGGAGCAACCGGATCACGCTATAAAACTAACAACTTCATTCCAATCCGTCCCGCAGTTGTTCCTGTTGCATTCGCGAGGTCCTGGAGGCTGCCCGGTGCGTGAGGCTATCTATCATGCCGTGTGACACCCTCGTTGCCGTTTTGTTGCCCGACTAACGATCCAAGCAGTCCGGGAATATGTTTGACATTTGTGTCCTGCGGGTTTCGCGAAAGGAAAAACTCGGGTTGCCCGGGGCAACGCAGTCACTCCGTGCCCATATGTCAGCCTAGTTCGTGCGCAGTAGGCGACAGTTGTTGTTCGACTGCTGGTGTATCGAATCAAAAATTAACCTCATTTGATACAACTCGGGGTCGGTGCGGCCTCGGTTGGGGGAAAAGAGTCACATACGCGATCGGGGTTGAGGGTTGGGCTGCGTCGTGTCAAGTGCGCTCCCGGAGAAGGCCACACAATAGATGTTTTGATTGGAATGCACTTTGCACGATGAGCGAACGGGGCAAGGACCCGACTTCAAGTTCATTATAGTCCACCGTACGCCGTTCTTAATGAAGTCGACAATCGGCGAATGATAAATGTCGACCAAAGGCGGGCGACTGTTCGGGGGTTTCGGGAGGAGTTTGACAGTTGTCGTTAGCGAGTGTCTCGCGGTGACTGAGCCGTACACGGAAGTCCATATGGTTGTAATTGACCCTCGCTGCGAACGGGGAGATTTCGAGTCGCTAATTTCTCGTGGCTACCAGTGACAGATTTCTGCGCGGCTTTTCGAAGCCATTAATCATTACTAAGAAGGCGGCATTGTGGATGTTGGAAAACCTTTTCAGATTTTGTTGCCATGCTACACAGTAAACAAGCTATGCAAATTGCATACTGTATGGCTGATGGAGGAAATTTGTGTCCAAAAGAGTGCAGTAAGAACTACAACATTCCGATTTTATTGCTTTACAAACGCTTTATATAACATTTGCCACTTAGGATATACTGAAAGTTTCTAGTAATACTGCATAATGGTACTGAACGGCCATTACACTATCAAAATATATTGTAGAGAATTACGGATCCTCCATAAACAAACATTATGGTACAAGTACAAATCTTCTAAACACAAAACCCAACCCTGGAAACTAACCCCTCGCAATTTGTGTCGTATTATCCTCAGCCCAGCAAATCCCGCGTAAACCAAAACACATCCATTACAACCCGGGCGACCTTTGCGTGCATATTCGCGCATGGCGAGCGGCCAAATCCAAATCCCTCCCATATGTAGGAAAACCGATACACGGGACCACACGGGTCGCCAGGGTGCATAATCGAACATCTGTAAATCAATTAAACTCTACTTACCGGGTAGCACTCCCTTCTTAGAACCGGTAGCATGAATGGCTAAAAAACGGAAGGTGTGCACGCACAGAAACACAAATCTGGCTTTTTTTGTCCTCCAAAAGATCTTCCCGAGGTCCGGTGTGGCGAACATTTATCGAAGCTAGGCGTTTAGACTAGCGTTCGAGGAAACAAATCCCGCATGTTCCGAAATCTATTAGCCCCGGCTTACAGCCACTGATCCCGGGGGCTAATCCAGCCGGATAACCACCACAGAGTGACCGGTTTTTAATGGGGTTCGTAGGGTTCTGTTGCCGGTGCTGCTGCTGTTGTGCGGTGTGCCTACCTTTCAGGCGGGTGAGGGGCGAAAACTGATACAGCCGGTACGGTTCGGTTGCGGATGAGCTGGAAATTATGACAGCTTTCCAAATTTTCATCAGCAGCGTGATTGAGCTGCAAGAGGGATAGTTAGAGAGAGAGAGAGAGAAAAAAAAAGAGAGAAGGTGGAAATTCAACACCAGACTGTATGCCGCGCGCGGTTAGATGGCTTCGGGAAGGGAATAATAAATTGGGATCTAATCTTCACCCGTGCCGAACGAGCCAGCGTCTGTCGGACGGCCCGGAGGGCGTAGAGAGATAAAGTGCTTTAGATAAATGGTGAAATGGTGGTGCCCGCTGGTGCTGTGAGACAAGTCTGGGTTGACTAATTCCGTGGGACTTCCTCAAGGATGCGACCTTGAGGTTGGTCATCAACATCGTCATCATCACCCAGCTGGCCGTTCTTCCGCGTCCGAGCGTTGCGCCATTGTTTTCGCACCGTTTGCGGCAGAACACAAAGCGAAAGTACATTTGTAATTGGAATTAATGATCCAACAGCGACTTTTACACAGGCCGCAGGTTCCATAACGCACAGCACTCCATAACGAGCGCCACCGTGTGGCCGTGTCGCAAGCTCACAGACGCGATAATGGGATTCGAGGGTTTGGGTCTTGGGTTTCGGGTGAGGCAGAGGACTTTCCGGCACGAAATGAGCAACCGTCAGCACCCCTCACGGACGGTAGGTCCGATTGCGCAAATGCCAATCATACCCCTACGGCCAATTCGCAGACGTAAATGTAGCGCAGCAGCAGGAGCAGCGGCAGTAGCTACAAAATGATATAATTTAATAGGATATTCGATACCGGCGAATGCGACGCACTCTGCCACGGCGGTATCGGCCTCATCGGTGGTGGTGCATCATCAAATGGTAAATGGTAATTTGATTCACCCCTTCGAGAGTGGCTGCAGCGAGGGTTCCCGGTCATCCGGACCCTTCCCGTATCGAACAATTGCACTCGAGTGCGCTAACGGTGCGCAGAACAACGTGCCGCGTCCTCAGTCCGTCAGTACATCAGGACTTCAGCGGTTCGCCCCGAACCTAACGCTGAAAAACTCCGGCTCCGGCTCGAAACAACCGAACGGGGTTTGATGCTTATCGCCGTATTTGAATCACTTCGCCGTACCAGTAGTCCTGGTGCGTCCTGCTTGCCGTTCTTATCGCCGGTACTTAATCGTGTGCCGTTTTTTTGTAAATCCTTCGTTTCTTTTCCGATTTTAATCCGACACTCCAACACACCCGGGGGCACGTGGACAGGGTTTTGTGTGGGTCAAATTTTAAAACGATTGGGCGTTCTTTTTTTTTTTTTTTGTTTGGTTGGTTGCGTGCGCCATTCAAAAGATTATTAGAGACATGCGAATGGTTCCTCTCGCGCCGATAAGTGGATAAAGCGTTGGGTGCGTGTGCGTATGTTGAGACGCTCTCACGATGATTACGTTACGTGTTGAGCTGGTTAGACAGCAGGCGTGGGGCTGGCGCGGAAACGGAATATAAAGTGGACAAGTGTCGGCCAGGAACGTGTCCGGTGTTTAGTTGAAGGTGTCGGATGGCTCTATTGAGTGAGAATTTTTCTGTCGTGCTGCTGGATCGTGGCAGATTGGATGAATAGTTTGATTGAGAGTACAATGATAGGAACATGGTTTTTATAATTTATTTATGACATCTTCAGCGTATACTTGAGTCTTGAAGAGTCTAGGATCCATACCAGACTCCAGATGTATCAATAATGCTTAATAGACAATGTCGAGGAATGACCTATTTTATGGAGCTTCAAAACTTAAATTCTCTCTTGGACGATAATGGTTCCACATCGGGGCAGATTAGAAGAATTATATCATAAGAATAATATGACTAAAAACGTTCCAGATTGTCTAACCTTATGACCTCATACAAATTGACTTTAGAGCTTTATAAGCTTGTATTCTTGACTGCAAATGTATACAAGTACTCTGGAGTAGTACTGACATTAGCTTGAAGTAACAAACTTCAGTCTATGTTATGTCTCGTTGATAGATATGTTATCTATGTCTATGTCTCGGTACAATCTGAGATATAGATTCAATTCCAATACCTCTTGTCTCTTGTCATTCCCAATCACTTGTCCTAAGAGTGTTATCACAGATTTCCAGATTAGCTTTTTCATTGAAACCATGCGCTCCAGTTCCTGATTTTAAATGTCTTAAATAACTTTTAAAATCTACTAGGTCGTGGTTGCTCGGATGAGCATCTCGCGTTAAAGAACAATCCTAAAGTCCTATAAGAGTCTTATAAGAGTCCTATATCCTCTTGATCCGAGAGCCAAAGAGCCTTCGTTAAATCTTAACAATCAAATTGAAAGTTGTCAACAAAAACACACCCGTTAATTGCTTAACCCTTGAACATTTCACTGACTCAGTACGGGCGTGAAAGCAAAATAAAAACGCCCGTACGAAATTCCCCATAGGACGATAAACTGTAACAAAGTGGAACGATCAGAAAGAGGTCGGAGACCTTAACAGAAACAAAACAACCGCAACAACGGCAAGAACACTCCCACCGGAAGGACGATAGGAAGAGGATTGGGGGGGGGGGCATGTTTTCTGGGTCTTCATAATGCATGCCGCCGCGCGCTGCCTTTCTTCGCGGCCGTGCTCGCTGCAACTCCGGGTCAAACACCGGAAAGGATCGGCCGCTGGATCGATGGACCAGCGGTTTGATCCACCGCCACCGTGCCGCTCTCGCATCCCGAGTGGCGGCAGTTTTTCATCATTCCATAACGGCATTTCTCCTTCCCGGCGGTGTCAAACTGTTTTTGGAGGTCGCCTCTTTGGTCCGATGGCACCGGATTGTTTTGGTTTGGTTTTTGTTTTAAGTTTCGCTTTCCAGCGGATGCTTGCCTTGCTTTTGTCGTCCGCTGCTGTTATTTTCACTCTCCACGTCAGGTCGTCGGGCCGGGACCGAAGATCCATTCCTGACGTGCCGCGACCGTGTCCACGTCCAGAACCTTGCCACCGTTCGCCCGGAAGGTCATCACTCACCGTGTGCCGGATCCGGAGCGCGCGCTGAAACGAAACGCACCGAAAGCAGACGCGCACGGTAGCGGCGAATTATTGAATCTTTGTATCGTGTGGAACGCTGCTGGAAACGTGGAACACGACAGTAGGAATGGCATGGGAGATGAGCAAAAAAAACAAACGGATTAAATCATAGCTTTGAGATTGTTTGTCCTTCTCCTCTGTCTGTTTTTAACCGGAGCAAGCGGAAGCGTTTCACCGGTAAATAAAAGTGCGCTCGATTATGGTTGAAATATTTATCAAGCTGTAAAGTACCGGACATGTGCTCCGGGTCTGTTTCCGACCGGTTAGAGCGGAGGATGATGAACAGAGTGACAGACGGTAACAAAAGAATGGGTAAATAAATTGTTACACGAAGGGATTGATAATTCACGGGGTAACAAAGTAGAGCTCGGTACAAACTCATAGCTTCATGGTTTAATATGGCTTTAAAAATTACGAAAGAGATATAAAAATGGGAGGTGAATGTATTAAAACATGAATAATACTTCCAATAACAAACTGAGGATATAAAATAAAATCAACTACACGTGAATGTGAAGCAAAATGCTGAGTTTAACTGATAAAACATTAAAGTTTAATTCAAATGCCAAACAATCACAAACTATAGAATAAGTTACCAAAGGACTTGATAAAGTATTTGAAGAAAATAAAAGCATAATTGAGGAGTAAAAGTATTCAAGAAAAAGAGAAAATACTTTTTCAGAACGATATATGAATAAAATAATATAACAATTGAAAAACAAACAAAACTCGTTAACAACATCCAAACAACGATAAAACGATGAACTTTTTATATAAGTACACTATACAAATGGTTCTAAAAGAAAAAGGAAAACAAGAAAACAGAAAATTATATATGCAACGATGAAAACACATGTATAGAAAGGTAAAACATTAGAAATATAAAGAACACAATGAAACAATATACCTAAACGACAAGCAGTTTCCCGAATCTCATGCGACCCGAAATTTGCCACAAATTAACACATTGTTCGCAAATCACCGTCAATTCGGTACACCTGTTAATTATTGCAAAACGAACGAAACGCAAAACCACATCGCCACGATCGCCACTGGAACGTGAACTGGCGGTGGTGTACAAACGGTTGCAAATTGAGCAAACCCAAAGAAGAAAAAAAAGCAGTCGTACTAAACGATCGAAACAGGGTGTGAGGGATGTGTGTCCGGAAACTATTTTGAGCTGCATTCGAGTTCTGCATTCGCGCCGCACGGAAAGCGGCTTTCCGTGTTTCAGTTGGCGAATCCGCTGTGCCAGCGTTATCTGGCGGACCGAATCTGGCGGGGTTGTGTTTTTGTTTCGTTCCGCGTTCCGGGCGTCCGGGTGCTTCCTGTTAAAAATTTCAGTTAAAACTGGCGCTTTTTTTGTGCCGTTGTTGCTGCTTGCTCCTTCCGTGTGCCTGACCACGCGACCATGTTGTTGTTTACAATTCAAATCATTCTCCCGGGAGCATGATCCACCCCGTTTATCCGTGTACACGCTTTACGATAGACAAGCGCGGGAGAGGTTTTTTCCGGGCCAAAGTCAATCCGTTTCGAATGGGCTTGTTTTTTTTTGCTTTCACTCTCTACAAAAAAGAAGCGAGCATGTGAGACGATATGAACCGTCCGGCACTGATTACACTGATGGCGTTTTATTATGAGTTGCCGCTCGTTTACATCTGCAGCCGGCGACCGGTGGATTATGGGCCATTAGATAGATTGAATGCATCACGCTGAGTGGTGGCGAACTAGGACTTTAGACAAATCCGCGAATTAGTACGACAACGATTCGCATTAGGAGCAAAACACGCACCACTGTGGAGTGCAATCGTTTACGCCAAAAACGTAACAGCGAAAAAGGCAACAAGCCCACGCCGTAGCCAAAAAGGACAGCTTAATGAAGCGATGTTCGTGCTCGAGAATAATCCATCAACTGGTCAAACTATCGATTTCATTACACCACCGAGGGGGATGGTGAGCTACACGTTCACGTAATCGTGGTGAGCAGCACTTCCGGCAGACATAACTTAAGGGCGTGCTAGCCTCTCTCTGTGTGTGTGCTCGTACAAGGGGTCCCATTCGATACGGTATTTAAATATGGTCCCCCTCCGTCCGACTTTTCCCATGTGCCCGAGATCACCCTGCGCACTGCGAGATGAAGAAATCAAAAGCGGAAGGAAGGATACTTAATTGTGTTTGTTTTGCCCGCGCCTGCGTTTGCGTTGGCGTTGTTACGCGGGCCCGGTGCCGGTGCCGCGTGCCAACACGTGGTTTTACTTGCCGTGGCGGGCTAATAAGTAAGACATATGGGCCGCGCTGGCCTGGGCCACGTGGCGTCCCGAAGTCGGGCGTGGGTCGCGTGCCATCGATAATCGGAACCATCAGCGCTGGGCGGGATGGCAATACGGATGCTGATGATTACGCTCGATGGTGGGTTTTTGCTCCTGTTAGCCGGAGTTGGCCGGAGTTGCCATCGGGAAGTGATTAAAATTTACACAATCGTTTTCCGTTTCCGTTGGTTGGTGGGATGAGGAAGAGAAAGAGGGAGATGGAAGTATGTGCGTCACGTGGCCTTCGGTTTATGGGTGTTTTTCTTGTGTAAGTTGTAGAAAAATTGTTCCTCCTACTTATCAAATTATAATCTTTTTTCTTGCAATGGATAGTATATGATCCTATCCGATCAAAAGTACAATTGATGATTGTTCGATACGCATGTGCTTGATAATCACGATGGAACATCTTCGGGTTTATTTGATGACTGTTTGATTGCTACTCGCCCTGGAAAGATACGAATGAATGGGAATATCAAGGTCTAGAATGGAGAGGAGAACAATGCCGATAGTAAATTTTGCTCGAATTGTCGAAATCGATGCTGTTTCTATATCCAAACTGTTTGCTCCTCTTAAAGGCTTCTGGTTGGTTACATTGTGAAATCTCTTCTCCCATCTGCTCGTTTTCTATAGGTGGTGAAGTTATCTGAAGCCAACTCTTAACCTCCTGTTTGAATTTGACAACTGGTGACACATCTTACAGCCACCTGTCTCTAAGTACAATACAAAGTAGCATCTTGTAGTAGGCCATACCAATTACAATTGCTGGATAACTGACCTAGCCTGAAAACAAAGTTACAGATACACCTTGAAAAACTCGGAATAATGGTAACCCTTATCTATCTGTACACCTTGTATTGAAGTCAAGCAGCTCTTACGTCGATAAAACAAACAAGCTTGAATCTAAAACTAAAACTCACTTGTTGCTGATGCTTGTTTCCTTTTGATATGGGTTGGGCATGTTATAAGAATGATGCCACATAATTTGAAGTTCCTTTACATAATATGGAAAAGAGAGCCCGTACTTTGAGCTATATTTTTGAAACCAAATTTCTTGGTTGGACTGGATGGATTGGCTCATATTATCATTAATTTCTTCCACGGACTTCATCCATTTTACAACTCTTTTGATGATCCACAACGGAGATGCATATGCCGCTGTTAAAGTACACGACTCAATTCCAACAATCAATTCCAAGAACACAATAATGCCAACTAAGCTCTTTCTAGTCCGCGTGGTTCTTCGTACTACAATGTACCACATGGGGTAATTCTTTCAAACGTTCCCCCCGCTTTAACACTTTAACCTCACGCTAGCGTGCCAATGGAGAGTTTATTTCGCATTGTTTATCAATGCTGAATTTTTCATGCCCACCACACACACATACACAGAGCCACAAGGCAAATAACGCCACAGTAGGGACACCACAACCTAATGCCGTAGACTCGAAATTGTGCACCAGCCACGCTGTCGACGGTGGCCACTGTTTACCTTAGATATTATTGCACATGAACAGACGGACCGGGGGTCGGGGGTGGCCGTCCGAAAACCGTCGGTCGGCCACGTGTCTGTTTGTCTTCAAACAGTGTGGCGCACCGTTCTGCTACTGGTGGAGGTTTTTTTTCTGTGTTCTGCTGTTGTGCTCACCGTTCTGTTCTTGTTTGTCTGACCTCGCTGTGATATGTTGCCTCCTATCTCCAGTTCGCTTCACTGGAAGGCTGTAATAAATGCCCCAGTTGACAGTATTATTAATGGTTGGTAAACACAGCGCTCGACCCGGTGCGCGCTACGTGGCGATGGCGTCGGTCTCGTCCGAAAAGAACGGACAAGGTGTAATGTCCAGCTCCGGAAAAGGGGTTTGTTGTTGGGCGGACGACCCAAACCAAAAGGCCACAGACGGCAACCAACATCAGCTGAGCGCGGAGCGTGCAGTTGTATGCAACAGGGTGACAGCGAAGGCTCTGTGCTGATGCTCCACATAAAGACACTGTTTATTTGGCCATTTAGTATCGATTCTAATCGGTGTACACCGCTTGCCGTGTGGTTTCGTTACTGATATTGTCCATTTTATTCTCTCCCATTCTCAGGCAATCGTGTACGAAGGACAGGACAAGAACCCGGAGATGTGCCGAGTACTGCTGACGCACGAGGTCATGTGCAGGTGAGTAACCGCGGGCGGTGGAAGAATCAGTAGAAGCGTTTTACGACTATTTTGTTTTATTGTCAACTGCAACTACTGGCGAGAAGCGGGACATTGCGCTGACAGCAGCTGCCACAGTGTAATCCGATTGCTGTCCTCTCGCCGTGCAAGAACTGTCAAAAGGTCGAAAGGTCGTCTCAGCAGGCTGTCAGTGCAGCCAAGCAACTTAGTAACCGACAAGGACACGCGAGCGTAAGCTCAACCACTCCAGCCCGGCGCAATTCATCCGCTCAATTGAGCTTTAACTTTAACATCGGAAACTCTTCCTGTGCGTCTTTGGATGCCTTAATATCTTCGCGGACAGCTTCGAGCGTTACGAAGCGTTACGCAAGACAAAAACTGAATGCGTGTGCCTATTTTTATGGTGTTATTGACACACACACAAACAAAAAAAAAACTCGACAGACGGAAGGACTCGACGTCTTCGGGGGTGGCGCGGTGCAGCCTTGTTTGTCCGGCGTCCGGCACAACCCTACAGCATCCCGGAGGAGGGCGAGGGATTGTGATCCCCCGGGGACGGCGAAGCGAAAAATCGAACATCCTGCCGATCCTGCCGATGAATGTCCTCCGAAGCGAAACATTCGTTTTTCGCCTTCCACCTTCCCTGCCAGCCGGAAGTCTGCGTGTGTGCGTGTGCGTGTTCACGCCATTTTGTGCTGCCACGTTCTCGCTGTCGGGCGTGGGATGGAGGTATCTATCACCCCAAAAGCATCCGGAACGCTCCGGAAAGGTTGAGATGACCGTGCGTTTGTTTGCCCAGCGGAAGGCGTCTTTAAGTGTCTCCTCTGGAGCAAGAGGCATCTAGGAGTTTCCCATTCCCCAGAAACACAAAGAAGCAAAAGGAAGCATAAGCGTACGAACCAAAACCAAACGCGGCCGAGGAACAAATTCATGCCAATCAATATTTCCGGGGGTGACCGGGCGATAAAAACTGCCGAAGAAAGACACTTTTCGGCACACCAAGCCACGCGGGGGGCGGATTCGGAAGTTTATTTTTATGTCAGATTAAACTTCAGAAACTAGTTCAAATATTTTGCTGAGTAGGCGGGCGAGGAAAAGCGGACGGCGAACAGGGGAACGAGAAAAGGTTAGATAATATTGTTTATTGGTCGGTACAAATCAATGTTCCATTTCCGATTGCTTCCGGTGGAAGGGATTTTGCATAAGCTAACGAAGTTTATGGAGATTCGGTGGTGCAAACAGTTGGAAAACAGTCGAAAGGTGAAGTAACGTCAAACAACACGTCTGGGCTACTTAGATTCTTTTCCACCAGTTAGCGCCACCTAGTGTGAAATAAGGGAAACATTATTTTGACAGTTCAGAACTTTGTTTACATTTTGGCGCATACGTTTCGTTTGATCGCAAACGCTTCAACAGTAACGTATTTTCGTTTGTTTCCATTCCAGCCGGTGCTGCGACAAGAAGAGCTGTGGCAATCGCAACGAAACACCGTCAGATCCTGTGATTATCGACCGGTAAGTGAATCATTATTATGCGCACATCCTTCAGTTCGCCCAACTCCAAGCTCGAACGTCTTAATTGAGGCCCGTCGCACACACGCTCGTCAACCGTGAACGATAATTACGTTCCAAACTATCCGCGTCGTGCCCCTCGGTCATTAGTACCGCTTGCTAACCGCAGTTTCTCAGTAACTCGGCGTGGGTGGTTCCGTCCGAAATTGTTTCGCGAAAACGATGCTGCCGTTCTACATCAAATTTGATTCGCGCGACGTTGCGCTGGAAGGGGAGCAGAATAATTAATACAAATTAAAGCCCGTTCGTCGTACGAGTTCTTCGGAGCTGGAGCAAGCTCGAGAAGCAAGCACGACGTGGACTTCATGCTGCTGTTGTTCTTCTGTTGTGGTTGGTGTTGGGAGGTAAAGAAAATTTGTAAAATACTTGAAATACGCGTATTTCTTTTCACCGGCGTTCGTGTGTTGGCGAGCGTGCTTTTTTTCGTCCCTCGCTTCGCATTTTCCTGCTATCTCCGTTCGCATTAATTTCGCCGGTCCTTCGCCGGTTCGGCTGCCGGAGCCGGATTGATCATTGAAATTCCGCGCGCATGTTTTGCGCCCTGAACGTTTTCGTCGCGGTAGATCATCCAGCCATCGCCGGTTTGTGGTCCGTTGCGCCGATTGTCTCCGCCCGGCCGAGTGACACACGGAATCGAACACACACGGCGTGCGAGTTGCGCCGTTTTTCTTGCTGCGCACGCCCGCAGAACCTCGCAAGCTCGCGGCTTGATGTGCGCGCTCCCTCCATCACGCGCCGGAAAAGAAGGAACGTATGGGAAGGACAGGTATTTTTCTGATTGACTGCGACCACACACGAGCGGTATTTCGAAGTGCTGAAACCGGCAACCGGAAAAGGAACGGACAAAAAACTCACCTCCGGGTGAGGTTTGCACTAGCGCTTGGGCCGCGAAAGTGCATCCACGCGATCGTTCCGGGACCGATGCGATCGGAGTCGCCGCAATAAACCAGCGATATGACAGCCGATCAAGATTGTGACGCTCATTAGCGTCATATATTTCATCTATTTGACACTTGGCTTGCGGCGTCGCCTACTAAAGCGCATGGTGGAGCAGGATCGTGCGTCCTCCTTTTTAGGCGTTCTTGATGGTTGCGCGGTCGTGATGGATCTTCGGTGCGGAAGGATAGTGAATTGTGTTGCGGAGGATTTATAAACGCGCTTTAGCACATTAAGCTCTACTTATGGCGACTTGTGTCAGTCTCGTACCTGCCGGGCATACTAATGAGCACCTGCTGTTTTATCCTCTTAACCTCATAAATCGTCTGGAACAATGATCGTCCATAATGCCAGGATTCCACCTGTCACGTCGGAACGGTCCAATCACGCACCGACCGACATTCCGACCCAGCACTCAATCGCACGAGTAGTTCCGAAAACGGTAGATCACACAGCATCACCATGCCCGAGATTCCATCACGACCTCAGCGTCAACAACCCGAGCGCAGACATGGTGCATTATGCGACACGCTTGGAATGCGAACCGCTCGGCAAGACCGAAACGCGACTCCAGCGCGGCTTCGTCTGATCCTGCGCTGCTTCCGGGAAGCCGGCCTGGACACAATGCACTAACGATCACGTCCCTAACGAGGATCGCAAACCGGCGCGGACCAGCGCGGGCTTTCACCGCGCGAAACAAACGCTCGTAACAATAATCGTAACGCGGCTCGCAAATCAATCAATCTAAAAGCGAATGCTAAACGGGGACGGGGGCCGGACTGGATTAAATGGTTACGCGGTGGACGCGTCAGAATGCGCCCGGCTCGTGTTCGCTTAACCCCTAGAGAGGCTAGGCAGGGCAGGCGCGACCATCACGTACCCGGTTCGGCCGGTTTTTCTCTGTCATAAATGCTGTAGTTGTACGCGCTGCGGCGAGAGTGGCAGGAGCAGGCCCTATGTCGGCTGGCAGTAGATTTATTTATGCAGCCGGCATTGTTATTAATTTTATATTGCTTTATTGTTTTATTGCTGTTGGTGTTGTCCATTCTTGGACTCTTCTTGGAAAAGCGATAAGGAAAACATAACATTTTAAAATATTGTTTTTTTTTGTTCGATTTTTTTCTCGATTCATGTTCAATAGCTCATAATGCTTCACTCCAATCAGGTCCCTCCGTTTGGGTATTAATTATTAGTCCATCAGTACGTAATCTAGCTATAAAAACACCTGTCTTTCAGGGAAACAAACTTTTCTTCACTCCATCAAGCATCTGTCCCAACAACTCATAGTATTCTACTACATTCTGGTCCCTCCGATTGAAATTTCTTATTTATCATGGGCTTATCAAAACTGTGCTTTCTCCTAAGTTAAGTATCTAAAATTCTAATAAACCTTGAGACCTCAGTCTAATGCACTGAAGTTATGATCCACTATTGCTTTAGAGCCAACTTTAAATCCTATATTTACCTATTGCGCCTATATTTGCCTATATATCGATGATTAATAGTTGCATAGTTTCTGTTTATTATTGGACGTACTTTCCGTTTACCATATTTCACTTCATTCGCCGTGAAATATAAAGCCTATAAGTCTTATCTTCATGCTGGACTCCTTTCGAACGCATACCAGACTTAGTGATGCACTGTTCCTGTTTTTTTTGTTCGACCCGTTTGTCAACAACTATATCGTCAACGAAGCAGGCGGACAGGAAAACAAAACTTCAACGTCGCACGTTTGCACGATCGAAGCGAAGCGCAAAAAAAACAACGGGGCCGAATCGTGCCTCGAAAGGTATTTCAAGTCGGGCAACGAAAACAAAAAACGAGTCCTCTCTATAGCTCTGGACGCATGCGCAAGTACACGGTAACGCGGATAGCGGCTTATCGCGGCCCTTGCGCACGCGGCTTAACCCTGCCCGGCTAAGGCTAAGGACGAAGAAAGGCACGATACATAATTCATCTTCATCGGCTTGTTTTCCGTATCGTTGTAGGGGAGTTTTTCAGTTCGTCTTCTCCTGCGCTCTATCTCGCTGCTACCGGGCTGTTGGTGGAGGCGATTTTTTGCGCAATTGCAACACTGTAACTGTTGCAAAAACGGTCGTCATTTTTCAACCGACGAACGGAACGGCGGGCACGAGTCAGAGAGTCGAAGATAGAGAGAGAGAGAGTGAGAAAGAGAGAAAAAAGCGTCCCTTCAATATCCATATCACGTGCCATTTTTGACTTTAACAATAAACATTACAAAATTGGCATCACAATCATCGGGCCGTCTTTATTTTTATTCAATTAGAAGCCGTCCGGCTGGCCCGAAGCGGGCCATCCCAGTCGGCACTGGAACTGGAGCGAAACGCGTCAACGCGTCACGAAGTCAGCCGTCCGCTCTCCCAGCCCAAACGGCCTGAAACTGGAGACCGAAAACGGATCGACAGCCGCACGGAAAGACCGGCTTTTCTCTGATCCTATTTCATCCGCACCATCCCTGTGTGTATGGGGCGGAAGGGAACGTATAAGACGCTCGGTGTCTGTCAGCATCGTCCGCCGCGTGCGGAAAGGACTTTGCGAGTCTCCGTCGCCCGGTTCGATCGGTACGCTTGGTTCGGCTGTCGAATCGGGCCGCATTACGAAACGTCGAACGGCGATAGGAAAATTGTTCCGCAACTTAAAGGACACTTGTAACCGATATCCTTTGTGGGGGTTTGCGCGACGGTTTCGGTTGGAGGTGGGTGGTGAGCTTACGTGTTCACTTTTGCGGTTGGCAAATAATTCAATTTGTAGCAAAGTAATGAGAACACGAATTGGAACAGCTTTTAAAAGCGGTATGATAGCTTTATGGAGGAAGTACGAGGAAGTACGAGGAAGTCGTCAGCTCAGACATTGGGGGAAAGTGTGACAACTGATGCAATTAAAATACTACATATGAGCTATTTGCAAGTACATGGATCCCAATAACTCAATGTTCTTCCCAAACATATGGGAAAGCAAAATAACACGAAATAGTTGCGAAAACCTACTTATCATACGCAAGTAGAAAACATACAAGATAATACATAATCATGATAATTGATCTGTCAAATAGAAAACAATAACAAACAGAACAATACAGCGACTATCTCAGTCGAATACAGACGTAACTACATGCAACAGTTAAACAGTGAAAAGGACAGACAAAGAAACAAGAGAATAAGAAACGCAAAGCATGAGAACCATGAAATTAAAATGAAACATTGATGATACTAGCAATACAAGCAAGCTAGAAAACGCAATATTCAAATACAATGAATCTACAGTTTTGATGTGGAAACCAAACAATCAATACAATTGATGTGGAAACCAACTCAAACTTGTTTAAAAAAACGTGAAAGTTGCACGTGGCAGCTACGAAACTCATCGATATCATTTTAAACTGACAAATTGGATCATCAGAACAACAAACAAAAGCTAACCTTTCAAACAACGCAACTCTGTACATATAAAAAAGGCTAGAAGTTTGAGCACACCGCCAAACTAAACATTTCAATTGTCCACCACCGGTGCAAACCGTTCGTTAACGCAACGAAGCAAACAGACACAGACGCCCAGCCTGCTATGTCTATATTGCTTGCCCTGCACCCAGCAGCCAAGCCACCTTGCTTACAAACGATCTAGCAGGCAGCGCCCGTGTGGGCCTACCGCGCCAAAGATTACCGCAATCGGGTGCACGTGGCGTTTAGATTGTCAAACATCGAGCCACCGGCCGCGCCGCTACCCAATCAAACAAACGCGACGCATGCGACGGCCATTAAAATTCCTTTCCCTGACGAGCTGCGCGGGCCTACGCCGGCGCGGCCGGTGGGCCTACTCTGCCCCGCTACCAAACGACAAACGACGAATTAATTGAATCTTTCAAAAATGTCGACAATGCAAATGTGCCAGCACCGCGCTGTCGGTAGTTTGGACGTCTTGTCGGACGGACGGACGGCCGACAGCGAACACACTTCTTCTACACGAGTTTTCTCGCGCGAGGGCGCGCGCGCTCCCAACGACAACGTCGCGCGTTGTGGACATTAGCATAAAATGGCCCCTACTGGAGTGGGATGGGAAGTTTGTCTCGGAAGGATGCGAGGAAGGGCCACTGTTTCCTTATGCGGAAACGCTGGCCCGAAACGAATTCCGAAAAGAGAGTGTCGTCCGTACCGTCAATTCGGACCATGATCTACGACAACGTTCTGCGGCTGCGACGGCTGCGGCACGTTCAACTCCGGAGGTCCGGTCGCCGCGAACACTCAACATCGGGAACATAAATAAAAACGTACCAGCGCACCGATCGACAGCGATCGCGACCGCGCACGGCATCGCGCACTTAATTTGTAGCCAATCGGAAAATGGTAAAGCCGACTTTCTGGGTCCCCCGGCTCCGGTCGGATTGGAACGAAGACGGCCAGAAGAAACCAACCGAGGATGAACCACACACACCCAGCCGAGGGGGCCGTGGTGCTGCGTTCGATTGTATTTTAATGGTGTGTGTTTGTCCTCCGCAACTCCGCAACTCTTCAAAGCGCCTTCCGCACGTGGTGGAGCCGTGAAATCCGCAGCCGCCTAACGAGAGCCGCTGTACCATTTTAGACAAATTCTTCCCTAGCCCTAGGAGCCATAGAGTGCCCGCGGCTAGGTGGCGAACAAAGCACCACTTACGCGAGGCACGAAAAGCTTCCTTTTACGATACGGCAACTCATAAATATTTCATTCCCGGGAGCGTGTCCGCGTAAGCCTCGGTGGCTAGTCTTATCCACCTAGCTCCCGATCGCTTAACCTTATCGCGTGGATACTGGAGGTTTTTTGGACGCAAAAGATTGGATCTTGTGGAGATAGCGATATCTTGCAGCTTGGAGGACTTCTTCAAGCACCTCCGCGCGAACTTGGCGTCCGACTAAGCCGCACAAAGTGCGAGCGGAAACAATCAAATAAACGTTAACAAGATTGATTCCGTTCGGCCGCGTATATGGAACGTCTCGTTCGGTGGCTCCCCTTACGCTTGGAATGCACGGCTTGCAGCTACAAAGGGAACAGTCGAAAATATCACAACACATCACGTGGAATGTCTCTTACTGTCAGAGACTCCGTCGTCATAACTGCGTGATGATTCCACCCGGCCCACGGCACTACGCTCCAAAACAGACGCTGGTCCCCCATTTGCTTCTCCTGTCGCCATAAATGGACGGCGGACGGTTTTGTGAAATCGGCTCGCCCTCTCGCGCAGGGCCCATGATTTATGACACGATGCGTGCGCCTGGAACCTCCCGGAACCCTCTGGACCTCTTTGGAGGTCAACATAATAACACGTAAAGCAGGCTTCCCGGGCCGGCGAAACTGGAAAAACCGACATCGCCTTCTCCAGCCTTCAAATCAAGTTTGTCAGATGGCTGAATGAAAATTCATAACCTCACTCGTTCGTCCAGCACCTTCTGACGTGCGCGTGTGTGTGTGTGTGTGCGGGTGTCTGGCTCCCGGTTGGCAGCGAGCTGTAAAGCGACACCGAGCCCACAGGAACAGCCCGCAAGGGCAGGAACGCAATTAAATTAAACATTATTTAATCAAGCAATTAAAATTGATCGATATCGCCGAAGGGTGACGCAGCGCGTGAGCTGACCAAATCGCACGCTGACGGGTTTGCCGTGGGCGTACTGCCTGCGGGAGTTCGCAGCTTTCGCAGGACATACACACGAAGTAGGCTGGCCACACCAACGACGACAGTTGGCAGGCACGTACTTGCGTATCCAGACCGGTAAGAAGGGTGGCCTTTTTTGGTCCGGGCTTCTATACACCGCAGCGGAGAGTTCTCTTATTTGGCTCGGTAACCTTTTTGCGAACGGGGTTAGATTAATTGGGAGAGCCGCCGGAGCTGGTAGTCTCGGTGGTCTGTTTATGACGCTCGGCGTGCAATGAGCGCCGAGGAGATGTGTGCTCCAAGGATTTTGACATTTTCACACCTCCACACGGCTAAGTAGGCTGGCTGGCTGGCTGGCTTTCGAGATGTTGGCTATTGACGCAAACGAAACCTATGTGGTCTTAATTAGGGACAGTTGTCACCTCGCAGACATCTCACTTGATGCGTTACTCAGTAGGAGGATGACGTAAGCAATTTTAATTGCTAGTTTCCCAGGCAGACAAACAAAAGCCGTTGCTTTCGACATCTCCTTTGCAGTGGTTGGTTAGGTAACGCAACATGATTCCTTAAAGGACATTCAGCACCTCATGGGTATCTCACTTGACATCTGTCAATTGGCCAGAGTTATGAAAATGACGTAAGCGAAAAAAAAACACATCCACTTCTTAGTACATGTTTAGTACAGACAATTTTGAAGCTGTTTATGTCCCCGCTTCCGCGTGGGTCATTAAGCGACACGGCCCGGTTCCATAACGCACCCGTCAGGACGTCATTACGCCCGGAGTCAGTCGGGCTCGTAAACTTTATTTCCAATCTTCCCTGCTCGTCCCAAATTTTCACCTCATCTAGTTAATAGCACGGCCACGGACACTGACATGCACATGACGGTGTCCCTCACATACGCTTTCACTTTCTTCCGCCTCGCCTCGTAACAGGGTAAGTGACTCGATGCACCACCACCATCGGCCGTCCAATTATCCGGTGTCCGGTGTGTCGTAAGCCGACGTCTTCTCGACGGAGCCGCGGACGATCAATCAGCGGAAGAGCCCACGCAAATGCGCGTACGCACGGCCGGTACACGCGAGGGCAATTAGCGCTTGAGCAGCGCACGACACGCATGTCGTTCGTCGGGCCGCCATGTGTTTTGTGTTTTTCTTCGTTTTCGAGAGGGAGCCGGCGATGGTCGATTTATTATCCGTGTATGTTTGGAGCTAATCAGGGGTGGCTCCAGGTCCAGACTTCCAGGGACGTCCGGGAGTTGGGCCTGCAAGCTGGATGGTTAATTAGAGTGAAAAGTGGGACAAAGGATGAGTGTCTTCCAGGAACTTGCTGCTCCCTGGTCGATTGCACATTTATCCCCCGAAGTGGTGGATCCGCTCCGAAATCGATCCGCTCTGTATTGGGCTGGTCGTAGAGCACTTGAAATGGAGTTTTTTTCCAGCACCCTAGGCTTAGATAATGGCAGGACAAATGGGCAATGCAAATGCACATTCCCACTCACCATTCCGACGATGATGATGGTGATGATGATGATGACGATAACGCAATTCCAGCTGCAGTTTCGCAATTCCGAAACGACTTGCGTGGAGTTGTGGAGCGCACTCTGCCGTGTTCCGTACTGGAACGCACCGGGCACGGGAAACATCGTTGCGACACACACGGGACGGCCAGATACCGTACGAAAACGGACATCGCCTCAAGTCAATTTCGGAAAATATGTAAATTCGATACTATTAAATTTTTGCCATTGCGATAAATTTGCCTACGGCGGGACGGCGCACGGACGCTGCCTAGGAGTGAGCGGCTGCGCTCTCGGGAAAGGGATGCGCTACGGCCTGAGAACACTGTGTGCGAGGCACGGACGAGGACCGTATGATGGATGACAGCTGTCCTCTGACTGGTGCTGTGCCCGGAGAGTGTATCGCTCTGTCCAAACGTTCCAGCCATCCACCCGAGCGGCCTACGGGTGTGTAGACAATAAAATTTCATCCTCCGTCGCTGCCGTGCAAGACGGTGCGGTGCGGTGCGAAATTTAAGCTGTCACAGCACAGTAACCGCACCACTTGAGTGTTCGGGTAGAATAATGTCCGAGGCACACCGAACACGGGGAGAACACATCGTCGGCAATATTTTGTAATAAAGATGCAAATGGACATCGTTTCGTTCGGTTTGTGTTTGATGGAGTATTCGGAGGGGTGATGCAGAAAAAAGACGCACACACAGAGAACTGAAGTGTCACAATTGTCATATCTGATTGCGTCCACGGGTACATGAGCTGACTGATTGCTGATGGGAGTCGTTTTTGACTGCGTCCATACCGAGCAGTATAAAAAAACCCCGAAGAATATCTTTAACACCACCGAAAGCACTTTTAAAGTTGATCGTAGTATGCCTGCTGCGACGAGCAGGTAACGCGCGGTAACGCCCAGTAACGCTTCGGACAAGAAACATCCCAAAGATATCCCCGTCACGACTTTCGATTTTCATCGTGCACTTTAATATACAGTTTGCTCCCCACTCCCACAGTGTGGGTTTCCTTTCGTGATCCGACTTTCTTTTCATGCGAGAGGTTTTTCTTTTTTAATTTTCCTAATGCACACACACGACGAAGCCGTCTCCGTCACGATGACCGCCAACCCCCGCGTCGGTGCTATGTTAATGTGGACACGAAGGAGTCTGCCCATGTGTCCTTCGCGTTGTGTTGCGCCACTCACCTACGGGTGGCGTGACAGGGTCCTCCTACTGTCGTGTGAATGTGTGTGTGTGTTATATAATCGGTCTGACTTCGGGCTGAATAATTTAATCGTAACATTTAACTAACTCGCATGCTCCGTCCGGTCCGGTACACCGTGCGGGATGTCGTCCTCGTGGTCGTTGCGTGTGTGGAGTAGTTATCAGGCGTATGATTAGACGGGGGCACATCCCGGCACATTACGGCGATGGGAAACGAAAACTATAATTTAGATTTCGACCAGTAAGAAATTGATAATCTGAACCTAAATAGGTCTGCATGCGTGTCTTTTTTCTGGTGGGTTTCATTCAAATTCTGATGAAAATGTAAATAAATTGCGAATTTTCAACATCGGAAGGCACCGACCGGGTGGATTAAAATGTATTTTTTAAGCAACCGAGGCCGTCTAGGACACATTTTTAATCACCTTCTTGATTTCCGTCCACCCGAAAGGGATAAGTTTACCCATAAAGGAGAGAACTTTCCCTAGGAAGTAACAAAAAAAAACACACCGCTCAAATCACGATCACAAAATTCAACGATTCGTAACGATAAGCGTACCATAAAATCGGACGGCAAACAGCGAATGCCACCCTAATTTTCGCCGTTCGCAATAAAAACGCGCCCTGCGAGCTAAGATGGATGTTTCGGGGCGGCCTTGCGTTTCTTCGATTCTTCTCCGAATGGCGAAGAAACAAAACATAAAATCAACAAACAGCCGAAACGCCTATATCTGGATGTCAGCAATCAAAGATGCTAGCGAAATCGATATCGATATGGAAGCGCTCTGCTAGAGAAGACTTCTCGACTTCTCGACTTCTTTTAGCAAGGAAATATAAGTTTATAGCAGAATAGAAGGGAAACAGTATTCGAAAAAACTCTATGACATGTACAGTTTGACACAAAAGTCATGGTACAAGACTTATTTTGAAATACTAGGCTATGAAATACTAGCATATTTTAGCAAAAACTCATCGGATGGGTTATGGACAAAAGTATAATCTAAAAAACTTTATTGAAATGTTCTATTGTCAACAAAAATAAATCCATACTCTAAACAAATGTTACAGATATATTGGCATCAACCGTCTTTAATCATCGAGAAATCACTCTTGATATCTTTTCTGGTACTTTAAGACTTCTTTTACTAGCATTTTAAATAGGTTGAGATGTGAAGAATAAGAACGACGACTTACAACATTCAGAGAGGATAACAAAATTTGGCTAAACTTGCAATTCTCTGCATGCCACCTGCCTTTGAGAGGTCACATTCGATTAACTAGACGACAAATCACGATTGATTTTGAAGACTTGGGTCATAAAAACATGTTCAGTTAGTTGAGGAATGGCAAATAAAGACTCCAATTAAGGAGACTGAATACAAACCGCTTCTTTATTTCAGCTTCAAATTCAAATACTTTCTTGTCAACAATTAAACGTTTGTTTAGCAATTAAGAAATATTCTTTCCAAGCTGTTTAGTGCTATGATACGAGCTTCTTGAACAGGAAAATATGTTTTGTACAATGACTTCCGTGATCTACTGTATACAGCGAGGCTATTGACCGATAAGAACGGCCCGAACCTTCTCCCTGCCAGACGACGCTATCGTGATGCGTTATGGTGCGTGTCGTGTTGGCAATTCCAAGGCCCAAACAGTCGCACGCAGATTCGAAAGCCGCAGCAAAAAAGAGACGCAAAACGATTGGAAAAAGGATACGAATTTTGACAGCACCAAACAACCGTGTTCACCTTCTCCCCCTCCCTCCCAACACCGTGAAACGATCGTCCGACATACACGCTTCACATCAAATATGTTACAATACGCATGTAATATACGTGTTGAGCTCGGTCTTCCCTGTTCTTTCTTTTTTGCACACCAGCACCGAACCAGCGTGATCAAACGAAGGGTGCCAAAAATTCACCCTCCGGCGAGCGAATCTTATCTCGCTGGACGTTGGTGTGTGTGTCGGTGTGGGTGGGTGGTAGTATGCGTACGGTACAGATGCGTACTGAAAGGGTGGCGAGATAAAACAGGCGCGCTGCATCCATACGGACGATTCAAAATGGCCTACAAAATGGACCGTCCGGACCGATGCAGCATATGCAGCGGTGGGGGAGTGGGAGTGATGAAAATGGCCGGGTCAAAATGGTGGACAGGTGGACAGGTGCTTTTGAGTCGGTTTTTTTTTTGGCTTGGAGTTGCAAATAATAATTTGAGACCATTTTGCAGAACCTTTTTTGCCAGTTTCCAGCACCAACACTAATAGTCCGTTCGTTCGCTTATCGATTAATTACACCTAAATTGTGTTTATCTTTCAGTCTGTCGGTGTGTGTGTGTTTTCTTTTTTGCTATCGTCCTTTCGTAAGCGTCCTTACGTGACCGATTACACCGTTTGCAGCGCAATTTGTTCTGCCGTTTTTTCTTTACTTGTGCGTTTGTGTCCGTATTTTTTTTTTGCGCACATTCAAAACGCAAGTGCAGCGCAATTCACACACACGCCGTCCCCGGGTTGGGTTGCAGCACGCAAGATTAATGGCCATGCAACGGGTGCATTTTTCGGGCCGTTCGGGAGTCCTTCCGTCCGTCCGAGCTCGACCCGCGCAAGATCGGACGTGGAAAACGCGGCTGCGAACGGTGAAGGATTTTCGTTTTTTCCCCTCTCTCACTGGCCAGTTGCTGTTGCCTACTGCTGCCACGCTTTCTCGGTACGGAACGTCCTCGATTGGCGCATCCTTGGGGACCGTTTTGTCAGTAAATCACGACTAATTAATTCCGGGTAGTTTCTGCTCATCCGGTGTGATGTTCGGTGGCTCGTTTTTTTCTGTCGGTCTTCTTCCGGCAGATGACAAACGCCCTCCGTGTGGTGGTGGTGTGTGTGTGTGGGTACGTCCTTCCGTCTGCTGGTTCCGGTTCCCTCAGGAATTGAAGACGCTGGATGCAACGATTCCCTGGAAGCGATACCACACGGAAAATGGAAAACATGGAAAGGAAGCAAAATGCAAGCGTGTAACAGGAAGTAGGCGCTCATAACACCATGACAACGTACAAGGATAAACGCTTCGCGTCATCGAACACATTGACGAAACACATTTCAAGTTTCACCATTTTGTGACGAATGAGAAAAGGGGAGTTTTAAGATAATGACAAAAAAGACCATTTTTGTAGATTTTCGTTTTTTATGTTTTAAGTTATATGATGTAACGGATATTTTTGGTAAAATGTGCTCTTGCAACATGATTATAAAAATGTTTCTAAAATTGATAAATGACAATTAATTTGTTATCATAAAATCATCAAATCATCAAACTTGATTTAAAAATAATAGTTCATCATCAAATACTTTAATTTTCTGTCGCTCAACTTCCTAATTTGAAAGGTCTAATGTACGCTCTACTTGCAACATGCACATAGAGACTTGGTACCAGAGATTCGTAAAAAAGTTGTAGTGCGCAAAAAAGGAGTCTTCCTCCAATAATCTATCTTCTCGTATCGTAAGAACTTCACGCTTCATATTCACCCCAAAAATTTCCTTCCCTAGTTCGAACATCTTTCTCTCGCTCCAAGGGGTGACCAACGCACCCACTCATCCGTGTTCCATCCGTTCATTACCCCGGGCCGTCAATTTCTTCCGCCGTCCATTCCGCCATGGGCGGACGTTCTGATGTAAACAAACAATGAACACGACACAACACACTGCCGCTACACGCCCAGCACGAACGCGAACGCGCGACAAATGCGGGCTACGGAAGGGGCCCCCGAAACGGCCCGTGGCGTGAAGTCGGGGTGGCGTGGGTGTAGAAATAAAATAAATCGCCTATAAGGCGATTTACTTTATGATTTCATGATTCCCTGACTCACGGGCGGATCGGCGTCGGTGTAGTTACACGGTTAGGAGTGAAGGGGGAGGAGGGGGCAACCGAGCGGGGAGGAGGAGAGCAAAGTAGCAATAATAAGGGGAGCGTTGCGTATCGCCCCACGTTCGCTTCGTTTTGCGTCTTCGCCTACTACGATGGAGACGCCCGGTTGCTCACTCGAACACGTGCGCTCGCCTGCTTTGCTCTCGTTCACTCCGCCGGTCGGTTCGCGGTTCCGCATCATGGTTTTCCGGGGTGGGTATCGTTGGCAGCAGCAGCAAATCGGATAAGCTGCGCATCCCGTGAAGGATGCGTCCGCTCCCGGGAAGGGACAGGTAACGGTGCGTAAGTAAGACGATGAAATAAATTTCATTTAATTTATCCCGGAAAGGCGAAGGTTCCTATTTTTTGCTGGATTGCGTTGCTATGGAGATGGAACAGATTTTTCAACCCACCAGAACTCTTTGTGCAATAATTGGTCGCGCGATTTCTACAGGAATGTTTAACAAGTTTCTTATGTGTCTCAAATTTGTTCCAACACATCCAACAAAAAAACTAGCTAAAAATCCGATTTAAGGTGATAAAAATTTGTGAAACATCCACACTTAAAGCCGGCCCGTATCGCACCTTTTTCCGCAACCCACCAAATGCGTCCCACCCAGATGCTGACGATAATGACGGCCGATGACGATGACGGCCGCCTTTCGGGACGAACATTCCGGCAATCATATTGATTTGTTCCCGCTTCCTCCCACTGTCCACTCGCCGGCCCTTCTGTGCCCTGGTTAAAGCTGGCCGTTTGTATCCTTTTTTTACCCCGGGGAAGTACGCTTGAAAATTCGTTTACCAACCGAAAAGCGGAATGGGGAAAGGACCGACACACACACACACACAAAAGGTCAAGATTTAAAGCCATAAAATTGTAGGAAACAAAAGATTTCAACCGTTTCTTCCGACGGAGGATGGAGGTTTCCTTTGCTCATTTTCGAGCGGGGTTGTTTTTTTGTGTGTTGTTGCGTTCCCCTGCTTGCGTATCGCTTGTATCGCCATTTGCTGGTGTGTGTTGGTGTTGCTGTGCTGTTGTTTGATTTTATTTGCTGATCGTTGTATTTCTTTCCGTTCGCTGTCCCGTGTCCCGAATGCTTTGTGCGCGTATTGGCGCGAATGTGCGTGTGCGTTTTACTGCCTCAACACCCCTCCCCCACCCCCCCCGGAGTCCCACTTCACCCCGCGAGACGGACGTTCCTCCATTTTATGGTCGTTTTTTTTTCGTTGCCGTCGTTGTTTCGTGTCGGGCGGCCCATATCCGCATACACGCATGTATTTGTAGCTGTGTTGTTTGTTTCTTTCCCTCGCCCAACCGTCTTCGCAATTGCGAAAAGGGCGCTAAATGGTGGTTTCTTGAAACGGGGGGCGGGTGGGGGTGGAGGAAGGAACCCGTTTACAAACACAACGAACGACGATAACGACGAACGCGACGAGGGTGGCCGTTGAAGAGTGAGCTCGTCTAGGAAGAGTGGACACATCGTGAGATAGAGGTACGAGAAGCAAAAAACATCAAACAAACAAACGCAAAAAAGCATCGGTGGACAGGAGGGGGATGAAGGGGAGGGGGGAGCACATAAGAAAGCACGCGCCATCACTATCACCATCACCATCATCATCTCGCCGGTGGACAGGCGGTCAGCGACAAGCGACCGATCCTTATGTCCTTTTCGGGCCATTCCGGGCCAGTCGGGAAGTGTTGTGTGCGACAGTGCGTGACTTTTTCACCCTTTTCTTCCCTACTGCGTTGTTCTTTGCTCGTGGCCGAAAAGGGCTGCGTGCCAGTTTGGGCCCCTTTTCGCCCCGAACCGACAAAACAATCAGACACCGACCCGAGCGGGAAGGAGGACGCAACATTTTCGCAACAAATGTTACGCGTTCGGTGGGTTTTGAACCGGGAAGGAACGGGATGACTTTAATTCTATTTGCTTCAGTTGAGATTCTGTGGAACGACGGTTGGTGGAGCTGAGAGCTGAAAGAGGTGAGCGGGAGGGTAAATAAGATTGTGGCGAAAGGAAGCGTGCGGTGTTGTTAGCGTAATGTTGAAGAAAATGTTGATTATTTTCTTTATTTTGTAAATGAAATGACTTTTTACGTAAAAGAACATGATCAAGACTAACATTCTTGTGATTCAATATTGCTGAATACCACAAGAATCTTTAGGATAAATTTTGGAAAGTTATCCGACTAGCTGCACTTAAAGATGATGAGAAATCTCTTCTGAGAGTTAATAGATATTTTGGTCTTCAATAATTTGAATGAAGATATTTTGGTCTTAATAATTATAATACACACTTTCGTCAGTTCAGTCATCATTTCCAACGTTTCGTGGCGTTAAAAATGATACTAGAGGCAAAGTATCTATGTAACCTTCTTAAATTCAGGATTCACAGTGCTTCAGAATTCTTTATTTAGTCTTTTTGAGTAATATTACAGAATATTGCGATGTTTTTTTTTTCTTCAATTGAATCATGGTGTCAAAATTCAATGGAACAAATGAAAGTTTATAATGGTTTGATTCCAATTTCCCTAATCATCGCATCACTTTAATTCATTTCGTCAGCGAAGACACATCGCTGCCTCTGCGAATGAAGAGAGAACAAATTAAATATTCTCCTGAAGATGGTACAACTTCAAACATCATACACCAATACAAAACATCACCTGCCAAACCACGGCGCAGAACGTACGCTAATAAACGCTTTAGAACGCTCCAACACAACACCGTCATCATCTGACATAAGTGAAATGGCGGTAGGCGCTCGCCATTACGCTGCTTCACTCAATAAAAACTAACTGCAAAGCCTGCTGCGACACCGGCAGAACAAGCTTGGTCTGCTGTAGCGAAGCGGGAAACGAAAAAGTAGATTCAAACTCAACTCAACGTCGTTAAGAGGCTAATGGAGACACGGCGAAAACAAGCGCCCGAAACGGACGCCGATGTGCGTGTCGAAGTGCGAGAGAAATTGCATCCGTAACAGGAAAGGACACGCTCGTCACGCACACACCTTCCGCTGAACCCGCTGTACGCCGGAAATGTCCGGAAGCCGATGACAAACAGCGACCGCTCTCATCGGGCGTCATCCCTACGCAGCAGCTGTTCCTTGCCCCACGACAAGCGGAATGACTCACGTACGCACACCTTCCGCTTCCGAGCTCAAGACGCGCCGTCTTCAACGATACGCATGTAGTAGTTCCAACAGCATCTTGGTGTTGGCGGCGGCAGCAGCAGCACGTGAAAAAAGCGACCGACGCCGAAGGAAACCGATAAAAACAAACCATTTGTGCCTTGCGGCGGTGCACAACTCCCAGCAGCATGGCGTTCCGAAATCCCAAAAGTCACCTTCCCTCCGTCAAGGATGTTGCTCGACCTTCCCGCCTGCTTTGCGACCGAGACCGAGAGAGCCCCGGAAGCGAGCGATGGTGCGAAGAAAATGCCGGCAAATCGGGTGACTATGTATTGGTTCCCGGGCCTCAACCTCAACGGGAGGAAAGCAAAAAGTCAAGAACCATAACAAAGAATCTCCCTGCCTCTTTCGACACCTTCCGAGGCGGGCGCGCGCTTTCTCGGGGAGGATCTGGAAAATCTGAACCAATTTTACCCTCGATACGTAACGCCGAACGGGGGTTGCTTCTACCGGCTCCACCACACTTCCTCGCTCCCCTGACTCCATGATCTCCATTTTAATGGGGTGTCCGACGACGATGAAGACGACTATTGTTTGGGGTAGAGGATGTAACGCTTAGCTCTCGAGTATTGGTTGGTGGCGGGTGCGTACCCGTTCGCACTGGTATTGGTGTGGCGATGTCGGGCCGACTTAGGCCGGACTCTCATTTTTCATTGCGAATCACACACACGCACACGGTGCTCCAGGATGCGCTAGATATGGAATGGTACGCACACAACGTACCCGTTCGAAATGGTCAAGAATTGAAAAAAGGGCCATCCAGACTTGAAGCGCAAAATGGGCTTTCGGTTTCGGCGAGATTGGTTGTTTTTTTCTAGTCCAATGCCCTGAAATCAATAAAATTGTACTTGGTTGATATGATTTCTACAATTTGGTGCGTGTAGACTCTGCTGCAAGTTAAAGTTGCTAAGATATCAGGACTTCGAAGACTCTGAATGTGCTTTGAGGATTGTGCGATCGTTATTAATATGTTCTATTACTTAGGGTAACAATCGTACAAGACTTCATTGGTAATATCCATCGATGAACATTTTATTCAGTATCAATACAATATCCGTCACGAGTTGTGTCCCTTAATTTGTCACAGATCTTCCTTTGCATCAAGATAGATCGTCAAATCTTAGGTTGTACAATTATTTTACATTTTTTTAAATTATTATAATAACGTAGCGATCCTGTGATTTCATTCAACAAATGTCGCTGATTGTATGGATTTTGAATCATATTAGAAACTCAATGCTTTCCTTAGTTATCTCTTTCTAATCGTTCAGGAATCTGTCAATCTAAGTAAAGATCATCGAGTTAGAAGTACAGGCATTTTTACATTTTACAATAGCTCAAGCTGTCAGCGTTCAGAGTTATTATAAAGACATTTTAATACTTATGTGTGCTTCATTCAGTCCACTTTGTATTCTACATTCAGCTGTTTGTTCCTTCAACTAGGACGTGTTGCATCGAAATCCATTGATGGAATGTGAAGTTTGATTCAAATTGTGTTTTGAGTGATTCGTACTCGTTTGACTGGCTGTTCTGTTCGAGCTGCAAAGATTGCTTTCGTATCACCATCTTCGAAAGCGGCTTCATCTCGGTGATCTCACATCACACAGACCTGTACCGGCCAAAACATAGCAACAGGAGGCTCATCATAGCAGCTCAGGAGTTGTTGTGTGTGGCATGCTCATTTCTCAACTCAACGCAGGCTCCTTGACTACGCCATCGCTGTGGCAGGATTCGGCGGGAGCTTCTCGCGATAAGAGGATTATGGATGGAACAAAAAAAAAATCCCACTGCGAAGAAGAAGCATGGTCGAGCGTCGCAAGAAAAAGAATTATGTAACAACGCACCAACACCGAAACACGGTAGAGTAGACAAAAAAAAAACAGAAAAGATTATATCCTTCCCACAATGCGGGATCGGTGGGAAGGTACCCGTGACCGCAAGATGGGACACCGGATACGGGACGGACCGGGAGGACGACGACGAAACAACAGACCGAAAGTAAATTAGATTCATTGATAAGATTATGTGGCTAGTGAAACATGCTAAAGGGCTTGCGGCGGCAGCACGTGCAATGATTTCGGGCCGAGTACTATTGGTTTAGCGCGACGGACGGGAGCGAGCGAGCGTGCGAGATTGCCTTCTTTTGGTTTCTGCTGCTGGTGACGTATTGTGAGCAATAGGTTAAATCGTTGCGGTTGCTACGGTGGATTACATTTACCAGAGGAAAAATCACGACGCGCACGTAATGAAGCCACGGGAAATCATGTTGCTAAGGTGCGGATTGTTTTATGTCCCTTTTATTGGTCTGATAGCTGCTCTTTCAGACGAAACGGACGAACTGGCGATGAACATTTCGAATGTTATAATTAATTTACTCATTTTTCTTTGTGAAATGCTTTCTATTCCACTTAAAACCAGCTATTGGAGATCATTTTATTAAAAGAAAGGTTCTTAACTCCTCAATGTATGCAATGTGTAGTATAATTGTAAAAAATGCAAATTTTAAATGAACAATTGTACACAGCCCATCAATTATCGTTGCACGGCAGGATCAGCGGTCCATCCCAGTGCTCGATTACTTTCACGACATATGTTGTGACTTACTGGAGTGGCATGTTGAGCTCATCCGTCACGTCCCAGATCCCTCGCTCAGAGGGAAATGAAACACAGCCAAACCAGAGGCAAAAAATCACACACCGATCATTCAATTAATCAAACACGCAAACACACGACCGGTGGTTTGACACTTTACAATCTGTCCAATATCCTACCGGAGTCCTATCCGGGTTTACAAATGGGGTCGTCACATCAAACGAATCGAAGCAAACTGAAAAAAAAACTCTCAAAACTCGATCACATCCAAGCGAGGCCGCAAACTCCTGTTGCAACAATTGCGTCGATTACCCTCCAGACGTTCAACAAGCGCAATAATTGAAGTGTCCACTTGTAAAGTTCTCGCGATTGAATCGCACGCACTGAGACCACTTCAAGCGAACCAGTTTGCGGTCTCGGAAGCCACTGCTGGGCCGGAGCTGACGACGGAACCCAAACCAAAGGAAGCCATAAGTCTGTCGCCATGGTAACGCTCGGCGGTGCGAGGTGTTGTCAGAAGTGTCAAAACTGTTGCCAACACAGGATGTGTGTTGAAGTAACGAGGCGTAAGGAGGAAACGCGAAAACCAACATCTGGTTCGGTACGGGAAGTCAGCAAGATTGTTGTCGTGTACCGCGTGTAAAAGGATACCACAATTTGTACGCGAAGATTGTTCCCGTGGGATGGCGGAACGCGTTGGAACGCGTTCCGGGCAGGTTCCGGGAAGTTTCGCTCAACGCCGAAAAGTGGGACACTTCCAGTCCAGGGAAGTTCTGCCTGGCGCTTCGGACGTAATATGACGCTGTCGCATGTAACGTCGAGAAACAAGCACACTCTCTCAGTCGCATTACAGGGCAGGCAAATGGGCCAGCATATCATAGCCCACGCGCGCAACCAGCCGTGACATGAGCAACGACTCGCTGGATCACCTTTTTTTCCCTTGACCTCTGGATTCCGAGTCCCGGGAATGATATATGACGCCCCGGTATGTCGGGGCGCGGCAGGCAATCAGGACCTCTCTTCAGGACCCGTTTCGTCCGTGGCTCTCGGCATTCGGTCATCTGGTTCGGGGATGCTCTCGCCAGATAACAGTAACAGACATAAAGCAAAGAATAATCACCTCGCAGACTGTGCAGCAGTAGCGGCATTAACGTCATCGCATCGCTACATGACGAGCAGAGTGAAGCAAACAAAACGGCCGGGAACCAAACAACACATACACGCTCGAACATAAAAAAACAACAAACATGCATGGCTTGAGTACCCTTCTCGCTGTCACGCACGCTTGAGGGAAGATTTTTTAATGTCCCTTCTTTCTCGCTGGCTATTGTTCCCTTTACACTGGGGCTTTTTTTGTTGCTGCTCGTTTGCTCCTCGCGCCCTTATAATGAAGCGTATTCACACTGTTGAGCCGGAGGGGTAACAGGAACTAGCACACTACTTCACATCCGAAGGACATCGGTTCTCAATTATCTCGATGGTCCCGGTGTCCTACTGTGTGTGTAAAAAAGTCATCCAAACCGATATACACCGAAACCAAATCGGATCACAAAACAACACCAGCACAGTACCGACACGGACGACAGTGTCACAAAATAAATATGTTAATTTTCACTTCCCTCTGCTCCGTTGGCTCGTTTGGCCGATACAACCTGAAGAGGTTCCGCGCGGAAGCGGAGTTTGTCGTTAATGTTTCCGTCTGCGAAGCACCTTTTTCCTTCCGTTTTACGCTTATTGTTTGAGTGTTTTTTCCGAGTGTATTTTACCTATAAGTTTCGTTTATGTTGTGATTTAAAAAATAAATAAAATTACAAGCGAAACATCAAACCAAACGGGTCGATTAAAAGGGACTCCACGTATGAGACTTCTGCATCGAGTGCTTTGATGTCGCGGCAACCGACGTGGCATGCTGTTTGACATTTAAATCGGAAGGATTAACACTTGCTTTGCGTACACACAGGGAGCCAGTTTGACAGTCACTGGAGAGGGTCCGGTGAAGCGATTATGGTGGATTTGTGTTGGTTGAAACAATATTTACCTCTATCGGTGATTGAGCAGGGGTTTTGAAACGTTTTAAAACAACAAAATCTAGGCTAAGGATGTCGACATTTGAGGAGGCAATTTGCAACTGTTGCTATGGAAACATCATACAGCCTTTATGACATCTTGCATACGCTGACAGAAATCATCCTTCAATTGCATTAAAATATACATTAAAATAGAATTCCAAGTATTCTGTATTTATGTATAGAATATTATATCATTCAATACTTGAATGTAGCTAACGTAAAAAAATACTTCAAGTTAGTACAAAATTTCCTATATATGTTTATTAAATTACATCAAGTAATTTGATCAACGTAATAGCTATAAAAATAACTATAAACCCATTTAATAGCCCATAAGCAGTAATAAAGTGCTGCCATAACACAAACATCGTAGTCTTTCTCGTGAAATGCATCCCATCTCGCCTTCACGGCGTAAAAACAACACTTCAAAGCTTGAAGTAGTGCGGTAAGCGCCCACCACATGCTAGTGTTTCCTCGACTTGCTCTCTAGGGCAAACAAAAAAAGACCAAACCTTCCTCTCGCAGCGCCACTCGAGCTTACAGGGAGTTCCTCCCAAAAAACACCCGTCACTACGGCTACGGCAGGATGCAACCCGCGGGCAACCCAAAATCGTAACAGATTTTCCAACGACTGCACGAAGTGTCGGTAATTGATTAGCACGACCGATTCCGAAGAGTTAGCGCTACCGAGCGCGATCAACATTTCGCCCACTTTCACGGCCACGGCCAGAAGAACGGGAGTTGCAGATGATGGATGAACCGGATGGGGTGGATGGATCTAGCAAGACAAACTGGGCTGTTTGGCTGTTTAAAGCAAAAAACTGGACCTCATATCTCGCCCTCTCCCGCACAGAGGGACATTTATCACTCGCACTCGCATGTCCCACTGTAAATAACCAACTCAATTACAATTCCTTTGTAAATATTTTATTATTTCTGTACTGTTTTCCTTTATTAATAACCTCTGGTAGGGAAGGGGCGCGCCAAAAAAAAAAACCCCGTACAAAAATGATATCGCAAGATGCATGCGGCTCATGTGCACGCGCTCTGGTAGGAGACGTGCGCGTGCACAAGGGATCGACGCCCTCCCGATCCCTACCCCAGTAGGCAGGGGAACGGAACCGGATAGCCCGTGGCTACCCGCTGAGTGTCTATTTAATATGTGATTTGCCCATTGGCAAACATCTGTTAGACTTTTTGCGGAGCGCGCGTGTAGTGCCGGGATCTGCGGCGAGGGTCCGAAAGTGAAACTATATCTCCTATTCTTCCCGCTGGAACTGATGCTGCCGCTGCTGCTACTGCCTAACCACAAGCCCGGCGATAGGGGGATCGATTCGCGATTAGACGAACGCACCGGGAGGGCATCAGGAGGCGGTAGTTTGTTGCACAACCTGGCGCTCGAGTGGCATCCGGTACTAAGCATACACTTGTTTCGCTAAACGCTGAAGGACGCCCCGTCGCGTTTGTTTGGACGCTTCCTCTGTTTGGCTCGTTCCCTTCGGAAGTGGGATGCTAATTTCTCCTCTCTGTTCCATTTTTTTTTCGTTGTTGACGTCTCCGGAATGCTCGAGTTTTCAGCCACCCGCAGCTAGATAGCGCAGGGCAGGTATCAGATTTCGCGGTGCGCTTCTGTGTCAGTTATCTGTCAGGGCCCCTGACCTAGTGTAACAGACGCGCGCGAACAGATGAGCCTGAGAGGTTTTTGCCTTTCGGTGCGAAATGCGCTCATCTGTCGAGGATTTGGTTCGGTGGCTTTTGGATTAGGTTACCGCAGATATATCCACGCCTCATTGCCTCTCCAGTGAAACTCGGTAAATGGGTAGACTCAACAATAATTGCTCGAGAGGTGTTGGGTGATTGGTAATAACCATAAAAGAACGTTGAAAATATAAACCCAGACTTGGGAGGACACTACTTGCATGATCTGTTCCAATTCACTCAGTACCTAGAAGATCTTCCAGAGTAAAAGACCCATAAATCCTCTTTACACTCGCGCTCCGTCTCTGTTTGCATAATTAGGTAAACCATAACTTATCGCACACATACACCTCTTGCGTATGCAAATCAGACACGCATAATCTCGACGACTGTTGACATAGTGCGCGCTACCTTTTGGGCAGGATTTATCGCGCTCCCGGTGTGACAAATTGCATCGAAACAATCCTAATGGCTTCCAGCTTTTTGCTCTTCTCGGTCGTTTTTTTGTTGTCGCTTGTTGTGCTCCTAAACTGGTCCTGCTGGGCTGAATAGAGTGTGCGACTCTATCCCGCTAACACTTCCAGCCACTTCGGGTGACTCCTGGAGGTACCGCCAGTTTATGGTAATTACAACTTACTGGTGCAATAAATAAATCGTCCCAAGCAATTATCAAACGCACCTCGAGCACCCGGACGCGAGGTGTGCTATCTCTATCGATCTTTACAACGGTCGTGGCAAGAGGTTCGAACAACAACAACAACACTCAAAAAAACGGAACCGACCATAAATTAGGACCCCACGAGCCGATCGTCAAGACCTTTTCCCGGCGGGTCGAGGGCCGACGGAGCGGTTCCGTGATTTGTGAAGAGCACGCGAGCCTCCGACAGATGACAGGGGTGAAGATCCTGGCGGGGTGATGCGATCGAAGAAGTTCCCCCACGCTGGAAGTGTAAAAGACCTTGCGACACCCGGCATCTTGAGAAGTGTGAACGCACAGTTAAAGCGTATTTATTGGCCCGACGCGTCCCGTCTCCCGCGATATCCCCAAGACAATCGTTAACGTCCCAATGTCGCCAGACATTCTTCAACTATCTAGCGGTACAACAAGTTGTTCCGATCGTGAACGGATTTTACGGACTATTGCTTTGAACTTGGCTCGTTTAAGCGAAGAACACTCTCGAGAGGATCAACTCTGAGGGAGGCGAGGAACAGAGTTCGAGCGCGTTCCAAAATCTGTCCACAACGTCCTCCCGGGAGTGTACTCCTCCCGAAGCTTCCCTGGGGAGTGTGCATTGTAAAACTACCATGACAACACCTCACACATCCGTGCTGTACCAGCCCGGAATAGCTGTACGACCTGCCGACCTGATCGGTTTCCGCTCCGCTCCGGATAAGCGATAACCAAACGAACACCGCACCATTTATTGCCCATTTATGAGGCATCTGCCGGTTGGAGGCAACTCTTTGACGTTACCCGCCGGGCCTAATGAGCCCGTCCGCAGTGGGGGTTTTAAAATGTCCCCATTGAACCAGCTGCCTGTCAGCGGATCAAACGAAGCTAACCCAACTCTGTTGTGTCCCCTCTTTTTATTTGCAGATTTTTCCTTAAGTTTTTCCTCAAGTGCAACCAAAACTGTCTGAAGAATGCGGGCAACCCACGGGACATGCGACGATTTCAAGTGAGTATTAATCACCAACCTTCCAACCAACCGGTTCGGGATGCTGGCCTGGCTGATAGGGAAAGAGTGTGTGGCGGCACAAATGACTTTAAAATCAAACTGCATCGGGTGGACGTTCTACACACCCACAAAATGACCGTGTCCCATAAATTGCCTCCCCCTCTCAAGATCGATGGAGAAAGCTAGTGTGGACGACTGTGCGCACAAACAGCGCATGTTAATAATAGACCACTGCAGAGAAGAAAGTCAGCAGGGCACGAGAAGAGAAAGATAGAATTAAGCTGATGATCGGAAAATGCCGCGTTCGCTGCTAATGCGAACGTCACCGCCTACTTCGCGCGTGATGTGGGCGAACACAGGGAGGGAAGATAGCGAGCAAAGCGGAACGGAACGGATGCAGCCGTCTCGGCCTATCCAGCAGCGAACGGTAATAAATCGCTTGTCTAGCTGCCACCATCTTGTCTTTCGCCACTCGCCACCTCCCTCTTCGTTGACATGTTTTGAGCTTTCTTCGTTGAACTCACGTCGCCTACTTGTGTAGGCGCTGCTGCTGTTCAATCGCTTGACAGCTTGTTTGCACAATCCCGCTCGTCATTATTTACCTATTTTGAAGCAATTTGTCAGCGCATTCTGAGCGCCATCAAAAAATGCTTGAAATGTGCATATCTTTATCGTTGGGGCGTGAACTTCTTGGACCTCGTTCTGAGGTTCACATCTTGTCGGACGGATTATACTGCGTTTCTTGCTGGTTAGAGTCTTAATTGATTCGAAATATTGCTACACAACATCTGATTAGGAACTGAGTAAGGGGCTGTTCAGTGATCGACTAAGTAAATCTTATGTACTCTGAATATCTTCGTATCTTCGTGTACAATGCTTTTCTTTTTCTTTTCACTCGATCACTAAGCGGGTCTTGGGCCCTATGACAGCAGGAAACAGGAGAATAGGATTAGTCTGCCGCAGAGTAGGACGATTAACAGAAATGAAAGCCTTGTAGCCGGAAAGCCAGCCGCCGCACTAATCCTTTAATGCAATTAATTATATTCTTTCCGTTGTTTTCTGCCCCACGCTCCCGTTCCCCACGTCCTCACGACCGTCTCCCACTCCCCCCTCTCCTCCTCGGTTCCCCCACGGTACCCTCCAATTGCCCATATATTGCAGGTAGTGATAGCGACCCAGGTGGCGGTGGACGGGCCGCTGCTGGCCATCTCGGACAACATGTTCGTCCACAACAACAGCAAGCACGGACGGCGGGCGAAGCGGCTCGATCCCGAAGGTACAGCCAATTCTCCGTTGGCAATGTCGGGCCACCATCTGGCCCCGGACAGTACGTACGACGGTCGGTTTCAAAATTTATTTCTCAAAAATCACACCCCCACCCGGTTTGCCTCCTGTTTTATGTATCGTTGTTTTGTACTGTGTTGTATTGTTTGTTTCCTCTGTTAACCTGTCTGTTAGCTGGTTTGAGTTTTCTGTTCTAACCTCATTCTAGCTTCCTTATCCTGTAACGTGTGTGCGATAGCTGCTAGTAGTGCTTTATCATTTCCGTCTTACGTTTAGACTTGACACCTTCCTCCCCCACTACACTAACCTAATTGGCCTACACAACTCCTTCGGTCCGGTATGATGAATAGTATGCCCGTTGAAAGCAATTGGATTGCTCCGTGCCCCGACCAGCATCCAATTGCCCTCGACGGTGAGAGCATACCAGGATTGCGGACGCGTCGTTCGTACTATGGAAACGGAAGTGGAACGGCTGACGGCGCTCGTAAACTATGCGATTAACGGGCGATTCATTGCCCGCCTAATCGTGATCGTAAATTTCACACCGATAGAGTAACTATTGCTATAAATCATAACCAGATTTCGAAACTTTCCGGAAGTGCACTCGCGCCAGCGTCCGTCCAAGCGGAAAAAGAGTTATTCTGCGCTCGGAGCGCAGGCGTTCGTTCAGTTCTTTCTGTTTGTTTTGGAGTCGCCTCCCGCCCGGCATAAAGAAGTCAATTCCAGCCGAAAGAAACGACGGGATACGTACGGTTGGTAGCTAGGAGCGCAACATTTGATTGGGTTTTCCTGCTGCCTCCTGCCTCCTGGAACGAACTCCCGTGAACCGGAACCACGTGTGGTGTGAGCTTTAATAAATTCATTGCTATTTCCGCTGGCATGTGGAGTGTGGAGCACACGGTGAAGCCGGATACTAATTTCGAATCCGAATTGGAAGACAAATCGACACGCTAATGAATCACCGGGCCAGCGGTGGTCCCGGTGTGTTTCCGACCATTGTACGTGCAGGTGCGAGCCGGTGCGAACTCAATTAAATTTCCATCTCTCATCTCGGTGTGAGAGTGTGTTTTGATGCGTCAGTTTTCGACCTCGGGAACACAGTGTGATGTGCAACATGTGGTTGAATTTTTCACCGGCACTCGCACGTAGATCCCGATCGAAACAAAAAACAGCTAAACAATAGCAGCAGTTAGCCTTTCCAACTTCGTTTCCAACACGGCCGCATGGAAAAGCAACGTCTACAAGGACCCAATCGGGTTGGGAGCAAGAGCTGGTAATTAACGCGCCCGTGTGTCGTTCCGCAGGCATCTATCCACCGCTACCGATGGCTACGCCCTGCATTAAGGCCATCTCGCCGAGCGAAGGCTGGACCACGGGTGGAGCTCAGGTCATTATCGTTGGTGATAATTTCTTCGACGGGCTACAGGTCGTCTTCGGCACCATGTTGGTGTGGAGTGAGGTAAGTGGTGCTTTTGGCAGCATTTGGATTGCCACTGGAAGCCGATAATTCCACTGGTGTCTCTCCCACAGCTCATCACATCACACGCGATTCGAGTCCAAACGCCTCCGCGACATATACCGGGAGTCGTCGAGGTGACACTGTCGTACAAGAGCAAACAGTTCTGCAAGGGCTCGCCGGGACGGTTCGTGTATGTCTGTAAGTACTGCTTGGTGGCACCCGGTGGAGACACTGGCTGACTTTAACCCACTGCCTTGTCTCGTGATCGCAGCACTTAGTGAACCGACGATCGACTACGGCTTCCAGCGACTGCAGAAGCTGATCCCACGCCATCCCGGCGATCCGGAGAAACTCCCGAAGGAGATCATACTGAAGCGGGCGGCAGATCTAGCGGAAGCGCTGTACTCGATGCCCCGCTCGCCGAATGGAACGTCCGGGTTCAACTCGTACAGTGGGCAGCTTGCCGTCAGCGTGCAGGATGGCACCGGTCAGTGGACTGAAGGTAAGGACGCCACCACCAACAAGACGTCCGCTACTAGTTAGCTACCTAACTAACCGCTCTTCTAATGTCCACTCGACAGATGAGTACACGCGAGCCCAGAGCAGTAGTGTCAGCCCGCGCGGAGGATACTGCAGTAGCGCCTCGACACCGCACTCGTCCGGCGGTGGCTCGTACGGCAGCAGCAACGGGTACGCGACGGCCCCCAACATGACCGGCCTGCCGTCGTCCCCAGCGAGCGTCTTCAACTCATCCACTAGTGAGTATTCTGCACTTGAGCCGAGCCTCACTAGCTGACTCACTGACTAACTGACCATTCCTGCAGGAATCAATGGACTGATGAGCGGCGGCAGCGGATTTAGCCCGTACTCGATGACGACCTGCGGCTCGCAAGGCTACACCCCGAGTCCGTTGGCCGCCACGACCACGTCCAAATGAGCGCACTCGCCGACGGTCGCCACGATCAGCTGCAGCGATCCGCCGAACGCCGAACCCTGTTAAATAGTGCTATGTCGTGTGGAGAGTAGGTTGTAAAAAGTAGTAACCCCAGGCCGGAAAGCCGAGGCTAGCAATAGAATAGGACGTGTTTTATTTGGAAGCGTTTCGTCCAGGGAAGGAACGCTGTTCCCACTGTCACATTTGACAGTGTTCCCGCAGGAGACATGTTTAGTAACCGTAGCTACTTAATTGCACCACTTTTTCTTGTATTTTTCGTTAAAGTGCAATAACACACACAGACACACATACACGTATAAACAACCAAACGAATCCCTCTTCCCACTTGTACAGTTGTGTAAATGTTTATACCACACAGTCGCGTTCTTTTTTTTGTATTTTATGGCAAACATAATGGCCAAGGGATGCGGGCAAGTGTGCTAAGATATACTTAAAGTAGTTAATTTTTTGCCAAAAAATGATTGAAATATTAACAACAAAAAAACTAACAACAACATCGAGACTTAACGATTATACCTTATACACACAAACACCCACACACCCACACACATAATCTTATCGAATCTGATCGAACTCGTGAGTCAACGAAATGCGTATGCTTAGTATTTTATCAAATCCGGTAGTGGCAAGCAAGAACCTAGGCAACCGTACGAAAATGTCATGGACGTGTGCGATGAGACGTAGTGTTGGAAGCAAAGCCGGATCCAAACGAATCAAAACCAATCGAGTACATATCGAAAACGAACGTAGCAGGCTGCAGGTGTTGCGTGTGTTGCGTAGCCCGGGCGCGCGGTAGCAGCCGCCGATTCACCATTTGCAATCATATCTTTATGAGCTAATCATAAACAACAAAAAACAAATAAAATTACACAAAACACACATTTAACTGCAGCCCAAATTTAATGGAAACCACATCAGCATACCACAGTCATTGAAATCTAAATGTTTGTACACACGAGAAAAAGAAAGAGAGATAAAAAAAAACACGTACACTTATAGAATAATCTCAAGCAAACAGGCTAATCAAATCGCCTGTCGGCGGCAGTTGCATGGATCCGTTCGTTTTGATCGTTCGCAAGTCGTGCGTGATTCGGAATTCGAGCCAATCGCAGATAGTATACGAGCTCGTCAAAGTTCCATTCCGTCGTCAACGGGCAATGGGTGTCCCCGCATTAAAAAACAAACCAACAGCCAGTGAAATCAAGCGAACCGTTTCGACTGTCACGTTTAACTCAGTGGCACGGGGAAAGCATCAGATGGAAAACCAAAAGAAAAAGAGATTTACAACAGAACAAAACAAACAAACTAAAGAACTCCACCAACGGTTCGCTGCGGCCCGTTCGGTAGGATGCGTTCGTTTTGGGGACAGGAAGCAACATTTCGCGTGTAGGTAATTTATAAATTATGCGGACGATTTTCTTTGCGGGAGAAAGTTATATCATAACATTAAAGCTAGAAAACCCTTCAACCAAAGTGTACGATTAACGGGGGTTTTCTTGTATTATTTGAATCAATGGAAAGAAAAGCTGTAAAGATGTTTTCTTCGGAAAAATGGTAAGTTTGAAGAACTGTAAGTAAAGTTTGTTTTGTTTCTATATCATCATTCCCGTTCAGCATACATCCATTCATCCATCTGTCTAGTTAACATTTCGTAATGTGTCTCTAGAGGAAGATTTTGTTTTAAATTTAACCAACAAGAAGTATCGATATTCACGATGAAACCCAGTATTAGCCATGCCATGAGTTTTCTCGGTTTTTCTCGTACATACGATAATCCATCAACCAAATCAGCTAAATAACACAACAACCTGATGAAAAGTCACAATGAATTTAGATTTGAATTAAATTGTATACTTTGGCTAATATATTTTCATCTTTATAACGGCTAACCGCCGATGCACACCCACTGTGCAACCAAGGTTCCCATGTGCTCGAAACTGCTCGATTTTTTACAGCTTCTTGTCTTTTTTTGTTATTGGTATCGTGTCTTCTTCTCTACCAAATTTATCCGAGGGAAGGTGTACTATTGCGAAAACGTTCTAGGTTTTGATGAGATAAGGTTGAAAGTGTTTTGGAGTATGATATATATTTTTCATATGTACAGTTGGATCAGGATGTTGTAGAAAATTCCTTCGCTCAGATTCGTCAGAGAGGAGGAGTGTACAAACATCGATCGCCTTTAAGCTGTATTTATCGCATAAGAATAATGATTCTTGGTAAATCACCTAACACTCTTCAAAAACAAACTGATTTGAACGCAGAACATCGAAATAGAATAGAACAGTACATATATCATTTATTTCGCATATCATTTATTCATAACCGATCGTTCGAACAAAATGTAAACATCGGTTGACAGTTAGGCTAGATGACACCCGGCCAGGTTCTTTTTTTTATTTTCTTTTTTCAAAACGTCATAACGGGGTTTTTGGCGACTTGCCCAATGAGCAAGAGCAGTGACGAGTCACCATAGTTGCCATCCAAACATCACCGCCAGCATGTACAATACACCCAATTTCATAAGGTGGTGTGCTGTCGTGTAAGTAGGCTGCCGCACGTATGATAGTGTTCGTACTAGGAGCTCACTTTAGTTTATTCTTCTCGTTTTCGTGACTCATCAACACTGTTCCTCACTCTTTTTCGCAAACATGTATATCAACTATCTCATTCTAGCATGTGAAGACAACATGAAAACAATGGGTAAATATTGGTGAGTTGTTCCTTTAGGTATATTTTACCATCTTTGACAACATTTCCGACCTAATTGCTCTCAGAGTCAGGTGTGACTTTTTTCATATGATCATATGCACGCACCTAGAACCTTTGCTAAACTATACTGCTCTCAGAAAGTTTACTACTACACTACAAGTGTACTAGACTCCGATACTTGCTATCGAACCGGTGATTCTGCTCGGTATTTGGTCTACTTTTGATACTTCTTCTACTCGATGGCGACGGAATACGTAAGAAAGGACTTTAAACCGGCATGCTTCTACGGTAGCAAATGTAAACTAAGCACAGTTTATGCGTTTTATCCAAATGAAGAGAGTTTCTCATTGAATGTTTATCATACCCTTTTATACGCAATGTGCATGAACTACAAGCGCAGATTTTGGTTTACTATGTTTAGCTTCCAGAAACGTGTGGTGAACGAATGTGATATGTGGCGTGGTGAGGTGTGTTTTTTTTTATTTGCTGTCAGAAGTTTGCAACAGATGTCGCTTTTGGTGGTATAAACACCTCCGTTCGACCGTCGAGCAACCTGTTTTGCTACCGAAATTCTGGTGACATGTTACAGTCACTGGTGACAGAAAATCCACCACTTTTGGTGACCGTCGGCTGGTTGGGGATTGGGATGTCACCAGAAAATCCACCGCTTTTGGTGACCGTGTGCTGGTTGGGTATACCTGGTGGTCCATTGATTTTTTTATTTCAAGAATTAAGCGTGGCTTGCCAAGGGATTAAAAGGTAATTTTTGGTTCGATTTTTCACGTTGATCCGCCGTAATTCGGTGCCCCGTGTGTAGTGCGTGAAGGGCCCCACCCGCCCGCGTACGAATTGGCCGTGGAAAATCGTGCCAGAACCGGGTTGCCAGAAAGCAAAGCAGGCCGAGAGTGGTGTTCGGGCAGAGAGCACACAAGAGCAGAAGAAGAGGCACATAAGCGGCTTTCCTCGTCATCGTCATCGTCATTTTTTTCTTCTGCTGTCCTGTCTGTTTTCTCCAGTGCTCGCGACACGCGTTTTCCGCCGTGTGGGGTGTCTGTGTGCTGTACCGTTTGGTGAAGAAAAGCGGAAAAAGTTCCACCTTTTGGTTTGATAAAAATCCGCCCCGGCGGAAGTCAGTGAAATCGGAGTGAAATCGAAGGAGACAGGGTGCGTGTAATCTGCGTGTATGTGTGTGTGTGTGTGCGTGTCGTTGTGTGTGTTTGAATGCGTGTTTCACGCAAAGTCTGGGGTTACATACTCACACACACACGCGCGCATGTGAATTTTAGTTTGCCGTTTTTTTTTCTTCCATCGTGCTGGCCTTAGTAACATTCCTATGCCATTGAAAGGAATGTCCACGAAAAAGGTGTTAAAATTTAGGCACATCTCGTAGACATTTGGGCCCGGGTGCCCTTGCACGAAGGTTCGGGTGCCGCCAAAGGGCGATTTCGGTTTCATGCCAGTTCGTCGGGGGAGTTGCCTTCCGGGTCACCCTTTAGGCTCACCGCACCAACCACCCGGTGTTACTTCGGGTTTATATCGCTGCGGTGCCGTGTCATAGTGAACCAACATGTCTTCCTCTCGTTTTATTGCAGGAAAATGAGTAGCTCTGAGGAGGTATCATGGATTTCCTGGTTTTGCGGACTGCGCGGTAATGAATTCTTCTGTGAGGTAAGTGGAAGCACGGCCCGCGGGCAATATGTCCCGATGGATGATGGAAACGGTTGTGAACGAAATAAAACAATCGTAGCACGGTTACACGATGGTTACTAGGATCTAATGTGCGCCTCGCGTTTTGCATGTTTTAGGTGGACGAGGATTACATACAGGACAAATTTAACCTGACCGGACTGAACGAACAGGTACCGAACTACCGTCATGCACTGGACATGATTCTGGATCTAGAGCCGGGTAAGTAGTCTGCGGGTGATCTTTCCACCTTGCTTTAAATGTGTTGTACATTTCAGGAGATTCTTTCAAATAGAGACCGTGTTTTGCATTCAAGATCGTACTCCCGTATGAGTCACGGCCCGCCGTATCACTCTGTATGATCAGTGTACACACAGATGTGAGAGCCATTACGTACGAGGTTCCATTTTTCTCGTCAACTTCGAAGAATCAGTTGTTTTTCTTTGTCTCTGTCGTTTGAACAACAAAAAGTACGTTGCGTTTCTTTCAGTGACGATGTGTGTCGTACGCCGTCTGGTTGTAAAAGTAAGCATTATGCAAGAACAGGGCAACAGCAGCAGTAGCAGCACCATTGGGATCGATGCAACGCCGCTGCTGGTGAATTTCTAATCCAATTAAAGCAATTGAAAAGCACAAGTTCATTATCGCTCCGGTTGCGCGCGCGATTGTCCAATTGTCCCACGGACACGGGAGGATGAATTTGTTACCACTAAAGCTAGCTTCTTCAACGGAACATTCATTTCGTTTGTTTACGGCACATACTGCGGAGTTTCGGCGATTTCGCAACGGTTTCGGTAGAGCAAAACAGTTGAACAAGTTGTTAAACAAATTTGTATCCACTCTCGTTTGCTTTCATTCGGTTTTGTGCTATTCGCATTCATTAAAAACCGTGCGCAAACGCAACCTGTACCATGCATTTGACTATTGTCAAGTAATGAGTAGCAGTTATACGGTGATATTTTTCAAAGTCCTGCCATCGTTAGTTGGTAGTGGGTTGGCAGTAAGCTAACGATCCCCAATATCCTCACGATTGTCTTCATCCATCAAGCAATGCATATGTACTAGTTTGGAAATTATCACAGACTAACCATAAGATGCTCATTTGATACCAGATGTCCCATTTTGCCGCATGCCCCAAGGCTAGGGCACTGAAGATTGTTTACTTTCACGACACGAGTTAAAATGTGTGTGTGTTTATGAGTTTCATCTCGGTGTGGTTGATCATGTCCTATTCTTGTCGTTTATTATTTCATCTGCAAGCAACTAGTCACTAAATCATATCGCTTGTTCTCTTCAAACGTGTTTTACTTTTTTTTTGCAGAGGATGAAATTGACGATAATCCCAACCAGTCGGATCTGATCGAACAGGCAGCGGAGATGCTGTACGGTTTGATACACGCTCGATACATTCTTACCAACCGTGGCATAGCGCAAATGATAGAGAAGTATCAGAGTGGTGACTTTGGCCACTGCCCGCGTGTCTACTGCGAAAGTCAACCAATGCTTCCACTCGGTACGTGTCAACCGCAATGCTTTCGTGTGCTGCGTTACGTGCATTTCTAATGTCTTACCGTGTTGTGGATTCACTAGGTCTGTCCGATGTACCCGGGGAGGCAATGGTAAAGTCGTACTGTCCCAAATGCATCGACGTCTACACACCAAAGTCCTCTAGACATCATCATACCGATGGCGCATACTTCGGAACTGGATTCCCGCACATGCTGTTCATGGTACACCCCGAGTACCGTCCTAAACGTCCCGCAAATCAATTCATACCGCGGTACGTATATAGGGATGGGGAGGAAATGGTCACCTATTGGGCGCCCGCCATGAATCACGTACTAATTCGATTTTTCGTCTTTCTCTCTTTCTCTTTTACTTTATGTGTTCAGTTTGTACGGTTTTAAGATCCACTCCCTAGCGTATCAAATCCAACTGCAGGCAGCAGCGAACTTTAAGGCACCGCTTCGAGGGGTAAATGGCAATCGTGGTTTATTACCGAATGCTTAAATAATTTCTCAAACTAAATGGGACTCACCCGTTATGGTCGTTACAGAGGTCTTCAAAAGATTTATTTGTTTTTACACCTGCCAATATAGGCCAGTCTTTCAAATCTTAGAAGTTCCGGTTGCGACATTGTGTTCGAAGCAGAAAAAAATGTTTTTTAAAGGCACTAAACTCTTCAAACTTAGTTGCTATTCCAATCTAATAGTTTTCGATTATAAGCTTTCTATTTCAATAGCCTTCACAGGTGTTTTCTGTATCGTTTCCAATTGGCAGCATTACTTCCAATAAAGTGTAGGCCCCTCTTGAAGTTTCGAGTCTTTATTTGCTACTTTAAGTCAGTAATTTTGTGTCAGTGATAATAACTTTGGCTTTCATTAAGCATATATGGTCATGTTCTCTCACGTTAGGTCATTCTGCTCATGCAACGATTGTTTATTCTGCTTCCAGCGAAGATTTTTGTTGAATCTGTTTTTTTTAATCCGTTACAGCCATTTTAAAGTTTTATCAATGCTGTGAAACTAAACGCATCTTTTCTTCTCTTCCATGTGTCTCGCCACAACACGCGGCAATCCGTAAATAATCGATCCCCGACATCAACACGACACGGTCTTTTCAAAACGTAACGTATCTTCCAAGCTGATACGTGAAGGGTCTGCTGTTTACCGATCGGGTGAAAATGAATTAATTCATATTCAATTAGTTACATTTAAAAATACATTGTTTCGTATTTTCTTGTAATCAATTTGATTCTGCTCGTCGTTTTTGAACGTTTTTTTGTTGATATCGACATTTCAATTTTCCAGGTGTTTTCGTTCAATTTTTATTGAACGAATGAAAAAATGGAAAACAATTAATCATTTTTCACGAAATTCGAATGCACCGGATTAAACAATTTGCTTCATACTCTTATGGTTCATAATATTGAATACCTTGAGCAGTATTTTGAAGGCAATAATTGAATCATTTAATCCCACGTTCACTTACACTCGAAATGGGCCTTAAGCGAGCGATAATTCACTCTCATTTACACCCGATCGGTACTCCAGGGGAACCTTTACAGTCAAAAATACGACGCGCTGTTCATTGCCATTATACTAACTTACTATCTACTCCCTCCTCCCGACCCCGTCGCCCGTTATCACTCTTCTCTCACCCCTTCCTCCATCTAGTGAAGAGCTCGGCGAAGGGCATCGATAACTGAACCGCAAGCCGCCGAGACTATATCGAGAAGATAGTTTGAGCTCCCCCATCCGAACCCGATATAGGATCAACCACTACCCGAAGCTCCCCGGCCAGCCCCCGCGCCTTCCCCCTCTCCTCATCAGCGTTGTATGCGTGTGTGTGTTTTGAGAAATAGAGAACGACGACGACGACGGCGACGCAACGAAGAACATGCGGAAGTAGTACGTAATAATGATGATGCGTGCTGTCGTCAAGCTGTGTTCCGGAACATCCCACCCGCAGCAGCAGCCGTAACCGTTTTGTGTGCGTGAGAGCGCGTCCTAGCAGACGCCAACATCATTGAAGGACGAGGACGCGTTTTCGTTTCTCCACGTGCTCTAGTTTTAACTGCTGATTTTCTCACTGTAGGTGAGAACCCTCTTTCCCATAGCTCCAAGTTCATCACCTCATCTTCACCCCATCCCCCCACTTTTGCCACCCTGTAAGAAAAGTATCTTTGGATTGAAATCAGAAAACGCGAACCTCTCACTCATCAAAGCTTTCATGTGCGCGGTTGCGTTTGCGCTGGAACGTTCTGGCGGCGGTTGTTCGTAAAGCGGTACCGTAAAGCAAATAAAACATACCTAAATCGTAGGCGAAATAGGACAGCGGGGATAGTAGCGTGATTTAGGACAGGAATGCACACGAACACGATTTTCTCAGAAACAAGATCTTGAACTCATCATTTGTTTTGGGCGTAACATTTTGCGGAGCATTTGGAACGGCTTCTACACGATCGCTCTATGCCATCTTCCCGTGGGAACCATCATCCAGTAAACCCCTGTTGAGCAGGCGAGAGACGCTCGTACATAGCATTTTGAACGGAGTATGTGAAATATATTCCGGTACTATGTTGGAAGCCGGATGTATATTTGTTTACTTTATGAAAAGGATTTTAAGAGTCGATTCGCATTCTTACGTTAATTAATTCAAATTTGTAAACCTAATTCACCCTGGAGGAAGCGATATATGCCCTGACTTACTCATTCGGTAACCTTTTATCTGCGAAGATGATCTTTTCTACAGTAGATTTTGCATAAAAGAGATATGCGCTATGTTTGTTATAATTTTCGAGTCAATTAAAGGAAGCCAATCTCACAAAAGCAATGAAGCTAAAGTTGATTGGTTGTTTTATTGAGTTAGGTCATTTTTCGACTACTTTCGTATTCCTCCTTGGAAGGATGTCATCCTATCCTTTAGCGAATAAAAAGTATTGTGAACTAGACCGGATGAATTCTCGCTTCAGATAAAACGTTAGCAGCGTACAGGAGCCTATGCTTATTGCCCAACAAAACGACGATGAGTTCGGAAGAGAGATACAGAAGACGCATGATTAGATGAAAGGATGGTGAAATGGCGGTGGCGGCAAAAATAAAGTAAAAACAAACAATAACCTTCTCGCGATGTGCGATGCGATGAAAAACAAAATAGGTAACCCCAACAACGTGTAGAGTAAAAAATAAATGCTACCTTTAAAGATCACATATAAGAAAATCTCTTCCCCCTCCCTCCCCCCCTCCCTTTCCTCTCAATTATGAGGTAATGCGAAGAACTAAAACGGGGCTCCTCCATCTCCACACCACCTCTCTCCCCACAAGGAATCATCTATTGGTCATGTGAAACACACTCATACACACTCGGCGGCAACAGCGGTTTAGAGTCGCGGTGCCCGGCAGGAAAAGCAAACTCGGAGAGGAAAAGAAGCGACAGCAGCAGCAGCAAAAGGATGAAGGATTGTGTAGTAGGGTTAGGTAATAATATTTTTTATCATTTTAGTTATTCCGCTGTTCTGCTGATGCAAAACGAGAAGACTCACGCTTCCCTCTCTCCTCCCACCTTCCGACCCTTCCTGCCCTTCCGTAAAACCCATCGACCCTGTGGGCGAACGATATTTATCTGTTTTTGTTATACTTTGAGCGTGAATTGGGTGTGTGAGGTAGAATAGGTGTTCTGTCCTTACCTCTTCCCCGACTTCCTCATGATCGATTTACCAACTGTGTCAGAGTAGGAAGTAGAAGTCGGATAAAAAACCGTGCGAATTGCGCCTTTATGTTCCTGTTTCCTTTTTTCTCCTGTTCCCTCCTGTCTGATGATTTTGCCTGCTGTTCCCATGAAAGTAACTTAGGGCATTTTTTTTGTTTAAACTATATCTCGGGATAAAAAACTGCGTTTTTCTTTTCTTCCGTTTACCTATTTACATTTAATATCTAACTAGATGAAAATGGCATTTGCGATTTATGCAATTTGTGCGTGCAGCAGCAACAGTGTATGGAGTAAGCGAGAGGAAAGCATAGAAGCATAGAATCGACGGTGTGCTTCCCGCGTGGAAAATCATTCAAAAGAAAACAACAACACAACATTTTTCATTATTAGTAACGAAAGCGTGGAGAGAAAAGTACCACACGGAAGTGAAGAAAGGGAGGTGCAAAATACATAGTAAGAACATTAAACAACAACAAAAGAACAAAAACAAGCAGAGCAACTGAAACGGCAACAGATAAAACCTCCAGATTTCCTTCTCTCACAGCAAAAACAAAAACCCAGATGGCAGAAGCATAGAAAACAACAAAAAACACATTCTACAAAATTGCTGTGTCGTGTCACAAAATAACAAGAGAGACAAGGCGAACCGTGTGCTGCAACAAAGTGCGCATAAGAAGAAACACTAATAAACCGTATATATATAAAACTTATATATATTACATATAGACGAATCTATTGATTAATAATAATTATTAATTAACAGATCGATCGCAGCGACATGGAAGAAGAACAACAGTAAACCAGAACAGAAGAGAAAAATGGAAAGGTAAAACAAGCATAAAATGGATAGAACGAAACATTAGGAAAGGAAAGGAACACACATTGAAGAAGAAAAAACTATGAAATCACGCACGCGGTGGCAGGAGGAGGAGCAGGAGAAGAGGTTTGAGAGTGCAAGCAGAGTTGTGTGCTTCGTTTGGAGGCGATTGAAATAAAATGAAACAAAAACAACGCGAGGTTTTCGAGAAAATGGCGGTCAACTCACAAACACTACTCTTTCTCGGCCATCCCCAATCGGTCAACATAACCGACCGTTCTGGGAGGAAGAATCAACACTATCAGTCTAACCCGGTTTTATCTCTTGTTCCTCTCGCTTAAGCATTGGCTCGTTAGTTCTTTCGTTTTTCAGGTGAGTATGAACTGTTGCTGGAATGATTTCAAAACACTTTGTACCCAAGAGGTGAAAGTGGCTGGACGATAGCTTGCGATTATAGAAATGCGTCGCTAAGCAATTCGCCATTCAATTCAACTACGTTAGATGATTTGGACAAGCATGCCAAACTGGCCAGCATTACATGGGTAGGCGCCGGACTCTTGATAAGAATTTGGTTGGTGAAACCATTTCAAGTTGTCCTGCCGAGCGTGAGGTTTCGGCAGTCTTTCCCTACCAGAATATACTCGTGTCACGGTATAGCCACAAGAAAGATGCCTATGCATGGTTGTGACTATCTATAACCTTGCGAAGAGAGGCATCTAAAAATTTCCGGTCATTTTGTGGTGAATCCTGTCTGCACACCTTTGCAGTTTCACTCTTATTCTAAAATATTTACAAACTAACGACATTACATTACATACGTACAGCTTAACAAAATAGTTTATTCTCTTCGTTAGCATTACAATCACAATAAGATCCTGTTTAGCACAGATAAAACATGCAACACAAAAACACACAATAATATCAGTAACATAAAACGAGTAACAAATCGGTGCTTGCTGCAGGGTGCAGGTGTTCCGTAAGATTCTGCGTGATACCATCATCCGTGTGCCTGCAACGTAAACAACGTGAAACAAACCCATTGGAATGTGAATCCTTCACACGTGTAGACTATTATCCCCCTGGTTTGTCATGGTGTGCTTGATGTTTTTTGTTGTAAAAAAGCACCTCTTTTCCTAAACATTCCTTTCCCGGCTCGTAACAAATAAGCGTACTCATAAAGCGTTCCGGGTAGTTGGTTCTAGCTCCCGGATGGTTCCCCACCGTCCGGTTCGATCTCCTTCGGTATCTGTCCGATCTCTACGATGGGATTCACCTTCGAGCGATGCTTCCGCCGACTGCGGCCACTCTTGAACAGGATCGATTCATCGTACTTCAGCTCGTTCAGCGTGTCAAACAGTTCCAGCTTTTTCATGTGATTATCGATCATACGTGCGTCGTCGTGGTGCGGCTCACCATCGGCACCGTCCACATCCACGATCCGCTCGTCACCGGGGACGGAACTTCCGGGCGATTCCCCGTTCCGCACGAGCAACTCGGCCGGCGTTTCCTCACGGCATTCGTCCGCCTGCACAACCTGCGACTCGCCACTCACAAACAGTTCCAGGTTTTTCAGCACAATCGTCGATTGGCTGCTGTCCGGCAGTGTGGCCACGCGTACTAAAGAACGCGCACTCTCCAGTATGAGTATTTCATTACGATGTACGGCGACGTCCAGAATGTGGCGGAGTCGTGTTAGCGTTCCGACCACGGCCATACGTTCGAGATCGAGCAGAAACAGCGTACCGTTGGCGACCGACACCATCCGCTGGCCGTCGAACGGGTAAAGCTTTCCGAAGGTGGTCGGTATCCGAATCGGATTGCGGCTCGGATTGAGCAACCCTATCTCCGGACATGGTGCCCTCATCAGTTCTTTGAATATGAGCGTTTGCGCGACGTTTCCTTCGTCATCGGCCAGCCACAGCCGGAAACCGGATCGGGTCGACACGATCTGCTGCTTACCGTGCACCGTCGCAAACACGGCCCCGAACGGTGCAAGCATCTTCCGGTCCTTCTTCCCCACCTGTGCCACGCGCCACCGTTCGCCGTCCTCCGGGCTGCAGATGACCGTCCGGAAGGAGCTCGACACCAGCAGCTTTGTCCGGTGCAGATCCATCTGAACGATTTCGTACCGTTCGTTGATAATCTCACGCGACTGGCACGTTTTCGAGGCGTATCCTATCTCCGTCAGTACGACGGCTCCGCCTGAATCGCCGGAAAACAATCGCATGCCATTTTTCGACCACACGAGCTCGCAAACACTGGCCCGGTGCAACCCACGCACCGTGTACCGCTCGATAGGTTTAGCTTTTAGCAGCAATTCGGCGCACACGTCCGGTGGCGGTGTCTTGGGGATCTGGAAGATGTTCACCTGTCCCGCGCGGCACCCGACCGCCACCATGTACTCGACCGTCGAGGCAATCCGTACGCACGACAGCTCCTGCGAGCCACCGTCCGTGGCGAGCCGTTCCACTGCGCCGCTCTTCCGGTTGTACCAGAAGACAAGCCCCACGTCGGTGCCGAGGGCGATGAATTCTTCCACCAGATCGACGCACGTAATGGACACATCGTGGAACAGGAGGCCCCGCTGTACCGACGACGGGATCTTGTTGACCAGCTCCACCAGCGGCGACCACTCGCGGACCGTATTCATTGCACGGGGCTCTGCTCCGGCTCACCCGTGACTCATCTCATCCAGGAGGAGGGGTGGGGCAGCGCGTGGGAGTCTCCGGTTCCGGTGCGAACGACTTTTTTGCCTGGCAGGTGAGACGGAAACGAGACTTGCGCGAACAAACCGAACGAGGACGCAAAATTTCTTTTTATTACGCCCGGTTGGTTTGACAAAGATAAACATTGGCAGGCACGGTGGATTGAGCGCGGTTATGATAGGATTGTTTTTATTTTAAAAAAATGTATAATTTTTGCAATTGAACTAGAAGATTTTCTTTGTAATTTTGTAAAAATTGTTGACTTTAAACTATAGTGAATTTATAATGGAATAATTATTAACTCACTAATACCACAGTGCGGTGCAATTTGACAGGTGCGTTTGTTGACACAGCATGGTCGGTCGGTGCGGTTTCAAAACATTAGAAATGTGTTCTCGTCTCCTCAACCACAAACGACCGCTTTGCTGATTTGCTTGTGAGTAAATTGTGAACAAAATCGCCACCACTTCAGGCCACTGAAGGTTGCAGAATGGCTGACATCAAGACGGAAGAATTCTCCGGCGGTGTGGGACAAGAGCACGGCTCCAACCACTTCAAAAATCGCGCGAAAAAACTGAAACGCAACCGAAACCGCTTTCTGCAGAATGCGAAAAGCTTCGGCAAGAAGAATTTCTTCGGCCACGGGGCCGAGCTGGAGCAGACGGAGTACTCGTACCTGGTGACGATGCTGGAGGCGATGTCGAAGCAGAAGGACATCGAGGAGCGCCAGCTGATGTCGAACAACGTGCTAGGCCAGCTGAAGGGCAAAGAAATCCGTACCGCCTCGAACCAGGTCGGCAGCCGGGTGCTGGAGAACCTGCTAACGTACACGGACGAAGAAACGTTCACCCAGCAGATGGACACGTTTGCGGAAAACTTTCGCGTCGTCTGCTGCGACAAGTTCGCCTCGCACGTGCTGCAGCGGATGCTTTGTATCGCGATGCTGCGTGCGGTAGCTCCGCTGCAACCGGAGCCAGAAGCGGAGGACGCAACGCAGGCCAAGAAACTGAAACCGAGCGGCAAACCGGACCGCGCAAAGGATCAAAGCATGTGGCCGTGCTATGAGCACAACCTGAAGGAACAGTACGAGGACGGGCATCGCAAGAAGTGCGGAGAGTTCGTCCTGCGCTTGGCAAAGTATCTGATCAACAACCTCGAAGATTTTGCGTGGGACGTAACGGCCAACTACGTGATACGGCAGTGCGTGCTGAACTTGAGCGGTATCACGGAGATGAAAAGTGGCAGTGACGCTGACGACACGAAGCATTTTGTCGTGCCGGAAAAATGGCAAAAGCTACTTCAAGAGTTCTGCATGCACCTCCTCACCTGGCCACAGTTTGCCGACCTGCCGGGTCTGGAGTTGACATCGGTGATGCTTCAAGATCTGCTGCGCGCACTTGCAGCCTGCAACGACGAGTTTCAGCTCGAACAAATCATCACCAAGCTACACAAGGAAGCGTTTACGTCGAAAAAAGAGACAGGTATCAAAAGCGAAGATAAATATGATCCCGAAAACGAAGCAACACCGGATGAGGGAGAGGTGCAGCTCCCGAAGGTGTTCAAAGATGAGTGCATCCTGCGCGTCCTCGAAGTGTGCGTTACCGTGTCGTCTGCCAGCTTTCTGAAGGACAAACTCTTCGCGAAGCTCTTCCGCGGTCAATTGAAGCTGCTGGCCAAATCGAGGATGTGTAATTTTGCTGTTCAGAAGCTCATCGATCACACTACGGACAAAGACATGATGGATCTGATTTTCGGCGAACTGGAACAGAGCCTGGAGGATCTGCTGCGTATCGGCCATACCGGCGTCGTGCTTGCGCTGGCCAAAGCTTGTGCCCGGCTCTCCTGTCAGCAGGGTAAGTTCGTCAAGCAGCTGCTCGATGCGCTCCACTGCGGTGAGGCGGCCCCGGTGAAGATGATAATGGCCGTTCTCTGTCTCCTGCCGGTCGATGTGAGCCCACCAAATGCGCCGAAAATCCATCTGCACGGTTCGCTGATTCTGCAGGCGATCCTGGATTTTAACAAACCGATCAAATTCGTGACCGCCCTGCTGGAAATGCCCAGTGATCGGTTGGCGGAAATTCTGTGCGATTCGCGCGGCTCGTTTATAGCGAACGCGTTCGTAAAGTCACGGTTTGTGGGTGAGAAGTCGCGCGAAAAACTGGTCCGTCACCTCGAAGGGCAGTACTCACAGCTGGCGCTCGGCGTGCAAGGTTCGCGCGTAGTTGAGCTCATGTACGAAGCGGGCAACCCTGCACAGCGCGAGCACATTGTGAGCGAGTTGGCGGAGCAGTGCGAGCAGCTGAACAGTAAGCCCTGGGGTGTGATCATCAACAAGCGGCTGCTGGTGGATACCTACAAGCGTGACCCGGCCCGCTGGAAGGTGGCGATCAAGCGAGACGCGAAGGTGGAGAAGATGTTCGATAAGTTGGTGCCAGGGACGAAGCGGAAGGCAGGAAGTTAGATTGATGCGTTAAGTGTTGCTTAGTTACATCTTTTCTTGTAATAAATGCAATAATAAAAATAATGTAAAAGGAACAATACAGATAATTGTATCAATTTGAATTATTTACTGTCTTAGTTTAACATCCGTCGTTACTTAACACGATCTACAATGATATTTTATCAATGCACATAACATTAAATGTGTAATTAATTTTTAAATTAGGAAACATCTTTACGAAATTCAACAGGTAACTCAAACATTCACACGTTGGAAGCAGTTCAACAAACTAATACTAGAAATGAGGTTAAGGTTAGAATGTCTGGCACATTCTCTTCCATTTTCGGAGCGATTCGAGACACAACATTCCCATAGTAACCGAAGCAGCGTGCCTAGACATGGAGTGACGCGAATTACAGCAGTCCTTGACAACGCGTTCCAGCAGGAGTTGTTAGCCGACGGCACAGAACCGGGGATCTTGTTTGTTGTTTAACTTTTATCAACAACGCAACGCCGGTTGGTGTGGAAAGAACTGTTAACAGACTTGCTTTCCCCGTTTTCCGGTCATTTGTGGCCAAGAACTCAACCAACGAGGACGTGCCCTGTTCGGTTCTGAATACATTGTTGTGTGTACCGCTCCCAAAATCAAGATGAGCAAACGACTAGCGAAGCTCCATAAACCGTGCGATAAGCTAGATAAGTACGATAACGAACCGTACATGCAGAATCCGCTGCTTAAGCTGTTTCTGTCCGAGGTGAAAGAACGACGCCATTACAGCTTCATTCGCCGAAAAGCGGCACAGGTAACTTGTTTAAAGCTGCGTTAACGATCTCCTTGGTAACGGAAAGCAATTTCGTTTGTTTGATTTGCGCGCCATTGCATTTGTAGGAGAAAATAAAAATCTGCCGTAGTACGACGGTTGATTTTGAGGACGTGATCCCTCGACCCCAGTCGTACTATGCGGAGAAGCTACGGGAGCACGCTCGCCGTGCCCCAGTCCCAAAGATGCTCACCAGTACGGAGGAAAAGATACTATCGTACGTTCCGAAGCGGTTGCGCACGCAGTACCCGGCGGTGCTGGCAGCCTACATGACCGATGTACACGCCGAGTTTGATAAGGTGATGAAGGCGTACAGCTGCCAAAAAATCCTGAAACCTGGCCCGGATGATTACGTGCCGGAGCGGGAAAAGTTTGAGTTTAAACGCGTCGGCCGCACGGAGAACTTTCGCAACTATCTTCGCAGCAAGGCGTACATTCAGAAGAATCTGCTACTGCCGCATCCGTTCGTGCGTTGTATCGTTCATTACGCCTACACGGATTTGCCGGTGTACCTGAACGATTACGCACGCTACCGTACGGGAGAGGAGATAACGCTGAACGAGCTGCGCGATCTCATCAAGAAGGACCTGCAGGCGGTCGGTGCTCTGATCGCCGGTCAGTGGTACCCGAAAATTGTGGCCATCGTGAAGAAGCATTACGAGCGTCGTACGCTGCCCAAATCGATGTGGCCGAAGGTGCTTAACTGTGCCGGGGGACTCATCAACCGGCAGTTGAACGAGGCAAAGCTTCGCACGATCGGACACCTGCGGGAAACGCTGCTCAACGTGCGTCAAATACCGCAGATGAAGATACTAGCGATCTGCGACGATGGCATCGATCTGTTCCCGAGCCTTAACGACATCTACAGTGTTTATCAGAATGCAATCGACGACGTTATGGCGGTCGCAAACCGATTGGACTGCCTCGAGTCTTTGGTCGATCCCACTAGCTTCGAACCGAGAAGTCCACCCTACTTGCGCGTAGGCATTGCGGAACGGTGCGTCGAAGAGGCGCATCAGGAAATCCGGCAGACGTTAACAACAGCTTTCCAGCCGCTGGCCGAATACTTGAGCGGCTTTCAGGCGCAGTTCGCCGGACTGCTTTGTCCTTCCACCATGGAGGAGATGGAGGAGTTCCTTTCCGAACCGCGCTCGTTCGATGAGTACATAGCAAAGATCGAGTGGTTTCAAAATTACAAAGAGAAGATTCGTGCCATGGTGCAGAAGGAGTACTTCCCGATGGCGATCGTTAACCAGTCGGATGCGATCGGCAGCCTGCGGAAGATAGTCGAGCGATACATTGACCGGATTGCGAGCCACATTGCGATCGAGCATCGGCGCGAGATTCAACGGATCTGCAAGGAGTTCGAAGAGATCAAGGAGAAGGCACTCGAAATACCAACGTCCACCGAGCAGCTGATGGCGAACGGAGAGTACATGACACGCGTGAAGTCAGAAATTATCGACGAACTGCGGGATAAGATCCAGATAACAATGCGAGTGAGGAAAAGCTTTATGGCAGCTGTGGGATGAATTATACCGTCTCCGTTTCGTTTCAGATCAATGCCTATCTCGTCGAACTGATGGAACTCCCGGCGGATCAGATTGAGCTGCAGGTGGAGAGTGTCAACTGGTACTTCCGCATACAGTCAGTGTTCGAGGTGAACTCAACCAACTTCGAGCAGTACAAATTTTCGTTCGAAGAAAAGCTACAGGAGGTTACAAAGCAGCTGAATGAAAAGATGGAAGAAATGATACCACATATCGCCATCATCAACGATATGACGGAAACGGAAAAGTTTCGCGACTACATCGTCGTGCTGCACGGGTACATCGATCAAATCTTCGTGTTTGAGGACTACGTCAAGTGGATCAACAAGGAGGAAGTGCTCTTTAAATTTCCAAAGTCGCAATACGCGGTGTTGGAAGCGATTAAATCCTTCGTAGTTCCATTTTACAAACTGATACGGTAAGATGTTTGTAGTTCCTTATGTTAAAAATTGTAAACTAGGTGCAATTCTTTTACAGGTTATGTATGCGGTGGTTGCGATACTACAATGTTTGGATGGATGGTCCATTTGAATATCTCGAACCACACTTTGTTGAATCCAAAACTGATGAATTTTTGAAAGAATTCCAAAAAACACAAAAGTACTACCGAAACCGTATAAAGGCGGACATGTTGGAGAATACCCTGTGCAAGTTCAAGGTACGGTGGAGCTACCCGGATACTATGTCCCATATATGCTAACGCTATCATTCCTCAGGGACAAACGGAAGATCCAGACCCAGAGAAGCACCCTTGCCCACTGAAGTTATGCGCGCGGATGAGCCAATCAATTAAAGACTTCCATCTAGGCGTGTACGTTGTGAAGATTATGTGCAATCCAGCGCTTAAGGATCGTCACTGGGACGAAATGTCCGAGATAGCTGGTTTCGATCTAACGCCAGACGCAGGTACAACACTTCGAAAGATCATCGACTACAAGCTGGACAAAGACCTCGGCAAGTTTGAAATCATTAGCATTGGGGCAAACAAGGAGTTGTCGTTGCAGCAGAGTCTGCAAGCCATGATTGCCGAATGGAAAGATATTGTGTTCAAGCTTAATCCGTTCAAAGATACGGGCATCAACATCCTTACCGGATTGGACGAGATACAGGCCGTACTGGATGATCACATTATGAAAACGCTAGCGATGCGTGGTTCCGCGTTTGTGAAGCCATGCGAGAAGGAAGTGAAGGAGTGGTATCAGACACTGACCCGTGTGAACCGCACCATCGAGCAGTGGGGCAAGGTGCAGGGCAGCTGGCTATATCTTTTACCGATCTTCTCGTCCAAGGACATCGTAGCGCAGATGCCGAACGAAGGTCATATGTTTCGGCAGGTCGACAGAACCTACCGTATGTACATGAAGAAGGTCGAGTCAGATCGCTCCGTGATTGGGGTAGCCGCAGCCAAAGGCGTACAAGAAGCGATGGAACAATCGAACGAGCTGTTGGAAGAGATCACGAACGGTGTGAACGAATATTTGGAAAAGAAGCGGCTATTCTTTCCACGATTCTTTTTTCTCTCCAACGACGAGATGCTGGAGATTCTGTCCGAAACCAAGGATCCGCTGCGAGTGCAACCACATTTAAGCAAGTGCTTTGAAGGTATCAACCGGCTGGAGTTTGACGACCGACTGGACATTCGGTCGATGTTTAGCATCGAAAGGGAGCAAGTGCAGTTCGTCGAGCCAGTTTCGACGCTCGAAGCTCGGGGCAGCGTCGAGAAATGGCTCTCGTGGGTTGAATCATCCATGTTGGAAGCAATACGCTCCAAAATCAGCGCCTCCTACGCTGCCTACCCGGAGAAGACACGCTGCAAGTGGGCACTAGACTGGCCCGGAATGGTGGTGCTGTGTGTGTCACAGATCTACTGGGCCGCCAATATTCACCAATGTTTCCGCAAGCGCAACAACACGCTGATACTGGACCTGTTCGATCGCTTGCAGGTGGAGCTGATGGACGTGGTGGCACTGATGCGCTCCAAGGACCTCTCCAACCTAGAGCGCATCACGGTCAAGGCGCTGATCGTGATCGATGTGCACGCGAAGGACGTCGTGCAGGAGCTGATCAGAAATCGCGTCAGTTCGGAGAATGATTTTCAATGGTTAGCCCAGCTGCGCTACTACTGGGAAGGCGAGGAGACGGGCGTGACGGTGAAGATCATAAACGCGGCGGTACGGTTCGCCTGCGAGTACCTGGGTAATTCTGACCGGCTTGTTATCACTCCGCTGACCGATCGCTGCTATCGCACGCTCATGGGCGCCTACCAGCTTCACCTGAATGGCGCCCCCGAAGGTCCGGCCGGGACGGGCAAAACAGAAACGACGAAAGATCTGGCCAAAGCGCTCGCCGTGCAATGTAAGGTGTTTAACTGCTCCGACGGGCTCGACTATAAGGCGATGGGTAAGTTTTTCAAGGGTCTCGCCTCTTCCGGAGCCTGGGCTTGCTTCGACGAGTTCAACCGAATCGAGCTAGAGGTGCTGTCGGTGGTGGCCCAGCAAATCCTTTGCATTGTGCAGGCTGTACGAGCTGGAGTGAAACGTTTCAACTTCGAGGGCACGGAACTAGCCCTTAATCCGGCTTGCTACGTATGCATCACAATGAATCCGGGCTATGCTGGACGATCAGAGCTGCCGGATAACCTTAAGGTACTCTTCCGCACGGTGGCTATGATGGTGCCCGACTATGCGATGATTGGCGAGATTTCGCTCTACTCCTTTGGGTTCACAAATGCACGGACTCTGGCAGTCAAGATCGTGACAACGTATCGACTCTGCTCCGAACAGCTATCCTCGCAAAACCACTACGATTACGGTATGCGAGCTGTAAAAACAGTTCTCCAAGCCTGTGGTAATCTTAAGAAAGCCTTCCCGGATGACGACGAAGAAATAATCCTGCTGCGTTCACTGCTGGACGTCAATTTGCCCAAGTTTCTCGCGAAAGATATTCCACTGTTCGAGGGAATCATCTCCGATCTCTTTCCCGGCGTCGAACTGCCTCGTGCGGACTACGCTGCTCTCGAGCGAGCCTTCCGCGAAGTGTGCAGTGAGTTGAACCTTCAGCCAAGAGATACCTTCCTGACCAAAGTGATTCAGACATACGAAATGATGATCGTGCGCCATGGCTTCATGATGGTTGGCAAGCCGTTCTCGGGAAAATCGATGACACTGCGTGTCCTTGCTGCCTGTCTATCCAAACTTAAAACGGCTCGCAATGGAAACCCATACTTCCAACGTGTCCAGCTCGAAGTCGTCAATCCAAAGGCCATAACGATGGGCCAACTGTACGGTGCGTTTGATCCGATTTCGTACGAGTGGACGGACGGGATTGCGTCGACGATATTTCGTGGGCACGCCATGGACACCTGCCCGGACCGGAAGTGGCTCGTGTTTGATGGGCCAGTCGATGCTGTTTGGATCGAAAACATGAACACTGTGTTGGACGATAACAAGAAACTGTGCCTCACGTCGGGTGAAGTGATCACAATGTCTGGCGACATGTCGATGATCTTCGAAGTGATGGATCTGGAGCAGGCGTCTCCCGCGACCGTATCGCGGTGCGGAATGATTTTCATGGAGCCGTCCGTGATCGGGTGGGAGTCGTTCGTAGAGTCATGGATCGAGCGATGCAACAACAGCTGGACGCACGATTGGCACGACCTGCTGATGGAGCTGTTCCGTTGGCTCATTCCCGACTGTTTGGAGTTCATTCGGTACCATGGCCACCAGTATCTGCATCCGGGCGACATCAACCTACTTATGGCTACGATGCACATTTTCGAGATGATAATCGACGAAGCGTGCCACGAAAGTCCGGACGAGTACAGCAAATATCTGTTCACCTGGTTCCAGGCCGCGATGATGTACGCGGTTGTGTGGGGATTGGGTGGAGTTTTGGACATGGAGTCGAAGGTCAAGTTTGACGAATTCTATCGAGAAGTAAGAACCAGCTTTCACAATGCCTGAACAATGTTTTAATCTCAACTGAGTTGTTTACACACGTTTTGTAGATCTGGAAGGGCACTGACGAACAACATCCGGTCCCGGAGGCTGTTGGAAAGATTGATGTTTCGATGCCAGGTGAGGGCATGATCATTGACTATGTGTATCATTTCAAGCAGAAAGGATCCTGGCGCTACTACCCGGATATGGTGCGGCAAATGAAGAATGAGGTTGGCTTCACGTTGCTGGTGCCCACACTGGATTCCGTACGGTATATGCACATCTTGGACATACACGTGAAGGTAAATTGTCGTGTAGATTAGAACAGAAGTATCTCACATTTAACATTGTTCTTTCCTTTTCCAGAACAAGAGACCCTTGCTACTGGTTGGTCCGACGGGAACCGGTAAAACGTACTACATCCAAAACTACATGATGAGTAAGATGGACCAGGAAAAATGTCTGCCAACTTTCATCACCTTTACTACCCAAATAACTGCCAACCAGACACAGGATTTGATCATTTCGAAGCTGATCAAGAAAAAGCGAGGTGTCTATGGACCACCGAATGGTAAAGTGTGTGTCCTGTTCATCGACGATATGAACATGCCGGTGAAGGAAGTTTACGGAGCCCAACCAGCGATCGAGTTGGTGAGACAATACTTCGACCAGGCTCACTGGTATGATCTGAAGGATACCTCTAAAGTGTACCTGAAAAACATATTGGTGATGGCCGCCTGCGGGCTAGTTGGTGGCAGCCGGCAGGATGTGTACGAACGCTTCCTCTGCCACTTCAATATCTTCGCGATCAGCAACTTCAACGACGAAACGATGTTCAAGATCTTTTCAGCCATTTTGCTCGACGGTTATAAGAAGGGCGGTCACGCGTCGGACGTTATCAATATGGTGAACATGATCGTGAACGCAACTCTGGACATGTACCAGTTCGCGTGTGCGAAGCTACTCCCGACGCCGGCCAAATCTCACTACATCTTCAACCTGCGCGACGTCCTGCGTGTTATCAGTGGTTGTTCGATGCTAAAGCGTGAGTCGGTGGAGAGCAAAAAGATCTTCCCGAAGCTGTGGCTACACGAGAGTATGCGAATTTTCTACGATCGACTGGTGAACGATGCCGATCGGATGTTTGTGTTCGACAAATTGCTGCAGAACATGAAGACATTCTTCAAGGAAAAACCCGAAGGCTTGCTGCCGGAACTTTTCGATGAAAGTACGGGACAGGTTAAGTTGAACAGCTTGAACAATCTGATGTTTGGAAGTTATTTCGACGCTGATGCAGAAACCGAGGACCGCAAGTATGAGGAAACGGCACACGTCGAGCAATTCCGAGACCTTGCCGCGAAGACCCTGAACGAGTACAACAGTGCGCAGAAATCGAAGATGGATATCGTGCTGTTCCAGTACGCTCTGCAGCATCTCAACAAGGTGTGCCGTGTAATCTCAATGCCAGGAGGAAGTTCCCTGCTGATTGGCATGGGTGGATCCGGGCGTCAGTCGCTGACCAAACTAGCGGCACAGATATGCGGACAGTCTCTGTTTCAGCCGGAGATTACCAAATGTTACGGGCTTAACGAGTGGCGTGAGGATTTGAAGAAAGTACTGAAGGAAGCCGGCGGTCTCGGGCATGATACCGTGTTCCTGCTGACCGAGGCCCAGCTGCAGGAAGAAGCGTTCCTGCAGGATATCGATTGTTTGCTAAACCTTGGCGAGGTACCGAACATATTCGCAATTGACGAGAAGCAGGAAATTCTCGAGATGGTGCGTTTGGCGGCACAGGGTGGTAATCGCAATCTGGATATCTCCCCGCTGGAAGTGTTTCAGTTCTTCGTAAATCGCTGCAAACAGAAACTACACATCGTGATCTGCTTCAGCCCGATCGGAGGTGCACTGCGGATGCGCATTCGAATGTACCCATCACTTGTGAACTGTTGTACGATCGACTGGTTCGATGCCTGGCCGGAGGATGCGTTGGAAAGGGTGGCCGACAAGTACATGAAGGAGCTGAACGTGTCGTTAGAGGTGAAGAAATCGATTGTGGTACTGTGCAAACACTTCCATGTAATCGCCCGCGATGTATCGGCACAGTTTACGACCGAAACTGGACGGATAACGTACATAACCTCTGCGTCATACCTCGAGTTGATCAAATCATTCCGCAATCTCACCCAAAAGCACCAAAACGACATCATGAACAACAAGCTACGCTACCTCGGAGGCTTGGACCGGTTGAGTGCGGCTGCCGATGCCGTGTCGAAGATGCAAACTGAGCTCAATGCGCTACAACCGACGTTGATCGTGATGGCAGAAAACTCGCGCAAGATGACGGAAGAAATCGAGAAAGAGTCCCTGGAAGCAACAGCCGCCACCGAGCAGGTGAAGAAAGACGAGATTGTGGCGAACGTACAGGCGGCTGAAGCACAAGTGCTGAAGGCGGATTGTGAGAAAGATCTCGCCGGTGCCATACCGATCCTGGAGGAAGCTATTCAGGCGCTCAACACTCTCAAACCGACCGATATCACGTTGGTGAAATCGATGAAAAACCCACCGGAAGTGGTAAAGCTCGTAATGGCGGCCGTCTGCGTGATGAAAGGTATATCTCCAGACAAAGTCGCTGACCCAGCGACGGGCAAGAAGATGCTGGATTACTGGGGACCCAGCAAGCGGCTGCTAGGCGATTTAGCCTTCTTGCAGACACTGAAAGACTTTGACAAAGACAGCATAAACCCGGATATTATGCGCAAAATACGCAAAGACTTTATCCCGCACAAGGACTTTCAGCCGCACATTGTGGCGAAAGCGTCCAGTGCCGCCGAGGGTTTGTGCAAATGGATCATCGCGATGGATCTGTACGATGCAGTTGCCAAGATCGTCGCACCAAAGAAGGAAAAGCTTAAGCAGGCCGAGAAGGAGTACGCTGAGACGATGGCAATTTTAAACGAAAAACGCCTACTGGCGGCCAATCTGGAGCGCCGGGTGGCAGAACTGAACGATAATTTGGAGATTGCGAATCGCAAAAAGCAAGAGGTGGAGGATGAGGTACAGCTCTGCAAGGATAAGCTGCAGCGCGCGGAAACTCTGATCGGCGGACTCGGAGGTGAGAAGACGCGGTGGATCGCTTCGGCCGAGAACTTGCAACGGCTGTACGACAGTCTAGCGGGTGACATACTGGTGTCGAGTGGAGTAATCGCCTATCTGGCTCCCTTGACGGCGGCGTACCGGAACCGGTGCATCGACGAATGGCACCGACTGTGCGTCGCCAACAGCATTCCCTGCTCGCCCGAGTACAGTCTGGTGGAGGTGCTTGGGACGAAGATAAAGATACAGAACTGGAACATTGCCGGTCTGCCGACGGATGCGTTCTCGACCGAGAACGCCATCATTATGGACTGCTCGTCCCGGTACAGTCTGTTTATCGATCCGCAGATGCAGGCAAACAAGTGGATCCGCAACATGGAGCGCAACAATCATCTGGTTGTGGTGAAATTCTCGCAGTCTGATTATATGAAGAAAATCGAAGGCTGCATCGAACAGGGCTATCCGGTGCTGCTGGAGAATGTGTTTGAGGAGTTGGAGGCACCGTTGGATCCACTGCTGAACAAGAATACGTTCGTGCAGGGCGGTGTGGAGTACATAACGCTCGGCGAGAACATAATGCCCTTATCGCCGAAATTTCGTCTCTATCTAACGTCTAGCTTGCGTAACCCACACTACCTGCCGGAGGTGTACAACAAGGTGACGGTAGTGAACTTCGCCCTCACGATACAAGGGCTGGAGGATCAGCTGCTGGGTATCGTGGTGGCAAAGGAGCGTCCCGATTTGCAGGAACTGCGCCAGAGTTTGATCCTGCAGGGTGCGAAAAACGTGGCCATGTTGAAAGATGTGGAAGATAAGATCCTGAAAACACTATCGGAGTGTAAGGGCGACATTCTGGAGGACGAGAGTGCGATCAAGATTTTGGACGATTCCAAGCGCATATCGAGCGATATCGTAAAGAAGCAGGAGGATTCCCGTGAGATCGAGCACAAAATTGAAGCCTTCCGGCAGAGTTATCGACCGGTGGCGATGCATTCCTCCACATTGTACTACTGCATCACGGAGCTGCCGAATGTGGACCCCATGTATCAGTTTTCGTTGGGATGGTTCGTCAATCTATACATCTACTCCATCGAAAATGCAAACCGTACGAAGGAACTGTACCGTCGGTTGAAATACCTGATGGATGCGGTCACGCTGAATTTATACAACAACGTCTGCCGTTCGCTGTTCGAGAAGGATAAACTACTGTTTTCCTTCATTCTTACGACAAAGATTATGATCTCCTGCAGTCAGATCGACTTGCAGGAGTTCAAATTTCTACTCAGTGGCGGCGAAAAAGCCGATGGGAAGATATCGAATCCGGACGACAGCTGGATCACTGGTAAGCTGTGGGAGGACGTCTGCCGTTTGGAACAGTTACCGGACTTTGAGGGTTTTGTGGAAAGTTTTGCCGCTAATCGGACCCATTGGCGTGCGTACTATGATGCGGAGGAGCCACAGTTAATCAAGCTTCCCGCCCCATGGGACGAGAAGACTAATCGCTTCGAGAAACTGATCGTGCTCAAGACAGTGCGGCCGGACAAATTTGTGCTCGCGATCACGGAGTTTGTTGCATCGGAGATGGGACCGGCGTATGTCGCGCCACCTCCGTTTGACATAGCACGTTCGTTCGAAGATTCAAACTGCCTAACGCCCCTCATCTTCATTCTCTCGCCGGGGGCCGATCCAATGAATGCGCTGCTGCTGTACGCAGAGAAGATGGGTTTCGACGAGACGTTCCAGTCGATTTCGCTTGGTCAAGGGCAGGGCCCGATAGCGCAGCGTATCATTGAGCGTGCTCAGGAGGAGGGAAGCTGGGTGTGTCTTCAAAACTGTCATCTAGCTGCTTCGTGGATGCCCACCCTGGAGTACTTGTGGGAGAACATGGACCTTTACAATACCACGACCTCGTTTCGGCTGTGGCTGACGAGCTATCCGTCGGAGCAATTCCCGGCGAGCATTCTTCAGAACGGCATCAAGATGACGAACGAACCACCGACCGGGTTGCAGCAGAATCTACTCCGCTCGTACCACTCCGAACCGATGAATGACGACGCGTTCTATACCGGCTGCCCGGGGAAGGATCGTGCCTTCTCGAAGCTACTGTTCGGAGTGTGCTTCTTCCATGCGGTCGTCCAGGAGCGGCGAAAGTTTGGTCCGCTTGGCTGGAACATTTCGTACGGATTCAACGAGTCAGACTTTCAGATCTCAGTCTTACAGCTGCAACTGTTTATCAATCAGTACGAAGAAATCCCCTACGAAGCAATCACTTACCTCACCGGTGAGTGCAACTATGGCGGGCGCGTAACGGACGCGTGGGATCGCCGAGCGATCGTCACCATCCTCGAGGACTACGTCAACGAGAAGGTGGTGAGCGATCCAAACTATCGCCTTTCGGCGCTGAGCGATTGCTACGGGATACCGTTGCGTAACGAGCATCGAGAATACCTATCACACATCGCCAACAACATTCCAAACTTCCCGAGTCCTCTTGTGTACGGGCTGCACGCAAACGCGGGCATCACGCGCGATCTGACCGCGTCCCGTATCTTAATCGATTCCATGATCCTCACGCAAGGTGGCTCGTCTGCGGGAAGCGACACGGAAGTCGAAAAGCAGGTCCTAACCACCGTGGACGAGATATCAGCCCTGCTGCCGGAAGATTTCAATCTCGACGCGGTGAAGCGGCGCTATCCGGTGGACTACAACGAGTCAATGAACACGGTACTGGTGCAGGAGATGGAACGCTTCAACGCGCTGCTGCGCGAGATCCGCACGAGCTGCGTCAATCTGAGGAAAGGTGTCGCCGGACTGATAGCGTTAACGCCACAACTCGAAGCTGTGTTCGGGGCGATCCAACACCGCCGGATACCGGGCTCGTGGATGAAGAAATCTTACCCCAGCCTGAAACCGGTCGGTGCGTATGTTGCGGACTTCCGAGAGCGTCTTAATTTCCTGCGCCGTTGGTACGACGAAGGGAAGCCCGATGTGTTCTGGTTGTCCGGGTTTTACTTTACGCAGGCATTCTTGACCGCCGCCATGCAGAACTACGCGCGGCACCACCGAATTCCGATCGACATGCTGACGTACGACTTTAATGTGTTAAAGGTGACGAACGTTGGGGGTACGCCCGAAAACGGAGTGTACGTTGACGGGCTGTTCTTGGAGGGAGCTCGTTGGGATGTTGCCAAGAGCTGGTTGGATGAACAGCTGCCGAAAATGCTGGTGGATACGATGCCCGTCATACATCTGCTCGTAAGTAGATCCGCGGGAAAGCTGTGTTGCAGTGCACCGGAAGCTGTTGTAACGACCATCCTTTCCCATTACAGCCGACAAAGATAGTCGACCTGCAGGAAGGTTCTCGCTACAAATGTCCGGTATACAAGACGGCCGAACGTAAAGGAACTCTCTCGACCACCGGCCATTCCACCAACTACGTGCTGCCGGTGCTGCTCGGAACACAGCTTCCCGCTAACCACTGGGTGAAGCGAAGTGTCGCCCTGCTCTGTCAAACGTCGGATTAGGCACACCAGCAAAATTATTCGTATATGTAGAGTTCAGTAGTGTTCAAAAAAAGCTTTCGCTTTCAACATGAGTGAGTAATCGTAATCGCTTCTTCCGGGCCCGTTCTATCAATTAGCGAAAGCGCGTGGCGTAGGGTGAAAGTGACAGCAACACCTTTAAGAGCATTTTTATGCAAAAATTGACCCACTCCGAAAACGTCACCCCCTCAACGCCCAATAATTGGTGATGATGTTGGGCGTCATCCCTGTCTCGGCTTTTGCTACCAGCAGCAGGTACCAGAGCCCCGGGTGTTTTCAATCCACCGATAAGCAGACCGTTTTGCCGTACCACAATAGCGATCCGCCGGTGCACTTCGATGGATGCCACCATGCGCGAAGTACCCACTAAAGACTGTGACCGAAACTGATAAACGAAACACCGTACGTTGTAGGGTGCACACCTACAAAAAAGATCATTCATTTAGCACACAGCCGAGCCGTTAAGGTTGTTCATTTCAATGGTCCCATCGAAGTACACCGAGATATCGGAGGAGGCGCTCCGTTATTATGTTGGTCGCTTCGTGCTGATAGGGAATCGGGCTTCGAAGTGAGATGCGTTTCGGCATCCGCCATATAAAAGTACAGTCGTACTGGGTGCGTGGTTGTTAGTCTCCTGCTGGCAAGCTGCTGTAGCGGGAGTTCCTGTGTCTGGGTTCAATTCAACTGTGCACGCAAAATGAAGTTCTCCATCGTGTTGACGGCGCTGGCCATAGCCGCGGTCGGAGCAGGTGAGTAACTGGGATTGGTCGGTTGGTCTAGTTGATTATCGGCCCGGTAGAAGATGGAATGTGCTAACAGCAGATGAATGAAGTATGTGGGGAGATGAGTGAAAGTGTGCTATTGGTGGGAGTGTTCTGACAAAGTGAAAGGAACACTTAAGATTTGCGTAGGCGATGCGGTTTGCTTCCATTGGCTTTGGACGTCACAAAACGACAAGAATGCACGAAATTATCTTTCAAGTGTAAAGTTATTCGCCAAGTGTTAAGTGGGAAGAGCTTTTCCCACTTGAACACTCGCAATACCAGTCAAATCCATACGGCGTGTGGACATGGTATAAGAATGAAGGCAATTCGCTACTGTGACAGGCGATAAAGCAGTAATAACAATAAAAGAGAAGTACATCATCATTAAAGTGAAACGCACGAGATAAGCATTTAGTCTGAAAGAGCTCGACAGCTGAATGATGGCGCTGATTTGATCGGGCGGATCTTATCGTTCATTGGAAAAAAATGACAAAGTCACATCCAAACAATGGTAGCGTGGTATAGATTTGTTTACTCAATGCAATCTTTACTGTTGCATAATTAGCGCCCAAGCAGCTGATTGCAGATAATGAGCGTTTAAAAAAAATATGTCTCAGTCATGACCCTATGCTCGCGTTCTGGATATGCTTCAATAATCAAATACTACCCTAAACTCTTCACGCCACAGTTCCCCGTGAAGGTTTCGGACCGGGCATGCAGGACTGGGGCTTCGCACAGGTTCGTCCGGGTGCCCACATGTTCTGGTGGCTGTACTACACGACCGCGGACGTAGCCAACCACGCCGACCGTCCGCTCGTAATCTGGCTGCAGGGTGGACCGGGCGCCTCGTCCATGTACGGTAACTTCGAAGAGCTGGGTCCCCTTACGCTCGAGCTGGACGAGCGCAACCACACCTGGGTGCGGGATTACAACGTGCTCTTCATCGACAACCCGGTCGGCACGGGATTCAGCTACGTCGAGGACTTCTCGCTGCTCACCAAAACCAACGGCGAGATCGCGGACGACCTGGTGGAGCTGATGAAGCAGTTCTACAACGCCCAGCCCGAATTCCGCAGCGCCCCGCTGCACATCTACGCCGAGAGCTACGGGGGCAAGATGGCGCCCGAGTTTGCGTACGTGCTGGATAAGGCGATCAAGAACGGCGAGATCGAGTGTAACCTGCAGTCGGTGGGCATTGTGGCGCCATGGGTTTCGCCCATCGATTCCGTCCTGTCGTGGGCCGAGTTTCTGCTCAACATGGGTTTCGTCGATACGAAGGGATACAACGCGATCCAGGCGTCCGCTATCGAGACGGAGCACGTGCTCAACCAGGGCGAGTGGGAGCAGGCGACGGACCTGTGGGGCCGTACGGAGAACGTGATTCTGCGCGAGACGCGCGGCATCGATTTCTACAACGTGCTGTTCAAGCAGGACTTTGCTGGCACGCGTTCCCAGCTGGAGCAGTTCTCGCGCGACATGAGAAGTAAGGCTATGGATGACGAGTTGGTCTGGACACTCTCATGAATCTCTCACTCTCTCTCTGATGTAGGTGCTATTGCATCGCGCGCCACCCGTCTCGCGACCGAAGATCGCGACCAGATGCTGCAGGACCTGATGCGCTTCGAAGTGGCGCCCACCCTGAGCCTTCCGGCGGAGTCGATCTACGGTGCGCAGAGTGGCCGCGTGTTTAACACACTCTCGGGCGACTTCATGAAACCCGCCATCGATGTGATGGAGCTGCTGCTGAACAACACCAGCCTTGATGTGGTGATCATCACCGGCCAGCTGGATCTGATTGTGGCCACCCCTGGCAACGTCCGGTGGATCGAGAAGATCAAGTGGAGCGGCCGCAACAGCTACCTGCAGGCGCCCCGTAACGGCGTTGGTCAGCACGGTGTGCTGGAGGGCTACGAGAAGAGCTTCGGAAAGCTGGCCGTGTACTGGGCGCTTAGGGCCGGCCACATGGTACCCGCCGACAATCCCGTCCTGATGGACTACATTCTCCAGAAGCATGTCCCGGTGTAAACAATGGCTTGCCTCACTAGCAGCCGCTGGAACTGAACAAAACACACCACACGCAAAACCGATGGAACAATAAAATTTCACGTTTGTATAACAAATCATACCAGTTGTGGGTGCGTTTCGTTTCGCGCAAGCACGTGTTTCGTGCTCCGTGATAACCTTTGCATCGGAAGTGCAGTATAATTAATCGATGCGACGGTTGTGCGCTGCGTTGATGTGGTAAAGGAGGTGGTAAAAGATCACGAGTGACGAGTGTCGGGCCGGTTGACATCATCTCACCGATCTGCTGGGATGAAGCATATCAAGTTGATAGTGCCTTATAAAATAGACGCTCATTGTGGGTGAACCGCTTAGTGGGACTAGACATTTCGGATTGGATCAATACATATCGAACGGGCATTCGTATTTGATCTTCAAGTGAAATGTGTGCAGAATGTTGGCATATTTGGATCGTGCTAGGCAGTGCTATCCTCATTTGTGTAGGTTAGTATTGTTTGGAAGCTTCAACATGTTGTACATATGCAAACAGCTATATTTTAAGCCTTGATATTTCAGCTACAAGCAATGGATTTGGCCCTGGAAGGCAGAATTGGGGCTACACTGAGGTCCGTCCAAAGGCGTTTATTTTCTGGTGGTTATATCACGCCCAAAGTTCTACAGGCTCTTCAGATCAATATGTCGGAAAACCACTGATTATTTGGCTCCAGGGTGGTCCGGGTGCTTCGTCTAGTGGATATGGGAATTTCGAAGAAATTGGTCTCCTTGATAGGATGCTCAAGCCACGCCAAAGCTCTTGGGTAAGAACCAACATATTCGCATTTCGCTTCGCTTAAGATACTTACATGAAACTTATCACTCATCCATCTCTGCAGGTGAAGCACTATAATGTCCTCTTCGTCGACAGTCCAGTGGGGAGTGGCTTCAGCTACGTAGACGATCGTTCTCTCCTAGCCCGGAATAGCACGACCGTCGTGAATGATTTGCTAGTGGTGCTGAAGGATTTCTACCACACGATCAGCACTACGACGCAAGCCGATTGGGAAGGAAGTGTTCCACTGTACATTGCCTCCGAAAGCTACGGAGGTCGGATCGCAGTAGAGTTTGCGTACGCATTGGAACGAGAAGTTCAAGCCGGCACGATACATTGCAAGTTGACGGGACTTTTGCTCGGAAGTGCATGGCTTTCGCCAATGGATAGTGTCGCAGCTTGGCCCAACTATCTGCACGGTCTAGGCTATCTGGATGACGCAGGACGAGAGCGCATCGAACGGAGAGTGTCTTCGATGGCGCTGAAGAAGCCGGAAGAGGCAATGGATGAATGGCATGCCTTGCAACTTGCCATCCTGCAGGAGACAGAAGGTATAAACTGTTACAATGTCCTGAAACCCACCAGAAAGGAACCTTTGCCAATAGATCACGGTAGCGACGAAGGTAAGCGATCATTCAAGACGATTTCTATGGCAACCGTTTGTGAAGCGTAGCTGCCACCACACAACAGGCTGCCACGATGGAAATAATTTTAGTTCTATCCACCATTTGCACCCCTGAAGCCTCGGTTAACCCAATTTATCCTCATTTCAACTCGCGACGTGAAATTCATTAACTCGACCGTGTACTCGCTCATTAGCAATGCATGATGCCGATAAAATATTCAGAACACCAACGGTCGGATTCATTTTTGTTTTTTTCTGCTTCGTTTCCGCCGGTTCCAGTGCTAGAATATGAAGAAACGCTTTGGTGGAACACCGACCCAGCCGAGCCACCGAGCCTGGAGGAGTTGATGCGAAGGCACGTGGCACACACCCTCGGTATAGCGCACAAACCACCCTGGGGCAGCCAACGGACAGCCGTGTTCGATGCACTGAGCGATGATTTTTTGCAATCCAGTGTCGGAACGGTCGAACGGCTGCTGAACGAAACCACAATCGAGCTGGTGCTGTACAGCGGCCAGCTGGATCTGATTGCCTGTCTGCCCGGGACGCTCGCATGGATGAATCGATTATTCCGGAAGACAGATGGAGAATTGAACGACGGTAGGAAAACCGTTCTAGCACACGGAGTAGATGGCACCATTGAAGGTTACCGCATTCGGTATTTGGAACGATTCACTTTCTATACGATACTACGCGCCGGCCACATGGTGCCGGCCGACAATCCCTCAGCAATTTCGCAAATTCTACAAAAACATATCGGGCCGATATAACGGGTCTGTGTGCTTCGGATGAGAATATAAGCTAGTGGATGTAATCATGCCGGAGTTTTCCTTTCGCACGAGTGCTACTGTCACGTTTATGAAGAAAGGAAAACCCATGCACATTTACATTTCGCTGGTCAACCGATTTTCCGTAACTCTCATCTCCAAAGTGGGGCGCTACGCAAAGCGCCTAACGTATACGTATTTATTTAAGAAACTCCTAAGAACGGAAAACAAAGTACCCGCAACGGAAGCGGAAGAACCCGAGTATGCTACGTCCTACATGCTTTCCCCCCTTATCCTTGCACAATCTTCCGCAGCTGTGCCCCGATCTGGTCTAGCGTGGCCTTGTCAATCCGCCGCAGCCCCAGTGTGATGACGATCTCTTCGCTCTGCTGGATAAACTTCATCAGGTAGCGAATGGCCGCTTCCGCCTCGTCGGAGCTGGCGCCGAACGTGTGCTTGATGGTGTAGATCCGGTTCGTCCCGGCGGCGGGCGAGGCACTGTCGTCACCGCTCAGGTCGTTGTGGGCATGGCTGCGCACCGTGTACACGTTGGCCACCTTCTGGTGCTGGGTAATGATGAGGAACAGCTTGTTCGCGAACCGATGGTACACGATGTCGGTCGGATGGCCCTCGATGACGAGTGTTTCGATGTGGTCGAATGCGGCCGCATCGCTCGTACCGGTGGCGGTCATCTTGCGGTGGCAGCGGGTGAGGCACTTCTGTTCCGGTTCCGGTTTCGTTTGCACCTCGCGGGGGTGACGGCGCTTAACGATGTTTGCTCAAAACAAACGCACTAATCGATCGAGCCCTCAACACATACACACACCTGTCCCGGTTGCACGCCAAATATCTGCAGAATCCACCTCCGGGGGTGGAGCTGTCTCTATCGGTGTCTGTTAGAAATTTGAAACCGCACGCTGCACTATATCCTAGCGGTGTGGCTCCACATCGGCAAACACCTCATTCCGACATCGGCCTGGTTTATCGATGAAAGGCCGAAGGTGAAAATCCGAGCAAAATAACAACACCACAGCGCCAAACAGAGAAAAACAAAACGTCCCAATTTTCCTAGCGGCCTACCCTACGCGCCGTTTCTTTTGTTCCTGTGCGAAAAGTGTTCTTCCGCTTCGCTTTCCGCACGTTCACCTGTGCGCTTTTCCGTCAGCCGGCGTGATGTGACCGTTTGCCCTGGTGCACGCACTGCACGATTTCTACACGCCGGGATCGCTCGTAAAATACCTGTCCGGGTGGAAGCTTTCCATGGACGCAATTCACAATTTTCACGCGCACACGAATGTTTTTTTACGATTATTTCACAAAAATGCACTTCCAAGCGACCGGGTTTTCACATATTTTCCAATTCAGCACACAACATTCCCGAACCCAAACAATTCTGCCGTCTCTTTCTTTTTATTTTCCCTCGCTTCCACAATGGTCGTGACAGCCGGGCCATTTGATGTACGTAGATAGAACCATATTTGTGTATTTTTTTAAACGTGCTACGATTTGAGCTTTTATAACCGTAATTAATGTAATAATTTCATGAACCTAAAGCAAACTGCCCAACATAAATAATCTGCATGGAAATGTAGATCCTTTATTCCACCCTGAAGTCGCTGTCAAAACGCGGCCAAGGTTTCCATATGCGACAGATAGATCTTGTGCAGGCTGACTGTCATTCCCGACGTGACAAACAAAATTTCGACTCATTCCGTGATTGTGCTGTTATTAGTAAACTTGGTGAGTAGTTTTGACTGAATTTAGCATACTTCCCTCGTAAAGCCGCGAATAATTGTTACCCGCGACCGTTCCCGTGTCTAGGTAAAGCATTTGCAAGATGTATCCAGTCGGTTCTAACGCTATGGCCGGCCCGTTCTGGAGCAATGGTCCCGCACCCGGTGCGTTCTACAACTTCCCGGGTGCTTCAGTGCAGGGAGGCCCGATGCAGGCACCCCGTTCGGACACCCCCGGCGAGTTTGGCACACAGCGCTCATAGTAAGTATGGGATGGCAAGCTCGAAGTGGAGAATTTCCTACATTCGCACTGACCTCAAACCGACTCCCTCCACTTTCCAGCTATCCAGTGACCACCGGCACGTCTGTGGTCGGGTTGATGTTTAAGGATGGGGTGATCCTTGCGGCCGACAAGCTGATTTCGTACGGTTCGCTGGCCCGCTTCCACGACGTGGACCGTGTGTATCGCATCAACGACAAGACCGTGCTCGGCATCGGCGGAGACTTTGCCGATTTCCAGTTCATCAAGCGCCACATCGACCAGAAGGTGTAAGTGGGAGGTGGTAGCGCTGGATTGCGTGCGCCGAACTCTAGCCTCGTTTGTTTCTTCCAGCATCGACGACCAGTGTCTGGACGACAAGAACGAGATGAAGCCGCGCGCGTTCTACAACTGGCTGACGCGCGTCATGTACAACCGTCGGTCCGACTTCCAACCCCTCTACCTTGATCTCGTCATCGGCGGAATGCAGGACGGCGAACCGTTCCTGGGCCACGTGAATCTGCGTGGCCGTTCCTATACGAGCAACGTGGTTGCTACCGGGTACGGTACGCACCTGGCGTTGCCGCTGTTGCGCGAGTACTCGGAGAATCCGACCGCCTACCAGGAGCTGGGCCAGACGCAGGCAAACGATCTGATGAAGCGCGTGATGGAGGTGCTGTGGTATCGCGATTGTCGCAGCGACCCCAAGTACTCACAGGCCGTCTGCACGGCCAGCGGGGTGCAGCTGGATACGGACTGCTTCGTCGCACAGAACTGGGAACTGGCGCACACGATCAAGGGATACTGAATGTGGGGGCGTGGGGTGTCCCGCACGGGTGCAGGAGTAATTTACAAAAACTTCTTCTAATAAATCAAGTGGTGAAGCTTTGCGATGTATTAAGCGCTCTTAATCATTATCTCTTCCTTTTCTTTCGGTTGCGGCGTAAAATGAAGTAAATAAAACGTTTACCGATTAGTCATCAGGACGAAAGTGTATCTATAAGTAAAAGTCCAAATTCGATTATTTCATACGATTCAGCTTTATTCACTTTCAACTCTCAGAATCGATACATGCACTGCACACTGCTATAAAATGCCGCATTTGCACTCGCACTTGCGATTAGATTATGCACTGACAATGCGATCGGTTTCAGCAGACGATGGTGGAATTTTGTCGACGCGCTCCAACAATAAGATCGTGAAAACTCACCCAATAATTTCCGAGCCCGAGTCCTTAGCAGCAGTTGTCTCGACAGCAAGGGCACTAACAACACACGCAGTAGGATTTACAGCAAAAAAAAAACTCGCGCCGTTTCGCCGTATACGCGCACAACGAACGAACACAACAAACATGTGAAGAAACAGTGAGAATGATACAAACTACAGTAGTATGTGCCCGGGCAAGTGAAATTTCATTTAAATCGGAATTGTTATTTGCAAGTATCTACACAATAGCATGGATACATGAAACTAGTTCAAGTACAATATACGGAAACAATGAAATATTATATAAATAAGGCAATATAAAATATCTTGAAAAGGTGCAACTAACCTAGATGAATATATAATGGCGAATAGACTATTTTCCTTTAAAAGAATAATGAGTTGGTATTTTATGCAATAAATCAATCAATTATTCGAGCGATACAACGGTAAACGGTTAGATGTAATTGTCATAAAAAAATAATTGCTAAAAATATAATAAACTATTCCTCGATCCTTGATCCCCGAACGCCGACGACCGCCATCATCCTGGACACCGCACGGTTGCCACACAGAAGAAAACAGATTAGGGATATATTTCGAACATTTAGTGGAAAAATGAAATACACATACGCATTTACACTTCAAGACGCAGACCGGGTTGATGTGCAACGTAGAGTAACTTTTTCTTGGAATCCATTTTGTTTTCATGTTCATTAATCAATTGTTGGGGGTTATAACATTATATGTATTGCATTCGAGAAGAAATAATTTACATACACCAGCCACCCTGGGAGCCGGGGGAGCCTTCTATCTCGGTAGGATGAGCAGAAGAGTGTTTTTCTCAGTGTTTCCAAACACAACCATCACAGGAGGCTGGATCGGAAGCCGGTGTTGTGTCAGTCATGGCGCTACTCATGATGGTGGGAAAGCAGTTGAGCAGTTGATCGTTCCTTTTTTAACAGTTTATTATGATGGGGAGGAGAAGAAATCACACGTCGTGCAAATGTGAAGTAGTAAACGAGGGATGATAAAAAGTTCGCTTCACGTGTACGTGTGGGTTACGATCAAATTCACGTAAAGTCAATGTCACAACACCGAAATGTACACCATCATCTTGCGATGCTATCGCTTCCATATAGCCCTGCTTGCTGCTGCTGCTACTGCTGCTTTTGCCCACTCTGCTCAAGTACACTGCTGCGATCCGTGAATCGCGGTGTCCTACCATTGGAAGTGTCTCTATCTAGCTGGGGATAGAACTAAGATGTATCGCACGCCGCTGCCAACGATGCTATATAAGCTACGTATTAATCCCGTCCTCTACACTGCTTCCGGAGCAACCGACACCAGCGTTCTGCGGCTGCACACTGCAGGCCGGCGTACACTGCGGCAGGAACTGTACAAGTTAGCCTGGCGAAAGTACGCTACCAGGGGAAGGCGAATAAGGGGACCCAACACATCCGTTCAACACGTTTCGCTTTTCTCATGCGCCGTGTCGTCAACCAGCAGAGCCAGGCAGCACGCACACACGACGGTTGTTGGCTTGATTTATTTCAATAAGTGCATTTTCCTTTCCTGCGCGCTGCTATGTTCCTTTTAACAATCCGTTTCTCCCCCGCATTCATCCAATCCATACATCCGCGCGCGCATCGCAACTAACGCTACTAATGAATGCTTACCCCGGTCATACCCGGGGGGTAGGCAAACCCTAAAAACTATTTTACTTGTATTTTTAAAGATGTGAATAGTGGATTAATCATAATTACTTCCAACTCCGATTTCAACCTATCGCTCTATTGATGTCTGTTGCTGTATACCGCCGTGTGTTCTTTTTTTCTGTCATTTCTCCTGGCCACCTCACCACCACGGTTTGTGGTGCTCGGCGTCGGGTAGGTTTGGTAGCAGTAGCAGAGAACTAGGTTATAAGAGCTGCAATGGTTAACAAAGAAAAAGAGAAAGAGAGAAAGAGAGAAAGAAAAATGGAAATTTTCATATAACGGCGATTAGGTTTATTATTATCAGGGTTTGCGACGTGCGGAGGACGAGAGCTGCGCGGGGGGGGGGGGGGGGTTTCGTCAAGGGAGGTACAAGTTTAGACGGGCAGACAAAAGTCTAGAAGGAGCAGGATACTGCACGCGCAGAGAGACGAGAGAAAGAGATGTAGCAATTGAAAAACAGGCAGTAAACAGAAAACTAAACCTTTTTAATAAACTATTTCATTTCCTTCTCGTAACTGACTTTGTGTTATGATCATTTATAAAGTGAAAACTATTATGAAAAAATGGTATTACTGTACATCAGAACACACGAAAAGAAACGTTTGATAATCTCTTGCCCACAAAACGGGAAAAACGATAACTGAAAGAGGAAGGGATACATGTGTAGTGTCACGGTAACAGAGGGATCGTCGATGTTGTGTGTAAAGTATGTAGTAAAGATGAATTTCAATATAATTTATATTCATGAACACATTTCATAATTTATATGTAGCAATAAAGATATGATTTTGTAATAATAGGGTTTAGTATGGATTTAACGCACTCTCATTTCAAATATAGTATCATAATGCAATGCCAAAGTCATATTATTCATCATCAGTAAATGGTGCACACTTATCATGAAAAAGGTTCCCACAAAAAGCAATGTATAATAGTTATAATCATAAGAATCTTCTACGAACTCTAGTAAATTTAAATAATGCATATAATCATTGTTAAAGGCTATTATTGGCATATAGGTCGAATATTCGTACATTTAAAAAATATAACGGTGCTATTTTCATATCGCAGAATATCATTTAGTGTAAAGGGAATCATATATTTCCTAAAGCATTGGTATACGTATACAACGATCTGTACAACCAAAGAACGAATATCAGCCGGAGCTAGAAAATTTCGCAGCTTTTTGCTGGGTACCCACCACCTGATATAAAAACAACATCATTTGAATCTGGGATAATGTTTGAAGAAATATGTACGCAAATAAATTTAGAATAAAATTGATTGCATATTTACGAGAAATATAGAAAACGTTATCTTATGCTAGTTTCTACAGGTGCAATTCATGTAAAAAGGATAAATTGATTGAAAATGTTCCATAAAAATAGATGCATATACTTTCAAGCTCAAAGACACACAAACAATTTTCGTATTACAATAAGCTAGATATTATAGTTGTAAATATAGCGCAATATTCATGTATATATTTGCATACAGGTGGCACAAAACGGAATATATGGAATGTGTGTTCAATTCAATATAAGTATCATTTGGTAAGGTAAATTTATGAATAATGAATGTATGTAATAGCCACGGTTTTAGGTTAGTTTCAATAATATTGGCCCCAAACGAACGGTTGAATTATAAATAGTTTATATGCATTATCAATTAAAATAAATTTGTATATACGATCAAAATTGTATACAATAGCAATATAATGGATGAATCACACATCGATATATATAAAAATAGTTATACATCTGTGGAAATATGTGGAAAAAATGCACACACAACAGCCGCGAGACAAAAAAAACATTCCTTAAGGAGCACCACCCATCTCCGACCTACGATATGTGCCCTATCTATCTTTTAAAAGCATGGTCGACATGTAACGATGCAGTACAGTGCTTGTGAAAAGCAGTACACAGACTCTAGTAAAGTTACTTTTCCACACAGACACACGTTTGCGAAACTTGCTGTGAAAGTGCTGTATAAGTTGCTACTTCAAGATAACGTACGTGTTTGAACATTGCCTTTACATTACACCATAATTTACCATTGAATGTAGTTTAAAATACTATTATGTTTTTTTTTTGTACAAAACGATAGAATAACGCAACAGAAAACCGTCGATAATAATTTGGCGTTCGATGAACATATCACTTGTACGATGACCCTTGCGCGCGAGAGTAACACTACACAAAATCGCACGGATTATGATATTCCATAACGTAGTGGATAGTAGTAGTGCATAGATGTGTTTTCGATGAATATAAAAAGATACATTTGAGAGAAGGCAAAGTGTGTAATGAATGAAGAAATAAGAAAATATAAGAAAACATGTGCGAATAAAATGGAAAATATATGCTTAATATAAGAGAAAGGATACAGAAGAAAATGGGAAAGGAGATCATAGAGGAACAACACAACGTGCCGCCACGCACACATTGACACCGATAACATATACGGGGAGTAGTAGTACAACCAACACACACCGTATATGTTTTCTTCGTTCTGTTTTCGTTACACGCGCATCAACGGTGGGGAAAAACTTACCATTTTCATTCGAACACGAATTCATCACGATCTTGATCCGTACGCGCTTCGTCCTTCGGGGCATGTGGGAGGAAAATTGGTATGGTACAGGACTGTTCTTTTTTCTTTTGTTTTTGGAAGCCGTTTCGATTGAAGTGGTGTGTGTGTGCTCTTGTCGACGGGAAGGAGGGGAGGAAGGCGCGGTCATGCCCGGTGATCGTTTTGCACTTTCTCGTTTTAGCTCGCTCTCTCTCTCTCTCTCTCTCTCTCTCTCTCTCTCTCTCTCTCTCTCTCTCTCTAGTTCTTGTCCTGATTGGATGCATTGGATTGGTTTGGGCCACCGCCACCCGGTCCCGGATAGCCACCGCCGTACGGATACCCGGCGTATCCCGGTTGACCACCGCCTCCTCCACCGCCTCCCCCACCGCCACCACCTCCGCCGCCTCCACCACCACCGTAGTACTGCTGGTACTGTTGGCCTCCGTAGCCGCCCGGTCCTTGCTGCTGTGGACCACCGCCACCACCGTACGGGCCACCGGCTCCTCCTGGTCCGCCGGGCTGGTTACCACCGGCCGCTGCTGCCACTGCCGCCGCCGCTACGGCCTGTACTTGGAAGGCCTAATTAGTGCATAGAAATTGAGGCAACCACCGCGCGACATATCAAGGGAAAGTGAGGAAGGGAGAAACCGACGTGCCGAATACACACCGCAAGAAAACTCCATCGAAAACCACCTCAACATTTCATATATAAAGGAGTGTAGGAGCGAAGGAGAGGCCGAAGCCGAAGAATGGGGAGGATGCAAACGTTGCGGAATGCACCATAGGTTCAATCGTTTTGAAAAAAGTAGATAGGATTAACAAGAAATAGGATATGAAAAAAATACAAACAGAACACAAGAAAGAAGAACATCAACCGAAAAAACGAACTCAAACAGAGATGAAAAAAGAAAAGAGTTCACAATGCGAGCAAAAGGGTTGTATGAAAAGAAGAGTTGTTTCATCAATTTGATGAAAGAATGAACGAATCGACACACTTGTGAGACGATGTGTAAACACTGCGTCGGTTGTTCACGTGTTTGAAAAATGACAGAGAGACACGAACGAAATCGCACGGAAAGAGGAGAACGTATACTGAATCAATGGAGAAAGACAGGACTTACCTTGTTTGCCGCGATCTGCTTCTCGATCGCCTCGGCTTCGTCGATTTTACCGATCCGCCGGTAGTACTCGGCCCACTCGGCACTATAATCCGCCTGGCCGCCGGCCTGCTGTTGCTGCTGCTGCTGCTGCTGCGGCTGCTGCTGTTGCGGTACACCGGCACCCGCGGCTGCCATCACTGTTTGACCTTGCACATTTTGATTAGCTTTCGGTTCGGTACACCAACGTAAAATAATACACATACACAAATGAGGGGAGGGGCGGTGGACAGGTAGGGGAAAGGAAGTAAATTCATCCAGCAATGCGGTTATAGATGTATGTAACATAAGCACAATGAGAGGTTTCGTAAAATGATAAAAGTGTAAGGCGGTAAATATAATAAACGATCAAATAAACGGATAAATAGAAAGAAATAAAACACCACATTCAAACAACCGGGCGCCGAAGGATACATTAATACCAGCGAGTCATAGAGAGAAGATAAGTGTGGAGAAAAACACGTTAACATACACATGTAGGAATCGGCGGAGTCAATTATATGAAGGGTATAGTTTTGTTGTTTTGCTGGGATGAATCAGAAAGTAGCAATGGGAAATATGCTATTGGAGGATGAAATTACCTGACATGGTTCCTTGGGCCGCCTGTCGCGCCTTAACCTGCTGTTCGATCATTTCGGCCTCGCGGTGCATTCCCATCTGCCTATAAGCAAACGAAAAACGCGTGTTGTTAGATTTACTGATGCGGATGGGGACGGGGCTGTGAGTTAAGCTTTCCAAGTGCTACGCTGTCCTGATTATCCTAACTAACACACCGATTAACTTTTTAGAGAAGCAACCTCCCATCGGCGAACATGTTCACACCAAATATTTGGCCGTTTCACTCGATGCTTGCTTCCTCTGATTCGAGAGTTGTTCAACATATACGATAGCTCTGTAAGTCTCTGAATGTTGACTACAATACAATATGGATGCACCATAACACTTACACAAGCATTCATAACATCCTCTAGGAAGACTTCACCACAGCACCAGGCATTAATAAACAATCTCAGGGAAAACTTACTTGTAGTACTCGATCCACTGTTGCGAGTAGTCTGCCTGCGGTTGCTGCTGCTGCTGGGCTGCGGCTGCTGCCGCGGCTGCCGCGGCCGATGCCGGATTCACCTGCGCCGGCTGCTGCTGATCCCAGCCACCCTGCGACTGGTAGCCGCCTCCCCAGCCACCCTGCTGGTACGCGTTGGGACCACCGCCGCCTCCGCCACCGCCTCCACCCCCACCACCTCCGCCACCACCACCCGCACCATTATTCTGGTACTGGTTGACTGGCACCGAGGTCGACCCGACGTACACCATGTTGATCTCCATGTTGATCTTGTCCTGGATCAGCCGCTTCGCCTCGTCCACCTGGTGCTGTTCGCCTTTGCACGTGAACGTTTTCTCTGTCGTCTGGTTCTGGGACGCCTTGCGGTCCATCTCCGTGTGCGCACCGGACTGCTGGTTGATCTGCTTGATCGTATCTCCGCCGCGCCCGATGATGATCTGTGGAGGAGAGGCGGAAACGAGGAAGTAGACACAGGCACGCACGGGCGATAGAAGGGCACTGCCATTTTTACTTACACCACACTTCGACACCGGCACGGTGAAGGTGTACTCCAGCCGTGTCACCTGTGGCCCGTTGTAATTGTTGTAGTTGTTATCCTGGTTGGAGTTACCGCCCATGCCACCACCACCACGTCCACCATGACCGCCACCATCACCTCCGCCGCCGCCACCACCACCACCGCCTCCTCGGCCACCGCCACCGCCCTGCTGCTCCCGACGCAGCACACTGTCGATCAGATCCTCGATCATGCGCTTTCCGTCCTCGACCTGCGGCTTCGAGCCGAGCACAATGCACCGCCGGTCGCCCGGTCCGTCCCCGCGGCCCTGTATGAACTGCAGCTTGCAGCCCGACTCGCTCTGGATCTTCTTGATCATCTCGCCGCCCTTGCCGATCACCACACCGACAGCCGCCTTCGGCACGAACACCTCCGCCTGCTCGGCTCCGTTCATGTTCTGCCGCTGCGAGTACGCGTCCTTCTCCTGGATCAGCTCGAACACGAGTTGCTTCGCGTGCTCCACCTTCTGCGGTTCGCCCGAAATGCGCAGCGGCTTCTCCATCTCCTGGCCCGGCCCGTCCTGGATGATGACCATCTTCGCGCCCGTCTTCTCCTGCAGCTGCTTGATCGTTTCGCCGCCCTTCCCGATGATGAGACCCACCTTCGAGCCGGGTATCATCATCTCCTGGAACGTACCGTAGCCACCGCCACCGCCACCACCGCCACCTCCGCCGCCACCACCACCGCCGCCGCCACCACCACCGCCACCGCGGCCACCACCACCACCCTGTCCCGGATGATTGCCGTTGTCCATGGGGTGGTTTACCATCTTGCTGATCAGTTCGCGCACGCGCTGGTTCGGGTCCTGCGACGATCCACCGCCACCGGGTCCGTTCGGTGCGTTGAAGTTGTTCTGGTTGTTCTGGCTGTTGTTCTGCGACAGACGGGCGGCTACTGCTGCAGCTTGGGCGGCGGCTTGCATCGCAGCCTGACTCATGCCAGTGGGCGAGCTAGCATTATTGTAATCGGACTGTCCACCGAACTTTTTCAATTCTGGCCCCGAGTCGTGATCGTCGTGTGGTCGCTTCAGTGGTTGGTGCGGCTGCTGCTGCTGCTGGTGGCCACCCGGGTGTATCTTAGCGGCAATCTGGGGCGGGAACAGAAACGACGTCGAGTGAGGTTAGTTTTTGTGTGTGCTGCGATCGACTTTAAGTTGCCTCGCATGGTCTTCTCTCGTGTACAGTGCGCGCCGGTAACGATAGTAATTATCACATTTCAGCTGACGCGACGTATAAATCGTGCGCCCGCGGTTGGTGCGTTTTCTCGCTCGGCAGGGAAGCCCATTGCTGCTGCTTATGCTAATTTCGCATAACATAGATACATACTTTCTCCCTCACTCACATACTGTGGGTTGCTGCGAGCGCACACACACATGCTACACTCGTCGCCAAGTGACAGACGCATTCAATTTCCGAACCAAGCGTGTCAAACTATTCGGGACCTATTACGGGTGATGGATGTTGGACATTTTTTAACGTGAAACATGAAGCAGCAGATCAAATCATTTAAAAAATTTCTTTTGAAGTCAACGCATCACGAGAAAAGTGTAAACAATTTAACAGCATTTGTATCGCATGTTCGTCGGTACGAAATGACCCCTTTCTTCTTGACACCCTTGTTTCAGCAGCACAGAAAGAAATGGCAAAACAATCCCGGGCTCGGGATGAAAAATTAAGCTCAAAAATGGAAATGAAATGTTGCTTTCGTTCAAGGAAGTGAAATAAAATTCGCCCTAACCGGGGGCATGCACCAATACACATACCCGTTCTGCCGGTGGCTTTCCGCTTCCCTCTTCGATCGCCTCGCCCCTTTCTGTTCCTTCGTGTGTTTTGCACAAAGACCCTGCCGGTCGACTCTCCAGCAAAAATGTTTACAAAGCCAACCCAGAAAACGATTTTCTACCCATATATTACAGCAAGCGAATGTTTACTTCGATCTTTTCGGTTCGCACTTTGCAGAAGGGATGCTTCACGACTTTTCAAAGGGATCCTTGCTTCTTCTTCTTCCTCGCGGTTACACGTTTTCTGCCTCTTTTCTACATCTCACAGCCTGAAGGATATCACAAACGAAGGCTACTTTGGGTACTTTTAACCGCTTCCTTGTCCAAAAACTATTACGCACGGAAGAATATTGTTCTATTCTAAAATGCACGAAAAGCAAACGAGCACGGAGCGGTGCTGTGACGAAACACGAGACACGGTCCCCTGCCGCCTGTGTGTGTGCGTCTTCGAAGGAAAAACAACGGGAAAAGAAGAGTTTTCGCATATTTCGAGGCAAACCCACACACACGTACACGGGCGCGCGCGCACAGCTACACCCGCCACCGGCAATGGAAGAGCAAGACAGAGGTATGCCAAACTTGATGCGTCAAAAGGAGAGAAGAAACTGCTTGCCACTGCCGCTTTCCATCGATTTTCCTTTCCGTTTTTCCTTTCTCTGACAGCACGAGCAACCGGGAGTGCACGCACACTACAAACACAAGCGTCGCCATTGGCTGTCCTGCACACACACACGACGCACATTAGCGAGAAACGCACCTAGGCCGCTTGCTGTGGGAGCGTGTGCGTGCGTGTGTGTGTGTGTGTGTGTGTGTGCAACAAACACCTAGCGGCCGCCATTTTCACACGGAGAATGCACGCACAGTTCGCTCGCCCCCTCCTCCCCACAGCTTAACCCGGCGTAGGTTGCGTTGGAAAGAACGTACCAACGAAAGAAAAACGCCGACGCCGATTTCGATGAGCAGTGAAAAACACGCATTTCTGCAAACTGACGCGGTGGGCGGATGAGCAGAGCAACTCGTTTTTGATCAGTTTTCCGGCGATTTTTTGGGCTGAAACCCATTCGCAGGGTTTCCTCGTGGGGTGGGGTTTTCTTCAGTACCCATGCGAAGTGCGTTGCATTTCCCACGCCCCGTCTAGAACCAGCACCTCTTTTTCCTCCAACTCCGAGTGTGTGAGTGTGTGGCTGTGTGTGTACTCACTTGTTTGGCTCTCTGTAAAGCGGCTGCAAATGCTGACGATTGACTAAAATTTTGCGAGTTCTGGTTGGAATAATCACTCATTATTAAAAGAAATGAACCGATAAAGTAAAAACGTTGTCAGCCACCGATGATGGACACTGGATGCTCATAGGATGCTACTGCCGCGCACTGGTGGAAAACTTTTTCCGCACATCACACAAGAAAATCTTGACCGTCTTGAGCGAGCTTACACGTCTGTATAACGACCTGTCTGAAGCGGGCTTTACACGTCTGTATAACGACCTGAGAACCAGGCGAGACAGCTGTCAAACCGAATTGCACTTTGATCAAAATTGTTTGAAGTTTCAAAACTATCGTTTTTTTAACAAAAATCTTTGTTTCCATACTGAAAACATTCAACTATATTTTAAATAGCAGAATTTTGACATTTTTTTTAGGTATCGGTACCGCGTTTCTGTTCTCGCTCGGGAAACTCGTTTACCCGTACGTATTGAGAAACAGGCGAGAAACCCCGTCGTTTGACGTCTCGCTAGCATCGTTCTCCGGTCGTGATACGGACGTGTAAAAGCCGCTTGACACTCGGCCACCTATCTGTCAAACGATGTTTTAAAACAATTGTTTGCTGATATTTGATTGAAAACAAAAGCTGTGTTTAAGTTTACCTGCAATTTTTGACAGTTCTATTTATTTACGCTGTTTTTAAATCACTTTCCGTTGAATCTCTGTTGACTTCATGGCGTCGTGTTTTCCGTGCATAAACCTGTGAACTATACAAATTGAGTTTGTAAGGTGTGCTGAAGCGTGTAATAAAAGCGATCAAATCTGCCAAATTTTATTCCGATTTTTGTAGTCATTGTTAAATAATAATTGTGTAGAGCATATGTGAACCTACTAGCTTTTACTTGTAATTGTAATTACTTTATCATTTGCAGGAAAACCACATCTTTTTACGCTCGTTTATTCAATGATTTTTATTAATTGAATTAGGGTATGAACATGCGATTTCTGAAAATTTCTTGTTTTATCTCACTGGAAAATGTTAGAAAGCGGCATTTTTATTCTGAAAATTAAAACATTTTAAACAAAACTGAAGTGTAACTTATCGAGAACATCTAGAAAGTTTATTAGAATAATCCCCAAACTTATGCTTTGTCCAGCTAATTGTTGCTGCTCATCAGAATACAAAATTTATTCTTACTGTTTTTACAACACATTCCACCATTTCTACTTCTTGCTGGATTCGCGTACGTGTGAATTTGTGTCATGCGTTCATGCAAAACAAATAGCATCAAACGTGAAAACACATAAAACGAGATTTTGTACACAAACAATTCTCTGTCCCAGTACCACTAGAAGATCTAGGAACGAAAACAAAACAAACAACCGTACCCCGGGTGCTTTGCAAATATAATGGAAGTGATGCAAAAAAGAAAAAAAAACAAATTCTGATTATGGCGAAATAATACATTTTCACACACGAGAAACAGAAGAAACAAAAAAAACGAACACAACGAGTATACTACCACTTAGAATACGATAAGGTTGGGTACGCGTGGATGTGTGTCGGTTACATTTATTACATTGATCCAGTTTCGTCCCTGTGTTTAGGGGTCGCGCGGGTCTAGGAGAAAAAAGAGGTCACGGAGGAGAAGATGGAGGAGCGCCATCATAGAAATCAAATGCGAACCACCATAGAACTACAACTCAAAAATCCACCTGCGTGCACAGTCCCTCGAATTTTGTCATTATCTAAAAAACCCTTCATCCGGTCCGCGACCCATCGCGACATTGTATTGTTTTCATCCATGTCCGTGCCTTCTCGCTAAACAATTCGTCTCCTCTCTCTTACTATCGATTATTTAAAGCCTTAATAAACTCTTCTGGTTGTTGTTTTAGTTTTTTGCCGAAACATTTTCTTCCACTGCGCAGGACTTCAGGTCTACTCGGTTACTAAATCGAGCGCCCACTGGTTTCTGCAGGGTTCGTCTCAGGGCGTTCTGCAACTGCAATTACTACTACCTTCGTCGGCAGTAATCGCGCTACCTAATTTGCTGCCTTTCCTCCACTCGCCAGTCGCGCCGACGAGGTGTGTGTCATATAATCTGAATAATAGAGGATTTCTAGCGTGGTGTGTTTGTTTGTGTGCAAAGTAGAAGTGCGATTCTTTCTGTAGGAGGCGATTTCTTGTGATTATACTAATTCTTGTGCCACTCTTGTGATTTTCTTCTCCGCAACCACCGGCTGGTAGTAATTGTAATGTTTCATCTTGTTGCGCACCCATCATTTCTACGTGCCAAATCTAAACTACCCTCAAACACACATACACACACGCTGTGTGCGTGTGCTTCTCTCCTAATAGAATTTCTGCTTGCGTCCCACCTTTTTCTCTAGTTAATATTTGTATTCTTTTTTACTCTGTTTGTGTTGCATTTTCTTAACACACATATATCTAAACGACAATATATGCTGCTACCTCATACGTTCATATGAGTGTCCATACAACGAACGTTCAATCAACCCCGTACTCCCATCACACTCGGGGAAGGGGAGAGTTTTATCTTAACCTGTACATACCATCCAAATCCTGCTTCTGCTGTTTCATATACGCCATACTTATCATCTCATGCAATCTGGATCTGTCGATCTTGATAATAACCATTTAAAGAAGAAAAAATAATAAAACGACGTATCTGCCGACTCCCATACAGCTTTCGTCTTTACGTCGATATAAGCTGGAAATGATGAGACGATCGGTTAGACATGTAAACGCTTAGAGTAATAAAACAAAAAGAAAGAGCTCTCACAGATTTGACTGTTGCCTTGATGAAATCCTTTTTATGCGATAGATCGTGCTCGGGATACTTGGCGTACACCTTCTTGCACACCGTCTTCATCGTGATCTCCTCCAAGTTCGCTTCCTCCAGGATCTCTTTCAGGTATTCTTTGATATCGTCCTCCTGTGTGTCGAATTGAAGTTCAAATCAGTGCTCTCAAACCAACGTCGGCGCGACTTACACTCGGCGGTGCGGCCGCATCGGCCGCTTCCTTTTCCTGCTGTTTGGCTTTCTTCACCAGCGGCTTCTCGTCCTCCGATTCGTTGTCGTCCAGCTCGGGCTCGTCCTCTTCCTCCTCCTCTTCGTCCTCCTCGTCCTCCTCATCGTCTTCATCGCCGGACGAGCTGCGGCCGCGGCCCCGTTTCGACTTCTTTGCACTGTTTACTGCTGCCGCCCGTTTCGGTTGTCCTCTTCCTGCAGCAGAGTGTGCATCGTGAGAGAAAGCGCGCCTCGAGTGGAAACAATAGCAAACAATACCAACCCTTCACTGGCGTCGCGTTCTTCGCCTTATTATTGACCGCGACCGTGCGTCCACCGCTCTTCGCTACCGACTTCCGCTTCGGCCGCTCGCTATCCTCGCTATCGACTTCCTCCTCCTCTTCCGAATCGTCCTCTTCACTTTCCGTTTCCGCTTTCCGTTTGCGGCCACGGCCGCGCTGCGACTGTCGGGAGGCAGCGGCAGCGGTCGCACTAGGTCGACCGCGGGCACCACGGGCCGGGGTGGTCTTCTTTTTTCGTCGATCATCCTGTGTGCAAGCAGTTAGAGTAGAGACGTTGCCACTGTAAACAAAATCGATAGCGCCAGCACGCTTACCTCACTGAAATCGTCATCGCTCGCACTTTCCTCCGACTCGTCGTCGCTGTAGCGCTTGCGGACGTTCCGAGCCGACGTTCGGCTGCCCCGTGCCGGTGCGCGGGTTGATCTTCGCTTCCCGGCGTCGGAATCGGACCCAGCGGAAGGGTTGTACTGAGAAAAAAGATAGAAAAACGTTAATAATCTTCCATAACATTAACATTATCAGCTTTTGCAGCACCAACAACTCACATCCGATCCACTGTCCGATCCTCGACGAGCGCGTCGACCACGTCCTACCTTCACCGTTTCCTCCTCTTCCTCTTCTGAGCTGGAGTAATCTACGTATAAGGAATTATCTGGAGTAATTATCAAGCAGAAGAGAGAAAAAACAATGCAAAATAGAAATAAAAATAGAACAAGAGCCAAAGAAAGTACAAAACAACACAAAGAAGAAACCCTGTTGCACAAATATACCATCATACATTCAAAGGCGGTATACACACATTGGTAGAAACATGTAACATAATAAACTAAAATCACCCCTACTGAACCGTCATATAACCCGTAAATGATACAAGAAAGGAAAAGAAAGATGACTGAAAGGATAACAACAAAAAAGAAAACACATTCACCCCTCACCTTGGTAACCACGGCCCGCGGTTGTTCGTTTCGGGCGTCCGGTGGTCGACTTGGAGGAGGCATGCTCTCTGCCACGGGTAGTCGTCGGAGCCGATGCAGCACCCCGCCTGGCCGGCGTTTTCTTCTTTGGCGCTTCCTCCTCCTCGCTCACCTCTTCCTCCTCTTCTTCGTCCTCATCCTCTTCCTCTTCTTCGCCCAGCTCGTCGGCCGACAGTTCCTCCTCACCGTCCGGCTTCAGCAGGAAGGTGCAGATCCGTGCCGCCAGCTCCTCCTTGCTGCCCTTCTTCTCCAGCGCCAGTACATGCGCCAGCTGAGCCAGTTTCTTCACGTCCAGCTTCTCCGTGGCCGACACGCGCTTCCGGTACGCGTCGGAATCGGCCCCGAACTCGAACCCATCGAACTTGCGCAGGTTGCGCCGCAGGACCATCGGTTTGGCCGGCCCGTCGTACAGTATCGTGTGCAGCGTCTGCAGATCGTCCACCTTGGCGCTGTTGATGTTCGCATCGATCTGCGCAATCGTGCCGAGACTCTTGCCGACCGCCGGCTTCTCACCTCCACCACCGCCGTCTTCGGCGTCCTCTTCACCGGTGGTCGCCGGTTTCTTAGCGCCGTTTCGGCCCTTCCCGGCCGCCGTTTCCGTAGCCGCCGCTGTCGCCTTTGGTTTCTCAGCGTTTCCATTGTCCCGGCCGGCGGCCGTTCCGTCCGGTTGACTGTTGCCATCGGTGACGGAGTTCCCGTCGGGTTTGGATTTATCGTCGCCTGTGGGAATAAGAGCGAGCAATGTTTAGGATCACAAATTCCGCTTTCCGGTCGATGCACGCCTTGCACGTACCGTCACTCTTCTCATCGGGCTTCTTGGTTGGATTTTTTGTTTCAGCCGCCGCGTCCGCAGCGGTGGGCTTCTTATCAGCGCCGGTTCCAGTGCTATCGGCTTTGCTGGTCCCACCGTCCTCAGGTGCTGCTGCACTACCGCCCGCCGTCGCCGGCTTCACGCTGCCCTTGTCTCCCTCGCGTTCTTCTGCCTAATCACCATACGATATACATACACACATGCGGGAGTTGCGGCAGCATCGTATGGGTGCGCGGTTGCATAGCATCGATTCGAGGCGAAAGAAAAAGAAAGTTTGATTAGAAGGATTGAAATCGCCAATCGTAGCGTGCTTTGATAAAAGAAAAACAATTTGTGCAGCAATCGACACTTTCTCCCAAATTCCACGTAGCACGCTCCGGCAGGTGCTATGCTGGTGGGGTGGGATGTTGTACGGTGGCATTCGTCGTCGTTACCGATTACTTAATCGTTGCACAGCGTATCTGGAAAAGCTGCTTTTGCTATTGCTGTCGGAGAAAAGGCGGTTTGACATACATTTCATGCAAAACCCCCCGTCACCCCGTCGCGCGGGAGACGACGGTGCAACATAATGCACAATATTCGCGGCACGGAAATGTGACACACGGCGTAACAGAGCACGCTCGTTTCACGCTCCCAGATGGAAAGCGGCGGCGGCAGAAAAAAAACGACGATTCCCACTATTTTTTACACGTCTTGAACCTCGTTCGTGCACACATATCACAAGCCAATAAATAGTTACGTCCTCTTCCCGTCGCCGCCTTGTTTCCCTCTTGTTATTGCGTTGCCGCTCTCTTTCTGTCGCACCACACTTGCGTTCCTAGCACTCGTCGAGGACATGGAGCCCCGCGGGGAAAACAAACACAACGCCATTAGGCGAGACCGAGAGGGAACAGGCGCACACGCACGGGAAAGAGAGAGTTGATGTGCTGGCGTTGGGAGCGGCGCGGCCGCGGCGGAAAAATGTTGTACACGAACCGATCCGGAAAAGCACCGAAACTGCGATGCACTCCAGTTTCCCGCCACGGTCCGGGTCGGCCCGGAAAGCACACTCTCCGATCACCCGCACCACAAGCCGTCGATTTCAGCACGATTTGGCGCTTGCCGCCAGGGGTAACACGTACCATTTTCGATAATTTCTTCTCTTCATCGGCGGCGGCGTTGTTTGCCGACATGTTTTTTTTCAACGGTAAAAAAAGAAGACAAACTGTCAAACAACTGTCAAGCAGCTGTCAACGAGCTGTCAAAAAACGGTGAAAAACAATCGGGCACGGCGCACCCAGCCGCCACTGCACCCAACGGTGTTTGTTTTTTTGGCGCGCGCGGTTGTTGTTTGTGTGTGCGGTGCGATTATCGTTATTTTATTTTCGTGTAAAATCCTGGATAATACCGCCGCCCGACCATGGGAATTAAAGGACTCTCGCAGCTGATCGCCGACGTGGCCCCGTTCGCGGTGAAGGAAGGAGAAATCAAACAATTTTTCGGTATGTTCCCCACGATCCACGTACGGTTTGTACTGAGTGTGTCTGTTTACTTACCTGCCGGTTTGGTTTGGCCGTGTAGGGCGGAAAGTGGCGATCGATGCCTCTATGTGCCTGTACCAGTTCCTGATTGCCGTGCGAGCCGAAGGCGCCCAGCTTACGTCGGTCGACGGTGAGACGACCTCGCATCTGATGGGCACGTTCTACCGCACCATCCGTCTGCTGGAGAACGGCATCAAGCCGGTGTACGTGTTCGACGGCAAGCCGCCGGACCTGAAGTCGGGCGAGCTGAACAAGCGGGCGGAGCGCCGCGAGGAGGCCCAGAAGGCGCTGGACAAGGCGACCGAAGCCGGCGCCGTGGAGGACATCGAAAAGTTCAACCGCCGGCTGGTGAAGGTGACGAAGCAGCACGCGAACGAGGCGAAGGAGCTGCTGCGTCTGATGGGCGTCCCGTACGTGGAGGCACCGTGCGAAGCGGAAGCCCAGTGCGCGGCGCTGGTTCGCGCCGGGAAGGTGTACGCGACCGCCACCGAGGACATGGACGCACTGACCTTCGGTTCCTCCATCCTGCTGCGCCATCTCACGTTCAGCGAGGCGCGCAAGATGCCGGTGCAGGAGTTCAACTACGACAAGGTGCTGAAGGGATTCGAGCTGACGCAGGACGAGTTTATCGATCTGTGCATCTTGCTCGGGTGCGACTACTGCGACACGATCCGCGGCATCGGACCGAAGAAGGCGATCGAGCTGATCAACAAGCACCGGTCGATCGAGACCATTCTCGAGCATCTCGACACGAAGAAGTACATCGTGCCGGAGGATTGGAACTACCAGCAGGCGCGCCGGCTGTTCAAAGAGCCGGAGGTGGCGGACGCCGTGTCGCTCGACCTGAAGTGGACGGAGCCGGACGAGGAGGGTCTGGTGAAGTACATGTGCGGCGACCGCCAGTTCAACGAGGATCGCATCCGGGCGGGTGCGAAGAAAATTATGAAGACGAAAAACACCGCCACCCAGGGTCGATTAGATTCGTTCTTCAAGGTGCTGCCCTCGACCGGTACGCCCAAGCGGAAGGTGGACGAGAAAAAACCGCTGACCGGGTCGGCCGCGAAGAAGGCGAAAACGGGCGGTGGCGCACCGAGGGGTAGGAAGCCGAAATAGAAACCTAATTTCCACACCCCCACTTTTCTCACACAATTAATTCGTGAACTGATCGTGTGTGTGTTGTGTGTTTATTTTATAACGTAATAAAACTATACTTATGTAATTCAAGTGAAATGGGTTAGCTGCTGCTTTCAGCACATGTACTGCTTGGCAAGCGAGCGCAGGAAGCGATTTTTCCGAATGGCTGCCGCCTCCCGTTTGATCTCTTCGTTGTTGTTAGCGTTCAATTCCAGCTGGGCGAGGAACGAAATCTGAAAGCAAAAAATTCAGTTATATGATGTTGTTAAAGTAAGTAGACGTGCAAATAGGACACTTTCTGCAGCAAGTGGATTATATCACTACAAAGTATGCAAAGTATGCGAGTATGCACGTATTACACACTGGCTAGTACAAGTCAGGATTCAAGCAAGGTCAAAACTTCAGGATACATACATTTTCATTCATTCGCTAAGATTCTTTAGCGTTACGAAGTACAAACGAAGTACACTTACCGCTTGCAGCCGTCGCTTGTGTTCGCCCCGCTTGTGGTGCCAGTTCACGATAAACTCTAGCAGCGTCGGATCCCAGATGCAGCTGTAGTACGAGTCCATCGCGTCCGCGTAGCTGGCCGGTTTCTCGCTGATGCTCTTGAACGACAGCCCGTAGTCGGTTTCGTCGAAGAACTGGCACAGCACGGCCCCCTGCACGAAACAGCCCAGGCTCGTGCTGCACTTCACCATCCGCCGGATGAGGAAGTCATCGAACAGTGGGCGCTGCAGGTGCACGGTGCAGTACTCGGTGCCGGAGATCAGCGCCGTGACGTAGTACCGCATCGCGGCCTCGAAATTGTTCGCCGCGAACTCGACGTCACCCTTGAGCTTCAGCCAGGGGATGTTGTTCGGATAGTAGCGCAGGGCTTGGTTGAGCAGCAGATTGAGGGCTTCGTTCACGAGCTTGATGTTGTAGTTTGACGTGTTGGGGCTAGGGGGAGAGCGGAATAATACCAAAAATTAGCTAACCACGTTGGAACCGCTTATTAAAACGATAAGTGAAGCGCTGGCGCAGTGGCACAGAACATGAGCGTGCAATTTGAATCGCAAACGCTTTACTAAAGCATTATTAACGACTTATTTGACGCGAACTAAATAGGGAAAAGCAAAATACAATCCATCTACCTGTTCAGGTTCGATGGCCACAGGAACATGTACTCGGCATTCAGATCAGCGTTCACCTCGTCGCGCAGAATGTTGTGCAGCTTGGCCAGCAGCGATAGCAGGATCGAAACGACCAGCGGTTCGCGCAACATCGGTATCAGCAGCATCAGCGGGCTATCCGGCGCCAGTTGCCGCTGCCGCGAGCCCGGCGGGTTGAGAAACAGCGGCAGCACCATCTCCCACGCTTCGCGGTTCGTTTTCTTCGTGCCCTTGAACTTCTCGATATCGAGCACGGCTTGGCTGAGTGCGGCACACAGCTGGACGCCCGGGAACCGTTTGTCGACCGTCGACATCAGCAGCGCGCTCCATTCGTTCAGGTTCAGCAGTAGGGCGGCACAGTGGTCGACCAGTTTGGCGTGCGGCGGCGGTTCGCTGCTGCCGACGGGTGCAGACACCGCCGCACTCAGGCACTGCTTGCTGTTGCGTACGAGCTGCGCCTGGTCGGCCGGCTTTCGGGGCCACTCGTCGAGCACCTGCTGGATCTGCACGTGCAGTATCTCCCAGCCGACCGGTTTGCTGACCTTGACGAAGGGAGATTTGTTCTCGCGAAGGTCCTGCCGTTGGGTTTCGTTTTTCAGCACAGTGAGGAGCGCCATCGCGGTGGAGTAGTCCTTCCGGGCGGCCTGTTCCCGCGCCTTGCCTGTGATGATGTAGGCGAAGTCTTGCAGAAAACCATGCTGCACTGGAACCAATGCCTGCTCCATCGCGTACGAGATGGTCCAGTTCGGGTTGATCGTGTAGAGCGGTTTGGAGGGGGTTTTTCCGGCAATCCTTACCAGCAGCTTCCGAATGGTGGTGGAGTTGTTGTAGGAGATGAGCTGACGCTCGAGGTGTCCCATTTCCAATCGGTGGTCTGTAAAATCGGGGCATCATTTCGTACGATCACATCAAGTGGTTGCATTTTGTTACGAGAGTACTAAATTTAAGTCAAGTAGGCAGGTAAGGTTACACTCACTTTTCGTCTCCGGTACCAGCCAGTCTACTTGCGTCGCAATCCAACCCAGCAGCGTTTCGGGCTGCGTACGCTGGGCACGGAAATCTTTTAGCTCCTGTAGCGATACCACCTTCGAGTACGTCTGGACGAGCGTCTCGAAAGGCGGTACCATTTCGGTGCCGTGTAGCGTTATGACCCGGTAGAAATACTGCTTCAGCAGACCCTGGTCGACCAGCGAAAACTGTTCGTACTGCTCGTCCGCGTACTGGAACAGCGATTCGATCAGCTTGGACTGCTGCGCTTTGTACTTCTGCAGTGCCACGTTACAGCTGAGAATGTTCTCGCCGTCCATCACGTAGCGGATGATGTTGAGCGCCACCACGGCTAGTACCAGCTCCTTCTGCTCGGTCAGATTCCCGTCCGTGCTGCCGATCGCATTGTAACCCTCGATGTTCAGCTCGAGCAACTTGCGCTGCGTCATCGGGATCTCTTTGCGCAGGTTGTCCTCCTTCAAGATCAACACGATGTCGGAGTAGTGGTTGAGGATGGATTCGTGCAGTCGCTGCAGCAGACCGTCCGGTTCGCCGGTGACACCACAGGCGAGCAGATAGCCCTGGAGGGTTTCCGCATCAACCGTGCAGTAAGCGGGCGGCAGCCCCGTCCGTCCAATCTCTTCCCTTTGCCATTGGGCGTAGTTTTCCTTGCACAGGAGCACGTTCTGGCGCGCGAGGTCGTACTTCTGCACGTACAGATAGTACTGGCAGAGATCGTAGTGTATTTGTGCGCGCAGCTCGCACGGTTTTATAGCGATGGCTGCGTCGAAGCGCTGTTGCGTGTGCTCGACGTTCCAATCGAGCGGTACGAACGATTCGTACGTTAGCACACGGAATGCTTGGGGTTCCATCAGGACTTGATTGAGAAAATCGATGCTCAGTTGAGTAATGGGTTCGAGAGCGGGAATGGACGATTCGTCACGCAATACAAACGCTGCCAGATCGGATATCGTGGGACTGTAACAAGGTTTGCGGGAGAAGAGTTCGTAAAGGGCACTGTTTTACTCCTCCGTGCGTGATGATACGTACCCATGGTTTGGAAACGCCTTCAAGTTTTTTATAACAGCCGCACGAAGAACCTGCGCGCGTAGCACCCACCGGTGGTACAGTGTAAGGGCGAAGGTAAGCGAATGCTTCGAACCGTCCGGGCCCAGTTTGGCCGAATCGTGCAGCAGCGAAGAAGGCAGCGTTATCATTCTTCCCGCTGTAATGCTGCACAAATCAGCCAGCAGCTGGATCTGCAGGGACACCGAAAGCGTTCGCTCCAGTTTGTCTAGATCCCAGCGCATGTAGGCGGCAATTTTCAGTGCAAGGATCTTCAGTGCTAGCTGTTTCTGTGTATTCCTCAAACCGTCCGGCTTGTGGGAGGCATCCGGATCGGGCGGTGCTATATCGGTTTGTTGGCCTTGGCCTTCCGGTGCTTTCGAAAGGAATTGCGTTATAAGATCCGTCGGAGATGGATCTAGAATTGACGATAGCCGTAAATTGTTTGTACCTGTTGCAAGGGAGAACATTTTGGGACATCGACATACCCGGGTTTGGTTTGCCCAAATGTTTCGTTAATAGCGATGGTTTGAGCAGGAACTCGAACCACAGCATAGTTTCCTCCGATAGTGGGACGGTTCGCGGCTTTAGAAAATTCATTTTCAACGTTGTTTCGATAAAATAAAGATCTTTTCCTAATTCTTCAACAGGCACGTAAACAAACCGGTAGGAACACAAGCAAAACAAATTTGACAGCAAATTTGACATAAGCAAATGTCATGCGTGGTTCGTTATGCGGATTGCATACATTCCTGTTGTCTTTTGTACGAATTACATAACCTTTTCTCAATTTTTCGTAACCTGCTCAAATAACCGAAAGCGTGAGGAGAATGTATGCAATCCGCACCACTGAGTGCATGTTTCCACATGTAATGCGGGTTGCATATATAACAGCGGACGTTTTCGAAATTCGATTCGACTTCGAATTTAATGATAAAGATGCTGAAACACGGCAGCAATAGCAGTCTCAAGTTTTATTCATATGCAGAAAATAATGTAATGGTTAACATTCTTGTCAAATTGTGTTTTTATTTCGCATTTATCGTTTACATTTTTCGTTTCTTAAATATACACTAGTTTTACAATATTAAGACCGTTAAAACGACTATGTTACAATAGTTAGAAGCTATGGTTTAAGCCTATCTTAAGCAATGAATCTTTTGACTTTGCAGTATCACCTTTGTGTGAGTGATTTACATGTGATTTCGCTCCCTGACTCTGCCTACAGAAGTAAAAATGCTTTACATAAAGGTCCACCTTAACGATAGCTAGGCGATCAGCTCTCGAAGTGATTAAATTTCAGCACTTTTTGCAAACATTCTAATAACATATAAACAGACTCACAGTACGGGATCGATTCAGTGACGATTTAAACTTTGGCATTTCACATTGAAGCAAACGTAACTACAAATTATCCCTCACCGAATTGGGGATGTGTACATTAAGTGTTAACAAATGTACATTAAGCAATATCGTTACTAGTATTCAGGAAATTCACATTAGAAAGTGCTCGACATTTTAATAAGACAGGAAACAAATCAAATAAGAATTTCCGTGAACTAATCATGAGAGGAAATGACGATATATTACTCGGGACAAACACTCGAAGCGTAAATCAAAGCGGGATTACAACAGGGATCTGCTACACAATGGGTTATGGGCGACTTAAATCAGCTAGATTTCAATACCAGCGGCCAGACGAACGACGCTACAATGTCGTAACTCGTTTGTTTTGCCCCAAAAATGTCGGCCCTTTGAACGGAAATGATTTCAGCAATATATCTCCTCGCTGGGGGAAGGGAGTCAGAGGGATACTAACGATGGAATCATACGCGAATTACACAATAGAGGTTAGACGATAGTGGTAGTAAATAAATAAGAGAAAATTGTAGTAGTCGGGCTTATTAAATTACATTCTAGCGCCATTCTGGGAAACGGAGGGCGAGCTATTGAGCAGGGGTATTGCCACGTGCGACGTGATTTATGTACGCGTCCGCCGGAGAAGTCGCGAGAGATCTTCGCGGGCGAAAGGGCCGAATCACTGAGCACGGGGCGCAAAAGGCGGACGTGGTAATAAATAAAACAGTACAGCTAACAATGAAACACCCAGGCGCGGGTCGTAAGCTTTCCTCCGCAAAGTCGCGGAGAGTCAGATTTTCCGTGAACTCATTGAGCGCGGTATGATGGATGGCGAAGTGGTGCCGTGGTGCCTTTTGCTGCTAGTGGTCGGTAGACCAGAACCGTCGATACAGTATTAATAGCGCTAGCATCAAGAGCTTCGTGCTGGACATCCGTTTCGTCGCCGTGGAGGTGTGTTCCGCAAACTCCATGAACAGGTGGAACGGACACTGGCTTGGCGCTTTAACGTACGTGTCGAACACGGGGTACTTGAATATCTCCGAAGCCTGTGGGAAAAGCCGGCAAAGCAGTTGAGGCTTAGAAATTCGCACGAGCACACAAACACGCCCCGTGAGCGGTTACGGCCACTACTTACCACGGAGATGGAGTCGCTCGAAACGCGACAGAACGTCATGTGCTTGCCGGTGAGGATGCTCTGCTCGACGCGCCTGGTAAACAGTGGCTCCGACCAGGGCAGCTGGTTCAGGTGCGACAGGAAGGTGCGATCGTGGAACTCGACCGGATCGGAGATGATCAGCTTGTTCAGTATGGACTCCTTGTACAGGAGGTCCTCCTCGTCCACGATGCTGTACTCCCGCGCGTTCTGCAGGGCCCGGATCGCCAGCTGGTTCTGCTCGTCGTCCACGTCGCCGCCCGGTGCAAAGTTCGGGAAGACGGTCGTCGGCAGCAGGTCCAGTATGTTGCCGTTGTACAGGAACAGATTTTCCACGTCCGTCATGTTCATGCCGTAGAACTTGAACACGCCGAACGTTTCGAAGAACTCCTTCACCGGTGTCATGCTGTAGCAGCCGGCCAGTTCGATTTTCGGGTAGTACGTCACGAACGACAGACACATCTCCTGCTTGGTCGAGTACCCGCCGAGTGTGGGCCGCCGCCGTCCGACAGTCTGTGGGTGAAAGCAGAAACGGAGAGAACTTGCTAGTGCTGCTCTGCAAACGGGAAGTGGACGCCTTCTCGCACACATACCTCGTAGGCGCAGTCAGTGATGAGATAGTCTCCTGGCCGCACGTTCGTTTCGTTCTCCAGCTGACGGATCTGCTGGAAGTTGTGGTTGTAGTTGTCGTCCTCCACTATGCGCGGCAACTCTTTGCCCTCCCGCACGTGCCGCAGCTTCATCTTCCGGCCCGCCACGTGCGAGTGGAGCGCGGCCGACACGATGTTGATGCCCTCGCCCGGGAAGACGGCGCCCGTGCACGACGGCCCGCAGATCCCGACGTTCCGATACAGCTTCTGGCCCGGCGGTATCATCTGCGTGTCGGACACGGACACGCCGGATATCATCATGCCGGCGTCGTGCTTGCGTACGTGGCGCGTGTAGTGTATGCGGAAGCCGGAGTGGTCCAGCACCCGCTTCGCCCGGGGATTGTCGTAGTGCACCTCCAGCATGTAGTACTTCGGGGCGCCCTTATCGCCGCCGATCGGTATGCCGATGTGCTCGGGCAGGAACTGGCCGGACGCACCGATGCCCCAGGTCGCCACGGGCGTGATGCACGAGTCCCAGTCGCGGGGCGTCAGGAGGTTGCTGTTGCAGACCGCACCGCTGCTCTTGACCCACACGTCCCAGGAGTTTGGATCCGACCCGGGGTAGGAGTTGGTGGAGCACTCGAACAGTGTCATGTGGTGCACCAGCGGTTGCTTGGTCGAGCTGGAATGTCAACGAGTGTTAGTGTTGGTAACGGTAAAGATTAATCTAAAAGCTAATCACGCCTGAAACGGCCCCGATGGTCCGGGAGATTTGATTCCATTCCGCGTGCAATTAGGGCCCATGTCAGATATCAATCAGCGTGCCGTATAACCTCTAAAATATTACCAGTCCAGTGCTACTAATTACGCTCCCCGCCATGACGTTGACGGATAGGAAGTCAGCGGTTCTGGGTTACCTGCAGTTTACACCCAAAAATGAACGGCTGTGATTAGCAGCATGTGTAAATTATTCGATGTCAATGCGTGGGACGTACATGAAGCGCATTTGCGTTGCGAAAAATGTGGACGGGTTGCAGCAGATAACGTTTCATAATTAACTGTCACATCAATCATCGGCCGATCAGGGCCGTGCACTAGCCGGAAAGTGCATTGTCAGTGATTATAGAGTTTACGGGGCAAGGAACGGCTGGACGTGATTGTATCGTACGAACAACAGCATTTCGTGCCGCGAGTACACTGCTCTTTTATAACTTAGATAGGTTGTTGAAATTCGCATTTTCTAGCAGCTTTTCGAGCCGTAAAGGCTGGGCGATAAAAACTTATCGAAAGATTAAAAGGCCCAGACGTCGCGCACGACTTCACCCGGGCGCTCATCCACAGTGATGCATACGCAAAATTGAAAAGGAGCTCGGCCCTGGGCCTCGGGTCCAAAATACGGGAACCGAAAACCTGATCCAACTGATAACATCTCCACCGAAGTCCACCACGGCTCTGCAGGTGACAGCGGAGAAGCCAAACGAAACGAAAGGTATACAAAGAACACGAAGGGTGAAAGGGGGGGGGGGGGGGAGGGAGAATTATCAACGGTGACCTTCTTCAGCTAATAAGGCAACCCCTAATCGTAGTAGGAATGGGAATAGGAAGGCAGAAGAACCCATCCACCGGAGCGGTTTCTAGCAGCACGTCCGACACCTGCCGTTTTGGTTTTGATTTACTGCTTAATTTAGTGGAAATGTTATGCAAATCCGTTTGTTTGACCTACGAAAAAACGTCCCCTTTCTAGTATCAGATAGATAAGATTAGAGACCAAGGGGAAAGAGAGAATCTTTCTGCCGGGGTTTGGATTTCTTGGCGGCTCTGCTGGCAAGTATTTCTGGCCAGTTCAACTAATTGCTCCCGTCTCCAACCGCGTACCTTTCTTTCGTTAGCAACGCCTCGTAGCCTATGATGTGATGCTTGTCGCGCAGTGTCGGTGCCTTCAGGATCTTGCACCAGTACAGCGTGTCCATGCTGGCGTCGATCGAGACATTCTTCACCGTGACGTCCCACTGGCGCAAGTCGTCCCGCTGCTGGGCATCGGCCGGCCGGCGAAACATCGGGCCCAGGAAGTGGATCGATCGGACGCCCCGGTTCGCACTGTGGCCTTTCAGACTGCCGGCCACCGGGTCACGGTCACCGTACGACCAGAGAATCTTCATGGTGTCCGCCTGCGAGAAAGGGAAAGAGAAATACGGGAAACGATTTAGCGATAAGCCGGGAGCATACTGTCACAGTGACAAAAAAAAACGGTTACAGGAATTGTGTCTGGGACGATTACTGGCGAAGTTATTGTCGGCATGTGCTCGACGGGAATTGGGCGCTTCCAGAGAACTTTCGATAAATCGAACGTGATTCTTGGTAGTGCGCGAATCAAACTTTCCCCTGGAAAGCCACCCACATCAGAGCCGGTACGCGAAGGAGCTGCTATTCAGATTTTGAATGGAACAACCACGTGTTGAGAGAGCTTTCTCGAATGTTTCTGAAGTGAGAGTAGATGTGATGAAAGAAATTGCTTGGAGCTTTGATAAGAGGCATGTAGTTGCTTTTTTTGATACGCTAGAGAAGGTGATAGCCAAGTAAGTATGAATGGAACTCAAACCTAACCTCCTGAAGTGTTTTCCGTACCGTTAGCGGCGATTCGCTTCAATCGTGGAGTTGATAGAGCGTCTTTGCGCCACGTTCTGCTACCGTTTATTGGTTGCCGGTTCTTTGAAATTATTGAACCTTCGAAAATTCATCACCCCGGCGTCCAAGTGTCGAACGTTCCTTAGCTAGATTACTCCCATATCTTGGTATAATGAAACAAATTGTTTCTAGAAAACTCTCAAAGTCAACGGTGCTGCTAGTTATGAGCTAGTTATGAGAGTTTATGAGCAGTGCCTTCGGTGATAGCTTCTTCGGGAGATTTGCTTCAATCCCGTCCCGTTTATTTACGCTTCAGATTTAAAGCGTGCTTGGATGTGGGACCTCTACAATCTTCCTGCTACAAATATTATTCCATTCACTTTCAGCGTTAGGATAAATCTAAAGAAATCACTGCTTCGACTATCAAAAGCAAGCGATCGCAAAAGTTTCCTCATAACTAAAAGTAACACTTTTCGTGTCGATTCCCTTCCTTTATCGGACAAAATTGTAAAGCAGCTCAAACAACTTCCTAAGAACCCTATTTGGCTGGCAACGTTGCCCTGCGCTGGACCTGTTGCTAAACCTTTTCCGAATAAATATTGACGACCACTTCGGACTAGGAGATTACGCTGTCTGTCCTCCGTATAGGGCTGTTAATAAAAAGAGCTCAAAAAACAAAAAAAAAATCGCTTAACCTAAAAACCCCCAGAGCGACAAGTCTATAATTGAGGTGAAAGGAATAGAAAACTTTTAATTTTCTCCACCTTACGCTCTGTTTTCCCGCTCGCGTTGTGTCCTGCTCGTGATGGAGAAAGTTTTCCATCGCCGTCTGCTATTTTAATACGTCAATGTCTGACGGGTTTTCATAAACCTTCCGGTCACCAGTGAGTGGCAAAGAGCAACAAGTGAAGTTTATCGCTGTAAAAATAGCATCCCTGCGGTGTTGAACTCGAAAAAAGTGGCCGCAGGGTGAACGCCGCGTTGAGTGATAATAATGACGACGCCGAACAATGGTTTGGTGTTGGTTAAGCCATCGGCTTTGGAATGGTGCTTAATCGAAACGGAGTAAGTTGATCGTATCTATCATTTAAGTTGAAAACGATAAATAATGGTGCACGCTTAGCCTAACTTTCAGGCGCAATTGTCTTGTGTATTGAAAACAATAAACTACCTAGGGACAAGTCTGTTGTCCTTGAAAATCCGCTCTTGATTTTGCACCCGCCCGGATGTTTCAGAAACAGATTTACACAGTGGTTGCATGAGATACGTGTGAACTATTGCAGCCGGTTTTAGGTCATATCCCTAGAGATAGGTCACGGCTTTCACACCGAAGCGACATGTAAACGTTCACTGCAGTAAAAAGTAGGGTTTTGTTGGGTTGCTCTGCTAAGCCGCGGAACGAAGTTGGGAACAAAAAAAGGAAACCTGCCGCTCAATATCGTTCAATTGTTCTCGTTTTTGTTGCTTTGCATACCTCCCCTTCAGCAGTCCTCATTCAGCTAGAGAGTTAGATTCGCAATGCCCACGGACCGCACATGCCGGATGCTGGACACTTTGACGTTCCAAAGTTGCCAAGGTTGTTTCCGGTTGCCCACGGCCATGCCATTACCGTGGGCATAGGATATGAAGTGGCATGTGGCATGCGGCAACGGATACTGGAGCAAAAGCGAATGGCAAAAAGCCCTTCGCAGCAGCACACAGAGTGGCGGCCGTGTGGGAGTTAGTAGTAGAAGTAGTAAAAAGAATGGACCCGACGTGAATGACCGGGCCGTCATTGCGGGCATTGCGGAAAACCGGGGAATGCGCTGGTGGAGTCCACTACACAAATAACCAGGAGGTATGCAACTTCCGAGTGCACTCTATTGGTGATGTTGCGCTGTGGACGTGCCCAAGTCTAGAATGTGCTGGTGGTTTTATAGGGCGTTGTCGCAGGGGGGAGACTGCTAAGGCGCATAATGTGGGCAGAGCATGAAAAGTTTGTTTAAATGCAATGATGGTCTGGAGACAACAGATGGTGTATGTGCTTATTTGACTTTTTTTTGGTATGAGCTGCTGTACAACTGTTATTATCAAGTTCGTATCAAAAGGCAGCACGTATTCGGGACTCGCCGAATGCCATCTGGTCTTACAAAGAGTATATAGCTTGCAGAGAGCAGAGATCCAGCTTTAACGAAGTAGCACTCCTGCTAGTTATCGTTTTGTGTCTTACTTAGTAGTCGCTTTTATATTAGGAGTAGTGTGAGAAGGTTTCCTCCAGAGGTTCAAAACCATTAAGTGAGATTCACTTCACTATTCACTATTCCTACTGGTAAATCGTGACACTACTGCAAGCGCCAGGTTGGGTCAAATGACTTTGACAGTTTGACAGTTACTAACGATTTTATAGCTGATTTATATCATTACTAAGCATTATGATTTTAATTAGGCAAAGTATTCCCGATCGTGAAGCGAGACAACAAAGGTACATGTTGTTTGTTTTTGTTGCTCCAGCAGTATACTCACACCAATGATCACATCGTGCGGATCACACGTTTCGAGCGCCCGCCGGAAGGTGACGCTTGTGTGCGTGAGGTTCTGGAACCCGCTCTCGATGTGGTAGTTTTGCGTATCGTCCTGCACCGGCATATGATGGTTGTCCTTCGAACCGTGGCAATCCTGTAACGAAAACAAAATAAACCGGTGAAAAAAAAACGTTTGGCCTACACGTTGACAAATAGCCGCGGGTGGTGCTTGGTTTTTCTGAGAAAAATCAATAAGGTGTGAAGCGCCATTTCGCTGTCGTCGATTAGATTATTGGGGTCTGTGTGGCGCAGGTCGCGCGGAGCAACAGCAGCCCAACATCAACACTGACCACGGTGCAAATCCAGCCTGGCGCACTGATGCGCAAAACCCGGTACAGATTTTCACGCACCGAAGTCACGACACCCGAGAGGAAAGCTCCACTCTATCACCAGGGAAGGAAGCTTGCTGCAGAAAACCCTTCAGATCCAGGATTTGTGCTATGGTAATTGATTTCGCCACCGTTACGGAAGCGTTACGCATCACAGCACCCAATGTAATCTCTCCCAACGTCGCCGTCAGTGCCACCTTTGTGAGGGAAAACCGTCCCCAAACACAAACAAACCGTTTTCCTAACCTAGCGTGGAGAGGAGCACCTGCTCTGTGTGGAACGGAAATCCCGGACGATATAAACCACAGAAAATAGGAGGGATTTCCGGTTCGGGGTCAAAGGAGGCGTTTTTTGTGTGTACTATAACAAAACCGAACCCACCTTACACCTTACAGATGGTGTTGCCCACTCGCTGCTTTCGGTACCGCCATTAATTAGCAAACCAAATGGAGGAACCTTCACAAAAGCCCGGAACTGCTCGTTTTCGGTAGCCATAATTAGCTTAATATTTTTCGCATACACACACGCGCGCGCGCGTAAGGTCATGCTGGGGGAGTTTGTGTACATAGGGTTTTAGTTAAAATTTGGTCGCTTCGTAGAGCGTCCTTAACGGAACGTGCATGGAAGTGAGGATTTAGTTTCACTTAAATGCGCTCAAGTTCTCCTGGAAACGTTCCACGAACTGCCGCTGTTTAGTCTTCGTGTGTATGTGCGTACGCACTCTCGGCATGCTCAAGTTCAATGGTAATTGTTGCGACCTCGAAATCTGAGTATGAAGTTCAACAACTGAGTGCTCTTTCTCTTTCTCTGTCTTTCTCTCTCGTTTCCACCCGAATTTCCAACAAAACAACAACGCGCCTCCAATCGATTCGCACCGCAGCAAGGGCAGAAAAAAGTTTTCCAATAATTGTAGCGCCAAACCAACGCTTCCGGTACAGGATACGTATAATCGTTCCAGGATGCACGGAGCGGAGTTTCGCGCGATTTAAACTTTGGGCGCGCGGTGGCAGGCGTTGGCCTGGCTGGTTTTTCCTGTTCCCTCTTCCATCCGGTACGGGAAAAGTTTGCTTGCGCCACGATGGTACTGACGGTAGCACCGGCGGGAGCGGTAAGGAGCTATTTCCGATTGGGAAAGACAACAAGTTTTCTTGCGAAGTCTGTTTTTGTCTGTGTGTGTGTGTGTGTGTGCACGTTCGTGACGGAGTTTCAAGTTTTAATGATTGCGCACACAATGCCAACTGGAGTCATTTGATTCACTCAACTAGTCCTTAAGATGCCGTGTTTTAAGGGAATTTTCCATTAAATTAATTAATAAAACGCTCGGAAAACCATTGGCAAGGGGGTTGTAGAACCAATTTCATGCTTTTGGGCACATACTGAAGGTTTTCGATAATGTGAAGGTTTCCGATAATTTTATGACACTTTTCGACACTATAAATGACTGATTCAATACACCCGAATAGTTAGTTTAGGGCAAACTCGAAGTAACCTCATATTTGTACCATAGAGAGTCCACGCAGACAAACTTTTCCAGCAGGGGATAAACAATAAGATACAAAAACACTGTTGAGCTGATATATCCTGTTTACCCCAAAAAGTATGCAATCTGCATTACACCAACGCTTTGTTACCTCAGCATGATTGGTCAGTATAAACTTTCCGCTGACCATTTGTTGGCTTTTACTGCTTTCGTTTTGGCTTGATCAAAACACTTTATCAGCGTGTCATTCGTAAGTTAAATAAACAATATTCGCCTAACTAAACCAAAAAGTATGCAATCCGCACGGCAAAACGCTTTATTAACATAATATCACCGTCATTATCCTGATGAACCACGGCATTTCGTAATGTAAACGATATCTGTTTGGTGGTTCAAGCCCAATTTTAACAGAATAAACAGTTAAATTCATCAATTTGGGAGATTTACATTTATTTTCAAACTTCGCCATACCTAGAACCACAACAATTTAACATCCCTTCCCGGAGGAGGAGAGGGTCGCGCTTTATGAGATGCATAATTTCCACGAAAAAAGTCACATCACAGGAATTCATTTCCAGCCTCGCAAGCCATGAGAAAACTTTTGTCAATTTTTCGTTCCTTTTCCGAAAATTCCGATCTTCCGGTGTATGTGTGTGGGTGCGTGCTGAACGCTGAAGCAAATTGGAACGTTGCTGCTGTAGTTCCCGTCCCCGCGGGAAGGGAAAAACAAACGAACGAAAAGCCTACTCTAGTTCCTTTATTTGCATTTGTCTGCTCCCGCTGCCGGCTGACACTGCTGCCGGTTTCTTGTGATTTCATCATATCTCGCTCGGAAACTTTGCCGATCAGTGAGTGCAAAAAAAAACAAAATGTGTTGCTGGTGGTGGAAAGCGGAAATAAATTTGTCGACCATAAAATATCGTCACGGCAGTCCAGGCGGAAGGTAAACGCAGACAGGCTAAATAAATACAATACAGATAAAAAGGAGAGCTCAACCGCAAGATCGTTCGTGCTTCCGCCGGTCACTACTACAAAGCTTTGCTGCCGTTCTATTCTCGATTTTTATTGGACGGCTTTTTGGTGGCTTCATTCTGAAAGTAAAGCCAAATTTCGGCTGAACGCATCTCGTTTCTGCTAGCTTCTATTCTCCAGCAGCGAAATGTGTTGTGAAATATGGTGTGAGTGTAGTTCGCGTGTCTGCGAACACCACAGGGTTCTGGGGTTTGGTACATTTTTTGGCTATTTTTAGACACCATCTTCCACTGAGCGAAGTCATGAAACAATTTTGAAAAGAGTTGTTTACGAGTTTTCAAAGCGTTCCGTTACCCACTTGCAGCTTAAAGTCTCCACACACACAAGTTTAGGTTCGTTGGCGTTTGGTAGAGTTTTTAAAGCTCGTTTTGTGCGAAGACCAAAATCCTTTCGACATCTATTGCGCCGAGGTACCGAGCGATAGATAGAGCGAATGTTTCGTCAAATATTCATTGCAGTGTCTATAAGCTTCTCGTCGAATGGCTCCATCGGAAAGCCAACGTCACCGCGGGTTTGTCGGCAAATGGAAACAACCGACCTAACCGACCCTTACCGTTTTGGGGATGTTTCGATCGCGCGCGAGGTACGGCGACTGTCGATGGGAGCAGTCGATGATGACGATTTTTAAACGAACTGGAGCATTTGCATCAGTCGTATGCATTACTTATACAGCATACCGAATAGGAACTCGGGCTATTGTTAGCTCGGAAAGAGATGGTCTCCATTTTGCTTTTTAATCAACTTTCAATGACCTTTGACTAACCCTTCCAAGTAGAGAAAGAATAGTTAGTTTTGCTTTCCAAAAAAAATTACGAACTGTGCACGTCAAACACTTCATTTCTTCTTGGCCGAAATTATGCACACTAAACGAGAAAGCAGTCAACAAGTTTTGTGATCATAAGCTGACAAATGACGCATTACTCAAGCGTGTGTGTAATATAAATTGCTGTATCATCCTAAAGCATGCAATCTGCGTAACGTAAGATTTAGTAATGTTTTTATTTCAAAAAGTCAAATGTGTCAATTGACATTGCGAAACGTCAGGCGGTAGTGAGCGACTTCCTCGTCAGAAAGTGTCCATAAAGCGCCGATCGTGCAGGTTGCATACTTCCGGGCTGATTAATCAAATCAAAGCGTTCAGAAGATCTTCAATGTGAAATAAACATCTTCAAATTGATAGAATTCAATTATAACATGAACATAATCGTGAATCAGCGCTATGCCTACTGCGATATCGGATGTTCATTTGCGATAATGTGAGAGAGGCGGATTTGGGGAAAGGATTGCAGTAGGTTGCTGGGAGACCATCGAGCCAATTTTAGCAGGCGATGGAACGATAACCGCTTCTGAACTGCACTTTAGTACACTGTGCAATGTGCGTCATCGTGAATGAAAATGCTCTTAATTTGGAACTGATTTTACCGACATCGGATACAAATGAAATAAATGTTTGGAGTTAACCCAATTCATAGGAAGCTTGTACCATGCTGCGTTCCCGTTGGCTTCAATGGCGGCATTATTATACTAGTCAAATGTAATATTCGCTGAAAGCCGTTTATTAACCGAGCCCGTTGAGCAAACAGGGACAGGGCGCTGAACAAATACTTGCCGGATGTGGGACCAGCTTGCCGTGAAAAACGCGTTCCCTGCCGCTCCCACAAGCGAAATCAATCCTTTCCTTCCATTCCATTTGTTTTCGATTGCCATTCCGTCGTCCGCCGGAGCTAACTGATGGGCTGATGGTTCGCACGTTTTCCTTCCGTGAAACACGGCCGTGAAATATTATATCCAAACTTTCAGGACTCGGGAACCACGCTTTGTGATAGCTCTTTCCCGGAGCACTCTCGGGCTGGTAGGTAGTTTGAAAAACAAATTAAGCCGGAAGGAAAAACTGGCACATTCGATCCCGGCTCCATTTAGGTTGGGTTTTCGGTGGATGTGGTGGCTTTGTGGCTACTCTCTGCGTTTCCAATCAATCGTCGTATCTCATTTCCCACGGCACAGCCGCCCGGTGTTTGGGTTCCCGAAGAACCGCGAACAGACGTTCCGGATGAGAGCATAAATAACCAAACTTGGCCAGAAGCTCGCTAGGTGTACGATTTCCCGGCTGCCCGCGGAAGTGGAAAGTTTCTCTAATGGAGATATTTTTCCGCCGTGCCCATCGAAATTCCCGCAGAGCGCACCACCATCGAGACCGACATTTGAACCAACCGGACCAACCGGCCCATCCTTGCCGAGATTCCAGGACACCGTGGAACGTGTGGAAAGTGTATTAAAGCGAAATTTGCCCCGGCCATTTCCCCGCTGCCAACCGGACGCGCTGAAAGTTTTTCCGCTGCAACCACGGCCCCTTTTCCACGGGCACTGGGTGTTTAGTGGTTGGAGTAGTGTGGGTGGAAATTTATGGTGGAGGAAAAGTTTCGGAAGTTAATTTCGATCCCGATGGCCGGTGCTCGGTCTCGGCACGCCTGTTTCATGTCCGAGCCTGGAGTTTATAATTCCTCGTGAAATTTATTGAATCATAATCACGAACGCTACATAATTGATTGTGCCGGTTCGCGGTAGCCGCATCCCGGGCATAACGTTAATAGTGTTATCAAAGCATGCTGATGTGTTTGTACACGTCGTAATAAGCTTACTGATCGGTGTTTATCATGTAAAGCATAGTTTGGGTTTTCATGTGAAATTGAAATTGGTGCTGGTTCTGCATAAATCTGCTTTCACGCAACTCAGTAAAGCTTCCAATTGCCTTCAATTAGCGGAAGATTAAAACGCAACCCGACGTCCCTGCTGGAGGTCAGCATCATTTTGAGCTTCGAACTATTGAAAGCATCCGAACAAAACATGGAAATATGCCTTAATCCGATCTGCAGGAAATAGTTGAAAAACTCCATTCACTTAGACCCCCGAATCAGCAAGCATCAGGACGATAAAGGATAAACTATTAACGAAACCGGTTGCACTGACTGCTGCTGCTGCTGATTGGAAGCCTTCTGCTGTTTATGCGAACCATCGATACTTGCTGCATGCAACGCTTTCGGCGTTTGCACCCGCTTCGCTCGAACGTTCTTAAGACCAGCTGATTGAGGGTATTTGAGGCTTTTAAGTGGTTTGCGAGTGAGGAGCAATTAAAAGTTTTCCGGTTCTTGGTGGTGGGCCATTTTGTGTTTTGTGTCAGGATGAATAAAAATCGACCGTGCCCTCATCGCATCCGACGTTCGGTGGCGAACAGTACGGGACGAACAAGTTTGGCACCTTCGCCGTCTCCACCGTTGATGCATTCCCGGGGGGGATTAAGTCATCCTTTCACTTCGAGAGTAGGGCAGGTTTCATCCTGTTCTACGAGCGCCGGGAGTAGTTCATTTACCGCAGGAATAACGACACTTATGGATTATAAATTATGCTTGATTAGATATGAAATGTATTACCGTACGAGTAGGATAGTGAGAATTTTTCAGATCAGATTAGGATGTTGATTTAAATGTTCCACACTTCTGACAGCTATTTCTTTGTATTTTACTGATACATACTCTCAAAAAGAAAATAAGAGTCAAATTAAGTAAAATTAACTTAAAGGTTTGACGCATTGAAACCTTTGAAGGTTGAAGACGCGTTGAAGAACACACAGCTCCGCATGTCATTTACTAGTAAAACGAGTGCTGTCTAAGTATCATCTGTCAAACGTGACAGCTTAAAAGCGAGATCTTAGAGTGTCTAAAACACGATGCTTGGATCAGAGTTAATTTATTTGCAAAATAAGTAACTGAAGCAACAGAAGCCTACGGAAGTTTTCTAAAGGTCAACTGGTGGCAATAGACAGATTGATTAACTGTCAAAAATCGAGATGACGCAGTGGCACAATGGTTCTCCCGGGGGTTATGGAAGATGTTTGCAAGTGTAAAACGTTTTCAATATGTTTACTTGTGGGCCTGCTGGATAACCTTGACAGGTCAAAAACAGGCGATATACCTTTGAAAGGAAGAATATCTTCTACATTCTTTGTGCAAGTTATAAAACCATTACAAGAGAGAAATAATAAAACAATAAATATGGAAGGCATCTCCGGTAATATCTGCTAGAACTATTGCGTCATCTGTCTACTCGCTCATTGCCACTGACCTTCAGAAAGTGTTGTATCACCGTTTTCCGAAGAAGAACAGCACAAACATCTCCTCATATCTCAGAACCTTCGCATGTCTCGACATGCCGCCACATTGCAACTGCTTTTCTGCAATTCATTCATTCTTTTTCACCCATCGGGACGGTGAGCAATCATCATGCGCACGTCCAAAAAATAACGAAATTAAAACAAAACACCACAATTCGTCCGGTGCGCTCGGCACCGGGCCGCACCATAATTGATGAGAGTCCGAGTCCCGGGGTAGAACGCGAACGTCCAGCGCGTCCGGAGAGTGTTGCTTGGCCCGCGTGCAGAAGCCAAGACTTCAAAATTGCATGGCTTAAATGCCTCTCGAAATTTCGCCCGGAGGCCACAAGCCGACGCCGGGCCCCGGAACCAAGACCAACGATCCCAACGGAACGCAAAAGAATGAACGCGAAACTTCCAAAATGATCGCTGATTGCATGATTGTCGTTTCGTTTCGCGGGGCAAAGCAATCAAGCTGCAGCGTAAATGTGCAACTTGCGTGCAGCGAAGACGCACACGTTCGCTCTTTTGCTGCACACAGCCAGCAGAGTTTTTTTTTCCTCTGGTGGCAGAAGATCTTATCGCCACACCGGGCCCAGCCGAACCGGGGACCGGGAGATGTAATAAGTTTTTGAGATCTTCGGACGGAATCAGCAATTTTCTTGCACCTTCCAATGTTCGGGCTCAGGTGGGTACGTGTTCAACGAAGCGAGCGGCGAAGAAATTCCGGTTGGGATTGTGTGACGCGAAATTAGCGTTCGTTAGGGACGTTAGGTGCACGTAGCGAATTTTGCAGGAACTATGCTTTCCGCTATTGGGATTTCAACGAGGAACCGAGGAGCTTTTTACCAACAAAAAAATGTAGACACAACGTTCATCCTGCGTCCAACGTTTGGATCCAACGATCCAAAAGCGATAGAGACCAATTAAAGGATGGCTTTGAGTCGTGGCAAATCGTTTTCTTCAAGGAGGCATACTCGAAAACCTTAACCGACCCAGTTATGAAATCGGTTCAAATGCCTTGCTCTTCTCTACTTCAATCAATCTCTGGGATGTAACGAAGGCGGTCGAGACGCACACCATTGAACTTCAAAACCCCACACAAGATTTCAGTTCCCATCAGAGCGCACTCGGATTGAGAACTTCTTATCGCACAGGCTAAAAACCAAAACCAAAACCCCAATCCCACCACACGATATCCAATTGATTAATGTTTTCTTGTTTCGCCAGCGATGCTGCTTTTTCATCATCTTGGCATTCTGCTCGGAAAAACACAAACTTTACGTTGTTTTTTGTTGTGTGGCTGGCCCTCTTGGCTGCCACCATAAATTAAATCGCAGTCTCAATCGTTTCCGGTTTCCTAGGACTGAGCAGATAGATGAGCAGTGTCCCGGCGAGGACACTGTGGAGCCATCGTCAGAAGCACTTCGAGAGACTGGCGTTTGTGGCCGGGCCAAGGGCAAGAAGCCATATTTACATTATCATTATCATACTTTTCCACGGCACGAGCAAGCGCGAAAGTGCGCCTGAGAAAGCAAAGTTCCGGGAACCATTCGGATTGGAAAAACGACGCGGAGTAAAGGGAAGATGGATGTGACGGTTTGCGAACGGGGGAAAATGGAGAGATTTTTTTCCATTTCACCGTGATCTATCGCCGATGGTTAGATGATCCAGTTTTTGCTGTTGCTTTGGTTTAGTTTTTTTTCAGATATTTTAAAGCAAATAAAACAATGGCATCGGGGTCGTTGGGGCCTATATAGCCGGCGTAGTTCGGTAGCCAATTTTGCTATTTAAATTGGATTTAGATTGGAACTTTTGATTGACTAACGTTTATGATTGTTGGTCGATTACGAAACGCGCATCGGCTCACTTAACCAACTGTCTCGTGCCCGGCTTAAATCATACCCGGAGCGTTCATGCGGTCCATGAATAATTTTGTTCCAAAATTTGCCGCCAACCCTTTTTTTCCCAACAGGGAAGATATCGCTTATCCCTTCGAATATGCTGCGAATTGCGATCGATTTTTGTTATGAAGCTTATCCCTTCCATATTCCAGATGAAGTTTACACCATTTTTGGTTGCGGATTGTGTGCCAGATTCCGCTGGCCGCTGTAACCCGTTCCTGTAACCCAGGCAGCAGATAATCGGTTCAATCCGGTCGAATTGAGCGGGGGTACGAATACCGGATCCGCAGGGATTACTATCGGATTACCCGAGTTCGGAACGCGGAAAATGTGTTGGTGCCTCGAATGGAAGGTGGAGCAAAAAAGAACCCCACAAAATGGGTACCGAGGCGAAGCGAAGAAACAAACGCAATCGAAGGAACATTTCGGAAAATGAACTCAAATTGGTTCGTAATTGAAACTTCGATCGGGTTGTAGTAGACGATAGACAGCAAGATACGGAAAACATCAAACGACGCTTTAAAACTATTATTTTGGAAAAAAGCGACGTCCCACAGGTTTTAGGGCACGCAGCTTCCGGAATCAAATCGGCATTGGCAGTCAATCGATCGGTTTATGATGCTTTGTTTCACGGCTTGATGGATATTAAAATCCATCGTTAAATTGAAGACAAGTGATAAAAGGCATTAGTAGACACCTTTTGCTACCAGATGGCGCTGTACGTTTCAAGTGTAGGGGAGTATAGCATAAAATAATAACAATATTATAATATTGCAGGAGCTCTCCACCAGTAAAGCACAGCAGTTTGAACGCGCCATGTAGAACCAATTCTTACAAACGCCTCAATTAAAACGTAACGAATCACGTCTGCCGTGGAGGGCTGTTGATCGTTTATGGCACGCCTTTTACGCCCGTTAATGGACCATTAATGGGGAAACACTTCGCCATCGAGCACTTTGGCTGATTCGATACTTCGGTTGCGTTTGAAATAGAGACACACGGAGTCGGTAAAGAAATGATTTAATTTTATTGCGCTTCCCTTCCGACACGATCGGAGTGTCCAATTAAAATGAAACTAATCACGAATCAGAGCAGACGCTCGGGGAAGCTCTGTAGGGGATACTCCTCGGTCCATTACTTTTCAAATGATCTCCGCTTCATGCTCTCCCGTCGGAAGGATGCCCAATGGAGGCGCAAATTACGTGTGCGGAACGTAATAAAAAAAAGGTACCAGGACTCCCCGGGGCTGCCGTTACCCGTACGCGGAAAGGATCTGGCTCACACAAACAGGACTCTCGTTCTTTGTCCGTTTTTTTTGTTGGGGAGTGGAAAATATTGTTTTAAAAATCCATCCACATACAGCGCGACGGTTTGCCTTCATTTTCGTTAACTTTATGCTCCACTCCACAACTTTATGGCGCATGAGTTTCTTCCCCCAATAGCCCCGTTTATGTGCTGTGAGGACGGCACACGGTTTACGATGCTTTTCGCAAATGTTTCTACGCACCGCGCACCGCGCACCGCTGATGCTGATGAATTGCGAACGGGTACAGCAAATTTGTAAGATAGCTTTGAAGAGGTGAAACGGAGGCGAACCAGAACAGAAAAAAGCAGCCCCCCCCCCGTTTCGGTCGTTCGTTTATATCTCATTTATTTGTAGCCCAGTGTTTTTTTTGTTGTTGCACCCGTATCCTGGATTGAGCTTTTTTCCCGAATCGAGAACAGCTCCGGAAGGTACAGTGGCAGCTGGGCGAAAATAACTTACAAGCGGAGTTGCTCCTGCTGGTGCTGCCGTTCGCTGCAAGTGGCAGGTTATTATTTTTCGCTCCCGTCGGTTAGACGAGCTGCGCGCTAGTGGGCTGATGCGAAACGGAAACGAAAGGTGAACTTGAAAAGGGAACCAGGCAGAAGGGATGCAGAACTGCTTCCAGCGAGCGTGTTGTGTGTGTCTGTGTGCAATTTGGTGATTGTTTTTACTGCTAAAGATCAATCAAACGCACCAATTACACACATCCACATGCCATGTGCAGCGGGACGAGCTCGGATCGTTTCTTTTTTATTTTCGAAGCGCGAGAAAGGAAGCATGCAAGAGAGCACAGTGGTTGCCATAAATGTTGGGCTATAAATTATGCCTGCTCTACTTCTCATTTCGTCATAAGGAAATCACAATTTTCAATTTCAAAGTCTGCTTTACTTAACAGTCGAAGTGACTGCTATCTTTGGGAGACTTCTTGGTTAAGGAATTGGAGAAACGCAACGGTATGTCTTTTCTAAGCTAGTCAACTCATGCCCCTTGAGGTATAAACGCTGGATGTGCTAATATATCAACTCATTGGTTGAGCCTACTGTTCAGATGGAGAGTATCATTTCATCGTTTACGAAATACTCGCAAAAGACTTTTGACGTATTGCAGAGCCTTTCAGCCGCACACTGTAAACGCTTCTCAAGCGTTTTGACATTCAAATTATGCGAGAGCATAGTCGATTACTTTGGAAAATTTGGTGTACCAAATGCAAGTGCAGTTTTTGGAGATCGTTCTTCGAAAGATAACAAAATAAATTGAACACGAAGGGGCTGTCAAAAGGTGTATCTTTGAGAAACTAACTTCAACATTCAGGATTAAAAAAAAAAGTATCATTGTGTTTTATTTTTATAATAGCAACTGTACCAATTGTTTCAAAACTGATTGCTTTTTATTTCGCTTACTTAAACAGCTTGTCATGATTAAATTGCTACAGCTTTCGTTGCGCAGTAAAATAGAACATCATGCCGTACGCATCGGTCCGCTTCGCAGGAATAGTGTGAACGCTTGTTTCGGCAGGCTGAAAGTTCAAAGCGGGGCAAAATAATGTTATTATTGGATAAATGATTGAATGCATGGTGCGTAATCAGCGCACGGAATGAGATATGCTAACGAAAGGATACACAGCAAACAGTCAACACGTGCAGCACTCAGCACTCCGATTCGAATTTCCGAAGAAACTGGAGGGAACATAGTAGTGGACCTGCTCATGCAATGCTCGATGATATCCCAACAATGTTTCTCTTTGTTTTTTTTTCGATAAAAGAGTTAAAAAATCGACATGCAAACTGCACGCAGTGAAGAGAGTTTTTTTTAATTATCTTTTCCAACGAAGCCATCCATCATCGTCCATACTTTAGTGCAAACACGGTGGAGCACAATTCATTGATCATCGTCTTCGCCGGTAGCCGAGGTCCGGACATGGAATTGGACATTAACCCGCCGGCAGGACAGTAGGACATGTAGGCAGTTTTCCGAACGTTTGGTTCCGTGAACGGAGTGGCGACAAGCCCGAGCCCGGGAAGTTGAAAGCTGTCAATTTTCCACCACGCGTTCATCGATCAAACTTTCCGATAACGGTTCCTCCGCGAAGAGAGCATCTTTGTTGAAAACCGTGTTCGGTTTTTTTTTGTAGCGTTCTTTTCTCCGTTGGGTTTCGCTGGGCATCGTAAAAAAAGGGATACGGAAATTATTAAACCTTTCGCCTTTCGATGCCCACGGAGGGGGTGAAAGTTTCGCTTTGGACGGTTTTGGAGCCCTTCAACAAAGGAGGGGCTCGTTTTGAATAACAGGTTCATCGGTTCCTTTCTGCTTATATTATCATTTTGATTTCCACCCCACCGTGTCTGAGTGCACCGTTTTCGTTGCGTTCGAGTAAAACGTACGTAAAATTTGAAGGTAATGTGCAGAATGGAGACCTAAACTGTGAAACCAACAGGAAAAAAACACAGTATTAACCGTTACTTCTACCAACTCACCTCGCGGGCACGGGAAGAACGGTTCCACCGATGGTCATTCGGGCATTCTTTAATATATTAATTAAAGCATACCGACGCGAGCAGCAGCAGGGGTGCCCGGAAGCTCCGCCGTACACCAGCAAGTGGACGGCAGTTGTCCTTCAGGACGTCGTTCGCTTGGATCGGGCAGCGCGGGCTTGACCTACAAGCCATAAATGGGGACAACCCAACGCGAGCGAAACGGAATGGAGCCACCCCATCCCCGCGTCCGAGCAATTTTGTGCCGGTCAAGTGCAACGATCATTGCCGATGATCGCGCTCGAGCAAGGGAAAGCAGTAATTATGGCATGATAACAGCATCAGTGGAGTTTTTCATCGAGCCCGGCTTTTTTTGCGCCCCGAAATTTCCTGAACGGTGCAGAACGTAATAACAAAAAAGAAGGATATTATCAACAAAAAAAAAGGTAAGGCCGATGACCGAAACGATGACTTCAGATAATGGTACAGCATCCCGTCAGGGAGTGATAGTTTGCGGGAAGTTTTGCATGATGGAACACATGCAAGGGAACTGTTGAAGAGTGGACGATTTCGCCCTTAAAACCGGTGTTTAACGCTTTGCTCGTCCCTTTTATTCGTGCGCTGGAATGTTTGAAGGACATTTTGTGAATTTATGGGCAAACTATTTTATGAGGAGCATTTTCTATCGGAATCTCTGCGCCAGTGAATGTGCCGATCGATGAACGTGTCTTGGCTCTCTGCATCGTTATGCAACACAAAGGTGTAAACTGTTACTGGAACTGTGTGAAGACCTTTCAAAACTATCATATAACTAAAACGAATTGTATCTGGCAAGAATTGGAATTTATTAAAGTTAGCAGCAAAATTTATTGTGTGCTGCAAGCATATTATTCCAGAAAGGTTCTCCAATACTCTCGCTAACATGAGAAGTCAGTTGGAAAATTAAAAAAAAAACATACCCAAATAGTGTATTTTTGCGAATAATTATTGGGCATGGCAAATTTCGTATGAATTTTGGGTTTTTTTGACAAACAAATCCTTTCAGTTCCAGAAAAGATTTTGCGGTTCTAAGTATAATTGGACCCGAACAAACAACTCACTTCACGCAATCACAGAATTCACAACAAGCTAGTGTTGCAATTCCGTCAGAGATTTTCACGGTCGGCAAACCCACGCGTTCTCATTGTATATTGTGGGCTGGTTGAGATTATGCGAACGCAACATATTTTTCCTTTATATTTCGCGGAAATGAAACCATCAAATTAACACGGTTCCAGTTCTCGAGAACGGCAAACAATCTCATTAGGGCCAAATGACGTGAGCACGGGCTTATTTTCCCGAAAACCATTGTGACACCGATGCAGGTGTGCGCCTGTATTCGACTCGGTTTCGAGTTTCGCCGGATCCGATTTTTGCACCCAGCCCGAACGAGCTAATCGGTAGCTCATAAATCAATGATATCTACAGCCGCACGGCACGTATGAAGGATCGCATCATGAGCCTGCGGACGCACGTGTTTGGGGATTAGCATAGGCAGCGGGGACCGCATGAGCTATCTCAGCCCGGGATAAGTCACAATGGAAAAGTTGTAGGCAGATGGGACATTTTCTGTCAAAAGGAAAAGGACTCCGGTGGTATCTTTTAAACAAATACCCGTATCAAAAGGCCTCGCATGGGCACGGGGCGATATCGTAAACTTCGCACGAGCTCTAGTTCGGTCTTTGCAGCCTGTTGATAGTTTTACCATGGCGAACCCATAAAGCAAGCGCAAACGTCGCTCAACTGTATCGACTGTTCACGGGTGTTGAGTCTGGGACGGTCGGTTCGTTTGACAACAAGCTCGGAGAAAGGCATCTTCCTTGGGGAGTTGTATAAAAAATCACACCACACGAGCAGCCTGTAACGATCCGGCACAAAGACGAAAAGGCGAAAATTGAAAATCAATCGCGGCGAACGATTTTCTCCCCTAATCAAATTGGTCTGTCGAAACGTTGACACGCTCCGACCGGCAGCCCTTTAAAGCGGCCTCTATCGACGTGCTGCGGTTGCTTTTGTTTGCGTGCACCCAAGCTGGGAGTGGATGGGATGTTTTGGGCAGCCCCCCCAAAAAACATCGACCGCTGATTGATCCCACCTGAGTAATCGAATGATCCTTTCCGGATTGGATTTACACGATGCGATTAGTGTTGGGCTGATGCCTAACGAGAGGTACGTGTCGGAATTCAGCAAAATAGGCTGACTTGAAACGATGTGGAAGGTTTGTTTGCGCATAGGGTGTATCTCTTCGACAGCTGTCAAACTGAAGCCGCTTCTGACGTACTGTACTGACAGTTTAGACTTGTGTTTCGATATTTTTAGAAAAGCGTAAGATGTGTACATTTAAGAAAGGTGAACTTTTGTGACCTCCACAAAACGTTTGCATCGAGATCGCAGCGAACGTCATTTCTTACAAGAAACTGTTGACATGTTGGTGATTAGTAGTTGCTATAGCATATCGTCAGGAAGCGTCTCTTTAGATATGGGTAATGGCACATTTATACTGTTTGATTGAATTACGCCACAACACCTCGTTAATGTAATGCACAATTTTATTTTATTTGTCCGAACTCTTCTTCGAAGCCGAAAAAAATACTTCATCAATGATTCGACATGAGATTCGCTTGAAATGACGTAAGAGAAAGAAGCCACTTCCCGCCGGAATTCTTCCCGGAATGGATACAACATATCAACATACGTTCAGACCTTACAGAAACGCCCCAAGTGTGAAGGCCCACTCCACGTCCGGGAAATAGACTGTGAAATACACATCGCCAGCATCCGCCGCACGTCAGCAGTGATTTGGGAGGTTAAGGCGCAATTTATCGCTACGTGACAATCACACGGGGGTTTTGAGTGTTTGTGACGCAAAACATGCCGCGTGAAATTGCGTTCGTGCGAACGAATCCTTTCTATTCTGCGATCGTCGCGCCGAAATTCAATCACATCCGGGCCGCTCCTCTATTCATCCAGGAAATGGTATTTTAGTAGAGTTTTTTCGCTTCTTAGCTTACGTTTCTCGTGGTTACAAGGGGATGTTGACAGCGATTTCGACTGATAGATGTCTATTTGTGTCGTCGTGCATCAATTGGGCGGTACTTGTTGGATCTGATTGAGATGAACTCCCACAAGGTAACTTCCGCAATCCGATACCTCAGAATCGCCCATCAAGAAAACCGCATAAACAAACGCATCCAATGCTGCTATTAAACCTTCAAACGAGAAACCATTGTCGTCAATTAAACTGGATGCGGTAGATGTCTGCCAACAAAAGAAGCCTCTTTTTTGAGGTTATGACGAAACGTTTGCGAGTGCATATCGAGTTCTTACGGTTGGCCAGTACCCAGTTTCATTTTTAAGTTGGATTCTCACATGTGGGCGACCATGTGAGAGCTTCAGAACCCGGCAGACCGTAAACTTCCTCTACGCCGAAGCGCTTCCGTTCCCGGTGCTTCTGGCCCGCGGTTCCGCATGACGCTTCGGCATGCAACCGCAAAGCTTCAAACGAAAATGTGTTCGCCCCGTCCGCCCGCCTGCCCGCCCGTGGTATGTCCGAAACGCACCGGGATGTAAAAAAATCCCTTGAGTAGCTGATTCTCATCCCACAGATCCCCTGCGCCATGGAAGCGTGCTTCCGGTTAGCGCTGGGTGATGCTTTTGTTTGCAAAATCGTTTCCCCTGGCCCACTACGGCAACGTGCTCCGTTGGGAAAATGACTGAATAGGGGGAGCAGAGAGAGAGAGAGAGAGAGGGAAAAAACAGTATCCCCTGCCAGATGATGAGCACCGGGAGCGATAGTTAAGTTTCCTGGACCGCAGTACCATCATTATGAAACCGTCACGTACGGTGGCTTATGACAATGAGCCATGAGCGGCCCGGGCTAAGTATTCACGCCCGAGATTTCAGGAAAAATGCAAGGAACCTCTCAGCCGTCCCTAAACTGGGAAGGGATTGCCGTCGCGGTGAAACCGACGTCAACTCATCCCGGGAGTGGACAACTTTTCACCAGGAATGCCCCGTTGGGGTGCTTTTACTGTGACGCATTCGGATCACATTACGCGCACCGTTCTACAGGAGTCGAAGTGTCGTTACACTCGCAATGGTTTACAATTTTACGACACATTTTTGCTGCTTCGTTTTATTGTCGTTTTATTGTTGAGCCGGAACACCTTTCCTTTCTACCGCCGTACGCCACCTCAGGTGGTGTGGCTTCACCACGATGGAAGGACGGGAGCGACAACGCCAACACAAAACGTTTACACCGATGTCCTCCAATTAAACCGCAATCACAATAAAACAATGGACTCTGCAGGCCGTAACCGCAGCAGCAGCAGCAGGGAGATGGCAGAGAGGCACAGCCGAGATCGGTATTCGATAACGCTGAAATGCTCCCGTAAACAGCTCGTTTGCCGACATCGCGAAATTGTTTCGATTTTCGATCAAAATTGGTGTTCCCACACGATAACAGCCGGCAGGGTATCGCATGGGAACCTTTTTTTTGCTGTAGCCCGCCCTGTAAGCGTCGATACGAGTGTTCAGGGAAGCAATAACACGCCTGCAGTAGAGCAGAAATGTGGTGTTTCAATTTCAAACAGCGTTCAAAATTAAAAACATCAACAACAAGCATTCGCTTGCAGGATAGAGACAACCAGAATTTAGGTCCGCATTCTCGCCGAATATAAAGCAAGCGTAATAAATCATTGCAAAATAATTGGCCCCTAGCAGAAGGCTTCTCCTCGGTGTACAACTTATTGATTTACAGCAATATATAACGCTAATCTGTCAATTAGATCCCGTTCGTTTGGAAAACTTAAGACATTACTACCATCGGGCGGAAGGTGTCAACCAGTTGTTCGGAGCGCTGTGATTTATATCGCGTGTCTTCAACAAACGCCGTCCTTGCCCTTGAACCAGTCACAATTTATTATCCTGTCACTGCTGCCACGCTCAGTTAGCGACAGGTGAGCGACAGCGACAGCGGTAAAAGGGGTTTCAGGAGGGTTGCGCCGAAAAATCACGACGTCCGCCCGGATCCAACCGCCGTCTGGTCGGAGATGTACGGATGAAGTTGTAAAATGGAGCATCATGGCCCCTTATGTGATCTGCTCCGTAGGTGTTCCTGCTCGAGACCGGAAGTGTGTCATCATGTTTCCGGCGCGAACGCATGGGCTAGAGGCACACTGGGGGAAATTGTTTCCGCAGGAGATGTCTACGTGACAGGAAGGATATCGATTGTTTGTGCCGAGCGAATTATCGCATTGTGTGAAGGGTGGGATACAGCCCACGGCGGAGTCTCGAGCAGCCGTTCCTGGTGGTTGCTCTTATTTATCGCCTTGTCTTGAGTGTCTAACGCCAAGATGCTACTTACGGAAAGCGCCATCTGGTGGTGTTATTACTGACGTCTGGATATGCTTGTTTGCAGTTTGCAGCGAATGTCATGCAAAGATTAACCTATCATTACGTGACGCGCTCTCAGTTCACTGTATTGGTATGCGCTGTGAGCTGGAACTGAACACCTAATTATAAAATCATATATCATGATGTAGAGTAGAGCACCAGTAAGAAGAGAAGCCGTCGATTGACGAGGACGCTCCGCTGTGGACGAACTTTCAAGTACGCCATTAGGGCAATAGATTCGATGGCTTCTTTTGCCCATTAAGGGAACAGCTGAGAACGTGCGGCACGCTCGCCCAATTAGCTACCTAATCGCAACAATTCTCACCTTTGGTGTGTGCCGTTCTCATGACGGTATGATTTGAAGACTCCACTTCAGTTTTGTGTGCCAACTTTGCCCCAATAATGCTCCAGTTTTTACTGTCAGTTTTGAAAGCACGCGTTGCATACAAATGAGACCACAGCCTCCAGAGGCAAAAGGCAGCTTGCTACGATATCACCGGTGCCGTTTCCGCGCGCTTTTTGCCACCGGCTCATTAACTGTCACGGGTGCAACGGTCGGAACGCAGTTTTAACCCTATTTTGCGCTTGAGTTTTTGCCGCCCCGGAATTTCCCAAGGTTCTGTGTAATTGTCCGATGGCTCCTTCCTGCTGTACTAATGAGATGAGTACGCACCACGCCACACGGTTTGCGTTGAAGATGCGCCGGGTTTCATTTTCACTTGGTGGTGGCAAAGCACGGACGCGTGATAGGAGTCGTTCAAAAGTTTGCGACTCTGATTTCTGACTCACCCTTCACGAATGCGTCCGGGTTACGGACACCGGCGATCTTCGGGTTCTTGCTGTGCTACGCAGAGACCAGGTGCCATGTTGTGCCGCCAGGCCGCCGCCGTCACCGGACTCGTTAATTTTAATTTCTTTCAGCACCTTTCATTTCCTCTTCAACGCGCCGCCGGGTCACTCGTTCTTGGCGTTGATTAAATGCCCGTCGCAGGTGGTTGGGCTGTGCGGGTTTAGTGTGAAGTTCCGTGCACTGAATATCAATGATGTGAGAACGGGATGCAACACGGTAGCAACAAACACATCTCCCGCGTACCCGGTAGAGTCAGCTACTAGTTCGCTTTGGTTAGGAGAAATTATTCCGAACAAATAACTCGTCGCTTACATCAATCACTTGCGGTGCGATGGAGATGGACGACGTGAAAGATCGTGAACTCGGGGGGTGAACGACGCACCGGCACTACATTCGAGAATCGGGGCTATTGTGTAACAAAACAGCAGCCACCTTCAGCAAGGGAGCTGTTGAAATATTCAACGAAGAAGAATCTAAAACTTGCCCGCGCGGAGAGTTGAGAGTTTCGGTCGTAGTAGGCTTCCGAGCAGGAGCACTTTCAAAGTTTGCATCGCAGCAGGCTGCGGTAGCTGGGTTAGCGGCGTTGTAATAAGAAAAGTCAACGGGCTGCATCTGAACACGTTCACGAAAACGCTCCAGCTGGAATTGGTGGAATGTGACCGCGGTTTCGATTCACGTAAGTGTAGCTCCTGTCGATGATGGCGCCACTGCCTCCAGGAGGTGTCGTGCATCGATCCACCACAATGCGAAAGGAGTAGAATGAGTTCAGTGTATACAACAACAAAAAACACAACTAGAGAACTGCTTGAGCCCTCTTTTTGCTGGTCTCCGGAATCTTACTGCACTGCTCATGGTTGCGTTTGCTCTTTTCCTTCTCCATGACAGCAAACGACTCTTCTGAAGAAGACCACCGACCGACACCGTTGGTTGCGTGCCAAACCGTTCCAGCGCCGGGCAAGTCCAGCAGGATGGTGCAGGAGACAGCGAAATTTATTCGTGGCATTTTCTCGTACTTGCTGGTCCGGACTCGATGGTATCTCCTGATAGAAGGGAGGCCGCGCACGTCGGGTTGACTTGTTATTGCATGGAAACACATTTCCAGGGCAAGGATTCCGCCGGTACGCGACTTTTTTCTGTGTGTCTGTGTGTTTCTGGTATCAACAATTGCAATCGAAACCGGTACCGGATCCAGGTCTAGAGCTGACACAGAAGCCGGACGGAGCTGGTGCGTAATGACTTTATCACAAAAAGGTAAGCTTGTTGTCACATAGAGTACTAGCCAATGCTATCCATGGTAGGTCAGATGAGTAGCTTAAACGATTTCTTCCATGTTTTCTTTTGATGAAAATACTTCGGGCTGTTTATTGCAACATTATTTTTTTGACTAGCAAAACAAATTTTTACCTAAAATTGGGTTTCGTACAAATTGTATAAGATATAAGATATTCGAAATTAATCTTTGAAGTCAATGAAAAAGAAAAGTTTGTTGTTCATCTTTGAGTGTTTTCATTCCACAAAGATGAAACAGAAGACAGCTATAGAAGACGGCAAGCATGTGAAGTCGGAATATTTTGTGTAACTAATCCAATCTCAGTTGCCGGTCTACACTGTCGGACAATAGGGATATTTTCGGCATGGAATGAATAATTTCATTGTTTAACCATGGTGAAACATTCCTAATCACCCTGGAAAAAGATCATATTGCTTTCAAAATAATAATGCCTTTCATTACACCACAGTCCCTCAACTCCGGAATGTTCACTGAACTGTCATGTCTTGTGCTTTAGATAATAGCAGCTTGAGTAAATTTGATGCCAAATTTACGCCAAGCACGAGTCCCCGGCACCCTTTTGATATGCAAATGTGATACGAGAACACATGGATGGCTAAAATCCCGGGCAACGATAATCAACTTTGGAACTCCCGTGTAGGAGGCGGTAGCAGCATTCCGCTCCGAAAAACATCGGACGGTTCTATAACCGAGCGGGAGGGGGGTCGCACTTGATAAATTAGTTAGAACTTGTTTCTCTTAGCACTGATTCCGATGAAGAGACCAAGTGCAATATATGTTTACGGATGTAGCGACGGTACCGTGGTCGGAACGTTGTGGCGCAGCGAGGAGTGTGTCCGTGATTTTCTGGTCAGGATATCCCTTATATCCCCTCGTGATAATGCCGCAGCTCATCAACACGGGGAGGAAGCAGCACCGTAGGAATGTTTTCGAAACGTAGCTGGTACCAGCTAGATCAGAATGGCAAAACCTGCTATTGAGCTGGTCAGTCCTATCAAGGCGTGCAGTCGCACGGAAAACGGAACATCTCGATGGACGCAAACTTTCGTACATTGACTTCAGTCCGTAGAGCCGGAGTGATAAAGACCGGGTCGGAATGATGATGGAGTGCTTTAATATTTTCTGCTCCTTTTCGGCTTCATTCATTTGGCGTTATAATATCGCTTCCGGGAGTAACTTTGGGTATTCCAGTGTGCTTCAGGGTGATGTCACTGGGAGAAGTAAATACTCCGCAGCTAAAGTAACTCCCAACGACAGACTTTGAGCAGTAACAATTAATGGTAGAATGGTAGATAAATGCCATCGCTTTCTTATCGGGGATCTCTTCTCGAGACAAGATTGCCTGGATGCCTGGAGACCATTTTCCATGGAAAAAGGACAACCTATAATCGGCTGCATGGATGTGTGCGAATGTTCTTCGAATACCAACAGAGCCTTTGTTTGAAGTTTTTGTAGCCGTTTTCTTGATGGGTCTAGAAAATGGTTAAGAAAATCACTTAAGGGATTACATCAAATAAGGCTTACAGGCGGCTGCCTAGGCTACCAAACGATAGCCGATTAGAGCCTCTATGGTGAATTTTTGACCCCGGGTAGGAATAACCTCCGACCCGGATTGATACTTATCCGCCGGAGAGATAAGGACTTAAAGCTGCCCGATACAAGTCTTAGCATAAGTAATGGGTGAATACAGGAATGGCCGTACGGAAACAGAAGTTATGTGGAGATATTTGCTTGATATCCCAAACCGGATATCGAACTGTTAAACATCTTGTGAATGTGTCTTACGCATCTTGCGCAGAGTATCGCTCGTTGGTCAGCAGGGACCGTCTGCTGGCCGAAACGTTCAATCAATCCTGACATTTAGATCCATCGAACAAGAGCGATGATTGCGAGCTTTCGTGGGTTTTTGGAGACAGGGCGCTTCTTCAATTCCTTCGTTAGCCGCTCGGCCGCTTCTAATGGCGTTGCTTTGTTTTCGAGGCAACAGTTTCGGCAAATGCAACACTGCGACTTCTAGTTGTCTTTTCTCTCTCTCTCTTGCTTTTTCTTTTCATTTGCTCATTCGCTTCCGGTCGCGGACCCAACGGAACATTCCCGAACCATCGCACGTTCCGCTTTCCTCGGGGGGCCAATTTGTGCGTTGATTAGATTTTTTTCTCATCGCTAGGCCAACGCAAGGCTTCGAGATTTCGAGCCCGATCCAATAATCGAGTATTTACGAGCGGAGAATGGATTTTGAATTTTAAATTAAAAGTCTTCCCAGCGCATACGATTGGCGGAATACCGATGTGTTTGTTCGAAGGAAGAGACGGAATCGCAGAAAAATTTTACCATATTTCGTTTCTCACATTGGCCCCGACGGCGGGTTGAAGATGGTTTGAGTATACCATTGGAACTTACCTACAAAGAAGGAAGAGAAAAGACGAGGGCGTTAGAGAAAGAAGCGCAATAAATATATCAGTAGCAATGTAACGATGCAAAGAAAACGCGAAACGAATGACAATTGAACTGCAATTTAGTATTCCTCTCGTGCCGCCTCTCGTAGCTTACGTAGTCTCCGAACGATTATCGGTGCTTGGAAGGATAATTTATGGAAAATTTAGACATAAACGCCCAACAAGTTCGATTCTTAATCCTACGTCACGGAAAAGGTAAAGCCTTACGTTCTAATTCGCTGTTGAAGGAAGCTTCTCATAGATAGAAGTGGCACACTGTTTGCATAACGCAATTCAGAGCCAATCTAGCCAATTGTGTCTCAAAGATTTAAGCAATTTCGTCGACTTAAACTTCCTTTGATTTGCACACAGCCCGAAGCTGTCACCGGGCGTATCTCTGTTTGTACCCGTAATTGACAACTGCCAATTAGAGCTGGCGTTCCCGGTGTGTACATAGGAACATACGGGGTAAAAATTCTCCGAATTCTGTTTCAATCTGCACGTATCATACAGCGAGATCTGTTCTAATGCGCCGATTGGAAACACCTGCGAACTCCACTCCCTTGTACCGCAGACGTCAGCAAAGACGAGCGAGCCTCGAAGCGATCGGTAAACAATTTACATGAAATTTGCAAACACTTGAATCAGGGGTGCCACATGTTTGCACGCACGGTACGTCGGATTTCTGGCGAATCGCATCGAACCGTGCCTCTTTCTGGAAGCGGGGGGTTTAATAAATTCGTCTTATCGATGGATGGGGCAGCCATATTGTGGAAGACTCTAGTGAAATTTGATACCGATTCGTTCGGAGAACGGTTCGCTTCTTGAAAGTATGGCAAAAAGCACAACATCAAACCGGAGCTTCAGCGTAAGCAGCGATAGATAATGAACTGACAAACACGCAGACGTCTTCCAGGGATGCCAGGATGCAGTTGCTGATTTAGGAAGTGAGGCAATCCGAGATGAGCCAATTCATGCTCGAACTCGTTTGCGACCGGAGCAGAAAGAGAATCGTAAACGAATGAAGCAATAAACAAATCGACGCAGCGATCATCCTCGGGAAGGTAGATATCTTAAAGCGATATCTCAACTTCTTTGCCATCTTTGTGGCCCACCTTCCAAACCGCGCAAGACATCGTCCAAACAAGTTTTCGTTCCGAGCGTCGAGCGATAAAGGGTAACACAAATGGAATTTGCCAATTTCGAATCCGAACCGGGCCTTCCGTTTTTATAACAATTTGCTGCAGCGCCAACAGCGTGTCAGACCCGCGTGTTCTGGATGAGCCGGATGTTAACCGTCCCCGGAGGCGACTTGGCTGGCAGCCTGAAGAATCCGTCCTCCGAATAGGTGGACCGGGAGGACGGATAATACATAAACCGGGCAGCTGGCAGAATTAAAGCAACACAAAATCTCAACCTACGGTGTGTGTGTGTGTGTGTGTGTGTGTGTGTGTGTGTGAAAAAAGCAGACGGAACGGGTGTAGCGTTTTCATTGTGGTCATCGTGGTGGCACGGTAGCAAAATAGTTTGCCTTATGGAGACGCAACAAGGATTTCATAGCCTGCTAGTCGTAGGACCAACAGGCTGCGTGTGCGTTGGTTACGGTTGGAGACGGAGACAAAAAGGCAAATAAAAGGTTATTCCCCGAGCAGACACGTACATAAAACAGGAGAGCCACCGCGCCAGTAGGACCTTGGCGCGGGAGTCTCCCAGCTGTAAAAAGGGTGGCATACCTTCCGGAGACCGGCGTGAGATAAAAATCTCGCCATCGTTTTTTTTGCCCAATTCGCGGCTCTCCGAAGAGGAAACTCTGCCGACGCCGAAGACATTGTACGGCGTCATGAATTTCAAGTCTTTGTTCACGTTGCTGGTTGTTGCGTGCGCAACAAGGGCAGGGTAGCATTTTGCATACACAAGCGGGACCGGTGAATTTGTCTTTCTGGAAATACTTTCGCTTAAAGAGTGTAGACATAGAGCAATAATGTTGACTGTCTGGCCGCTTCGGGAGGTAATGAAAACTGTTGTGCTACGTCTTAATTTTCGTGGAGCAAGTTTGAGCCGTTAGCTTCCCTCGCCGTGCGACGTGCGAAACCAGGAACCGAACATCTCCACATCCACACACCTCCTTCGTGCGCTTCCCACTGGCAAGTTTCTTAGCTAATAGTTGGCTTCGGGCACGAGTTCAAAACGTATTAATTGGATTAATTTCAAAAGCAGATTATTTACGACAAAAGTTCTCGGGAGCCGCCTCCGGAACGTCTCCCCTCCCGCACGAACCAAGGTGCTGGAGGGAAGCGAATTTTGTGGACCTGAACCGGGGCCTGGACCAGGTTGTAAAGTTCCGTCCCAAAGTAGCAATTAATGGCAAAAGGCAATTATAGGCGCTTCCCGGAGGATGTTCGCGCATGGGAGGGCGGGCGACATTTTAATTTTCGTCTCGAACATCACTCACAGTTCCTCGGCCGCTCAGCCGCGAAAGCCCGGGAGTCGTGGCGTCCATCATGAAAGGAAAATGAAGAGACCTAATTTAAGTCTCGCACAAGCAGAGATTCGCCTCCGTTGAGCGTATGATTGCTGCATTGCCGCTTCCCGTCACTTCCGCTTCCAGCGAAACGCGCGCTATTGTGAGAGGAATCTTTCGGAAACGCAAGAAACGCTCACTAACTATCACGCACCGCAGGAGATCGGGTTCTCGGATGAGGAACTTTCAAAAATGCTCATTAAAGGTTTCGCCTGCTGCTGTGTATTAACAATTGATGCGATCTGATTTATTCCGCCCGGGAACAATACAATGTATTTCGCTTTCATCTTGAACTTAACGCAACCCGATTGGCCCGGTCCAGATTGGATGTTACAAGAGAACACAGGCATTGGAGACCGGGAGATAATTTTAGAAATATTCTGAAACAAAAGCGTCTATCCAACGCTGGAAATCCTTGTGACGCGCGGAACGCAGCGCATTCCGTCGTCGAGATCGATTGCGTTAAGCGCGCGTTTCATCTGAAGTCATTAGGTGCTGATAGAATCAATTACTTCCCGGGAAACGGCACCGGTAACCGGATCGTTATAGGTCCTTCAATTACGGGCCGATTTAATGACCCCGAATATATTGCCCTTACTACATTAGCTCCGTGAGTGAGTTTTTCTTTCTGTTCGCAACTGGAGCTACTCCTTCGGCAAATGGCAACGACTAATGGCTTTTCAACGTGCTATCCTTTCTGCGACAGCAAGCGCTGCCCGGTACGAGGAACAGACGCTCTTCTCTCAGTGACGTCTGCAAATTTTGACTATTTTGATTAATGTGTTGATGCTTTTTTTTATGCTACGCAGCTTTTACAAAAGAAACATTTCTCCTGACCGGGAATACCTAGAGCCTTTCTGAGTCTAGTACCGTCTTCTGCTTTCGCCCACTGTTCCAAGTGCTCCCTTCTCTGAAGAGGTGCTCCAAAATTGCGCGAGTCAAAAAGGTTCTAGGCACTCGAGAAGGAGATCAGTTTTCCACGAAAACATTCGCTGGTCATTGATGAATGAATTGAGTTTTTTTTGTGACGAAGCCAGGTGAAATGGTGCGTCTAAAGCGCTTGTGAATGGCACGCTGTACATGTCGGTGGTACAGAGTATCCTAGCGGTCGAAGTCCATTAAAATATTTAGATGAATGTGCTTCGGTGCCTCTATTGTGTCGTAAAAATATGTCTTTGTGTGAGTTTTTTGTCTCGGTTGCCTTGTTTGGATACGGTTCATTTAGGCGAACGATTCGACAACGTTCTCTGGAATCGATGCCCTGAAGCACCTCGGCAAAGTACCGGGCAAGGTGACTAATACGATCACTCAAAACCGAGCGAGGAAGCAGAGAGAAAGCGGCACTCGGGATGGAATGTTTGGCGAAACCCATCTTCGGTACACGAGCCCTCAGCGGCAACAGCTGGATTTGACCCAAAAAAATACGAAATCCATTTGGAAAGCTTTTATCGAACGCTGGACCCGGAGTCCTTTGCGAACACTTGTTGAACACGGTGGAGGACACACGGCGGCTTGTGGGCCGGTCGATAGTTCCGCGAAAAGTCCTATTTGTCCCGGGTTCCGCATGTTCCCGCAAACCCGGCAGGGCATGTGAGGCGGCACACGGTAGACGTGGCGATTCGCGGAACAGCCTGAAGGCTATTACCGAAGCTTCTGGTAGCCCTAAGCCGCTTGTACGCACGCATCTCGGCAGTTAAAGAGCTCTTACACGGATGTGCTTTAACAGGCCCGGTGACAAATACTCGTGGCGGCACTCGTGGAAGCGTGCCAAGCGATGATCGATTTGTGTTTTCGCCGTTTCGGAAATTGGTATCGGCACAGTGATTATATTAATAGAAGGTGAACATTATCTGTTTCTGACGCTGGCCACCGTTGGCGACTGGCGAGAGCGGAAGCGTTCCCACACTCAAACTCATCGCCCGTCCGTTCGGGGTCATTTGGCGAAGGTCATCGGATGGGCTGTGATTCTAATCATCGGTCTCGGGACGTGAAATGTCATCGCCGGCGAGGCTGACCACCCATAGATCCCATATCGATTTTGGGGCTTTGGCGTGATAAACTATGGCATAATTTCACTGATTAGTGCTTTCTCCGTGTCATGCCGGGGGTCGTCGCATCCGCGCGACCTGGGTGTAAGAGCTTTTCCTGGTATTGTTTATTTTCGCTGTCGGACACCGGCCTGTGAGCAGTAGTCATATTTCACGCACGCTATCGCCGGCAGTGTTCGCAGAACGTGAAGATATGTTCTGTTTATTGTGTTAGTTTTTGGGAAGGCATAATTCATAGCAGGAGTGGCACAGATATCGCCATTCGGGGCGAACCGGAAGATTTGGGTCCATTTGTTCCAAGAGTTGGTGTGGTTTGGGGGGATTGAAGAAGGTAGAGTTAATTACGTTCTGAAAGCTACAGCCGTTTACACAACATAACTATCAGTTTTGTCTAAGGAAAGGTACAAACGTGCAAGCTTTCCGTACATACTCTTACAAATATTAACGAGTTTGAAAGCTAAATGTCCACTTTCGATTTGTCAAGAAATGTCTTCTCCTCCGGGAGTTGGTTTGCAAGTGACTGTCTCGTTAACTCCAGTGCAGAGTGGCTACTAAATCCGTGCCGTTGCTGCAGTTTGATTTCGACAAAGGCGAGAACAAAACATTTGCCTTTGATGGTCGTCGGGTCCGGGAAGAACAATACCTATGCGAATGCGATGTTCAAGATAATTAAGCATTCCTGGAGTGACCCAATGCCGCGTTGAAGTGACAACGTTGCGTTCGGTTCGAGTTGGCAATGGTACCGGTGTTTTCTAACAGATGGCATCGCACACTCACCACCCGTCGCAGTGTTTAGTACAGATATGAGGATGAACCCTCCGGCACCGCGGTTTGTTCTGGTGTCTTTTTTGCCTTTTTCATAGGATGTAGCGTACGGTTTACCATTGGAAACATACGTTGGCCCTCCGTGTATGGTCGAACGGGTGTAATTCGATACACACGCACCGTGCCGTTCGCAGCTCCGGGCTCACGATGCTGTGATCCTGGCCAGATTGTTCTGGCTCCAACAATGACAGACGCGTAGCTTCATTATACGGCGTCTAGCTAGATCCGCGCGATTGAAACTGATGACCTCGGGGGAGGTGCACGGTACGGGAACACACTACTAAAAGGATTGTTGGCTTATGTTCCTCGAAAAACAAATGATGATTTGGCTCGTTCGTGTGCGCGTTTGCTGAATTGTGCAGATTTTAGCCACGGTCCAATGTGGCCTGTACTCGTTAGACACCGGCTTTGGGCAGATCGCGTTGGAGAGAGTCGATACAACGAAATCGTCGTGTCTTCGTGGATTCGACAAAGTTTTGCTTTCAGCGTAAGCTATATTTGAACATTTCAGCAAACATTTTACAGCAATACTAGTTTGTCAACAAAGTTTTATGGATCCTAAGCAACAGATTGATTCATCCCGGCACTTGGTGACCAAGAAAAAAAAACTCGTCCTAATCCCCAGACTCCCGGTGGCTGATGGAAATGGTTTCGTTATGATGAAAAATGGTGCACGGCCAAACTCAAGTAAAATAAACTCAGGCTCATCAGCGTCGTACCACCGGTCTCTCGTTCTCGCAATCGTCGGCTTCGGAGGCCACACCAACTCGCATGATTTATTAACGGACCGATGGTGACCGAAAAAGTTGCCCTGGAAGGAGCTTCTCGGAGCTTCAGGACACGTTCTGGTGGAAGTCATTTTTTGGTTGTCCCAGTCTCTCTCTCTGCTTTCGACAAGTAATGGAGACACGCCACCGTCACCATCTGGGCCGTTCGATGAGAGTGGAGGTGGAAAAAGCACTGCAACAATCAGCATCACAGTGATGAACTCCGGTGGGGTTAGGCCATGGAAGCTGGATCTCTGGATCCAGGAGAATCACGGAAATCAACGAGAACATAGTAATTTACGTTTTGTTGTTTGCGTTGATCCAGATTTTGTGCAGGAGGCGATTGTTGAGATGAAGAGACAACTGCTGCTGCCTCGTACACGGACACAACAATCCATTACATAATGAAAAACGCTTGAATCATTCCATTAATGACACTTTTACTTCAGATGCTTTTGCGTGATGTCTCGCGACTTTTCTTCGTACGCCGGAGTATCCCTGTTTTGGCGGGCAAGTACGGACACGTGCCACGTCGTAGGTCGTAGGCTATACGTGTGCCTGCCCGGAACTCCAGCCGACCGGACGCGCACGTGGCGCATGCAAAACAAACATCAGGAAGAAAACTATTTCGATCGGAAAATCGATCCCGGAGGGAAATGTGCGATGGAACGAAACGTGCCGTGCCGGCGTCAGTGAGGTATAAATTCAATCTAACCGTAAGCGTATGCAAATGCACCGAATGTGAGCGAACCGGGTCTGGGTTTTGGAGTTTGATTTTCTCTGCGAATCTGGGAGCACATATTTTTGCGCTATCCAACGACAGGGTAAAGCGAGATATGATGAGAACAAATTGGTGAATAGGAAATAGTACTTTATGCCTTTATGAATGCATTACCGCCGGCAGCATCCACGAAAGGTATCTCGCGGCGGAATGTACATCCAGTGAGGTACCAAAAATCGATGAAATATCATTTCGGATTGGCGCTTCAGTGTCCCAACGTCACCGACACCGTTGCTTGTCTGGTAAGTGCGAAGAAATTTCACCCAGGTAAACTCCCTCAAGCGGATTTCTCAAGGATTTCATTAAACTGTGCGCTTCAAATGCACAAACAACAACCACCATTCAGCTTCGCCACCTCAAGAGATGCTCCTTCCGTCAGACCATCAGGCACGGGGGAAAAATAATGAAGACACACATACAAAATTAACGGCTCCCCGTCCCATTCCAGGTCCTGAAGGTCTTATCGAGATTCGTTCAGGCCGCCAGGACGCGCTTTGTTCCGTGGGATTAGCCGGCGGAGGAAGCGCGCACAAGCGCACCACGCATAATCGGATTTGTTGAGCATTTTCCGGCGCCGGCAGTGTGTCATTATGCGACGCTGGTGTAGGAATGGTGTGAGAACGAGAGAGAGAGAGAGAAAAAAACGAAAATGCCATCCACACAAAATTCGTTAACGCATCAATCATTCAGATGAGGGCGTGCGATTACTATTTCGGCACGGTCGGTTCGGCACTGTGCGGAAGGATCCGTGCGAGGATTTGCATCTGAAGATGGAGTAATGTGAAGGAAAATATTATTCAGAAGCATTCTGCATAGCGGATGTTTGAATTTGACACAAAAGACCTGTCATGTGAAAATCGCTAATGCCCTCTGGCGGGAAATTAAAGTTTGAAGTTGGCACCCTTTACGAAACTGGCGAACTGACTTTAAGTAGTCGTATTTTGAAAACTAGAAGACGAATCTTGCCGAGATTTGGAGGTTCGACTCGTGTTGATGTCTGAGTCTAGGGCTGATTAGTCTGTGCGGGCCCACTCGCATTCATCCGCTTCAGCGGAGAAATATAAAAGTATTCACGAAGAAAGCTTCTGAAGCAAATATTTGCGACACTCCCGCGATTGCTTACGGCTGGTTATTTTCAACAAAAGCCACACACCCACCGCGCACATCAGCTTAGGGATGGATTTACATTCACGAGTGATTGAGCTTCATTAGGAGGAAGACATAATCAAGCTCCATTTTTACACACCCCCTCCAGGGCGCCATGCCTCCAAAACAATGTTTATGATCCCTTTGAAGCGTGACTTCATCCTTGGAAAGCCCACCGTCCCGCTCCCGGTATGGCACACACATTCGCTTCACGCTCGAGCAAGCTCCTGCGATAAGTTTCGGGACGACGATGCATGCGGATCGCACATCGAACGACGTGTTCCCGCTGCTGCTGCTACTGCTGCTTCCGAAGCAGACGGAAATTGATGCTGCAGCCACTGTGCGAGGGTCGACGGGGAAAAGTTTATTTAAATATGCAAAGGAAGGATTTAGGGAGGTCGATCGGGCTGGTGGTGGTGTCGCTTAATCATAGCCGGCGGCGGATAAGGTGGGCGTGTGTTTTGCGATGGTTTGTTTACTTTCTGTCATGAATGATATCGGTGTTGCGTTGCGTGTCTGATGTTTTGTTGTTAAATCATAAAGAGTTCATCGTTCCAGCAGGCCAGCGTGTGGTTGCGTTCGGCTTAAGGAGCTTTATCGAGCAAAATTGGAAAACAGTGACATTGACTTTAACTTTGAGCGATCATATTTTGCGAACTAGACGACAGATCACTATTGTTAACTATGGAGGCTTGTCTCATTTTAATGTGTGGAATAAGGATCCAGAGAATTTGAATCATTCTAGTATTTTTCCCCATTTTTTAACACGATTCCATGTTCTAAGAATAAGCTTCAGAGAGACATAGAATAGCTTTAATGATAAAGTGTAGTCACAGTTCCAAGATGTACAATTGGTTTCGATGCCGTTTCGATAAATAATATCAAGAACTTGATCACATTTAAGATATTCACAACATGTCAAACATACAGATAAGGATGCAGCGCGCTAGTCTGCTTGTAATCATTTTCAAACCAGTACATTTACCAATACTCCCAAGCATTCCCAAAAACTAAAGCATCTCGAAAAGTAATAATTATCTTAAATACTACTCGGATGGTCAATAAACCCGTCCGTTCGTATAAATCATGTCGCGCTTCATGTTCTTCTTCAATCCAAATTCGGTGGACAGTGGAGCTGAATCGCGTCCCGTGAAGGGAATGCACCGAAACAGAAATTTCCCAGGGTTGCAGGAACCAAACACTTAATACGTCGTCCCTCTACTGGAACACGGCCGTGAATTTATCGAGCGGAACTAACCCTTAACAGCGGCAGCACCACGAGACAACGACGGTTCAAACTTTTCTCTCCTTCTGTCCCTTGTCGACTAATATCCGGTCGCCAGAGGAATGGCACCTACGTGCAGACTCGGGTGTGGCGCATTATCTAACTCCGGCTTGCAGAACGATGGACGGGAAAGAAAACGGTTCAGCGTCGGGAACCTCAGCAGAAGACGAAACACGAAAAGTAAATCAGGGCGCTCGTCCCTCGTCAAAAGGCATATTCCGGGTCCTCTCAGCGGAATGGGTTTTAATTTAAAGCTCGTCGCTCGCGATAATCGTCGCTGGAGCGGGAACGCGATCGATTCCGGGACGGATGGTAAAAGGGCAATAATGAGTAGGCTATAAATTTTGCGTGTTCTGGTTTTCGGCCGAGCGTTCGCCGTTCTCCGGACCGGAAGGGGATAGCGTTTGTTTTATTGGGAATACGTTTGCAATCTCGTTTTGGCATCTTCGCGATTGGTCGATCGGATAACCGATTCGATACAGGCTACGTTAAAGATTATGGGTAATTTGAAATGAAACTGTGTGTTGTTTATTTTAATTTATTTTTCGTATTGCCTACTTTCAGGCGTTAACCACTTGTTTGTAGATCTTTAAAGCGCAATAACCCAATGCAACACGTTTTTCGCGGGCGTTAATTGAAGCCCACCGTCGATACGTCTGCAAGCAATTATCCTGTGCGGAACGAGGCTTCCATTTGTCACGTAATTAACATTCGGCCTAAATTTAACCGACGTGCCTAATGCCTCATTTCAGCAACGGCAAGGGTGACGATTTTTCCAGGCGCTCCCACGACGCCACATGGTTTCAAGTGACAAATGGAAAGCACCTGCCAACCGACCGGCTTCCTGTTTCCGGGTTATTATGGTAGCCTTCTTTAATGTGCTACCGGCTGGCAACTGAAAGCCTAGCAATGATTCCCGGCTCTACACGGGGGTAAGGAAATTCGGGGTTTGTTATTGCTTGAAAATTATACAGAAATATGTTTCAAAAAACTCGTTTCATGTCTGCAGGCGCACCAAACGCAACGGTTTGGAATATTAGATTAGAAGAAATGGATACGTTATCGTGAAGAAGGCAAAAGCACGCATAGGCCTGGCACGGGGTAATTCATGCCAGATGCGTTGGGTTGAGCGTTTTTGTTAACCATGCATGCGCTTCTCACCACAAATCTGTTGGACGTTTGTTGAGCTAGGAGTCCGCATCGAAAGGGCCCCGTTGTGAGGCACATTTTTACCCCGCTTACGTATGCACCACACGAACGCTCAATGGCATAATTTTGGGGCACGCTACGCGGCAGGCTGCAAAAAGCTTCAGACTACTGTGGGATTCTTTCAGTGTCGTGGCGTTGCCACCTCACTTCTGCAAGTAGAAGAATTCTCCACCATTTTTCGAACCATGAGAAAGGTTCCTTTTTTTTTTGGTTGTGAACCAACTTCTTCATGAGTACTCGGGGTGGCCAAATTCTTTGGACGTCTGCAAAGGCACTCCAAGAAGAATACCGGCAGGAAGGCAACGTGAGCACACGGCTACGGGAATCAATTATGAATGTCGTTGACTGCAACCGAGGAAGGCTCGGAAAGGGATGGAGGTAACTGAATTATCATACAGTTGGCAGTCTATTTATACTCTCTTTCTCTCTCTTTTTCGGTATCCTCTCAAATGACCATTAACAGACGGCAGAGGATGCAGTGAAGGCAATGCTTCTTGTCCTGCTTGTCTCAATGTTGTAATCTACATAAATAGGATGATGAAGTGTAGCGCCCGAACCCAAGCGGATGTGTATTATTTGGAGAGTTGTTGTGGGATCATCGTGTGTCAGAGTAATTAATTCTTTCAGGCGTGTTTTCCGACTGCATAAGTGTGGGTCAAACCAGCCCTGACAATGGTGTTCTTTGGGAATTACTTAACGAGCATGATGTAATTAATGTATGCACTTGACTAAAACTGTGTGCGAAAGTTTATTTATACAGAATATTTTGACATTCATTCGTAGAAGTAATGGTTTGTACAGCCTACGCCCAAGATTTTTCACAGATATCAGACATGCTGACAGTTATTGGGTTGCTATGTAGGATTGTGTTTGTTTTGTTCTCGTCCTTCATTTCTTCCCCACATTTTCTACAATAATCACAAGCAAACCAATGCTACAAATTTGCCAGTAGATGGCGCTGCTAAATATTTAGTGTTTACCTGCCTAACATCTACAACAACACAAATAAACAATAATTTGAAAGAAAATGTTTTCTTCATGTAGTGCAAAACAGCGCATCTCCAATTCTTCGTCACATGGACCCATTAATAGGGCGCATTAATATTCCTCCCACCAATGGTGCACACTTCGCAATGCATTTCCATCCCGCCTTCTTCCAACTTCTTCCAACTAAAATCAGGTACCGTTCTAACCCATCGAGCGCGGTTCGGGGAATAAAAAAAACCCACCAACTCCACACCGGGCGGCTGAAATTCCACCCGGCGTAGAACAAGTAACCCACGCCCACGTTCCGAGGCCGGGGCTTGAAAAGTCAATAGCTGGTGGCACCGGTGGCAGAAAGCTTTCGATGCGTACTTCGTGAAAAACAATACCCAATGTGGGGTTTTTTTAGTTGTCGTCGTTGTTGTGGTTGTTGTTGTTGCCTCCCCATCGCCGGTCGGATAAGAGGGCTCAACGATTAGGGCCGGTGTGCGCGCGGCAGAACCGCCTTCGACGCACGGTGGACGCGCTTAGTATTCAAGGAGCGCTACCGATTACGGTAGGTGCTGCTTTTCCCGCCTCGCGGCGCTAAGTAGCTCCGGGCGGTAGCGCTGGAACGCGCGCACTTGAGATCCCTGGGCCTGGCGGGTGGTGCGGTTTAATGCGGTTACGGGGTGCGATTTGTTGGACGAAAATTTCTCAGAAGTGCGGGTCGATCCCTCCCCCACAACAAGCTGCTGGAAATCTCTGGAAGGTAATGGGAAGAATTCGTTAACAGGTGGCATGTTTCTAGTCCGTGCTTTTTTCCGTCGGCTCGTTGTTGGAATGTAATTTCGACAATGGACCAGTGGTTTTTTGTTTACACCTCCCGAGATCTTGTCACGTCGTTGGGAGGTATTGACAAGTTGCACACCTTGCGAGCAGCGGAAGTGCCTTTCAAGGCAGATTAAATTTGCCCTTTTGTTTCCATCTTTCCGGGATTAGTAGGAAACCGGCTTTGAAGTTCTCGCACATGTTTGGGGTGCATCATTAGATTTCTGGATTACTGGAGCTGGTCTTGAGCTTGGTCTTGACGATGATCACTCACGGCCTTCTACTCGTACTCGCTTTTTCGCCATTTTGTTCCATGTTTTTGAATATCTTTTATAAACTGGCCCAGCCCGATGGCTTTAGGGTTGAAAACCCCAAAGCGCCATTGTTGCTTTGTCCGTACTGTCACCCGATCTAGCATCATACAATTTCTCATCCCTGTCTGGTCATTTTCAAGTCCATTCTTCAACGTTCCAACCAGAGATCCCGGGAGCAGATAGGCTGGGAGCTCACGCAGGCACGGCACAGCGGCCAGTCAATCATTTCGCTGCCAGAAAGCCAATCCAATCAATACTGCCGCCAAAACGCAACGAGCGCAATCAAAAGCAGATCGATCGAAGTCAGATGCACACACAGACACAACGGTTGACACCGGTGATAATGATGTTTTTTTTGGTGTTTGTTATGTCCCAATACTGCTGCTTTTTGCCTGTACAAGGAAGACCCTCGATTTGGATATCTTTGAAATGAGATGACGAAGATACAATCGATGAACTCTCAGCAACGAAAAAATGGGTCGATTAAAGTCCAGCAGCGTGTCTCATGCTGTGAAATATCGATTAACTATTTTGCGACCCATCTGAATTGTTGATCAGGCCGGGTATTTTTTTTGCTGAACTGCTGGACCAACTGCTGGACCAACTTTTTCAACCTGGAAATGGGACGGACAGCTCACAATCCATTAGTTTTAATTTGCGAGATATCAGCGGATATCTCATTTGCAACACAATGAACCATCATAAAATGCGTAATTTACTGTCGATTGGTTGTTGCTGGGTCTTCTGACATTCTGAGGATCCCTATGCAGCCATCATTTCTTAAGCGCATGCAAAACGGCCGGAAAACGCTGCAACAACAGCTGCCGTCCTGTTGGAGCATGTGGTATTTCCTTTCCGAGTGATCGTTTCAGCATTCTTTGGCTTCGAGTTTTGGCACCGTTTCTCCAAAACGTGTTCCGGTTACGTTTTGAGACTCCTGTACCTGTACAACGACCTCAAGTACGAGGGGCGCAAAGCAAACCGGAAAGGTTTCGCTTCGGAAGCTTTACAAACACTCCGCTACCCAGAAGATGCGCCTTTCTCTCTCTCTCTCTCTCTCTCATCAACACACCGACACACTCAGGCCCCCTTAGGCAGATGTGGAGTTAACGCGTTAAGTTAGCCGCTTTTCGGCATCCCGACCACCGTCACGTGGTACCGGGGCTTTATGTAAACTGTTACGCTTCGGTTTTATGCGCTCATCGAGCGGAGTTGGCCGTTTTGCAGCTGCCACGCGCACAGCAACCGCAAAACGAGCCCTCGAGCCCTTGACTGAGGACTGGCGAACTGAGGGGCCAAAATAAACACAACCCAACAGCAGGAGAGGAAGAAACGAACGTAGGCGAGAACGTGAACGAGCGGTAGGCAAATGTCTTGAGGCAGGGTGCTTCCGAACAGCTGCAAGGGCTATCTGACTTTACTTTGCTCGGTTGAAGATTATTAATCGAAGGAGGAGAGGCATTGTCAGCTGTCTTGAAGGGAGAGAATGTTTTTTGTAATGTTCGTAACATGAAAACTATTTCGTACGCAAATTGATAAGATAACTTGATTAAAATTTGCAAATGTGAATGAAAAGTGTGCAATGGATGTTGAAAATGTTTTTTTCTGAAACGTAATAAAGCGAAAAACTAAAAAAGACTATAACGAATAAACGAAATAATCAACACTAAATGAAAAGGTGAACCAAGAATCGAAAAATCCAGCATTAATAAGAAAACAGACCATCTAAAAACAAATAAAAAATTTTTAATAATTTCAAACTATCATTTTTTATGGTACGTTATTAAGAACATTTCCAATTATAAGCCGGCAAACTAAAAAAAAATCAACGACAGACGGCATCGCTTGTTCTGCTCATTCACGCCCGGTTCCTCTTGAGTTCCACCGACCGGAACCGGAATCGCGACCGACCGCACGGGCACGGGCCGCCGCGGCACGCGTGTGACGAAATTGATTCCTCCTGGCGATGCGGAGAAAGATGTAACGAACTAATTAAGGTCGTGATTTTACCGAGACATTGCGAGGCGAACCGGAAAGAACCAGAACAGCGAGAGAAGATAAACAAAACGCGCTGAGTCAACGTCGGAGTTAAAACAAGAACCTGAAGTGGTTGGTGCACCCGTAGCGGGGACCTACACTAGCCCGGCTTCGTTCTATTTTCGGGTTTGGTTTCATTATGAGTCACTCATTACATCCAGGCAAGCGATCTTGGCGAGTAAGTCCCCTTTGTTTCGTTTGTGTGATAAGCATTTGCTTATGCAATTCTATTTCGTCTGTACAACTACAAGCCGGATGAGAAAAGATGTAACGGACATAAAGGAGAACATTAAGAAGTATGCACAACTCGCTTACAATGGTATGAATTAATTAAACCCGAAATATTACCGAATTGTTAACTAAACAGTAGCAAAAAAAAGAGCAAAAAGAAGAGACAATCCAACAATTTTGGCATGGAAAAAAGGTACAAGTTTACACGGAAAGGTATATAATTACACTACGAAACGAGCTATGACAACTGCATAATTAATACCAAGGGTACATTTTTGGTTTCGTTCGGATTTGGTCCTTCGAACCGGATCGTCCCGTTACAGCATGGCGCTATCCTAGCCCATTCCGGTTTTCATGTGCCTTGATTCTCAACCGAAGGATTCGTCTGTCAGTCGATGTGAATAATACTCAACAGTCAAACGTCTTAAAGTCGACTTTCAACCACTGCAAACTACAAGGTGGGACAAATCAAAGAGAAGTCTGATACAAGACTGCGCCTATCACAAGCGGCAGACGTAACGGTTCGATGGAACGAAGAAAATCACCCAGAAGAATAAGCAAACAACAAATAATAGAATAGTGTACTTTCCGCAGCGCCCACAGACCACAACGGGAAGGACACAAAAGCGAGCACAGCCTAAACGATCCCGGAACGCCAAGGAAAAAGCTTCACGTCCCGTTGACAGGCCAGGATCTTTCCGAGAGCCCATTTTCCTCCCTCCGTCCGTTTTGTGTTTCCCGGAAGCGATTGTTTGATTTCTCGCCCGAGTCCCGACGGACGCATTAGACACCGGCGGGCGGACCATTGTGTAAACCGAGTTATGAAGAAATGAAACGAAACGAAACGAAAAAAAAATACGGAAAATAGTGACGACCCAATCTCACCACCGTTTGGGTGCGCTCGTGCTGCTCTCCGGCACGGAAACGAGCAACACTCGGGATAAATTTAATTTACAAACCCGTTGGAACGAAACGTCACCTTTGCCGGAGCAATAGATCCTGGTTCCGGGATTGGAGATAGCCAAGAAGAGAGCGAAAAAAAGCATCCTCCAGCAAAGGTTCTTCGGCTGCACCCTTTCAACGGTTCGATGGAAATTGCGATTGTGGCCGTAGGAAAGCGTTTCCTTCCTTTCTTCGCTCTCTTTTTTCTCTCATTCGACCTTTGACCAACGGCTAGACAACGGCCGCTCCGGGACTTCATCTTCCGGTCCAAGCTAATTCCGTGCTTTCGCTTTCCTGTCGATGAGAAACTGCAGTCGGTGTTTTTTTTTTAGAAGTTTTGATTGGTTCTAGTTTCACGCTCCCAGCCAGTCAGTCCCAACCAATTCCGGTTGAATGGGGTCAATGGGTTTGGGATGAAATGTGGAGTAGAACTATACGTTTTAAACAGATTTTCTGGAAGTGAAAGACACTTCCCTAAAGAGTTGTTTTTGGTATCTTTTGGGAAATGAGATAGAGGGTAGTTTTTAAGGTTATCACGATTTCTCTGTAACAACTCTGTTTGAAACATTTCCTCCATCTGCATGATGGTTTTGAAGAGCCATGTGAGTTGTACTAGATAATCCTTGATAGACTAGAAGCCTTGGCACACTGCAAAAAGCCTCGCAGTACACCTGAACGTTGGATAATTAAAAAACTTCCAATACGGCAAGAAAGCTCGAAGCTCCATTTCAGTTCCGGGAATAGGTTCGTCATTGATGTGCTCTCCATCGTGTCCTGCAAAACCTAATCAAACGCGTAACCGACCGAGACCAGCGCCCTTACTTACCAGCACGTTCGGTTTGCCGGTCCGATCGTCGACCCACACCAGCACCAGATCCGAGCCGGCCATGTGCTCCGACCGGTGGGAGAAGCCGAGGCCCATAAAGCCGCGCGTGTTGGCCGTGGCCGTAAACACGATGTCCTTCTGGTCGACGTGCCAATCGAGCGTGTACAGACCGTTCGGGTCCATCGCCTCCGACCGGCTCCAGCGATGATGGACGGGTTCGATCTTCGACGTCAGCACCGTCAACCCGGCCGCCTCGTGCGCTGTGTGGATCGCCAGCGCCAGGGCCACGACCAGCAGCCGGTAGGGCCGGTTATACTTAGTTAATGGAGCACACCGTGCCATTACGTTGCGAGGGAGGATTCGTATTTTTTTTTTTTGCACCCTAAACTTTTCGACACACCGAAGAACTCTTTCGGGCACTGGTTACGGCTTCTGCGGCGATGTCGGGAAAAAAGCACTGAAAATTCACCCACAAACACCGCACAACAGCATGCTCACACCGACACAAAACAAACAAACAACCAAAGCCGCGAAAGGGCCAAGTCGTGGCGGAGATAATGAGCCTTTTTTCCTTCTATTTCGCTGCTGTTGGCTCCACTATTTCCAATAGCGATCACAGCCACATTTACACGGCGCGTTTCACGGTTCGGGAGCCCCGGGACTTGGCGCTTCTTCCACACGGCTGCATGCACGGCGTAATCAAACACTATTTGCGTTAATTATACCATCAACAATAATTTACACTCTCCCAGCGCGCTTCACACGCCGCATTCACACTGCACACATCCTGGGCCGGGAGGCTCGAAGATGCTCGTCTTCTCACACACCGGGCGAAAGGAACGGCCCGATAATCGCCGGTATCGTCGAATTATTCACTTACGAATCTCGCGCGGCCTTAATTAGGCCTTATCTGTTGCGCCCGTTGCGGATCTGATCTGAAAGAACGTGAAGCGAGAGGAACACGGTTACAACAACAACACACACACACTCACACAAAATGGACAACAAAAGGCCACAAAGCTAGACAAAACTCGGCGGGATGGGAAATTCAGGCCACCGGGCTTTTGTTTCCCATGGTATGCAAATTAAAAACTTCGTTTGTTTTTGGTGGCCCGGCCCCGGGGAGCTCATTTCCTAGCCCGCGAGTGCGAAAATGTCTCTCCCTCTTCGCATTGTGCGTCCAATTTTCGATTGGCTCCAATCGAAGCCTGGCCACGATCGGAACAATCGCAGTAGGCTAATCGTAATCTCGAACCGGTTTGACAGTTTGACACACGAACACTCGCACACGCTCCGTTCCGATCATCATCGTCCGTTGACGTTTGATCAATGGCTGTCCGTTTTGGGCCGTGATTGGGCTCTATTTTCGTACCATGTTGGGGGGGGGGGGGACTTAAAAGGTTATAATCACTTCACCCGGACTAGAACGATTTCACCAACACACACACACACACACGCCGTGTAGCGGGCAGGGACATCTCGTACAAAATGCTAATGGGGTGTCTTCCGTACCCTCAGGGCGAGTGGATAATTTTTTGTTGTTCCTTCTTCCCGTCCCAATGCATTCGTTTTCGTATATCTCTGGCGAGAGAGCGCGCGCGCGCACACGGGGGTCAAAACCGTGGGAACTGAAACTTGTTGCGAATTTTTTTTTTTCCGCGCGTGCACTTTTCTGGTGTGCGGATTTTTATTCTTCCTTTTTTTCGGGCTATTCTTTCGGTGTCTCCTCCTCCGCCGCGAGGCACCAAAAAAAAAAACACGACACGGGGCGACAAAGCGCAGCGCACAAATCTCGGCAGCGAGATTCGCCGGATTTCGTTCTCCGCGTCGGTTCGGTTCGGATTCCTCGGGATTAGGAGCTGAGCGAGACGAGCGAAGCACACATGCAGAAAGGCTGCTGTCGATGAGGCTGGATACGGGCCGCGGTCGCAGTATGCGTTGGGAATAACACTAAACACACTCACTGACCGGCACACGGACGCGATTTGGTGAGTAAAAGCTGTCTCACGGTGTGTCCCGGGCAAAAAAAACACGTCCAGGAACCACGGATCAAAGTGTAATAAAATTCGCACAAGCACTCACACAAGCGAACACACATCAATTTCGCGACCGGCTTCTCACTCGCATCTCACCAGCGCAGCGACACAGCGACGGAACAACGCGCGATCAACAGAATAGAACACGGCAGCAGCTCCTTCTGGTACGCCGGTTTCGGTCGGTTTGCCGCCGGTTCCGTGCTGTAGGCCCGGTCGGACCCCGGCTGCCCGCCACTGGAAGAACATCTGCGCGCGACCGGCTCAACCGCGTGCACACGCACAGCCCAACATAGCCGGCATGGTGGATGTTTTTTTTTGCTTCTCCTTCGTTCGCTTCGTTCTTCGCTTTTGCTACCCTTCCTAACCGTTTATTCCCGCATGCTTTATGTGCTGCTGGTTCGTTTGGTCTCTCTATCCGGGGTCCGGTTTGTTTTCATAGTTTTTAAATTGCAGGGTTTGTATTGAGATGAATTTTCAGATGTTATTTTCATCATTTCTTTTCATGTTTGTTTCGTTCTAAAGAACATTTTGTGTCCATTAGGTCTTTTGTGTCTTATGTTGTAAGCTTTTGTCTCTTAATCTTTTGCTTTGCAATGCTATAGATTTTGAGTTTTTTTTTTCCATTTTTTTATCTTTTTTGATTCAACATTTATGTTTGTTGCAAATTTGTTCACATTGAAAAGGTATTTTTTATATTGTTTTAGCTTTCTTACGAATTAGTAAGGCCTGCAACTGGTGTTTTTTTATCTTGATCAGCTTTTCTCATTAATTTAATTTAACTTTTTTTCACAATTTACAAAGCATAAAATTTTATTTATAGTTTTTGCTGATAGTATTAGTTCATGGTATTAATTTCGATTTCTAATAAATCTTGCACGACTTTTTATAAATCTTATAAATACGAACGTGCAAACCCTGCAAATACAGCGCTCTTTCCGGAGGTCCCAACGCACACACGGCAGCATTGAAGGAGAAGCCGCCAAAAACGGAGGACATCATACTTACCTTCTGGCGAGCACCGGCTGCCTGCCTGTACCAGGCTCTGTATATCATCACAGTACAGCAGAAACGAACAGGCACACACACACACAGGCACACGACCCAAAGGCTAAAATGAGCGTACCAAAGCAAAGAGGAAAAGGATCCTCGAGACAACAGCAAGACGCGAGAGGGGCGAAAAAACCGTTTCCTTGCAGCCATCGTCACACAGGACATGCGGTTGAAGGTTCCTTTTTGCGCACCCTATGAGGCGGAGTAGATGCATCGTGCCAGATGCGTCGCATTCATCGACACACACGGTGCAGGATGTACGCTCAAGAGCCGAAAAAGAAAGAGAGCTAGAGAGAGAGCATAAGTCGGGAAAAGAAAGCAGCAGCATCGAATGGTCCTTACCGCTGAAAGACTTTCTGGAGGGTCTTGTAATTAGGGATGCAGGATGCGTGTTCAATTTAGACTCAAGAGTCTGTTATCTGTACCCACCCGGAGCTGATGGTCACATTCGGTAAGCTCAAGTCGCGCGGAGAGTGATTTTCTTCACCGGCCCTATTTGCATTCCACCGATCGAATCATGATTATTCAAAAGCATCCCTGCGCATCCACCGGAAGCGCACGGAACCAATCACACTTTTATCCCATCCCATCCATCTGTGCTTGCATTCCTGGGATGGTTCGCGGCACGGAACGGATGTTTCCGACGAGATTTAGCATAAAACACAAACAGCCAAGTGCTCGGTTGCTGTGGAAAGTGTTTGAGCAGAAGGAAATTACTCAATCCAAGCGTTTGGGGGAGAAAGCTGCACGAAAGTCATTTGTCATTCCCCGGTTACCGAGACTGCGTTCGCTGCACCGGCAGCCATCCATCGATGGCTACTGAGACCGTGAATTATTCCGTTTCCGAGCGCTCGAATCATTCACTCTGCCACTGCAATTTGCATAGCCTAATGTTCTACCATCAGCTGTGACCAATTTCCACCGGATTCCCGGGTTTCCCGGCGGCTGCTGTAAGGTTGATTGAGGACTTCAGGAAGTGTAATCGGTGTTCAAACGCCCGCATCCTGTAAGGTGTGATTAAAGTGCATTTTTGGTCCTTCGAACCGGATCTGATTTTGCTAGAGTAAACGTGAACGCGCTTCCGTACGAAGAAGGTGCTCCTGAAATGGTACCAACACAAAATTCCCTCGCACACAACCAAACGGCACCATCATCGTTTCCTTCGTACGGTGTCACGAGCCGCAACCGTTTAAAGTGTGCCCCCGAACACATGCACACGGGTCCGTACCGGCAGCACTATGTTGTCGGTTAAATTCGTTAACCGCGGTACCGGCACGGTACGCTGGGGCCGCCGAAGCATAGAGGAACACATTCATCCGGTCGGTTGTTGAATCGAAACATACGAAAAAGACGCAAGAACGGAATGGAAGAAAGGTGAGCATCGCGATAACGAAGAACACGGAAAGGAGCGAGCGACAATGTAAAGCCAGGTGCGTTTTTGTCGAGTTTTGCAGACACGAACACACATACACAGCAGAAACAGCACTGATGCACGACGCGACTGTATGCTCTCTGGTGCGTGTAAATTATGCCCTTAAAAAGTGGGGATGTAAAACTGAAAAGTTGTATACAGGTAGTTCCCGACATACGCGGCTTTGTGGAGACGCGAATTTTCGAAGTTGACTGACTTGATTGAGGAAATTGAACTGACATAAGTTTTACGCCATATTTTTTTAATCTAAACATAGTAGAAATTACCATCAAAACGTATTGAGCGCTTGTAATCAAAACGGAAGAGAAGAACTAAGAAAATATGCCAACAAAACATGCTAGATTTCGCTCTCTAAGAGTCTCCGCTCTATTGCACTGCTCTCGAGGAAAAACCACACTGAACCCACACTTTTCCGATGTTTCCGCAGGCGGAGTTTCAACTCCGTAAATAACGCCGCCGTGACGGTTTGCTGCGCTTTTGAAGCCTTTCGCAAACAAGTTCAGCTGAACGTGCATTGGCCGGTGTAATGCGGGGCATTACTTGAATGTACTTCCCGGCGTAATGAGCTTACTACTGATAATTCCGTCAGTGGTAGTTGCCAGAAAAGCAATCAAAGTATGCTGGGTTGAAAAAGAACCTACCCATTCACTTCAATAAGCAGCTGAAGTTGAGCTTCTCTTCTTCTGCAATTGAAAGTGTGTTGAAAATAACGATGAAATAAAATGAAAAAAATGCAACACTTCCCCTAGATGAGATCAATAGAAACATTTAATTAACCAAACAAACGCTTCACAACAACATGCTCTGGTGCTTACCTTTCAAATTGTCATCTGGGTATTGCTAGAAGGCTGCGTACGTTTCAAACACGAACGCAGCCACTCCCGGTCGGGTCGCGTGTGACGCACGTTGCATACCTTCAGGCGTGCGTCATTTATTTAGCAACAAAGAAGTTTTCATTTCTTTCGTTAAATCAGAACCTCGGGAAACATCACGGTTTAGCACCTTTATGTTAAATTTTGTTTCGTTTTATTTCCATGTTTTGCATTCCATATACACTCTGTGCGGCTTCCACTGCCTGCTGCTTAGCCTACTGGGCCAACCGGCCCCGTACTAGAAACTAATGCGCCAACCGCGATCGACGCGCTGTACAAACTCGTATCCGCTGTAAATACTAACGCATCGGAAAAATACGCTTTGCCTTCACCACTGACATCCGCTGTGCGTGCGCCGATCTCAACGTGATTTAAAAGGTTCCAGGTTTGTTTCTTTGGGACGGGCAAGGGAAACGCTCCAAATAACACTGTACAAGTTTGCAAACCATTATCACCACCGGTTCAGCCTAGCGCGAACGGGTTTCAGGGTTTTTTTTGTTGTTGTTCTTGCTTTGTTTTACTTTTACATTCATTAGTTCACTTATATTTTCAACAGCACTGATGAGAAACGCGATTATTCGCATTGGGAGACATTTTTCGTATCTTCTCCAAAATGCCTTATGTAATGTTTTGCTATCCTTAGAGGAGAAGCCAATGTTGACGTGTTATTTGGTTTTCGTTATTCCTAGACGATTTGTGTGTATGTGCGTATGTGTGTGTTCGGTAGGAAGTCGTTGTGTTGGGGATTTGTGTCAGCTTTCATTTCATTTGTCGCTACCAGTACAATCTTAACACTAAGCGGAAGAAATCAATGCTTTCCTTTCTTCCGTTGGGTTAGCTCTTTCATACAGCACCACAGATCCTACGCTAAATGCAACACGCGCTCTCTCTCTCTCTCTCTCTCTCTCTCTCTCTCTCTCTCTCTCTCTCTATCTCTATCTCTGCGTAAGCATGCGTCTGTGCTTTAATAAATATCCCTATTCAATAAACTATATCCTAATGATAGGTCGACTACGAATTGTTCTGCTGATGTTGGTGCGTACGTAAACACTTCTATTTCCAGCAAATCGATCTAGCCAAGCCACTTTATAAACTTTCGTTAAAATTTACTTACTTCACATCTACAGCAGGGATAGCCGATGTATGCGGCACAATATGGCCCACCATCGTGCGTAATTGATTCTATTTTTGTTTAAATTTACATAAATTCTCTGCGCTCTGCGACAGCGCGCAGTGCCGCTTTAACGTTCCGGAATTCGGAGCAAGGTTTGATTTACCGATCTCGCTCCTGGCCTCATTTCTTTGCGAGGCGAATTTTGAGGTTTTTGTATTCTAGCAGGTCGGTTTCGTTCAAGCATTTGACATTGATTGTGGTCTTTGTGATGGGTTGGTCCGTGCAAGCTTTTTAAATGGCAATCGCAAAAAAGTTCAAAAGCTAAGCTGTATTACTTTCCTCCCTAGTGGCGTAAGAAAAAAGAGCAAACCAAATTCGGAATGCTCGGGAATCTTTTTCCGTTCCGGAATGTTTTGCACCGAAACATGTTACATAAAGTGCCATTCCGTAATGATTGTTTGTATTGAAAGGAAATGTGAAGTAGCTGTGTAATCATGAAACAAAACCATCGCAGCACGCTGTCAATACAAGAAAAGCAATACATTTACATACTTTTAGGCGTAAAGTAACCCAGGAAACAATCAGGCGCCATTGTGGAGGGGTGTAATGTAGTTTTGTGCCAGTGCGGTATATAAAAGGTAGAAAGTTTATCGTAGACTGACTGAGGTATCAAACTAAATCGATTTGAACAATCAGAATTCGTTTCCAAACGTTTCCAAACATTACAGATTTTCGGTCCCATTTCCAAGAAAAAGCAAATTATATCCTATTTCATATTTATCCTAAACACGCATGATTGAAAACCGCGAAAAACAGAGGTCCTCCAATGGCAACGCTCTTGATTGACGCATCAATCGCTTGCAATTGCTATAAAAGCTTAATCACCGTTTTCCATCGAAAATTCCATTTGAACTAAAGGCACACGATATTACAAACAAATTCAAAGCATACAATGAAGCGACTAGCAAGTGCAAAAGTAGTTTTGTTCTTTCGATGGGATTCTGTCCTGTATGTATGTGTATGGATGTCTACAGGACACACCGTTCCAGCATTATGATAGGGACTGCTTTCGAAATTCAATAAATCATTCACAACCGGTACCGTAGCATTGCTGAGTGCCATGCATACAGATTTGAACATCAAAGGGAAGCACTCTCACACTCACACGTGGGGTTCTGGAGTTTTCTCAAATAGTAATAGGAATTTGGCTGTTGCTGTTGCGAGAACAGGAAAAAACAGGTTCTAGTGATTGTTCTTTAGTTGAGGTTACAAATTAAATCGATTTTTTCCCAAAAGCACATTCCAAACGTAATGCGTCAACAGCCAGAACAAAGGACATTCTATTCGGTGAAGCTTTGAGCTTGTTAATAAATATTTGCTGTTTGTGCCTGTGCGTCAAATGGCATACTTTAGCCTACGACATACATAACAATATGCTGCGATAGACAGCACTTGGCTGGTTTCAAATCTCACGTGGGCGTTGCTTTCGGGCGACACGTGATTTTTGCCTCTGTGGGATGACATGTGTATGACGTCTGTTGCGCAACAACCAATGGCTCCGCTAGGACCGAAATTTGAAAGGCATAAAATGAGTGCGCGTACTTCCCGCTGTTCGCTGTACAGCGACATTCTTCCTTCAACCAATAATCCATCGACTGACAGAGCCGACACCCGCCCGAAAGGGCATCATTTTCCTGCCCATCGGCGCATATTCCGGGTGAGATCACAAGACCGGCATGAATAAATGAACGCGGCCGATTCGCACATTATTGAACATGATTCCATGATTAGATTTTGATTTGCTAAAAACAAATTTGACAAAACGTGGCTGGCCGAGGCCATCGCCATTCATGGGCTCACGGTGGTGTGGGACGGACTTTTCTTTTCTCCCGAGGCTGCTGCCCAGACATCGAGGGCGAAAGTCATGAAAAATTCATGACCAACCAAATCGTTCCTCGCCCAGTCCCTTACCATCACGCCAGTCAGCATGCGTCCCACGGTCCGAGGGAGTTCTGCAGCGTAATGGAAGTCGCCGCGGCCTTCTGTTCCGTTTCGCGTTCAGATCAAACCGTCCAAAAGAAGAAAAAAACCTCGCGGCCTGCATGTCGATCGTGTCCTAATAAGGCTTTCAAGTACGTATTGCGGCGCGTGCGTCGGTGAATGATACCATATTGTTTCAATCAAATTTCAATTACAAAATGGAATAATTTAACTCTTCCACCCCGCAAGCCGTACTTGCCGTTTCATTTGGCGGAAAGACTTCAAAACGCCCTTAAGCGGCCATTGGGCAGCAAAATTCCACTAAAAACGCTCGTGGCGCATTGGCTCGAACGCTGTTGGAATGGAAAACAATTGCCCTGTAAACGTGCTGCGAAAAGGATTACGCCCCGTGGAATGGCTGAAAGCGGTTAAATAGTGCACATGGCGCGTTTTTCACGTCGCCTCGTTCACCACTCGAAGCAGGGGCTCTGATCTGACGCAGCACGCATATCACGTCGTCAGTGGCCGTGCTGCGTCACCCGACACGGTTGCTGACACGGGTTCTGTCGAGTTTAGCGATCCGTACGCACGATAACTTCATTTGCATGCAAAGCTCGCTGCAGCAGTTGCTATGAACTGCAAATTAGTTTCACTGCAGGCAGCTCCACGAGAGTTTTCCGGCTAGCAGGAAACAGGAAGAAATGAGGCTTTGGTTGAGGTGGAACTGGAAGAAAGCGGTAAAAGATTTTCTATGGAGCTACACTGTTTGAATGAAAATAAACTGGTGTAGGTTGAGACAGCTAAGATTTAATATTGAAAAAAAGAGCAAATATTTTTTTAGATTACAACAAAGGCGAGTTTTATTCTTATTCAAGACCAATCTGATCAGCTCCGACTTCACACCTCGAATGTTCTGAAAGAGCCTTAAATGGGAGAATTGAAGGCGTAAGTGTTTTAGTAGCCTTTTCCGTGGCGTGGGACTGTGTCTTGGATGACTTTGCGACGCCTAGATGTATGCAATGCTTTTTTACATTGAGCGTCGTTATTGCTCTTTTTCGAACTTCGTGTACAAATAACCCAAATTGCATACATCTAGGCGTAAAGTCACCAGGATATAACGCTTAGTCGAGGGAGAAGTGAGTAATAATTCGAAATTGAATGCTGGAATGAGCTTCTTTTCAAACTATAAAAAAGATGCAACCAAGATTTCAAACGTTTTACCTGGTAAAATACCGTAATAATGGAATGGTGAAAATAATTAAAAAATACAATCGAAAAACAAATACTTAAAGCAACGCTAGATAACGAAGCATCTTCTGCTCGAGCTGAAAACTAAAAGCGAACAAACGGTCAGATTATGTACTGCTCCTTCCCCTCACAGGCAGCTAATTGCAGATGAAAACGTTTCGTGTAACGTCTCTTTCAAGCAGCCAACAATGCGACTACCACCTACCGTCGACGCTCGCTGGGAGTGAAAAGCGCAATAAACGACACAGAACGCATTCGACCGAGTGCTGTGCCAGTTGCACACTTGACATTGGGAAAAAAAGAGTCTGTTCTTGTGCCAGCCAGTCAGCCCTGCGGACCTACCTTGACCGCACGGCTATTGTTGGCGTCCTAATTATTTGACATATCTTAAGCACGGCAGATAAAGCTTCGCTCCGGTGGTGCTGAGATATGCTCCAAGACCGTTGGCGTATTTTTTGCTTTTTTGCTTTGCGCTCATCCTTTCCAGGATTCTAGCGCAAGTGCAAGCTCACAAACTCACGCTCCCACAGTCTAGTGCCGGTTGTTTTCGGTAATTTGTGATGTGTCTCTCCTTAACCTTTCGCCCTCCTGTCGCTGTGTTCTGCCGAGGACAGGCTTCTTTTTAGCACGTTCAGCAGAGTCCCCAAGGCGCAATTAGAAAGATAAGCGTAAAGCAGCTGTACCGGAGGTTTAATGCTTTTTGCTTGTGCTACATTCGGACTGGCGGCAGGAGTTGTTTTTTGGTCCCCGAGACGTCCGAAGCAAAAAGGTAGTTTGATAAAAGAGAAGCAGCGTTAATCGTCGGACAATTTTCATCTCCTCGAACTGCACGAATGTCCATTTGGAAACGTTGAACTGTTGGAAAGTATTATACGACCGCCAGAAGTTGGGTAACGAACTTCAAATAGAGATGGCCACGGTCGAAGCATATTTGATCTGGGCGCACTATAAAACCACTCTGCGAAGCTTACAGGAGCGATTGTTTCGCAACAAAAGGCTTTTCCGCGGATGGATTACGTCGTTGTGTGGGTGATGTATCTCCATAAGCGTATCACGCAGAAACATCCCAAACAATATTTGCCCAATTCAATCATAAACTCCACCCCGGTAAGCGTTTTTGGATCGGAGCGGAGCGCCGATACCGCACTGCAAGGTGAGTCGACTCACCATCAGTCGACCGTTTTGCATGGAGCCGTCCTCGGAAGCCTTCTCGGAAGGACCGGGTCCGCCGGGTTGTACTATTTTCACCCCCGTTTGCAGGGGCGCTCTAACACGCAGAGCAATGCGATGACCTTGGATGTCATCTACCATGGGTCCCGATCGAGAGGGGAAAAAAAAACAGAAAACGAAATCGAGGCCCTATCTCTGGTGCGGCGCGTCGAAGATTTGTCGTTTGAGGTTTGTTCTGTGGAGACAAAATGCTTCCAAGTTTAGGGTGTATTTGCATCACATTCTGAGCTTTTTTTCACGGAGAAAGCTCCCCGATGGGTCTATGTCTATGGGAGATATGCCCGATTACGTGACGGAAGTGACGGTACCGTGTGCCCCAACCGGAGTTAGGTCAAACTGGACGAGATTGAGTAGATTTTGGGGATGTTCCTTCGAACAAACTGATTATCCTGGTTATGCAACGAGACGGACAAAATGTTGCTCAACAAGAAGGTGCTTTAAACCAGATTCCGAATGATAGCCCTGATAGCAGCTACCGACCCGGTAACGATATGACAGGGAGAATTAATCGTAATGGCATTGCAATCGCGTGGAGCTGCTGTACCCTGTAATTAGGCCACCTTTTCGATTCCATCGGAGCTATTTCACTAATGAAGACAAATTCCTTCCAAAGCACTGCCGTTGCAAATTGCTCTACACTCCTACGCAAGTTGTGTTTCCGTAGCGGTAGATTTATCGAGCCACTCCACAATGCAGCGGACGTCCGGGACCCGCGGGACATGAACAATGTTTGTTGTGACTAATTCCAGCACTAGATTAGTTGATTGGAATCACTTGTTTTGGTAGCAGGTGATGTGCTTTAGTTATAATTATAAGCTGCATAATTTAAATTATTTGTTTGACAGAAAAGATAATTGAGAATCTAATACAGGCATAGTATAAGAAAACATCACTGAACAGATATTAAATGTCAACACAACATGACCATTTCGCCTCCTGTCAGTGTCATCTTAAACGCTGATCACTGACAGTCTTTTGACAGCATCGTACACCAGCTACTAGACAACAACACTGTCTGCACCAATTCCGTGGACCACAAACAAACCATAAACAACAACAGACAAGGTGCTCAGTAATAGCTCAGTTGTTCCTTCAACTTATCAATCATTCTACCACAGCGGTTCGACCCTTCGCCCGAACCGCTACAGAACTGGGGCAGGATGTCCCGGGTGTCGTAAATCAAACCTTGCTCATTTCGCATGCCTGGCGCGGCCGAACGGTGGAGCGGCCGGGGGGCAACCGGAAGCCGACGGTCGGCGGCTTCCGGTCGCACGCTGTTGCTCCGTTCGGTGCTGGCCACAGATCTTGGTCGTAGTCGCTAAGGTCACCGTCGCCGGCGTCGCCGCCATTGCCGCAGCGATCGCCCGTGTAATCCGTCGACGGCAGCTCGTGGGTTGTCGCTAGCATTGTTGCGCCCTTCGTGCGAATTCCGGCGCCCGCTAGATGCTGCCTTCGCCGTTACGACAAGCACACCATTTCCTTCTCGAGCACCGTGCCCTCGGACTTGCCGTTCCCGTTCGGTATCATGACGATCGTGGTCTCCTGGATGTTTCTGGTGTGAAGAACAGAGAGAGAGAGAGAGAAAGAGATAGATAGAGAGAGAGAGAGAGAGAAAGAGAGAGAGTGAAGCGAGATTTACTACGATTTACTGAGATTCACTTTTTGAAAAATCCATTTGAAGGAGAAGTACACGAAGAAGTTTCAAATAGTATGTGTCGACATATAAATGGGATAATCTATAACCAAGGCAACGAAGAGGGCACAATGCTGCAGATATATCCGTCGAACTTTCAAACAGTTGATTGACAGTTGTCACTAGCGCCATCTACCGGGAAACCGCCATGCATCAAGGGTGCAGCATCCGTACACAATCCATACGGATTAGTGTAGACGCCTGCAAGATTATTGGCACATTCGGTGCGCATGAAAACACCCACTAGACGATTATTCCGATATAATCCATAATTATATCGAGCACTGAAGTGCGCTGTTAGGCTGGCGCTAATCCGAAAGCCATTAATCTTACGGTAATGATGCGGTTTAACATGGCGAACCAGTAATAGGCGTAATGGAGTACGTTAATTAAGAAAATCGTTGGAGCCCTGCGCTGAACTCAACACACAAGCGTATGGCAGCGTCCTGCAATCTCATTTGAGCTCGGTTTAAAGCAGTGTAAAAGGGAGCAACAAAAAAAAAACGCCTGTGATTTTATTGCTGAAAAAAATCAAAACATCAAGCGAGACTTTGCTTACCGTCCCGCTAGGTTGTATTTTCTGCACACCGAGCGTCAGGACTAACTGGCGGCGGCGAAGGAGCTCCTGCAGCGTGAACTGGAGGCAAATTGATCGCCATTTTATTGCACGACAGACCAATGACTCGGCAAGACGTTTGTGAAGCAATTACGGGTAATTTGTGTCGATTAAATCGATCAGCGGCGAGCAGGCCCCGCTTACGGCCAACGTTGAAAATCGATTCAACGACGCTTGCTCCGAGCGTTTGTGGACGAACATTAGCTTCCTTCCGCACCATTTCCATGCCAGGTCGTTGCGTCCAGTGCGTGCATTCCGAGTGCCATCGATGACGAGCGTATGATGCTCCCCGATGATATTCAATGACAAAACGCGAGGGCGTGTGTTTTCGTCCCGACCCCAGCAGGGTTTTATTTTCGCCCCTCGTTATGACGGTCGTTTCTGGGGGGAGTTTTTTTTCTCTCCCCGTGCTGCTGTTTTGTGTTGGTCCGTTTCCATTGTGCATTTGGCGTTCCGGGCGTGCCGTTGAAACGCCGGGCATCCGGCAGCGGCAGCAAATGAACGAATTAAGCAAGGATTAACGTTCGCCATTCGCCAAATTTAATCAAGCCGAAAGATTAGCCGCCTTTAAGGACGCGGCCCGTCGGAAAAAAGGGGTACGCACCGCGCTGGTGGCCGTACGGTTTACGGCACAGCCGTCGGGTGATGTCGGAAAAGTCTTAAAGCCGCGAAGGATTAGCGCTGTGGGTAGAGCTTTCGAGCGTGTTTTGTAGCCGGCTGAGTGGAAGTGGTCTGACGACATTTAAGTATGAACATTTAGTGTTGAGACATTTGGCGAACGAAACTTTGGAGCAGCTTCTGGCGGCATCACGAACTCACTCGGGCGGAAGATGAATATGACCGCATGAGCATTGACTGTGGGCTTTCTGATATTAATATACAAATCATTCTTATATCGAATACCTCGTTCATTGAATTTCTTTCGAATAATTAGCATTCTAGATTGCTTGAAAGATTCCGCTTATGGCTGAACTGAAAGGTTATAAGTAAATATGTCCAGAATAAAACAAGTACCAAAACAAACATGCTGTAATAATTATACATAGCGCCTAAATGTAGACACTTGCGACACAGAATACCCTGAGAGATCTTTTTGATTTTGGGATCCCGAATTTGCCGGATATGTATAAGGGCAAGAATCAGGATTGATACAACTTTGTATGTGTAGTATATTTTTTTTTAGCTTATTATCCCTGCATTTCCTTTTTTAATGGAAATTTCGAAGAAAACCCACCAGAACCAAGGGATATATAGAAGATGCTTGCCACCTTGGATGTGATCATTGCTAGTCACTCGATGTACATGATTTTCCTCGCTCCAACGCAATGTTAAAAGCAGAAATTGATCCTAGACATCAATTCCAAAACATTTTCACACACACTTATCTTTAGAGGTACTGTTCTTTGCTCATCTACTGACTCTTGTACCGATACTGTCACACACCCTGCATGAAGTCTATTGAAAACGTTCTCTCGCTCTCTTTCTCTCCCACTCAGGAAATGACATTTGCCCACAAAATTTTATTTTACACCACCTCGCAAAGTCCATTGGATGGACGGAGTGGCCGAAGCGTACGCTTTATCAAAGTTTGCCAAAGAGCACGCTCCAGTGGGTCTATCCAGCCCGTATTGTTGGGCAGAAAGGTCAAACGCCGAACGTCACAGGAGTAGAACCCTCCGAACAGACACCCAGACACACACACACACGAGACCACAAGCTTGTGACAGGATGTTTTACCCCACTGTAATCCACCTGTGGCGAACAGGGTAATCCCCGTTAAGATGGGGTTTAGCTCCCATTTGATGGGAAGCCTGACAGCTTATCAAGACTGCAAAAACTCCGGCGTACGTGCTCTCGGTGTGGAAACTAGCTTTCGCGTTGGGGGGTGTTCAGGCCGGTGACTGAGAGGTGTAACTTTAATTGAAGAATTTCATTCGCCAGCCCAGTGCCTCGTAGTCACACGATATCTCCCCGGCTCAGGTAGCCGTAACTTGCCCGCTTTAGCGCACTGGACCGTGTGGGACGGGTGGAAAAAAGCAGATGCCGCCAGCAGAGCTGCTGCTGCCGCTGTCAGGATGCTGTGCGGTGGGTTTGCTAGCCGCTGGTCCAGGAAATTATTGAATTAACACACCTTCCGCTGCTGTGACAATATGGATGTATGAATAATATCGTTGTTATAACAACCTTGGCCGTTGCTGTAAACAAATTAAAACTTTTGCTTACTTAGATGTACGCTAGACTACTATTACCTGACATTTCAACAATCTGTCAAAACTGTCACTTCTGACGGAAGCATAACTGTCACAGCTTTCGCTGTGTACAGGTGTCAATCACGTAAAGTTCGTCGATGCGTTTAATTAAACCCGTTCATGACAGTATTGATCGTCTAATCCTTATCTGCGACTAGATTCTCCAGCACAAACCGAACCCAAGCTGGACGATAAGCTTCAATCTTTAACTGTGCGGGAACGACCTCGCTTTAATATCGGATGGCCACACATTACGGCGCGTTATGATATGTTTGCTGATAACCGACCATTCATATCTGCAACGAAACAGAGCTCTCCCGCCCCAGAACCGTCCATTTCGGTATTGTTTGTCCATCTGTCAAGAAAAGACCGTCGCACTTCACCCGTGACGGACACATGTCGGTCCGGGCTTTCATATGTTTCGGATTCTGCCCCGAACCACCCGGGATTGAGTGGTCCCGTAACCGCAATCAGAAGAAGGGAGAGAGAGAGAGGAGCGAGAGAGCGAGAGATGCGTAATCATAATTGCCTCCTATGTGGAACGAAGCGCGTCCTGTTTTAATATACACTGGACAGGCAATTACGGCGCATTGTGGAGTATTCACCACGTGACAGTACGCCGCCATGACGAACATGGACGCAACCGGACAGCTACCGCCGAGAAGGGTTGCGCTGAAAAGAAAGTGCCAGTTACGCGGATATTACACCGTCTCACCGTGATAAAGAATGCGCATGCTGTCGGTCGTAATTGGTAGTGTCCAATTAAGAACCAGGAACCCTGGCGGTACTGAGTACTTAGGGCGTAGCTGTACTGTACGGGTGCAGAAACCGAGTACGAGCGAAGTCTATTTACAGATTGAGCTTGTTTCTAATCGTTTTTTTTTTCATCCCCCAAACATTCCCCGAAGCGTTTGAGTGTGCATCCCACGCACAATCGGTTCGGTTTCGGTGTTCGGCGCCGCTTGTGAGCTTCAAATTCTCCTCGGTGAAAGTCAGCCCAGCGCGAGACGTTCCCCCACGAAGGGGGAAAACATCAAAGCATGCCAACCGGTACCGAGTTCCCGGTAGTGTCGAGGACGCTGACGCTAGCGACGTTGAAACGTCGCAAGACGCCCTATTCTTCCGTGCCCGATGGGTTCGGCGAATGCAGGTATGGGGCGTACGTAAGGATGTTGCATGCCAACGCTCCAGCAAGGCGAAATGCGTGGTCGAAACGTCAATTCCCGCATTAGGCGTACATCATAGACACATCACGTCAGATGTCTTGTTAAAAAGTCTCGAGCGAAAGGGCTCGGGGATCGATTTCGAACGCCATTTTTCGTTTTGCATTTGCCGCTGGAGGGAAGATTATAATTTTTGAAACATTTTTGTTGAAGAGGAACTGTTCTTTCGCTATTTAAAATTACACTAAACACGCGAAAAAAGTGAATAGTAACGCAACTTGCCGAGAGATGGCGCCACGCAAGGAATGTGTTGCAGCTTCCAAACGATGCATGTTGTCTGGCAGCGCGTTGTTGTCTTGAAGTTGTGAGCACACAGACGCTGCAAATAGCGTCCGTTCGTAATGAGAAGTTAGCAACCTAATTTGCTAATGGCAACTTTCACGCTTATTAGGTGTAAATCGAACGGCCATTACTCCGCTCGCGCAGACAATCTATTTTTGGAAATTGCACAACAAAAGTGTTCCAATATCTTCGCACGGAACAAGGTGAACGGAGCCACAGGATGAAAGACCTGCTAATGAACGTCTGCCGGTGTCAATTTTGAACCAATCTCGTTCGATTGTACCTCCCTCGCCTGCAAGCGCTGGGAGACGCCGTTTTGCGTAATGTTTCGGTTGCGTACGGCTGCAAATTAGCTCCGCCATTGTTGTCACCAGCCATCTCCAGGTGCCGGGGCCGGGGTGCGCCCTGCTTCTGAGCAATAAATTAAACAAATTAGCGCACGACGTCAGACGGCGAGGAGTAAATAAAATAAAAGTCGTTTGCAAAAAGGCGCAGAAAGGCGCGCAAACAAACGTCAGTAGAACGGCTTTCATTTTTTTTCTCTATTTGGCATGAAAAGAAAAAGGAGGAAGCACGCCAACAAACAAACGGGACGAAGCAGCAACAAGAAAAAAATACGCCACCGAAATGCTCTCTAACAAAGGAATCGAAACACCGAATGGGTGGGCTGTTAAATTGGTGTTGCGAGCTGGGGGAGGAATCGAAAGAACTCTTCCACCAGCACTTGCATCGGAGGAAACGTGACAAATTTTGCTTGGAATTTCAATCGACGTTATTTGTTTCGTGCAAAAATAGAACGCCTCACTCAATCGACAGGCAGACAGATCGCAGTGTGCGGAATAAGGCGCCCGTAGGCGATTTTACATCGATCGGAATTACCCATGCCGATTGGAAACGTGCACGCTCCGGCGTAACTACGGCACAAAAAATAAAGTCTCAGACACGGCCCATCTTTGGGCCCATCGGCGAGCCATCCCGGGATCCGGAACGCCCAACTGGCGCTGTTCGACAGATTGGCGTTTGGCGTAGCAGCCGGTGAGAAAGTATTTTTTGTTGTTCGATATGGGTTTTTCCGTCTCGGATGGGATATGCGTTTAGGACTGGAAGACGGGCTGCCGCTACTCACCGTTCCGTTTTCCGCCACGTCAAGCTTACATCAGCGCAATATCAACATTAATCATCGTTCATTGCGCCGGGTGGCAGCACGGCTTGCACAATTTGCCACGACGCATGGCTTATTGATGAAATGGTCGCTTTAAGAAGCGGACTTCGTGGGCAATCCGAGCGCCAATTTGCCATGACGCTCGTAACGCATTCGTTGGAACCGTCCACAGACTTGGACCAATATTCATAACCAATGACCGCGAGGATCATTGCGCCAGCCAGCCAGTGTGCAATCATGATTGTCGCTTACTTTCTTGCCCGTCAATTCCTCCATTTGTACCAATTGTCACGTACCCTCGGTATCAGCAGGGATATGTCAACGCGTGCGCGCTCAACAAAAAAAAAGAAGTGAAATGCTAGTAACAGTGCCCGGTCCATGCGAGATTTGCACATACGGTCGGAGTCGGAGTAATGAATTACATCCATTTTAGCGAAGGCGACACCAGCGACAACAGAAAGGATATCATTCATTCCGTCACTATGGTGCGGAAAACTCTCGGCCTTTCTCTGTCTCACTCTCTCTCTTGCACCAACAGCTCCTACATCCCTGTTTCACCGAACAGATGAAAGTGGACGGGGAAGAAAGACGTACAGAAATTGACAGATACCATTAGGGATTAGTGTTGGTGTTGTAGTCCTGCACACACACACCCAGCCACTAGCCTGCACTCTCGATCTCCAAACCTACCCCACTGCACTGCTGTCTGAAGGCAGTCCGAGCACTAAATTAATGGTGTCGGGCGTTGGTTTGTGTGTGAAAGATTTTCCGCTTCCTTTTCCACGCCGAGCGCGCTTCATTACCGTCTTCTTCGTGGGCGGCAGTGGGCACCCTTCACTTGAGCCCATGATTGTCTGATGGATTTGGATAATAGTGACCCCCCCGATGCGGAGGCTTTCATGTGCCGGCGGAGTCTGTGTCTCCATTCATCATGGGGCGTTCTTGGAAAAGGCTCCTGGATGGATTAATCAAAATATGAGACGATTTTTCTCCCCCTCCATATGGTAGTAGGCTGTGATGAAACAGAAGTTTATGCATGTGTTGCAAATTTGAGATAGATTCCGGTAGATGGCGCTGCGTCGGTTTTCAGTGATAATTATATTAATTCTAACAGGCGAAATTGCGTAATCTCGTATATTTTCAATATTCAAGCCCATAAGATTCTACAAAAGCCCATAAGACATTAGAAGAAAGTGTCAGATTCGGATGTCAGCTTATTCCAAGGATTTCCAAGCTTATTTTCCTGCTCCAAACATTCGAGACATGGACCAGGAGAGTGATTAGGACCAAAACTCGACCCGCGACGTTAAAGTTATAAAGTATAAAGTCTGGAACTGGCAAAGTATACACTGGTACCAGGAAAGAGAGCAGTATCAATACTGGAAGCCCATTTTTGCAGGCTTCTGGAGTTTTCTGGCGATCAGACCTTCATGTATTGGCCTGCATAATTGTGAAAAATCTCAAAAGGAAATAAATCCAACAATGAAGTCCACAACTAATTGTCAACAAATTGGCTCAACAAATTGTCAGAACAATACTACTGCACGCAAGCTACGCATCAAACGGTGGAAAAGTGAATCGATACGCAACTGATTGATCGAATTACCGCACATCTTATGCGCAAATTAAACACATCATTTAGCAGCGCTTCCCCGAAACGCAAAACACATTACGACCCTCCCCATTGCAAGACGGAGCACCGGTTCGCCGAACCACGCGAGTGGGCCGCGACGATGGCGGAGTCGTTACGTTACGGGCCCGAGGCGGTGGAAAATTTGGTTCCAATTTTTGCTGGCCCCACGCGCCCAATGTGGGCGCCCGGCATTTGGCAATCAAGCTCGCCGGGCTTTGTTTTTATCGCATCGCAGCGGAGCATCGAAAAAAAAAGACGGCAAAGGTCAAAGGTCCGGCCGGAGTGCTCGAGCGGTGCGCGCTTAACGAAGGACGCACGGTGAAACTTTTCACCTCATACGTGTACCACCGGCTTTTTTCGTTCATCCGGTAAGGTTTTCGATGAGCGGAGACCATTTTGGTTGACACAACAAAAAGAGGCAAAAATCTTCTGCCTATTCTTGAACCAGTCTTCCCTGATGCCCGGGGTAGGTTTCGAGGCCGGTGATAGGCTCTCGAGCCTCAACGCAAAGCCCGCCTTCACTGAATTCATCAACCCGTTAAAAGGTCCACACTCGAGGGGGCTGGGGCTCACTTACATGCGTAGCGACTGCATCCGTTTGCTGGTGTAGCGCCGGGACATGGTGCTGGTGAGGGAGGTGTCCCGCGGTGCCAGATTGTCTCCGTGCCTGCGCCGGCTGCCGGACGTCCCATCGCACAGCAGATACCTAGAAAGGAGGCGGAAAAGAATGAGGAAAAAACATCTCGACGATTCTAAACAAACACGATTAGAGAGCGGACGAAAAGTTGGATGGGCCAATGCCCTCATCCTCATTAATTCAACGAGGCCCCCCACCGGGTATGACGTATCGTGTGCACGACCTGTCGAGCAGGATATCACGATCTGTTATCTGCCCCCGAAAAAAAAAGCCCCAGCCGGGAAACCCCTTTCTCCGTGGGGCGTTGGGCGTGTTACCTCGACCCGAAGTGTGTGTGTGCTTCCGTCCTCTCGCAGCCGATACGTACCGATTAAAGTGCTTCCGGAAGGCACCGCTGACGCAGTAGAGCGCCACCGGGTTGGCGCAGCTGTTCGCAAACGAAAGACAAAAGCCCACTATCCGCAGTACGTGCCAGAAGCCGTTGTAGTCTTCGTTGAAGTTCGGGCTGCGGGATAAACACCGATAACGAAAAAAAAAGAAAAGCCAAACGGTTCGGAATGAACGGGCACGTTTGTGGAAATCGAATGAGCATGAGATGTGTGCGAGGCGCTGTGAAGGAAGGAAGGACTGGGAAGTGTTTCGAACCGGCTACGATTCGATTGACACACGCGTGCGATTTTCACTCTCCGTACGGGTTTTGCTTGCGCCCTTCCACCGAATTCATTACTAAAACCGAGCTTCCTATCTCCTAGCGCACCGGGGAACATATGCGAGAGGGGCAGAAACAGAGCTTCAAGTGCGTCACACAGCCGACGGAGATTCGCGATTCACCGCCGGAATGGTTTCCACCGAAGGGCAATTCATCATTCCGCAGGAAGGTTCAAGTGTTTTTTTTTTTGTTCCGACTCGCAAAAAAGGAAATTCATGTTGCTTTCAGTATTTATACTAGGGCGGAGTTATCTGTTGGAAAAATGAAAATGAAAACTCTGGATATGCATTATGCCGCCGGATAAAGTGGACCCTTTCCGGGGGCTTCTGTTGATTGAAGGTGGACAAAAAGCGAGCGTCTCATCAATGGTTGCGTGTCCTCCGTCACACGCTGCTGGCTAGACAACCAGGCGAACCTTTTTTCCGTAATGAAGATGAATTCTTTTCCGATGGCAGATTGCAGATCGCTGGAAAAACCCTTGCTTGGGACCGTCTGGAAAACGTTGGAATTAAATTAGCGTCCTCCATATTCAATTTCTGGCCGTTTCGAGCATTGATTATGTGCTGAAACTAGATGGAGAAAAAAGAAACGCGCTTCTCAATGAGCTAAGACCAAATAATCTTGCTTGAATTCATTCGGAATGATACAAAAATCTTCCGACATCGGATTTAATTGCCCAGATTTACATCGCTCATTAGACCGAGCACGGGGAAATTTGATAATGGTACATGATGAATTACAACCCACTTGGAATGAGAAATGTGCGTGAAATTGGCGCACTCGTTTGAAACAAGCAGCAAAGCGGTGAAAAATAATGAAATTTCACTAAACGGGGCATCTTGTAGCAAACAAATACGCTACACGCAATCACACACACACACCCGAGCGCGCGTTTCGTGGAAACGCGCCATGCCATCGCAAATTAGACGCTACATGCCGCTCGCGCTAATAAACGACGACCCAGCGCCTCTCCGTGCGCCTGCCCTAATCAAACACACTCCACAACAGGACCGCACCGCAAAATCGTTTTCATTCATTCATTTCTTCACCACCCCCCGAGGTACAGGGGGTGGGGGGTGGGTAGAAACATTAAGAAAATTTCATTGTTGAAAGCATTCGCGCAAATGACGTCGTCGGGTGGATGACGGTGGCGTTCTTCTGGCGGTCGCCGCCTTTGCGTGAATCCGCAAATCACGATCACTAAGCTTCCAGCACGCTCTTCGGCCGCCGGTTGGGTTTTAAAAATGAAAGAGCAGTTTTCGCTTCCTCGGTGCGACTCAACTCGGGCAAAAATTGATGGATAGGTCGGTTTAAAAGGTGGGTTCTGTGTGGTGCGACGTGTGGAATGGGATTACGATGATGAATTATACTGCACTGGAGTGAAAAGGGGGTGTTTTGTAGATCCAATGAGCATATGTCATCGCATATGTGTGCTGAGTTATATTTTTTAACACTCATTAGCACATTTTATACATTCGAATACTCTATATAAGCTTTCAGCTTCTTCGCTAGACTGGAAATGTTATAAGTAATGGAAAGATAGTAGTCAAAAGGCCCGCGGAATAGCGAGTCCAGAAGTAAAACGTCAAGGAGTTAAGGTGTCTTCACTTATACTGAGACCGTTCAAGTCTGTATAGAGCGTTTCACATACAAATTGCGCACCTTTTGCGCTTGTTAACAACATTTCAGCCCAAAACGTATGCAACGTGCACTACACCAAACGCTTTATTAACCGCTAATTAATGCTTTGTTTGCCAGCTTAAGGCATATTTCCTCGCTGGGAAGATTGATGGATGTTTGACTTGACATTGATAGCTGATTGGCACGTCTAGTGCCATCTATCATATTCAATGCCTGCGTCTGTTTGCGTATGCTGCAAAGGAATCGGTGGAGCATTAACATTAAGGAAATTTTAGCCTATCAGAGGAGAAGTTGTGCGAGAGGATTTTAATGTTGCATACTTGTAGGCGCACATTAGCCTAAGCAGCCTGAAATTATGCAATCGGCATACACATCTAACGCTTCAGTTGGGCGTTACTGTCGTCATTGGCCAATGTGTATGTCTCCTTATTCATGAAGCTATCTATCTGAACAGTCTAGTGACTTAATCGATAGTTGGTGTATGTTAATTTAATTATTACACTGTAAAACGGCTAAGCACAAATGCTGTTCTTTTCACATCCAAGCACAACCAATTGGCAGGTTGTTTTTGTCAAACCCATTTCAATCTTAACTAAACAAACCTAACCACACATTTTAAAGACCGACGCCCTCCGATCCAGCGCCGAAATAGCGCCGGTGTCAAAAAGTTGCGCAAAAGTTCCGCTGCACACCAACAGTGTCGCCAAACACAAACAAAACGTCTGAGAGGGTGTCTCCAGACAGGGTGAGTGATTCGCAGGATGTGCGACGTGCGCAAGGGGGCCACCATTTTTCACCAACTTCCAAGTCGGTAACGAACGACACGACACGGGACCTCTGCGTTTCTGCGTGGTGGCCGTGGTGCGTTCGCCACGGTAAACGAGCCATGCAATTATGCTCCGGCGGCGGTCGTTGTAAAACTATTCGGCTGTTCGGCACTCCGGCTGGCGCGGGACGTCGAAAGAAGTGGGATGTTGTTCTCCGCCGCTTTGTGTAAATAATTACAAATTGGATGACGTTTTCTCGGCTGTTCTGCTTCCTCACGGTGGGTGGGCCACTCTGGTCTCGTCTGCCTAGCGATACACTTAGCAGGCGAAGATAGTGCGAGATAGCTCTGGCAAGATTCTTTCAACGGTCGGGAAAGAATCTCACTTTTCTGGAGGAAATACCACAACCGAAAGATCGTCCGTGCACATCACCGGTTTCATCACCATACACTCCGTAGTTCTAGAACGTCATTGGGAGGCAACAGAAAACCTCATGTGCTAATAAAGCAAACGCATATGTCACATCAGTGTGTGTGTGTGTGTGTCTGCAAGGTTTTGAACGCAGCATCCCTCTCTGTACATGGAGTTCTTCGAATGAATTTTACATGACTGCAAGCTTTTTGCAGCCTGCATGTCCTGTGCCTGAGCAACTTCAAGTGCACTGCCGTACGAGCTGTTGGCACCGAAAGAAAAGGTTACGTAACAATCGAGCCAACCGGTTCCGGCAAGCCACACTTGCTACAAGTAGTTGCCACGCGTGGGCGGAAGTAAGTCAAATGTTCAGGCACGCCGGTGGGAATGGTAGTGTGGTGAGAATTCAAGAAACTCGCCGAGCTTCTCCAGTCGGAAGTTTTGCGCATGAAAAACTCCTAAATACACTGCCGGTGTTGTGTTTGTCTAGGTGGAAAATTAAACTCGCACAAAAACGCTTCGCTGTCTGTGGGGAAAGTTCGCTGAAAGTGAAATGAGTGTGTGTGGGTGTGTATGTGTGTGTGTGTGTGTGATGAGATAAAATATCGGCCCGCCCGTGGACACCGGATACTCACTTGTAGTAGAACCACAGCATGAACAGGTGCGACGGCAGGAAGCAGATCCCGAATATGACCACAAACGCCAGCACGGTGACGGCCACTTTCCGGCGCGCTTTAATCTGTGGGCGGACGGTGGGCGCACGTTGGCATGTTGCGCGTGGCAGTTTCGCGAAAAATTTCCGTTCCAAAGTTTTCCAGTTGATCATCGTTTGTGTTTTTTTTTGTGTTGTTGTTGTTTGGTGTTGTTTTCGGCCGTCAGTCGTGTCAGGGCAGCAGACGTTCCGCGGTGGGTGTTTCGCGTCGCCAATCGAGAAGACAGGCATGTAAAGAGAATGGCAAATGCGAAGAAATGTTAGCGGGTGCGTGTGTGGGTTTTGCGTTTTAATTTGTTAAGGAAGGTTTTCTTTTTTTTCTCTCTCTCCCGAAAGCTAATTGCATCCGGAGCAAATTGGTTTTCTGGTGAGGTTGGAATCAATTTCGAACGAATCGGAGCGGAGCTGGTATTGATTTGTATTTCAAATGGTTTCACGTGCGGGCGAGAGTGTTCAAAAATAGCTCTGGAAAACTTTCTCGCAAGAGCTCTGTTAAATTGCCAAGAATCGCTGTACATATTGCAGAGAGCTTTTCCAAACTTTTCCACTAAAAATAAATGAAGAAAAATCAGCTGAACTGCAGCAACCTTGTATTCACAAGACGCAAAGCAACAACATTCTGATAGTTAAGTTAGTCGTCAAGAGATGGCGCCACTGTAAGATGGTGTTAAGGTTCTTAGCAACACATGTTGTCTATGGGTGTGATGGTTTCATTTCAAAAGAACTGTGATTGCTCAAGGAAACTTCTATAACGTAGAGCGTAGTTATAAGAGTAACAAAAAAGGAATTCTACAAGTATCTCTCAAGACATTTTATCGACATATTTGACATTTAAGTATGAGTCATAAGTGCCAAAAGTAAAAGGGGTTGTCTTCTTCACTTCTTCAACACCTGAACATATTTAAAGCAAACTTCTTGGATCATTTTGAATGCTAATTTAGATGGAAATAAAGATTAGGATATAAATGAATGATCAAGATATAGGTATACATTTTCCAATTTTATGCTCACTACGTAACTCGTTTTAATGATCACTACGTAACGTAATACGGCCAACCATAATAAAAAAAACACCTACAGCACACCATGTTACGCAAACGGAAGATTACGGATCATAATCGCCCTTTTACAGCCCGTTATCGTGCTGTTCATTGCTTACTCGCTGCTAACCGTTTCGCATCCGTTGTTCCCGCGTGCGATAGTTCATTTCAAGCACGGCACTTGAACCAGTCGAGGATCCGATAGCACATGCTTGAAGCACGCAATACCTAGCTACACACGCGCCGTAATCCAGCTGTGACATCCATAAAACCGGTAAAATGCATTTACCGATTAATGTGCAGCATTCGAACGAACGGCAGCGGGAGGCAACGGCGAGGTCAATATCCTCAAAACACTCCAACGCAGTGCGCCCGGAGCAAAAGTTACACTTACGTTATGGCCGTAAAACAGAAATCGATTTAAGTGCTGTTTTGTTGTTACGATCTCTTGTGGAACAAAATCTCTGCCGGGTTTTGCGATTGCACGGCGAGGAAAGCTTCCATTCAGGCAGTATTTAATGCAATGGAAATGTATTTCCTTTACGAATGTTTTTTATAAGCGAAAAAGAAAGCAGTAATCAGAAGAGAAATTGTTTCCATTGCATTATAAAAGATACACCCGTAAGATTAAATAAACCTTCGCAGCAAAGTTTCGCTTCCTTCACGCTGTACACTGGCCTATTGTGCAAGACAAAGGTTAACAGTACACCACAAACATTTCCGTCAAGGAGGGAAAAGTTAATTACAAAGATCAAATAAGCCGTGCGGAGTGTTGCCCATCGCGTTGCTACCAGGAGAATGTCCTGCTTCACGTGCCCCGAGCTCGGAAACCAACACAAAGACTGGCTTTGCATGAAGCACGAAGCTTTGAAGATGACGCTACCGTCAGACAGAGTCACCCGTAGTAACTCGACTAACTCGATCACGTTAACTGTTCCTTCGCCGTGGTGCGAGTCTTGAGGAGAAACTGCACCGCGTCTGCCTCCACTGCGTTCGGTTGCAATAAAACTGGATTAAGGAAGCAATTCGAGTTGAAGTTTTAGCTTTCATTCGTTTTCACAGGAAACACACGCAGAGGTGCAGAAGACCCCCGGCGAACTTTTCAATATTTATCACGTGTTTATGCTGTTTATAACCCGGCTTTTATGCATTTAATCAATGTTTCTCTTCAATTCTTTAATATCCACCCATCGCACGCGCATAAAAGCACGAGAAAAATTAGATTTTCCAAACCCCTCCCCGACGACGACGACTACTGGGAGCGAATGAAAACCCCCGGGAGGAGAATGGAAACCGCCTCGGTACTCACCTGTCGCACGGTGCCCTGCATTTCGCCCGGCACATGTTTGGCGCTGTGGATGAGGTGGCGCGCTATCAGTGCGTAGAAGATGCCAATTATGAACAGCGGCACGGCGTAGTAGACGAGAAACTTGCCCAACACCATGCCCCGTGCGTACTGGGGGCCCCACTCGTCCGGGAACGGGTAGCAGAAGTAGAACGACACGTCCTTGTTGACGATGACAGTCTGCGGGGTGGAAGGGGAACGGAGAGGGGAACCGTTAGCGGGTCGACCTGATGGAATTGCCCTTCTCGCGCGCGAAAGAAGGGAACGATTTATTTCCGCAGACAGTGCTGGACAACATTGAGCTGGACGAAAGAATGTGTCAGTTTATTTTCTTCGTTCAAAAGCGCCATCTAGCGGCAAAACTGGTTGTAAATGCACACAGCTCCTTTTTGCGATTAGTAGTGTGAAAACTATTATAAAAAAATCAAAATGTTACATTCTTTCGATCACTAGATAGACCTTGAAGATCCCTCTGGCGATGAAGGGAACATGGATTTTCATTTTTCAAGAGTTTTAGATTTTTTGGGTATTTTTTCTAACTAATTCAATTTATAAGCTTTTCTTCGATTCCTCATCAAATTCACTACAAGAACATTTCATAAGTTAAACAAAGTTTATCTCGAATTTATAAGAAATGATGAGGAAATGTACCAAATTCTTTTCAAATTTTCTTCAAATTTGAATACCTTAGGGGTAATTGAATTCTTTCCCTTTTCAATGCAAGGCAAGGCATAATAAGGCATCACAAAACAAAGCAAATATTCTTTCACGTCATTTGGCCTCTAAGAATCCATTTAGGAACATCTTGAATGAGAAACAGAAGTACGTTAATACGTTGCATTCCTTCTTATTCTAAGCTTTCTACCAGGCAAAACAGCGCCACCTAGCGTCAAAACGTTTTCTACCCAATAAGTGAAACACTAGCTGTCAGAGCAAGCTTAGTTTACTCGTCACTGTGCTGATGATGCTCCTAAACGCCCCCGAGAAGCAAGGAACAAAACAAAAACATTGGCGTTTATAATTGCCTGTCGTCTTCCCTTACCTTGATGTGCGATCCAACGATGGCCGGCACCGCAAACGCGATGGCAAGCAGCCAGATCAGTACCGCCGTCGCGATGGTCATCCGTGTGGCTCGCCGTCCACCACCTAGAAAAGGATCTACTGCAATGAGTGTGTGTGTGGGTGTGTGTGTGTGTGCACACGTAGGAACACAACGCAACGGGGGAAACGTGTGTATCGAGTGGAAAACAGGTGAGATGAAATGATTTCCTCCAGCGATCGATGATGAAGCGGGGCGGAAAACGCGAAAACGTAACCGTAAGGACTTCACCCCACCCGACCGGAGGATGCTGGTGGTAGTGGTGGGCAGGGTGGGGGTATGGTGCAGAGGTTGCGCGGTACGGGTACGTATACAGGAAGAAACCAGCAGGAGCATTCTGCACACTTTCCCAGCCCAGCGTGCCCCGTTTGAAATTGAGCGATAGGGTGGGGAAAAAAGACGGCAAAAGAAAACTGTGCAAAATCGAATCTTACCGTGCGCGTGAAACTTCCGGAGCGGATCGACGATGGCGAAGAAGCGATCGCCGGACAGGGCGACGAGCGTGAAGACGGACACGCCGATCGACACGTCCTTGATGAACTCGGACGACGTGCAGAGCAGGCTGCCCCACGGCCACGAGTCGAGCGTGTAGATGATGGACGTGAACGGTACGGTCGTCACGATCAGCAACAGGTCGGCCAGGGCCAGCGACAGGATGTAGCTGGAACGTACGAACGGCGCGGAGAGCGTGAGAAGTTAATTAATTTAATACAAACATCGCACCGGAATGTGCCCGCCGCACTTAGCGAAATGGGTGGACGAAGAAGGCTACAGGAGAAAAACCACCCCGACAAATGGAGCCCGTGGCGTTGGCATTACGTGACACCGATACCATTTCATTTACAACATCCGCCCGCATCCGGGCGGTGCTGGTTGTGGTCTTTAGCCACAGCCAGCCGGGGCTTCCTTTTGGTCGGGCTGATAATTGATGAAATTACGAGCTCACGTCATACCTTGCCCCGCCATGTTGGAAGTGCTGCAGTACCGGGAAGGCGTGCCGACGGGCAGACCGTTTCCGGAACCGTTTCTGTTTGCTCACGAGGAGGAGAAATGCAGTTGTCCATTCCATTGGTATCGCTGCATTCGCGGCACCACTAAAAGTGAGCAAACGCACCGCCAAGGTATGACTTGCTCGGTTTTTGTTTAATTTATTCATTTGTATTTTTGTGTCCATTTTGTACTCCTGATTCTTTGCTAGATTTTATAAAATGTTTTTTACCACTATAATAACTTTGCTTTACTGTTTTCGTGTTATGTACTATTTCTCATGTTTTATTTTGTTAATCTCTTTTTTAACTTTATTTGTTGCAATTATTTGAAGCTTTTTCAGCATATTTTGCGCAACAGCCCAAGGAAACAAATGTGTACGCTTGTGAGAAAAACAACGTTACATTTGCTTTTCCCCACGAGGACACCAATAAATAACCAACCGTGGCGTCGTCACTCCACGTCCGGCGGATCACGCAGCAAACAAATGCGGTTAGCGTAAATGAGAAAAACCCATTTTTCCCGGGAAAAACGCTTCCCATCCGCACCGCAACGAGAGCGTGTGTGTGTGTGTGTGTGTGTGGACGATCCAAATGGATAAACGTTGTGGCGCTACTTTCTGTGGCTTGTAACGTAATCTCGTCACACACGGCCACCGAGCCCTCCGAACCGGGAAAAGCGCACGGAAATGCACTGTGAAATGCGATGTGAAAATGACCGATAGCAACAACAACAAAAACGCGATCTTCACCTGCAAGAAGTGACGGGCGCGACGAAACACGCGGGCGCGGGCGGTGCGAGGGAGCCAGCTCCGTAAATTGCATTTATCGTGCTTGTTTATTCGAAACCGCCACCATTAAGTGGAAACAAGCCGGAGACCGGGCAAGAGTGGCTAAAACCACAGCACACATTAATTTCCATTGCCGGCAACCAGGCCAGCTTAACCAGGCTACTGTCGGGCGCTTTTTTATCTCTCTTTCTTTCGCTTTCCCCTGTTTGTCGTTGCATTGGCACCGTCGTGGGTTCTAATCCGTAGCTTCTCGCGAGCGCGTTCGGGATGTTTTTCGAAGAATCGTAAGGCGTTTGAAGAAGCGTCCTTTAAATGAGTTTTCTTTTCTCCGTACGAAACCTTGCAAAGCAATGGGGCCAGTGTCACTGATGAGACTGAAGGCATTGGTTACATTACGAAAACAAGTCGTGTCGGTGTGGAAAATTGTTCTATAAACTAGTGCTTTACTGTAAACATACACATTGATACATTTTTTAGCTATTGAGGTATCTATATCTCTACATACTAACAGCCAGAACCTTTACAAATAACTCAAGATCGAAATAAAACGTTTGGTGTAGTGCGGATTGCAAACTTTCAGGCGTAAAGACGTTATAACCCGTTTGTCAACGATTTATTTGTTTTTATAAACATCTTCAGAAAGTTTGTAGTTAGTGTAACATCAATAAATGAAAAACACTTTCCTATATAGTGAATACAGTCAGGAGCACTGTATATGGGCTTATTAATTGGTTGATTAATTAGACCCCTTCCACATAATTCAAAATAATTTCCAGCGTTTTAAAATGCGTAAACGGAGAAGAGAAACCCTTACCTAAACGCATTATGCTTGAACAAACTGAACACTACTGTGGTGTTACGCAATGTTTATCGAAACTTCAGCACAATGTATTTTCCCAGCGCCACCAAACAAAAACCCCAGAGTAGAGAAAAATTAATGTGGATATTTTATTACCACTCCACGGAGCGGCACGAGTAATCTCGCCCAGGCACTGCCTCCCTCCCTGCGACCACCATCGTTTGACCATCGATCTTACGGCGACGTCATCCCGACATCCTTTTCGCTTTAATGTGCGTTTTCTCTCGCTCTCTCTTCTTGCCCAGCGCACCAACCAGCGTCTTGATTCTGAAAATATGTCGCTGGAAATGGCTGATTTATGGGTGCTTCCGCGGCAAACGGCGTTACTTCCTTCGGCCGTTTTCAACACAACATTTCGACTCCTACCCTCCCTAACGGGCGCAGTTCTTCCGTTCGTCCACGCGTTTCCCATGGCGAAGGAGAGAGCAAATGGAAACGAAAGAAGAAGAAAAAAAACACATAATGGAAATACCTCCACATTCCCGGGAGCGAAGTGACGCGCAAGCAAAGTTCATATTTATAGGCTTCATTGACCTGTCAGAAAGTTTAGCATGGCTTTTCCCTTCCGGATACTAATCAAAAGGTTGTGGAATGCAGTCACCGCTTTCGGCGAAGGCGACGCTGCCGATCGTGACTGTGTGGGAACAGCGCAGTGGGAATGCAACAATTTCTGAGCTCAATTTCTGAGGGATCTTTTTTTTATCGCTCCCATTTCTACGCTACACTGTGCGAACTTTCTTCGAATTGGTACCTCACGGCTTCGTCCTCTTGTTTTGTTTTGTGGATTCCCGAGCTGTACAAAACGGATTTACAAGGGATCCGGGACGTATGAAATTCCGGTAGTCAGCCGGCACGTCGATCCATTTCGCGTGCGCGTTGAAAGATTCGGAGAAACCATTTCAATTGTCGGTACTTAAATCTGACTCTACCTTCACTGGTCTACCTTCAAATGGTGGCGTCTGTTCTGTATCGAGCGTAATCAACGTGGCAACTAACTAAAGCGTCGATAGAAACAAAACGTGAAACTCCAATTCTGGTGCTTCACCGTACACCAGTACACAATCATAAACTGTTACTGTTAAACTTTTCCAAAATGAGCTCAGCAACATGAAAAACGTTCGTAAAATCATACCAAGCAATGGCCCCGGAGCACGAGCACGATATTCAATTATTTTCGACTTATTCTGGCAGCTTTTATGCATCTCGTCCTGGCTCTTCGGCCCGTTATGAACCTACACTCGTAAGCTGTGTGACATTGCACTTAAAGTAAAGTTCCCGCACTCTCCGAATGGCAGACAATTAAACAAGACCATGCCATGTTGCTACCCTTCAACACTTGCCTCCTGCCTCTTGCCAGCACGAAAGCTTCGCTTCCGAACGGATTAAACCTAATGATCTCTTAAGGGAGCGTGGTACACGCTTTGGCTGGACGTTTTTGGAACCCATCCAACAATTGGTCCGCGTGCGACAGAAGCTTCTAATTAATTGTGGCACTGGCACAGGGAACGGGGCTTGGGAAAGGTTGAGTGGGGGTTTGTTCCGCAGTGGAAAGGCAGAACTTCAACGCGCTGCCAGAAGTGGACTTTTTGCTGCCATCGGAGTTGGTGGCATTTAAATGGAGTCTTTTGACTAGAAGATTTATTGCACGGAATCAACACGCGGACCAAAGTTTACCCCCTATCCGACCAGGAGCAGTTACAGCAACGCTGGGTGGATGTTGCAAATGGACACTACACTTGAATTGGGAAGGGTGCAATGTTCTCAGTATCGGTTTTTTGTTGCTGATGCTAAGTCTCTGAAGTCAGGACTTTCCAACGACAACATCGACATCAATCGTAAGCGGCGGTATGCCACTAACAAACTCACTTATACCGAAGCGTGCTCGTTAAGTTCCCATTATCCCAGCATTGGTACGGTAGTTCAGATAACCGCTAATGCTCGAGGAACACGGATAGGCATGAGTATATGACACTTTGATCAATACTCCTACCCAAGAAGCAACGCCAGAGAAAGGCGAGCTTGTTGGAAAGTTCCCGAAACTCCTGCTAATTCCTTTAAGACGCTCATCCAATATCGTCCTATCTCAAAATTTCACTCAACGATGCCACCGGCTCGACAGACATCAGTCGCCTTGGCCATCGAGAGGCGGACCCCGTTCGGTTCCGACATTACAGGTAATTACAAGTCAACGCGGCACTCACGTGTTGGGCACGTTTCGCATCGCCCGGTGCCGCAGGAAGACGATGATCAGCGTCCCGTTGCCGAGCACACCGACGATGAAGATGGCGGCGAACAGTATCGGCACGATGTACGTCTCCGGGCGCAGCTCGTACGGTGTGTACGGAGTTTCGGTTGCCACCGCGGACGCGTTCCAGAAGCTGCCGAGCGGTCCGCCGGCCGACGAGTTGAGCAGTGCCTCCAGCAGCTCGAACTCGCTCACCGGCACCGGCTGCAGATGGGGCGCGGCTGGCAGGGCGGGCGGTACCGAGGCGGTGTAGTACGACTCCTCCCCGTACACCACGCTCCCGTACACCTCGGCGTCGTCCGCGTCCGGCGTGGAGTCGTTCCCGATGGCCGCGTTCGTGCGATCCTCCAGCATCGTCATCATGGCGGGTGCTAGCATGTCGGTGTCCTGTGTAGTTTTGATTAAATGTGAACAGCTTTACGCCGGTGTCGACATCGGGCGGGCGCGTTCGAGTTTCGCGGAACTGAAGTACGACGATGATGACACTGGTGCTTCTTGCGCGTCCTGCAAAGGAGAGCGAAACGGTTATAATCTTACACAATTCATTACGCGTGTCATCGTGGAAACAGCAGAGGGAAGACAACACAAAATTCAATAAACACCCGATTATACTTTGATTCTCCGGGAACTGGTTCGTTCGGTCGTGCTGGTTGTGAGCGAACGCGCGCTACCGTGATTGAAGTTTGCGGTTAATGAAATTCCCTCGGCTACCGACCGTAATCTCGTAATGTATCATATCGTCACGCCCGGACTTCTTCACCCGCCGTCATCGGACTCCACAGACATAAATGTGTCATCGACACAATCGATGAGCAGAGTTGTACCACTCACACATATACACACATATGTATAATGACGGCATCCATTACCGCTTTCCCCGGGATGCGTTTGGATAATGAACACCTGCCATAAATTCCTGCCAGGTTAGGCTAGTAGAGACAGTACAGCCAGAAACAAAGTGTATGTTTGATGTTCGGAAACACGCTCTTGGGTGCGACACGATCAGGAAAAGAAGCGAACAGCATTTATTTATTCCATGAGTTCATCGAGTTAGATTGAAAGAGTAGGATCGTTATTGCAAAACTCTTGAATGTCACACTAAGGAGGCTACTCGTAAATTACGTTTTAAGGTACTCTGAAACGGATATCCGGATTGAACTACATGTGTAGGACGACATCAAAATCAATTACAACTTAATGCGACTCATGCTTCACTACACTACGCTATTGTTTCCTCCTCTTGACGATCTAGCTGCACGTACAGTGCGTATAATGTTACGCCAAGACCGACGCCAACAACCACTAACGTCGCGACGAACCAATACATCTCTATGCCCTCCAACTGCACCTCTGGACGTTTGATACCGTCCTCGGAAGAGTTTGTATCATTCATGCGCGATACCCGATGTTCGCCTTGATAGTGCTGCGCGGAGTACGGTGTTAGGAACGGTTTCTTGCAGTGTCTAACCGTATGAATGTAGCGTTGAAAGACATCGCACCGGCAGGAAGCCTTCACACTCAGATTAGAAAAGGTACCGATTGTCGACTGGAAGTCGGCCTCAGGCAGAGCCAGCTGCTGCAGGATCTCCTGGTTCTGTTGCGGTGTGTTGCGTTTGTTGACGAACAACCAGTACCCTTGGTCTTTATCGGGAAGACCTCGCAGGCAGTACTGTATCAGCAGGAACCGGTCGCCATCTCCAAACAGTCTGTAGGGTCGTGTTAGGGTTATTCGGCAAGTAGGGCTAGTTCTGATCAGGCGATGTGCGAACTGATCCATGCCCAGTTCGTAGCACAACAACGGAGATTGATAAGACATCAGATACTTCACCACAAAGTGTTCGCAGCGAAATAACAGCAAGAGCTTGCGAGTAGTTATATCTTGTGTTACGGATACCGGAGTTGCAGCACTAACGTTATGGTATGGTCGCAAACATTGCACCGATAGCTGCAGACAGTGATAATGTATGCCCGGGGTTAGGAAGATCGAGTGTAGATGATTGAACTGCTCTGCCAATGGATGATATCGCAGTGGGAATAGGTACTCCGTATGAAATGCTCCACTCGCCGACTGATTGGCCATCGGCAGGCCCTGATCACAAAACCATTTACAGTTTGGAATTGTCTTGCTACAACTTCCTGGACTGTCCGCATCGAACACTAATGATACAGTGGTACACAGCAGCTGCAGTGAAAGTAAGTTAAGCACACTGGATGGCCGCATGATCGTAGGCGTCGGTTGCTACTAACTACTATAACTGATATCGTCAATTGCCCGAGGCTTGTTGAGCTCCGACCAAGTCGGTCGTTAGTAATGCATACATAATTGAAAGCTTGTGACGTAACTCATGGCTAAAGAGTTCAATTACTAATAGAACTTCAGAACATAACCGAGTAGGCTCGGAGTAAGGTCAAATATTCCGAGAGGGCGTAGGTGTACAAGTGTTCGATTCATAAGTAGTGAAACTATTCATTTTCATGTTGAACTTATTTAATTCAACATGGCTTATTCCAACTGTTGAACGTCACTTTATCCGAGCGTCTCCACGGTATGCCCTTCGAATTGCATGTACATCGCGTACAAAGCTATGCCAAGACCTACGCCAACCACCAATAACGTCACGAACCAATCCATGTTTTCGTCCTTTGTCTGCCCCTCTGGCCGTTCGGTACCTCCATTCGCACTATTGGTACTATTCATGCGCGAAACCACATTTCCGCCCAACTGCTGCTCGTGAGAGTTCGGTGTTAAGGCCCGTTTAGTGATCGAGTGAAAGTGAACGTGAAATTTTGGTTTTTCATTGATATTTCACAAATTACCCATCGTAGCATGCTGTTCTATATACCAAAAGATGGGGAATTTCATTCCCCAATCCGTAGCATACAAATTTCTTTAGATTAATGAAATTTAATGCATTTCCTCTTTATTCCCCGCTGATGATGGATAATTAATAATGAAAATTTAATGGTCAGCGGGGAATAAAGAGGAAATGCATTAAATTTCATTAATGTAAAGAAATTTGTATGCTACGGATTGGGGAATAAAATTCCCCATCTTTTGGTATATAGAACAGCATGCTTCGATGGGTAATTTGTGAAATATCAATGAAAAACCATAATTTCACGTTCACTTTCACTCGATCACTAAATGGGCCTTTAGGAACGGTTTCTTGCAGTGTCTGACTGCATTAATATAGCGTTGAAAGACATCACACCGGCACGAAGCTTTCACACTTATATTAGAACTGACATCGTTTGTAGACTGGAAGTCTGCCTCAGGCAGAGCCAACCGCTGCAGGATCTCCTGGTTCTGTTGCGGTGTGTTGCGTTTGTTGACGAACAACCAGTACCCTTGGTCTCTATCCTTACGATCGGAAAACTCTCGCAGACAGTACTGTATCAGCAGATACCGGTCGCCATCTCCAAATATCCTGTAGGGTCGTGTTAGAGTTGTTCTGCAAGTAGGGTTAGTTCCGATCAGCCGGTGTGCGAGCTGATCTATGCGCAGTTTGTAGCAAAACTCCGAAGATTTATAGTACATCAGGTACTTCACTACAAAGTGTTCGCAACGAAAAAACAGCAGAAGCATGCGAGTAGCTGGTTTTCGTGTTGTGGATACTGGAGTTACTGGAGCAGTAACGTTATGGTACGGTTGCAAACACTGCACCGATACCTGCAGACAATGGTACTGTATGCCCGGGGTTTGGAAGATCGAGTGTTGATTATTGAACTGATCTCCCAATGGATGAAATCGCATTGGGTATAGGTACTCAGTATGAAAGGCTCCACTCGCCGACTGATTGATCATCGGTAGGTCCTGATCACAAAACCATTTACAATTCGCACTTGCTCTGCTGCAATTTGTGGAACTGTCCGCAGCTAATGCTAGTGACCATGTAATCCACCACAGCGGTAGTGAAAGTAAAATAATCAAAATGGATGACCGCATGACCGTAGGCGTCGATTGTTACTGAGCTACTGGCCGATTACCCGAGGCCTATTGAGCTTCGACCATGTCGGTCGTTAATAATGCACACATAATTGAAATGTTGTAACTTAATGCACGACTTTAGAGCTTGGTTACCATTAGAATTTCAAAACAACTTCCGTTTTCTCACATTCAATTTCATTAATTAATCATGGTTTATTCCAACCGCTGAATGACACGTTATCCAAGGATTTCCACGGTATGTCGTTCAAATTGCATGTACAACGTGCATAATGTGAAGCCAAGACCTACGCAAACCACCACTAACTTCGTTACGAACCAATGCAACTTCTCGTCCTTCATCTGCCCCTCTGGTGATTCAGTACCTTGCTGCGAAGTCTTTGTATCATTCATGAGTGATACTACATTTCCAGCCTCATGCTGGTGCTCGGAGTACGGTTTTAGGAACGGTTTCTTGCAGTGTCTAATTGCATGAATGTAGCGTTGAAAGACATCACACCGGCAGGAAGCCTTCACACTCGTATTAGAAAAGACGTCGATTGCCGACTGGAAGTCCGCCGCAGGAAGAGCCAGCTGCTGCAGGATCTCCTGGTTCTGTTGCGGTGTGTTGCGTTTGTTGACGAACAACCAGTACCCTTGGTCTCCATTCTTACGACTGAGAACATCTCGCAGGCAGTACTGTATTAGCAGGTACCGGTCGCCATCTCCAAACAGCATATAGGGTCGTGTAAGAGCTATTTGGCAGCCAACGCTGATCCCCGTCAGGCGATGTGCGAGCTGATCCATGGCCAGAACGTAACAATTGGCTGGAGATGTATAGTACATCAGGTATTTCACCACAAAGTGTTCACAGCGAAATAACAACAGAAGCATGTGAGTCGTTATTTCTGGTGCTACCGATACTGGTGCTGCAGAACTACCGTTATGGTACGGTCGCAAACACTGCACCGATACTTGCAGACAATGATACTGGATGCCCGGGGTAAGGAAGATCGAGTGTTGATGTTTGTACTGATCTCCCAATGGATGATATCGCAGTGGGAAAAGGTACTCCGTATGAAATGCTCCACTCCTCGAACGGTTGGACACCGGCAGGCCCTGACCACAAAACCATATACAGTTTGGATTTGCCTTGCGACAAATTCCTGGACTTTCCGCAGCTAGTAAAAAAATGGTCCACAGTAGCTGCAGGGACAATAAGTTACGCAAATTAGATAACAGCATAGCCGTAGGCGTCGGTTGTTACTGAGTACAGCAACTGCTACTCTCAACTACATGAGGCTTATTGTGAGGGGGCCAAGTCGGTCGTTAATAATGCATACATAATTGAAAGCTTATGACTTCACACATTGCATTAGACTATGGAGCTAACAGTAGTGTAACTATACAGGTTAATTACTACTAAAAGCAGCAGCACAGTAATTAGAATCCCTCCGAACTCAAGCGTCCGTATCTGAAGTATTAGAACAATTCATTTTCGTATGAAATTGCTTGAATCCAATATGGCTTTTTCCGTCTACTATATGTCACCTTGTCCAAGTGTTTCCACCATATGTCGTTCGAATTGCACATACAACGCATAGAACACAACTCCAAGGCAGGTGGATATAGCAAGACACTTGACCACGAACCACCGTAACCGTTCCTTCACAGCCTGATCGTCCGCTAGCTGTGAGGAGCCAGCATGCGCGCAAGCGATCGTTTCATTCCTTCCCGATTCCTTATATTCGTTAACCAAAAAAGGCTTGTTACAACGCTTGATCTCGCGAATATACCGCTCAAAGATGTCACATCGGCAGGAGCGCTTGTCGCTTGATATGAAACCCACGTCCCGTGGTGCCTGATATCTCTCCGTATCGAACAGGTGCTGCTGCTGCATGATCTCCCTATTTTCCTGCGGTGTGTTACGCTTATTAACAAACAACCAATAGCCGATATCATCTTTCGTACGCTCAAGAACAACGTTATGGCACAGGACGACCAGCAGATAGCGACGACCGTCTCCTTCCAGCCGGTAGCTTCTCGAGAAGGGCGTCATACATCCTAAACTTCGGCCCCACAAAAGATGCGTCATTTGATCCAGATACAACTCATAGCAACTGTCGTGCCTTTTGTAGTACGCGAGATAGGTGACCACGAAATGGTCACAGCGAAACTGTAACTGCAGCATACGTTTTCTGTTTGGCCGGTTTAATGCTTCCAGCCGAGTGGACGTGCTTGATGGCGCACAGCGCACCGACAGCTCCAGACAGTCGTACCGGATGCCGGGAAGGACGAAGATCGAATGTAGTCGGCTGAATTTCTTCTCCAACGGCTGGTACCGTATTGCGGTCAGGAACTCCGTCTGAAACGAACCGCTTGCGGAACGATTCTGTGCGTACGTGTCACAAAACCAGGTACAGTTTGGGTTAGTTAAGTTGCAGCTTGCAAGACCAGCACGAGCCATACTGAATGCGACCGAATGCCACACCAGCAGTGGAAACAGCAGCCGGAGCCTACTCGACTTCATGGTGCGTGGGAGTATAGAAAACTAAGTGTGGAACGACTTTCTGGCATAAGAAATGAAGGTTATGAAGGTTATCAACGATGCCTTACATTATTCATGGTGGCGATGGAGAATGCCTTTAAAAGCAGACTATTTAACGCACAGAACATTCCATCGAATCAACTAGTGCGCAACCAGACACAGTACCGAGGCAATCGATAGGCAGCTCCTATATCGTTCCGGAGCGGTGTAGCTCGTTCAACTCGTTTCACAGCGTGACGTAACCTGCTATACGTACGTCAGCAATCCGGTGCAATTACTTGCCTAATGATTGGCTCTCGTGTTGTAAACGTGCTGTACTTGACACCTCACTCGCCCGGGCGGGCGTCTTTTTGTTACGATCACCGTGACGCAGGGCTAACGTTCGCCATCCGGAGGTGGAAGATAACTTGATACGAAAATTAAAGCTCCTGATGAGAGAGCACGCGAGAGAAGACGTTTGAGTAGTGAAAGCTTAAAGTCTTGCGTCTTAAATGGGTCACTAGCAGGTGTACTACTTGCGTTGCATACTTTTAGGCGCGCATGTACCTCGGGTTGCATACATTAAGGCTGAAACTCCACGAAACGCTTGTAATGTACTATTTACTCACTAAAAAATTGCCGAAAATTTCATTTTATGTGCGTTTATCGCCTATCGCATTTATTTCGAAGCAATCCGATAAACCTCTCCGATCTGACGAGCGTAAGAAATTATACTTATCAATCAATCGGTTAAAAAGTTGCAGCACAGCACCGGGGCAAAGTTCCCTGTTCAGCCTCCTGGGGATACGCCACTTAAAATAGCAGTGACCGAACATCATTCTTCGTTCCATCAGCCATTCAGTGCAATCGCTTGGAAACAATGTAACCTAACCGGGACCTCACCGGGTTGCAGCAAAAGAAGCAAAGCGACTCAAACATTCGTCCGAACGCTCGCCGGTGCCCATAAATAACGCCGTCCTTTCCGTCGTTGCTACCATTCCACGCCGCGGCCTAAGTACACAACACTCGGTTCAAGAGGGCGCCCCAAACCACCAGTTAAATTATTACCACCACCCTCATCAAAACGCTGCCAAGAAGAAGCATAAGAAATGCGAAATTCTTTACCGCCCTCACGTCAAAAACCCCATTTTTGCGAGAGAGCGAGAAAGAGAAAAAAAACTGTTTCATGGCGGGCTTTGTTCGACGACCAATCGACGGCACGCAACCTGACCGATGCCAGATGCTGGGGAGAAATTCGTTACATAGTTTGTTGTTCTCCGTTCGCCGGAAACGACTCTCATCGGCGGTGGTGCAAAACGCCGCCCCGACGCTCGCGTCGAATCGCGTGTCGAGGTGGAAAGATGCTTCGATCAAACCGATGAATGACCGGACGCCGAGGGGCTTAGCGAAACAATAAACTCCACCCGATCGCGGCCCGAGGCGATAAGAAAATGTGACGGAAAATTCAATCGTCAACAGAAGCCATTTCCACTACCTGCCCGTTCGCGCGTACTTGCTTTAAAGCAACGCAAACCTCGCCAAAGTTGGTTGAAAGACTGAACACTTCGAAACAGGACAAAGCGTCTAACTGTGCTTGTATGTGAGGGTGTGCACTCGGGACTCAAACCCGCCCTCGGAAGCGGTTTTAATTACCATTTCACGTTTTTATTGCCACTTTTCGTCTAACGAGGAACGCTTTAAACACCATGGCGACCAGCGTGCCGGCGAGGAGGACCGACGGTCGTCGTCTTAACACTTTACGACCGAAGACACTGCCACCAGGGTGCCAGGGACACAAAAGCGTCCTTTCTCCGTTTGATCCATTCACTTCCGGGTTTGATTGTTTCTCTCCCTCAACACTCAACTCCATTTTTTGTTTCTCGCGCGATTGCGAAAGTGAGAGTAAAATCGAAACGTGCCCCCCGGGAGAAAGGGTCAGTGCTTCCGTTCTCGCATAAGTTTGTAAGCTTAGAAAGCCGGTGCGACAAACATGTCTCGCTTGCTTTATGGCCGTTTGCTTAAACTGCCACTTCCGGTGCAAGTGGGTGGGAGATGAAGCTTCGCTTTCGTCTGGAATGTAGAGGGTGTTTGCATTCGTTTTCTGTGCGTGGTAGTTTGCAAAGGAACTCAAAACACCGAATAAGGAGACGTTAAGGTGGAGCATGAAGACGTTAATGAACTAAGAAAACATTCTTTACTTAAGTATCCATAGTCATCATTCTTCCAAAAACTTCTTTTGTTCCCATCCGACACATGTCACATGGCAATGGACAATTGGAAACCATTCTCAACTCTTAAGAAGAAACATTCCTCCCTTGGTAGCGTTTCTTGTTTATAGTCAAAACCATCAAACCAGTTTTAAGATCTCACTCGCAAAACTAATGCTAGTTCGGTTTACGGTGATGGCTTACTCTAGCAAAATTGTCCCCACGGAGCTCTTAAGGCGCTCAACGGCCCCTGTGTTAATACCTTTAGGAGCTGGGTTTACGTCCGGCCCGGACTTACCGCTCATATCGCTCCTGTTCTCAAACACTGGTCACTGAGGCGCACTTTTATGGTGATTGAATATTTCTGTTGCTCAAGAACGCGCTGTAACGGATGGACGTTTATTTCCTCAAACCAGGGAATAGTCCTCTCTTCATCTCAGCAGTGCCGGATCCGCTGCACTTCCTTATCGAGCTCCATTTAGCACTTCCTTATCGAGCCACGCCATGATCCTGCTGTGGATTAGCTTTAGATGATGAACTGCTGGCGAATTCAAATACGGTGCCACCGTTCCTCGCCAGGAAGTTCGTGCTTCCTGGGAATGTCTGCGATTTGGTCATTAATTTCGGACTTTTCGGGCTCACCCTTCCAGCGGTAAGCGAGTGAAAGCGAACGCTTTGGCACCTTTGGCGTACTCAGGCATGGGAATTTAATAACATCCCACACCCGGCGGGCAATTGTTCCCGCCGAATATAAAGAGCCGAGCGTCGCAAGGTAGAGAGAGAGAGCGCCGGATGTACCGGGGCTCTTTCGATGAAGCCGTTAAACGAAAACGATGCCATCACATTCGCCGGACGAGCGCAAGGAATGCTCGGCAGAGCATCTAATAACACTTGGAGCGGCGGCCATTTTGTTGGGCCGCTAAGCCGGTAGCCTGGGTGGAAGAATTTTAAACATCCGACTGCAATGCCAAATCCAGTCAGCAATTCTGTTTGGAATGACAGTTTTGTTTATGCATCTTTTGTTAGTAAACAAATTTACAATATAGTCAAACGAGAATAGGACATGAAAAGCGAACGGAAAGGGCCGGACTCTTTTTTGAAACGAATGCCTCTTTCTTAGCTTGTCGCCAAAACGACACTTTGTTTGCTTTACTTGCTTGACATTATTGACTCCTTCTTGAATTCGTGCTGGTGAAAGCCGTATTACAGTCTGTGACATAACTATAAAACCGCACCTGTTCTTCACAATTTTAACTGAACAAAATGGTCTGCAAAACAGAGCAAAAAGATCAAGAATTATTATCAAGATTAAAATATCGATCCGAATTTGATAGCAAAAAAGTAATGCCGGTTTGAAAATAAAATGGGACATCACGAGGAGCAGCTGTCGCTAAGGTTGCCGCTACGGACGATTCAGTTCAGCCTACCCGAGCATGTTCGAGGAACTCATTTCATCATCGGAGGAATGCAAAAAAAAACACGCACACAATTGCGATGTAAAATCCTCCTTTCCGAAGGCCACCGCACACAAAACAACCACCACGTCAAAAGCTAACCTTCCGACGAAAACATTTCGGTACCGTATGATCTCCGTTTGAAGGTTTTCGAAGGTCCGCTGCGTTTCCTTCCCGTCCGCTCTCGGGCAGCCGAAAGCAGCCCCGGATTGAGTTTCATTTTAAGTACCAGTCCGAGGTGGGTTCAAACGTTAATTCATCATTTTCTTTTCATCAGCCCACCACCGCCACTAACAGCGGCCGTTTGTCAAATATTAACATATTTAATTTTGGCGTCCACTTCAGTGCCGGGTAGGGGTTTGGAATGCGGAAGAGCATAATTAAAATACAATTAACTTCACCCTCACCGGGGCAGGAACGTACTGCGCGTGTGTGTTTGTTAGTAGTTTACAGATTAAAAAATCGTTCATTATCATACTCATCTGCTACTCCTTTGTGCTCCTGGGGGCGTGAAAATTGGTACAAATTGTCACTCTCGCCCGGACAGGGCGGAAACCAATCAACATGCTTATCCATATTCATTGCACTGCGTCGATTGCTTTACGGTCGGATAAATCAGTGGGTGCCATAAATTATGGCACAACTTTATGTGCCCCACGAATTGTCAAAGTTATGTACAACTAATTTAATCTGTCGCTCTCTCTCTCTCTCTCCAGCCATTAACTCATCTACGGGCGTTGTAATGTGGCGGTCCGCACACTCACTCCCAAAGCCCCACCAGGCGCCATGCGTGTGATTTTCACTCACGTGAAACATAAAACCATCGCCGAGGGAAAGCTCACATCACCCCCAAAGTATCATTTGTCACGTTTCTCCGACCGGATCCGGCCGGGCGATTACTAATCAACAGCTCACGTTGCGTTGGTGACCACGGCGTGGGGGGGGGGGGGTTCGTCCTGTCAGTAATAAACGATAATCAAACGCCCACCATCGGCCTCCCGCCCAACAGGCGCACCAATCAACCGAAATCAGCGCAATTAAATCGCTGGCGGGGTGCGAAAAGCGCATCATGTTAATGACGCCGTGCATCATAAATCATCGCATTCGTACTCGTGGCGTGCGCCGTGGCTCTCCGACCGACATTCACGTGCGTTCCGGCACGCCACGCGGAATGGGCATTAGTTTATGGGCATAACGAAGTGCGCCACTTTTACTGCCAGGTTGGTGTCTCTCCACGGGGCCGGGTGATAGTGCGTTCGGCAGCCGCGCGCCGGTCGCACGTACGAACCATTATGGCGGGACCCGGTGTGAGATCCGGCGTGGTGTCCATTGTGAGCAGCTAATGTGCTGTCGGTCCGCCGCTTAACGATGGTGGAGATTTTTATGGCGTATCATTTGTCAGTGAATTTAGAAATTTATTTTACCAGCTTTCGGGCTTGATGGGGCGCGATTTAGCCAATGATAATTATTTATTCGACGTTCGCGCGCGCGGTAGGTATGATAAAATGTTGCCACATGAATGAAGCATATTTTTTTTGGGCGGCAAATGGAACGACTAAACACCGGGGAGGCTTATAGCTGATTGGTTGCCATCAAGGCATGATTGGGCAAATGATTCTGAAATGAAACACGCAAGTAAACACGGGAAAGCATGAACACAGAATCTGCCAGATGTATGCAGCTATTGTGCAAATTCAAAATCTCATTAGGAGAAGTAATATTTAGCCTAAATTTAGTCCACACAAACAAGGGCATCAGTTTAAGCTTCGCAAACTTGCCTATCATTGGATGGTTTGTTCAATTCAGCAAAATCGCTCAAATCACGGTGGCCTTCCTAAACAACCTGCTATGTTGAGCGCTTGTGTTTACTGAGACGCTCCGACCGGCGCCCCTGAAAGCCAGCTCAAAGCAAAAATATAGTTTTTTTTTGCTTTTAATTACTCTCGTTGCCGCAGCGCTCGGCGAACACGATCCACAAGCTACAAGTAACGAGTTCCTGTACAAACACGGTGAAAGAAACCCGTCTCGGGGCATTTCTGGCACGTTCTGCCACTGTCAATAACCGTCCATCGTCTCCATCGTACATTTAAGTAATTGCTTTCGTTTGAAAATGATCAGTTGCTCAACTCTCTGTGGTTTGGTTGTTTTGTTTTCCTTCAAGAGAATGAGTACATCAAAACACCATTCAACACTACTGTCAATTGGACACATAGAAACAGATTTCATTGACAAAACTTTCATTGAAAACTCCCTCCTATCATCTTCCTTTACTTTACATTTTTATTTTGAAAGTTTCACATATTTAACACGTCTAATAGACATACAGAAGCGGTGGATTCATCCAACTATAAACCATGCGTTCATCACTGATGGAGACGCATGGTGTTTCACACTAAATTCATTCGTATAGTCAACTGATTGATTCGGTCAATGGATGGGGTAGGAATGTTTATGATGAGTTTATGATTGTCTCAAAGTAAAAGCTTAAAGGAAATGTTTTGTTATGATTATTATAAGCCTTGTCTTTGCATCTCATTTTTCTCATATATATTTCGTATGAAAACTTTCAACGATATTCAATCCAACCTGTTCTTAACAAGAAATCGTTCGAAATCTACGACAATGACTTCACACCAAGCAATAATACCAAACGTAGAATTCACACAAAAATTCAACTTCAACATTTCAGTGAAAAAGTAATTCCACATTCACCGGAATGTGATGGAGGCGCATGGTACTTCGTGCAATTTTGGATGTAACAAAACTGGATGGGATTGCGCAAACTCATCCAGCGGAGAGATTTGTGCATAGTGGATTGATACAACGCGAATAACTTAGCTCTGCTCTACATTTCCAACGTATCCGAACCGATGACCACCATCGGCACAAGCGTCTGAACACTTCGGTTCACGGTAATGAAACTACCATCCAGCGTACCACGCCTACTAACTATTTCCGATCTTCGAATCCATCCTGCTTCAAAGAGTTGAGTTTGATTTAATTTTACGCTACAGTTGATAGCTACCGACGCCTGCAGAAACGACCGATAAGAGTGCTCTCACCGACGTTCCGGCGAAACCATTTCCCCCCCCCCCCCTCTCAAACGATCGTGACGAACACGAACTGGTGGACGAATTTATCACTCCACTACACCGCTTCAGTCGCGTGCAATTTAAACCGCTTAAAATGACTGATTTTAAATGTGATTAATAGTGCCACCGTAAATCTAGGCGGCGAGCAAACGGTGAAGAGAAAATTCAGCGCCCGGTCCGTCGTCTGTCTCAACGGGGCGCTCTCTGGCTGTGTGTTGCGGTCGCAAAGCTGGTGGTTGGAATTAAAATATAACCCTCCACCAAGGTAAAGCCATCCTTGGCAGGAATATTGATTTATAACCTCCTGTTTGCGGTATAATGGTTCATATTCACCACACGAATGGTTCCTTCTGCTGTCGTACCGACTATCTCCGCACGGTGACCACATATCGGTAGCTTTCGTGTGGTGTGCGCTCTTAAATGCGGAGGGTGGCAGGTTGTGCGAAGGGATGAATTTAAATATCAATCAAGTCAGACGGGGAGCAAATTGAGCGTATGATTATGTCGGGAAAATAAATCAATACTGCACTCATTGTTGAGATCTTTGTTGAAAATTAAATTTACTTTAAAATATATTTTAAACAAATTGGATTTACATATCGGATACCAGAAAGCTGTAAGCGCTGGTCTGTGACAGACTTCAACCACTTCGAAGACATTACAAATCAACATTGCTACGCTCTATGTTAGATAAAACGAGATAAACTATCACTCCCGCATCAACGGCGCATTGCAGAAAGAAAACTTCTAAATGGGCTTTTGTCAAAATGGACGAAAACACATTATCGAGCATAATAAAGGTAAGCCCGAAAGATATTAAAACCTAATTTGGTGAGAACCGTTACGAACGGATTAATTTTATCAAACAGAATGCTGACCGACCACCAATTACAAAACGCTACACATTTACATGCACAAAACCACCCCCCCCAATGGGACCACGCGTGCACGTCGCAAAAGCTCACCTTACATCGCAATTCGATCATTCCATCCGCTTCGGAACTTCTGTCCGACTCGTTTACGGCTATCCAGATAACACGAATTTATTATAATTGCCCAGCCCTGTTTTGGGATTAGCGTCAGCGGTTAGGGCCAAAGCGGAGGCGCTAATGGGGGAAGAAAGAGAAACAAAAATAAACGGCAACACCGGTCAAGCGTCAGGCGGTGGAAACAGCTTGGCTGGTCAGCTGGCCCGATAACACCGTGATGTACGTAACTAATACGAAAGTTTACCGTGACGAGCTGGCTAAAAATATTCTGCTGACACGCGGCCGGCGATGGCAGATTGGCGCCGGCCAGGAACCGGGGAACCGGTGTTGACGATAAGATTCAAAAGCTTCATCAATTACGTGTTATAAAAACAATCGAACGCAGCATTAGCAGCGAGGTTTACGAATCATCAAAAGTTTTCGGGAAGCCGGAAAAACCTTTTTGTAAGTGTAAAAATAGCTTTGACAATGAATCATTAATAAGCCTTCTTTGTTATTTTGGAGAAAATTTTATAATAGAGCCTATAGCAGAACAGAACAGTGCAGTTTTTCCACCTGGGAAACTTTGCGCCTAGAGTTATGCTATGTTTTTTTATTAACTTTTATTGTGTTTCTTTAAATGAAGGCTATATTGTTGATAAACTTCAGTTCATTTTTTTTTTTTCAAATATATATAGGAATCTATATTGTATGGATAATCTATTAAATCCAAATCGATAAAACTGAAAATGGTTGTACTAACTATTAGATTACATGGCATATCTCTAGGCGCAAAGTTAGCTACGACACATCTCTTCCTAACCGTATGTTTTATTTGCTGACTTTAGCATATTTTCCATGTTCAACATTAGATTATTGTGAAATGACAGCTTTCAATGCGCCTAAATGTATACTACATCTTTAAGATGTAAGTTGTTTTGATTAAATGACATTTTCTTAGTTCTGATCAAATCTCGACAAACATCGTCTCTCTAAAACTGTCAAAAAATCAATTTCTATCCCATTCCACACGGCCACACCCGCAACCGAACAGCCGAACCGGCAAAAGGGAAAGTGTCTCCTCCCACGGGTGGATGCGCACGGTCCTTCAAACACCGAAAACAACTCAAGTCCGGCCATAAAGGACCCGGCGACACCTTATCAGCATAAAACCGCCATAAACCAATTGTTTGAACATACACTCATTTGGTGGTGATTTTTATTCTCTATTTTGGTGTGCGCCACGCGCCACCAACTTTTTACGAGTCTCGTCCCCACCGGACGAGCGAAACGTAAAACACACACACACACACACACACACACACACACACACACACACATACACACACACACACTCGAAACAAAACAAAATCGAAGAAGCATCGACTCGAAAAAAAAACATCCGCAAGACTTGGGGTTTTTTTTGGTCCGATTTCCACGTTCGATGGGTTGTTAAATCAAATTTTATATTTATTATGATTATATGTTCGGTTCGCCCTTTGTCTCCATTGTCTGCTGACGGTTGAAAGACGAATGCCTCGTCAGTCTGGTGCTCGCACGCGGCTTGCCGGACCTCGAGCCCCAAACGGTCGAAGTCCAGCGCGCTCGGCAAGGACACTGGGCCCGGTTCGACCGGTTCCAGCTGGATGTGCCGGATACCCTTCTTTTTACGATACCATCTGCGACACGCTGGACACACACACACACACACACACACACACACACACACACAGACACGTACACAAGGAAACAGACACACGGAATGCGCAGAATATGATCGATTTTCAACCCGAAACGACGCCAATGAGGAGCCCACTCAAACCGACCTTACCGTGTCCGTGGCGTTTTTCTCGTCGCTTTTTCCCCACGCTTCTCACATCCTTCAAGCCCGCCGGCACGGCAAGAAACGGCGCTAGTGTATAATGCTGTTGACTCTATAATGGGGGTTTTGTTGTTGCCGTGATTCCGGCTCTCAGTTTTATGACAGCAGCAACGGTGGTGGCAGCGGCCAGCAGCATGATAAGTTTGCTTTGGTGTTCCGTGCTCCGTGTCCCTACTTATTTATCTCCGTGCATGCCCGGCTATCTCGGACTATATTTTTCTTTCGATCTACGGCGCCCGAAGGAAGCGGCCGGAAGCAGCGGGCGGGCCATCGGTATTAGCCGTGATCGAGTTCGTTGGGCGTTGGCGGGTACAATATTTTATTTGCCATATCTCTCCCGGGTCAGCCAGCCGGTCTGGCCGGGGAGAGGGCCCGGCGAAGAATAAAGCCGACTTCCCAGATACCTCACACACGCGCACATGGCGGAGTGGTCTATGATCTGCATAGGAATTGAAAAATGAGCCCGGGGCTTGCGGGTCGCTGTAATCTTCGCCGGCTCCGACGATCCGAACGCGCCGGAGTGTGAAATGGGACGTGGAGGAGTGCGAACGGAAAAGAAGTGTTTCCTTTGCTAGATTGAACGGGTTTCAGTCGCAGCGTAATTTGAGATAGATTTGACACACGTGGGAAACTCGCCCGGTAGAACGGCAGACGGCAGCAAACGTGATTTTTATTATTTTAAGCTACGTTGAGTTACGAGGCTTTATTAAGAGGCTATCCTGAAGTTAAAAAGGAGCAAACCGGCCGTGCATCCAAAGACGCTCGTGGTCAAAGTTTGTTAGAACTGAGAGGAGATAGAGCACGGAGAAATGTCAGACCAATGTTTGACGCAATAGTATTTAAGCGTTGATTGAGAATGTCCTCAATAACGAAGGCAGTTATATAATTGATACGTTTATTTAAATATGGAGTTATTTTTGCGTCAAATTAACTCATCAACTAACGTTCGGAAGCAGTTTGTTGCTTTCGTCGATAACCAAACACACCACCTTGTTTCACAACAAACGAGCAGAATCAACAGAATCAGCAGTTTGCAGCGAAACGCTGTTCGAATTACGTGCGGCTAAACGTCAACATTGCACCAGCGTCAACCGACCCGCTCGCTGCACAAACCCGATCAAAGCAAATCGGAACGATTGCTAATGCAATCAACGGCTAGACGCTGGATGGAACGTCTTCCATTGTCATCCCGGCGCCGTTAGCAGCATCCCGTATTTGCCAAAACCCTGTCAAAGTCTATTGAATCTGACGAATTGCTATTTGATATTTGGTTCTGCAGGATCTTCTCGTGCGCTGGTACAATCTGCGCTGCACACCTAAACCCCTTTTTCTCCCGTATGCGGTGACACATGAAGATATTGCACCGAACGTCTATTAAAATTAAATTCCAGGTCACGGAGTGCCGAGCAGCTGTTTGTAATGGCGTTGCCGACGACAGACAACTGTGTCAGCGCCGGGGGGGAAACTGAAACTAACGATTCCCTGCTGCACCGACGACCGATGTTATGGCGAGATTGCTACAATAATATTATGCCTTCATTTGTCCGCTGCCCTCGTTCGCTTTGCTATCCCGTTTTGTTTGTCTCCTCCATCTTTTTTTTGTTCGCGATGCATTCAGATTGAAATTGAAATGTCATTGTTTTATAAACATCACATCAAATGACATGCAGTTGCCCTCTGGGGAGGTTCGACTATTTTGTTTTAGTTTTTGACAGTTTCATTATACGTTACTACTACCGTGAGCGTATTTGTCTGCTGAGCTGTCAATTTGTGGTGAATAGTTTTTTTCCCGATAGATGGCGGTAATATGATGTTAAGTGTCAGCTATCATTCACAATGGAATGTAAAATGTGAGCGATGCCTTATGCATTAATTTTAGAATAAAAATCCCAACTTAAATATCATTGGGACATCCAATTGTGTCAAAATAGCCAACTTAACAAAATCATTAAGATTCACTTTACACTTACTAAACATAAAGCAGTCTTCACCTCACGCTCTGTTTAATAATCAATCTCTACTTATCACTCGCGTTCGGTGCTTACAACCGATACGCCCTACCCTATTACTCGCTTTTGACAACTTATTATACAAACAAACAATCTCTGTGACACTTCCGGTCCTTTGCCGCTTGAATGATCGCAATCAAACACGCAATGCCATTGTTTTATGTGTCAGAAAAAAAAAAACAAAAAAAACCTTCTCAACCGAACTTTTAACCGACACACGAACGAACTTCGTGCAGTCGGTGAACGCTTTCCCACCTCCGCCACGGGTTGGAACAGGTCAGGCAAACACTTTAACGACGGAACGCACCTCCGTCCGTTTGATTTGCGGCAGACAGTGATGGTTGAGATGAATAATCATCGCGCACGGGCGTGCCGGGTGCGCGCAGGCCCGGTAATGGTGGCCACGGGTTGTTTACACGAAAAATTTACGCCCCGACAATAAAATCAAACTCGGCGCTGGGCCGCCGCGCAAACACGCGAAGAAGCAGTCGGCGGGAGTACCGTCCCGGTAGCACCGGTAATGTATCATTTGCCACCGCGTCCTGTTTCGCGTCATTTTGCCGTGACGGTCCTCCGGACCGGATGACGACGCGAGTAAGTGCACGGGCGCCCACGGCATGTGTATTTAACCGCACACATACGCCGCACGCGGGCAGACATTAGGCGGGAGCGCCATATGCAGCGGATCGCGCAGTTTGGACTTAATTGTTTTTATAACATTCGTATTTACCTGCCGTGCGCGGAATGGAATCACGATGCCGTGCCCACCTGTCTGTCAGTTTGAGGCCGCACGCACACACACGGACACGGAACCGCACACAACGGGCTCTACAATGTTGACAGGTAGTATATACGCAGTGTTTACATTCACCTGGGCGAGCGCGCGCACGCTAAGTGACAGCAGCCCTCAGAGACAAACCCCGTTTGAAAGGTTAAATATAGTTCCAAACACTCCTTCGCCCGAAAGGCGGGTGTCAGCGATCTGTGCTAAAAGGTTCGACACATATTGGTTCAGTCAATTGTGGGTGTCTGCGGTGATTCATTCGGTTCATGCACGTGTCGGTATTGTTTCCGAGCGCGGCTAGATGCCGAAGCTTGATGCGAGATCGCCCGGTTGATGTGGTATGAAGCTACGCGGAAGTGCGCTGCAAGGTGTGAATTACATATGCCATAGCATGTCATTCTATGACAAAAGGTGTGCCATAAATAGCCATATTTCACATATCTCCATGCGCTATTAGTAACATGTAACGATTGACAACTGGCTGTACATAGTAGCAGTGCATGGAGACTACAAGCCCATCTTGTCATATTAGTAAACATTTTGACAGACGTCAGAAAGCAAATGTCAGGCATAGGTCACAAACGTCACACGTCAAAGAAAGAACGTCAGTAATAACACCGTTGCGCAAGCGATCTCGCATTAAACGGTAAAGGAAACAACTTGCTGTAGCCCTAAAACCCATCAAGTTCATCCAAACCAAACATCTCAGCATACATTCCAACATCAAAAGACCTTAAGCCTGCAGATCCTATTATGCTGTGCTAACAGCTTCAGCAAACGAAACCAACCAACCAACCAACCAACAACAAAAAAAAGGGCTGCCTAGTGCATGCAAACAGTTTTCAAGCGAAAGCAAACAGTATCTTGCCGACATCGGAAATACAAACTTTCAATCCGCCCGGACGGTCAGCGGTAAGTGAGCCGCTCCTCGGTGTCGAATATCTCATTGGATATACAGCAAAACTGTGCATTTTTCTCTCTCTCTCTCTCTCTCTCTTTTTCTCTCTTTCTAAATCACGGGGATAAGTAATCTATCCCGCTCTGGTTGCAGGATAAGCATTGGCGTCCTGGCTCTCTTTTCCCCGAAGCATGTTTGGCGTGTTTTCGTTGGCAATCAAAACGAGTTCTATTGCCCTGCGTGCTGTTATCATGCGAACGAGGTGTTGGATTGTGTGTTCAATGCAGGGAGAGGGCGGCCGAGCTCGCTGACTAGTAAACACGGACCTTTTCCCCGCTGTCCAACACCGCTCGCTCGTCCACCCTCCAGAAAAATCACTGCCATCTTTTATTTACAAGGCGTTTACTACGAATGTAATCCCGAATGTTTACCACGGTGGTCTGACCACCAGATGGTTCGATGTAATGGGGTCCCGCCGCAACGCCCCCTCCAACCGAAAGGGGATTAACATTTTTATTGCAAACAACACACTGCACCAAAAACACACACACACGCCCGAGCGGAATGGTGGCCAGAAAATTGCAAAAGCAGCGTTCGATCGAACGGGAAAGTCGTGGGTGCGTCCGGGAATAAAGGGAAACATAGGTAAGTAGGTAAACATGAGAATGTGACTGCGGCTGGAAGCCTTTCGGGTTGGAGTGTCGTCGCCGACTTTCGCTGCAACATTTACGTCCTTCGAGACGGAGAACAAATCCCGGTTTTATCCCCCCAAAAAAACGCCTCCTCTTGACATTGCGTTAATAATACGTTTAAGTCAGCAGTGTAATCCACTTTCTGTTGCGTGATTACATCCATAAATAGTCGGCTTTGTTTGCGATTTTCATTACGAAAAATCTGCTCGCATGCACGGTCAATCAAATATACTTCGGTGGTGATAAAACCCGCCCGTAAGTCGATAAAGCACTCCATCGTTCGTAACACAAGTACGCTTCGAAAGAGGTGCAGCCCGTTCCGGAAAATGGGCTGACGAGGTTCGAGCCACCTCTGCCACGAATCAGGCAAATAAGCCGGAAAATCTATTTCCTTCCATTCGATTTGCCTTTATTTGCCCTTTGCGCGCAGGAAGTTGGAAATCGCGCGAAAGGGGGCGAAACGAATGGCAACACCGCTTTCGGAAATCAGCCCCTGTTACCAGCCGTTGCCGTGCAGGTGTTCGAGCCGGATCTCGGGGCGGCACTGGAACCTGCTGACATTTAACATTCCGGATCAGGATCTATTTTTTGGCAATTCGACCTTTCGCCGTAATCATTTAATAACCTCCCGCTATGACGTACACATCCGCCGCACACGCCATAAGCTGCTCGACGGCTTGGAAATAAAACCCGTCAAAACATAAAAATAGTAGCCCGAGAAGTATCAATTCGTCGATATTTGCACGGTGCTCTGTTGCGCCTGTTGCGCTCGCGAAGGAGTTTGCGAATCTTTCGCTTACGGCGGGCGGCTGAGTTGCTCTCCCTACTCGGCAGAAGGGAAGAAAGAACTCCGAAACCGAAATGTAAACAAGCACGTACCGGCGAAACCGGGCGAATACACCGGCACCGATCCGTCAGTCCGTCAGCACACGGAGGTGTAAACAATGCGGAACCGTACGACTGTGATCCGTCAGTGGCGCTCGGATCGGAGCCGATTTATCATGGCGGAGCGATGGATAATGGACGGACGGACGGTTTTGAAATCGAGCTCGGGTCAAATTTATGTTCCCCGGCTCGCGCGAGGTTGCGGTATGATTTATGAGTTGTTTTCGGTGCCGTTCGATAGAATCGTTAATAAATTCGAATGAAAAATCGCTAAGACTACCTGCAGGTAGGGTGTTATTGCCACTTTTTTTGTTGTTGCTAGAGGTGAAGAAAATTTTTATTCATGAATTTTGAGAAGAAAAAAAACTTCATGTTGATCTCAATTCCGATACGTTTTTTTTCTGTTGCTTTGTTGGAACGGTTGCGGAATGATACTTTTTCATTTTTATTGCGTCCCGTTTGCGCCCCCGAGTGTGTAAACTAATTGGGTGGTCCCCCGTGGCAGATCTCGATTTCTGACGGCCGGATATCGGCGAAAATTTGCGGCAATTTCCGAGCGATTTGCAACAATTCCGGTCAAGTGGAAGTGAGCATTTTTTCCACGAAGCTCACGAAAAGTACTGCTCCTTAAAGGATAAGCTGAACGATGGCCATGCGAAAAGGTTAATTGGTACGACCGAACCGGAGTCAAATTTCGAGAACCGATCTTTCGGGAAAATTGTAAACATTTTTTTCCTCCTACCTACTATCCACGTCCTGTGGGGCGAAACTTCGAATCCTTAAAAATCGTTTAAAAGTAATAAAAAATGCCATTAACTGCTGCACTCCAGCTTAAGTTTGGAGAATACTCGGGACGGTAATCGTTTTAAGGTAAGGAGATAAATTTCCGGACGATTCCAATGGAGAGAGAGAGAGAGAGAGGGAGCGAATGAAACAGCACGAAACAATGGAAAACGAAGCTTCGAACTAGGCCTTTTCTGCATGCGAAGCGTGCCTGCACCGGGCCCGCCCGGGTACTAAAAGGCTGAGTGCAAACCCTAATAGACATGTATAAATCCCCCGTTCCATAAATAATAACCTTAAATCCTCTCGGCGCTTAAACCATCTGGCGTTTCGCACTCCTGGGGCACGGTGTTCCGCTTAATGCAACGGCAGCATCAGCAGCAGCAACGGTGCTGCAGCCGGACCATTATACGCTGGGCGATTAACGGCCTGCTGGGCAGGATGGCACGAGCAGCTCCAGGAAAGCGTATCTACTTAGGCAAGGTGAAGGTCAGCGTTATGTATCACAAATATTACAACATTGAGTGAAAATTGTTTTATCGAGTGGAAACTGATCAACAAAAATGATCACAATATCACCTCCGTCCAGGTTGCAATCAGCGAAAGCTCATTGCTGCTTGTTAATGCACACCCATTCAAGCCTATTTGGTGAAATTTAATTTACTCTATTATTCCACCAATGACCTCTCCAATGCGCAATGTAATGAGCTAATGTAATGAATACAATGAACCCACCGACCTGGAACATTCGCACAGCTATAGAACCCCTGAATAGGAAGCCAGAACGGAACCTATCTAATGACCGTAAAGCCAGCTTTGAAATGAATGTGCTCAAATGATTACCCATTATTATTTCTTCCGTTCGCTCGAGACATGAATCGTTCAATGGGAAGCGCCGAGCGCGTCACGTCTGAATACGCTTTAAAGAGGACGAAATGGTCATCGTGTAGTGCGGATTGCCTACACCAAGGCGCAGTGAAAGAGAAAAAAATCGTTAATAATGCACTCGTGCAGCGCTGGTTGCATAATTTAGGTGGGGAAAATGTATATAAGTCGCCTGAATGTATGCAATAGTGCAATGAAACAATTTACATCGTTGTAATTCGCTTAGTTTGTGTTTTATTACATTTATTCATAAAGCCAATATTAATGAGTTTACTTTCATTTTTGATTAAACGTTCAATAGCGTTTGTATACAATGTTATCAAAGGAAAATGTTAAATTTTGCAAGAGAATTTCTACGGAACATTGGCTCACCACAACCACAAACGATATCCCTCGAATGATTCGCTCCGCATCAACCTGAAAATATTAAATGACAAAAAAGCAACCCCTAACCGCAGCCTCGCTTTCCCTCGCTGCACAGCGCAGCAGCACCTGACAGATTATAAAAAAGTATCGCTGTTTTATGCTCGCTTCATTTTCAATTTTCATCCCATAATACAAGCGCCGGTTGACACGCCGGTCGAGTGTGCGTGTGTGGCTAGCCCGCGAGGTATTTTAATTGCTCCCCATTGTACCATTCAGGTGGAAGAATGGCGGAGGGGGAAAAAAAGCTTCGCGCGGTGCCAAAAGTTTGACTCGAAAGGGACAGCCAAGGTGTGCGCGGCGCCGACAAAGCCACTGTTTTTCGCACGCCGCCCACGGTGGGAGGAAATTACTGGTGAGATTTTTTTTTTTTTTACTCGACTTCCCCAAACAAAGACATTCCATGGGCCGGCGAGCCAACAAACCCGAAGAACGTAAGAAGCGCGAGTTGGGGGCGCTTTCGTGTAAAAACTGGAAGAAATTCTTTTGAATTTCGCGGTGACATCAACACAGCGCACCACACCGCAGTGTTTCTTTTCATTGAGGTCGGTCACGTGTCTGGAAGTAATCAGGTTTTATTTTTACATCATTTTCTACACGTCCTGACGGCACCTGCGTGTGGCCGCTGTCACCGATGCGCTCAATGCCGTTTCAATGTAAAATCCTGACCCGACCCGACTTTTGGACGTCCCGTGCTGATCTGGGTTACGTCCGAATTCGACCCAACTCTGTGTGAGACTCGAGCGAAGCAAAACAAAAGCAAAGTGAAGCAAACCCCCCTGCCTGAAAGGTTCCTTGCCTGCGGATGCGGTCGTCAACCTGTCAGAAAGACAATAAATGGCCGATCACAATGAGGCACCTTCAAGATGGAGGGTTTTTCTATCGTTCGACTGCTACTGCAGGCGATATGAAAGCACCCTTTAAAGGTGCATACGTACCAGCGATTTCCACCGGTGTAAGTATAAGTACACCCATTACTACCGCTCCGTTGTCGTAAAATTTCAATCACAGCCATAATTACTTTATGAAAAATCGTTCAATTTTAATTAAAAATTAATTCTTCTCATTTACGGTTGAATATCTCAGCTCCGGCCCGTCGTTTGTGCCCATTATTTCGTCTTTAATAACACCTTCTCTGCGACGACAGCAGGTCCGCACGAACGACAGAGCGTCCCAGTTCGATAGAAGCACTTAACCCAGACTGACGTGTAGACAATTTTATAGACATGCACAAAAAACCGCTTTTCCGCGAACATTCCCTCCATTGGGCTGAGTACGTAGTTTTCCACGCTGTTGCGATAAAGAGCATCGCGTGGCCAACAATACGGAGGTAGAATTGTCACGCGTTGACAGCAATCATTCCTGGAAGTAGGAGCACATCCACAACGTTGCGAGTGAGTGACGCACACGCGGTTAGTTATGTTATTTACATTGAAGAAAAAACGCTTCAAAAACGCTACTAAATGACGCACATTGTACCCTAAATAGTTGGATCGCACGTTGGTCTTTTGCACATTGCAATAATAAGATCGAGATACAGAAGTAAACCAAATGGACATAACCTCAACGAGAAGACCGTTCGATGTCCACAACAGAGATGTTTGTGGCCACTTTGGCTGATTAAATGCCTGCCGATGGTAAGCCACATGCAGATAAACAAGGGTCACCAAATAACTCCATCTCCGATGTAAATCATCATCGTAAAGTTATGGCCTCGCACGCAGCGTACACAAACAACCCGGCTGTTGTAAACATATGAACTGTCACTTTTATTAACCTTTTTAGAACCCGTGTCAAATATTGTTGCAATGAGGAAAAACGGTTCTATGCTGCATCGCATAGGCAAAAAGAGTACCTCAATTACTTAACCTCAAACTCTCTCTGGAAAAAATGCTTCGAAACGCTTCAACAACGCTTGCGGCTCCTTTAATTGAAACTTGAAGTTGAGATTTAAAAAAGAAGTAAGTAAATCACAATGTTCATAAAAAATATTCCATTATAGCTTCCGCAGTGTACTATTCCCTGTGCAAAAACATTTCCCGCTCACTAAGCAAGCCATTCTTAACCCCCCTCGTTAAGCCGCTGATCCTTGTTGTATCCCTTGCTGCCATAAAAAAACAACAACAGCTCAGTTTTCAGCAGTCATCGTCACCCAAGTTTAGTATGATCCGAGCACCGAGAGCGCCGGGGCGGTTGCGTCTGTCAATCAAAGTCGGTTTTATGGATTTCACCATCATGTGGGCTTTACCGTGGGCGCACAGGCTGCGAATGCCGGAATCACCATCCGCTGGAAGAAAGCGTATGCACACGGTACCACACGGGCGGTGCGTTTTCGAAATAACGACCCGATCGATTCGACAAACGCTTCATGAAGTTAAGCGCCCGGTTCGGAGTGCTTCGCGTGAAACAAGAAAAAGGGAATAGAAAGGATCATTCCGATTGAATTGCCGATCAACGAACGGGGGAGGTTTGCTCCCATCAATCTCCGTCGGTGGTTTCGGGTTGATTTTATATAAAAGTCCGCGTCAGGCAAGCCGCTCGACCGACGTTGAACCCAGATCGATCTTCTGAGTGCATAGATTCGCAATCGTAGTAAAAAGCACAACCGCAAAAGGCCACGACCGTGTATGCATTACTAAAGAACTGTGGATGCTCCATCGTATAGTTCGTATAGGAACGAGATAATAAGTTTGGAGGGGTGCAAATAAACGACCCAAGCATGATGCAACCGAGCAGCCGGAGTACCGAAAAGCGCGAATTGATGAGTTTCGTGTCTATAACCTCAAAAGCGGAGGGCAAAAACAATGCACTAGTATGAACTATTGATTGTGGAAGCATCAAAATGCGTTTGAATTGCTGACCTCCGCAAAAAGTGCCTTTCGGTGCAAACGGCCAGCCCGAAATGCGAGTGATCAAGTTTCATGAAGTTGTTTGCTCATGCTGGCAGGGCGCTGAATGCTATTTCGCACTGAATAAATACCCATTCACGGTGCGGTGCCTATTATTTTCAGGTCGAAGTGATCGCAAAAATTCCAGTAGTCCAACGGGTGCGTGCAATATTGTGAGTGCCGCAGGATGCACTGATACGAATTTATTTATTTTAGTTTTATTTACTTTTGCTGAGAGAGAGAGAGAAAGAGCAGGAAAAAGAGAGACCAATGTATACAGACAGTTATTTCTGCGTGATGCTTTGTACTAATAACATAGTGGACGTTACATTGGATAATGTAGATGCATTGCAAAAACACGGGAATGAGATATATTTACAAAGTGTTGCTACTACTGGACAAATTGCACCGATTCAACATTTATTGATCTGTATTGAGTTGAGTTGCGCCAAAATGTATGCAATGTGCAGAACGACGCTCTATTTGACAGTTGAACTCTCAGCTTTGAGAGCAAGGGTGCTTCACTAATGAAGCATGCGGTAAAAACCGATAATTTAATGTTTTGAAAACGTGAGAGTGATTTTGAGCACAAAAAGAATATGCCTTTTCGATTGTCATAAATAATACTTAAACACAATCTCATGATCCAGTTAATTGATACAACTCGAGTGAACTTTGTTAATGCCCGAGAAAATTTGATGTGGTTTTGGTAGTTTAACGAATAAATATTTACTCCAATATTTCCCGAACAAAAAACTATGAAGAATGACTACAATAAAAAAAAACTTAACACTTTTCATGAGCAATCTCTGCCCCTACTCCTACGCCAACGATTTCTAGCTTCGTGTCAACCAACTCTAAGGCAATATTTCATCACGGTTGTGAAAATGATCTCGAATGAGTACCACAGGGATGCAATTATGCGTAATGATTGTTAATTAAAAAATCATTAACTTCACCCGGAATGAAACACGAACATTAAACTAGATCAACTTTAAATTACTTTCACCCGTTCCACGTAGACGGCGGCAGAAAAGGGGGCGTTGATAAACCGGGGCAGGGCAGGGAAAACCATTTTCCTAAACCTCACCACGGACTGAAATTCATATTAAATTTCATTCGTATCGCATCCTGTCGGGGCACTCAAAAGAGAGCAACAAAAAAAAGCTCACTTTACCGATATTGCGCTCGTGAGCGAACCTTTTGCTTAACGCATTTTGAGGTTAGGTCACCCCAAAAAGGATATCGGACAGCCGCACGTGACCTCCGTGTGTTGGAGGGAGCATTTCCGGGGGTGGAATATGAAACAAATGACGCCGCCTGCTTCCTGCTCCACTTGCTCGTCTCTCTACTAGAATTTTATTCTTCGCCAGCAGAAAGTGTGGTTAGAAAGGTTGGGGGACCAATTTATCACACACCTCGTGGTTTGAAGTGCGACCAGCGCACGACAAGGCAAACAAACACAGAACGCTGCTTCGACATCGGTGAACGGTGAATGGAAAATGAAAATCCGTCGGTTTCGATGTCACAGTGAAGCGTCCGGTTCGGGTTTGTCTTTGCTCGTGTTACTATTCCAAACGCTCGCCTGCCTGGTGAAATCGTTATAAATAGCTTCTTCCCGTGTTCGAGGAAGGTGGGCAGTGTGCTGTAAAGAAAATGCCACGCTCTCGGACTCGGATAACGTGCTGTAACGAGATCGGTTCCGCGTAGAATGAAAAAGTAATGCTCACATACGTATCAGGCTAGAAATAAAAGCAACCTCCACCAACCAACCAACATCACCAATCACACTCAGGACCCGCACATTATGGCCTGTGAAATGAGAATATTTACCCGAAACACAAAATTCTCACCCTTGACGAAACATAAGGCTCCATCCACACTTGGGTAAAAAATCGTGCATGATAATCATTTGCAGATAGCGCCCGTTAAGCGTTCCCGAAGGACGAATGCTTCACGTCGTCTCTCACTCGGGTGTTTTATTTGCACACATTTGCCTCCGGAGAACAACAAAACGGCGAAAAAAACGGTTCCATTGTTCCAACAAATCGCTTCTGCAGCTGTGGTAGACGCGAGGTTAAATATGCCATTTTACGTGTTGACTCTCGGAGTTGGAGCAGATTTTGGAGCAGAAAACCGTCCTCTGAGTCGTATGCAATGCCAACTATTTTAACTCACATATTCACATATTTACATTTACTCAAATACAACTCTATGCTAAGACCGTTTTATTCGATTACAGTCTCTTGGAAATAAGACAGCTTAAAGCGTCTCGATCTCGCCGTACGAATGAGAGACAATGCATCGAAATCGGTGTGCCATCGAAGCAAAAGAGAAACGAAAACTGAAGAAAGATTTCACCACGACCATCCCATTGCGGACACTTTGATTTTCGATTGAATTCAATTCATCATGATTAAACATTAATTTCGTGTCAACAGGAGCGGCCATCGTTTTATCTATCTGCAGAGACTTGATTTCTTGGAATGTTGCGATCAAAAATTTACGCCAATCTTCAGTCAATTTATTAAAGTTGTATACTTCAGGGGTGCTCATGACGTTGAGGTTTTAAGGGACCGTTTTAAGGGCAATATGAGTCACGAGAAATAGAGTTTTCACAATTTTAAAGAGTCGATTCAAAATTTTCTTCTGCATCAAGAGAGTCCCATCTTAAAGGGTCTGAAAAAAAGATCTTATACCTAGGATCAGTATTAAAGAGATGTTTTTCTTGCAATTTAAAAATAAAGAACATCACATATATTCCTTATTTTTTCACTGTTAATCCAGGTGAAAAATGAAAATACATAAAATCCGAAAAAAATCATCAAGAAGTATGCAATCCATACAAATAGTGGTCGTGCAATATTTTGTAGATTGGCAGTTACTTCCTGAATATTTGTCAACCTTGAAGTTTAGTTGTCGCCTCAAAGGAATCCAACACAAGAACTGATAAACTTTCACGCGTGTGATCCTTTGCTTAATCAGAGCCACTGGTTTAGAATCACCCTAACAATGGTCCAACAACTTTATTAAAGTTACGTGTAAAAAAAAAGTTCAACGAAGCAGCAAATGCTACAATAATTACAAACCCCTTTAATAATACACCTACACCACAAGCAACCGCAACAAAAGCCTTCCCGAAGAGGTGAAAATAATTAGCGAAACAAAACAACCGAACAAGCTCAAAATTGACTCACCACAAGCCAATGAACCGCGCACACAGACGAGCAAAGGGCAAAACAACTTCCCCTCAACTTTACCGTCTGTTCGCTCAGGCTATCAAAAAAACAAAAATCCACCCCCGCGATAAAAGCAGCTTCGCGAAAACGGGAAATTTTTAAAGAAGCTTACCGCTATCACTATAGCATCTTTATCTCATTGCTTCGCGCGAGAAAGTTTTATAAGGTGGTTTTCGGCTGCTTAGGCCGCTCTTTGAGTGACGCGATCCGCGCCTGCTTACGGAACGGTAGCGAATAAAGTAGCGTCTAAGCCTCGGCACCGCCAGATCGGGATGGAACGAATAAGAACCGGGAGCGAAAGTTTTAATGAAATTTGATTTCCCGTACACCTTTCTGCGCGGCACCACATGTGCTGCCGTGCGTACACGGTAAGCCGGGCATAAATAAGAGGCGGCAAAAAACTCCCTTTGGTGTTTGCGCACTTGTTCACTTACCGACTGGAGGGCGCTATCCGCGAATTTGACGATCTTCTAGGCAGGAAGCAGCTGTGGTCGTGTGGGTGTGCAAAAAAAAAACTTGGCACGAACCCCACACTGCACCGAAACGTGATTCTCTGATTTTTCCAGATCACTTTCCGCGCAAAACACGCACACGCACTGACGGAGCACACTTTGAACGGATGATTTTTTTTTGCGGGATTTTTTTTTCAAGCTTTTTCAAGCGGGCACTTCAAGAACAATATTTGCACCACACTTACACTTACACTCACCGATCCGATCGTGCCTAGGCAACTATTTTTAACGAATTAATAATCTATCCAGGCGCTGGTGAAAAAGGACGAAAAATCGATGATTTTGTTTGGGAATCGTAAAAAAAACACTCCGAAAAGAAAACATCACAGCCGTACTGGCGGGGCGATGCAATTTCGATTGGCCGTTGAATGGAAAAGGGTGGCCGAGTGCGGAAGCCGGGGTAGGAAAAAATCACTTCTATTATTTCTAACAGTTTACTCTACGCGCGCACGGCCCTCCATCATCCGGATACAGGCGTCCGGATTCCGTGGTTTTGCTTTCGCACGCAGTGGCGTTTTTTTTTTGTCGCTTCTGGTGGTGCTTCACAGACGAATTTCGAACGCATCTCGGCGGAAGCAAACACTTTCACTCGTAAAACCGGCAAAGGTAAACAGCTCGGGGGAAATTAAACTCATCCCGATATCCCGATCCATCGCGCGCTGGCGCTCAGTTTTGTATGTTCTGGTGATTAGCATTCTGGCGATGGCGAGCCGTGATCTATGCGGCGGAGTGACGTAGATATTTGCTTTTTTTCCCCGGTCGGTCAGTTGATTTTTTGCACCGCACTTCACAGCAAAACCTGATCGATATTCCATCAGTGTGATGGAAAAAAAACACTCTTTTATGTTGATCTGTAACATTCACAGTACCGATTTGAGTCACTTGTGAACTCACACGCAACAGTCACAACTAATATGTATGTGCAAAATCGTATCGGTTGCCCCGATATCCCACACAGATATAACAGATACTCATGCTCGGCTGTGCTTAGACTACTGAAGACACTACACTCTACGAGCTAAAATCCAACAGTTGCAACCCCCAAATGAAGACACCAGTATGCCAAATCACATCACAACTCTAATCACCTGTCAAAATCACAGAAAACACTCTGAAACTATCTGCATCCGTGGATAAACAACGATCGACGACGTCGAGGACGACGATGAACGCACGCCAACGCTTGCACACAGTCGACACGCGCCGTCAGCCAGATCAGATCACTCCGACACCGTCCCCGGCAGAGAAGCTACTGACGGCGATTCACGCACGGTCGTCGGTGTTTGGCGCTGGTCGGCGCCCACAAGAGCGGCAGCACACCAGCGAAAAACAATACCCGTCCGTACCGTGCGCTGGCATCTCGGTCGTGATGGTGATGCTGCCGGTGTGCCGTCTCCACCACCGCCCAGCTGGTGGGTTTCGGCCCACCGGCCCATCAATGGAGCGCGTTTTCCGAGCGCGGGAAAATGCGGCGCAGGCGCCCGACGCCCGTCGCCGGCGGCGTACGCCGGGTTCGCCGCTCCGCGAGAGCACGTGCTGTGACGTCGGGTTGTTGGTTCGCCTCCGACTCCCCGGAAGATAAAGTTGGCGGGCGCCCACTTTACGAACCCGTTGACAGCCGAACGTGGGCACACACACAGGGCGACGGTGACGATCGAGAGCACGTGGACCGTCGGGTTCCAGGGGTGAGAAACCGGCTAGCGCATGGCTGGAGATGTTTTGTGTTATTTAGAATTATCTCTGTATGATAAGGCCGGCGATGAAAAGCTTCATACTTAATGTGTTTCAGGTTTGTAGGTTTTATTGCTGGATTGCTGGATTGAAACCACTGAATGAGGGGTAGAAGAGACGAAAAACGAGTCACAAAAGGTCAACGTCTCCAAAAGCCATTCAAACTACTGCCCAGTTATCCACGATTGTATCAAACGTAAACTATCAAATCTTATCTATCTATAATGAAGTCAAAGGTGAGAATTTGGTGTTGATCCTGCCATATGCAGAACGTTACGAACAAAATTATAGGTTAGGAACTAAATTATGTACTAAATTATCCAAGAAGAATGATCCAAGTTACTTCTCTATGAATCACGTCTTAAAAGAGCAGATCCTTCAGACGCTTTATGAAATCTAGCCTCACTACTCATGCGAATGAAAATATTATTCCAAAGTTTTTGTTGCATTCTGATTCAATAAAGCCTGAGTTACACATCTCCGGCTCTGAATTGAGTACATTATACAGGACGTCTTCTATTTTTCGCTATCTTTTCGCAGATGAAATGCTTTTCAGAACCAACCGAATCAAACTGCACGCACACGCTGTACAAAACTAGATCTATTTGAAAGACAAATATACTGGATTCAACAAAGATTTGGCATAGTTTTGTGATAGTTTTGGGGGTATAAACACAAGAAGACTGAAAGAAGACAAGCTTAGGAGATCTAAGATACTAAATAATGGCCAGTAAAAGCGAATGGATAGGTTGATCCATATTTCACCCTGTTCATAAACGATGCCGACAGTACATTAACGTTCGAGTAAATAAACTGTGATCTAATTTAAGGTTAACGCACAGGTGTATTCAAAACGAATCGGTGCATTGGTAAACAAAAAAAGGCATCGAAAAGATAACAATATTTTCCGATGCATTTCATTCACCAGTAGATAACCGACGCATTCTTTGTGTGGGGTACCGGAAGGGAGTAGGCACACCTATCGGTTGACGATTCATGAGTAATATCGTCGAAAGACCGCGGCTCCGCGACAAGATTTCCTCACAGCGTCAGGAGGACGCAACGGACGACCTATTAAAAATACGATTTCCCGGTAACGCCCTTACTGTTTCTCCCCAATCGCTCGCCTGAATCATCACCCACCCAAGCTTCAACGGTGGATCCGAATCAAACACTCGGCAGGCACTTGTTGAGCGTACAAAACCTCTACAATCCGACAGTATCGGCCGCGTAGCTTGCGGTGTTGAATAATCACGCTACTATCTGAAGCGATTTTGTGCGAACCTTTTATCTTATCAGCGCCAGCGGTTGGAGCGGAGGGAGAAGGGAGAAGCCACGGAGCTTGTAGCGCTCTTTGGGCGTATCGTTTATTTTTTTAGCGATGATAACGGACAAATTTAACCTGCGGCTGGGCGCGACCAGCCGCGGAGAGTTCAGTTACAAACGATACTTCGCGACGGTTTCGCGTGTTTCCCGCGGTGAGTTTCCGTTCCAAAACATCGGGTGATGCGTTTGGACTAGGTGCGTGCATGTTGGCCCCGTGAAGTGTCTAGTGTATAATCCGTTCGAAAAACCTATCAACTGCCCACTCAGCCATGCTTAAGGTGTGCAGTACTACAGTATTACTGCTGGTGGTGGCCTTCGGTGCCATTGCCAGCGGCCAGCAGCAAGGTATGTAAGCCAACCGGACATTGGATGTCAGTGTGTCATGTGATTCAGTGGGACTTAGTAAGTGAGCGTCACTAGATTTACGGTCATCATAATACTATGCTCTCGTGAGTTGTGATCCTTTGCAACAGTTTCGTAACATAACACTGTTGTTTACGAGAGAGGTAAGATTTCGATTCTTAGAAATCTTAACAACACATGTGAATATTTCGTCGAGCCACAGGATCTCTTTGTGAACTGCTGAGTAAACGCGGTAGTTCTCTGAATTCCAGCCTGCTGATCTTATCGCACCATGCCGTCATAAGATGCGTATCTCATCGTGTGTTTTAAAGCTACGATGATTTATATCCTCCTCGTTCAAAGGCCAGCGAGAGGCGGTGTACGCTACGGAGATGTACTACTTTTTTTTTGGAGAGAAGCTCTCGCTCTGTATCGGGCTATCTTGCAGAGATGTCATTAGGCCGCAATGATATGCCCGGCTGAACCAAATACCTACACACCGGTGGACAAGTTCTCGACACTAAACAGCACATCTGGAACGCGTTGAAAGGGTAATCACCTACTAGAGGCCAGGTTTTACAATCCAGATAAGCTTAGAATGTACTCTCCGTGAAACGAAGGCTAATATGGATGCTGTAAGTTATGTGGTAATGGCACCATTTGCTGCAAAGTTATCGTGAAAAGTTAGTCATCATTAGATCATCGTCCATGAATCATGATGTAATATGTATGTGTTATTCAGAAACATGATGTCATGCTTCCGAAATCGGCAGAACACGTCCAGTATTCCTCATCACATACGCTTCAAACGTTTTCTAATCCATCAGTGTGTTACACACCAACGAGGGGCATAATGTTTACCCCAACATTCTTTCCGTATGTCACAACTTCATAGGCACTTCTTGCCTGTCGAGGCATCCTATCGAACACCCAAAACCTAACCTCAAAAGATTCTGGGTAGCGCTCGGGCGCATTGCAAAGGTACAGTGGTGAGTACACATATCCACCACCAAGCGAGTGGAATAGGACTTCGTCACCAGCTTTACTGCAGTGAGCACACTCCCTCTTATCACACGCCTGTCGACTCACAGTATCGGCGATAACCTAAGCAAACATTGCGCTGTACTGCCGATTCAGCATCGCGATCAATACCTGAGCTTAGGCTCGATCCCTCATACGCCGGGTGTTCAATTGTAAGGCCTAAAAATAGAAATCGTACCAAGTCACCGGTTGGGACGACACTGGGTGGGTAAGTCAACATACTTGGAGTACCTTTGGGACACCTCCGTGACTTGGGAGCATATCCACAGGATGGAGCTCGAAGAAAAAAAAACCAATTTTGGAATTATACAACATACCCCCTCCACCGTGTCGGTACAATGTTTAACCGAGCGCGCGAGATAAGATATGAATTTTGAATGTTATAGGTGAATCTAAGCTCGGCTTCGACTGAACGACTCTGTTTATCTCGCCGTTGTGTTTCTACTAGAGCGCGTATGTGCCATCGCCCGCTACACGGCCGAATGTGAGCAGCTGCAGCGTGGTGCCTCGGAGGTGGTCTGTGTCCCGGTCCAGGACAGTGTCGAGTGTGCCCAGCGCATCCGCAACGGAACGGCCGATTTCGGAGTGTTCAGCGCGGAAAGCGTCCTCCTAACGTCCAGCCTCGGCTGGGAAGGTCTCACGGTCGTGAAGGAGCTGCGAAGCTCGGAGCGGATCCGTGAACCGGTCGATTTCCACACGGCCGTGGTGGTCCGTAGCAGCCACACGGGCGGCGTGGATGGACTGCGTGGACTGCGCTACTGCCATCCGGGATTCTACTACAGCCGCACCCACCGCTGGACGGAACGTGTCCTGAAGCACTTCGAGCGGTTGGTTGTTCCGGTGAAATGTGAGGACTTCAACACGGTTACCGAGATCGAGGCTGCCGGTACGTCGACGTTTTTCGGTGAATCCTGCCGTCCGGGCGTGTGGTCCCAGATACCCAAGGAGGACGCCGATTTGAGTGAGTAGACTAGCTGCTTGAAGACAACCCCCAACGACCGCTTCTTACGTGTCACATTCCCATTTGCAGAGGAAAAGTACTCGAAGCTATGTGCGCTCTGTCCGAACGTATCCTCATGCTCGTACGATGACGTCACGAACAGCCATCAATCTGCGCTGCAGTGTCTCGAGCGCAACGGAGACGTCGTGTACTCCTCCGTGTTGGAAGTCCAACGCTTCTTCGCCGACCGGACCGCGATTGCGAACGATTTCTCCTACCTCTGTCCGAATGGCACCCTCACCCCCGTGAATGGGCCGGCGTGCTACTGGATGTCGCAACCGTGGCCCACAGTGATGTCGTCCAACGCGAAAGCGATTCAGATTTCGACGCGCATCGAGGCGTGGCTGCGCAATTCGCAAACGTCCTCGTCGGTTTGGGAGACGGCCGTCATCGATATCCTGACCCGCCACAACACGGACAAGATCGTTGCGGCCAGCTCGATCCAGGCGCCCGTCGCGTACATCCGTCCACACCGCCCGTTGCCGATTCCGTCCGACTTCTGCCAAACGACCGCACGATGGTGCACGACCTCGGTCGAGGAGCAGGATAAGTGTAAGGTGCTGGCGAGCGCCGGTCTGACCACCGGTGTCTACCCACTGCTGGAGTGCAACAACCCTACGACGAACCGCATCAACTGCCTGCGTGAAATTTCGTCCGAACAGGCCGACTTTGCTGGCATCGACTCCAACTACGGCTATCTTGCGCGCCAGTCAAACCTGGCGGCGGCCCTGTACCAGGAGACAGAGAAGGAGAAGTACTCCTCGGTGGTGGTGCTCGTGCACGAGGGTAAGGGACACGATCGTTTCGAGAAGCTGCGCGACTCGAAAGCTTGTTTCCCGGAGTTTGGAGGAATCGGTAAGTGTTTACGTGCTGGAATGCTTGCTAATCGACATGTATTGAAGATTTGTAACACTACCGATCTCTGCTTCGTCCAATCTGATCCTTTTAGCTTCGATTGCGTTCGTTAACGTTGGTCGTTCGCGTGGAGTCTTCGATCGTAACGAGTGCAACTACGGCCATCTGATGAGTGAGTTCTTCTCTGAGGCCTGTGCGCCAGGATCGCGGGATGATCTGCACGACGCCTCCGGCGAACACGCCGAGAGCCTCTGCGCCCTCTGCCGGTATGCGGAGAAGCCGACGCCGCGCGAACTGGGCAACTATCAGGAAGACGACGAGGGTCTGAACACGGAGCGGCCGAATGGAGACGACGTGGAAGAGCCACCGGTTGAAGGTATTGATCCGGCTCTGCGACAGAACGACGGCGTCGGTAGCTCGGTCGACCGGAACTTGCTGTGTGCCGCGTCCGACACGAACCGCTACTATGGTACGCGCGGTGCTCTGCGCTGTCTACAGGAGGCGGGCGAGGTTGCGATCGTTGAGGCGCAAAACCTGGCCGAACATGCCCAGTTCCTCGCCATGAACGCCAGCGACTATCGTGTGCTGTGCCGGAACGGCTCGCTGGCGGCGTACACGGGCTTCGACGTCGACGAAGAGTGCTATCTGACGACGATCGTCGACGGTGAAATTGTCGTGCGCCGGCAGTGGGACAAATCGGACAACATCGTGCACGTGCTGAGCTCGCTCGACGTGTACCTGCAGAACGATCCCGACTTCCGGATGTACAACATCTTCGGTGGCCAGCGCAATCTGCTGTTCGAGGACTCCGCCCTTGGGCTGGTTTCACCGCAGCACGCTGAGCTGGGCGCGTCGGTCAAGAACTACATCCGGCTGTTCGAGAACATCGAAGACTGCCAGAATGCGGCACCGTCGACGACTATCGCACCGGGTGGTACCGGGGGTCGTGCCGCCATCCTTACTGTTAACTTTTTCCTCAGCGTCGTGCTTGCTGGCATCATCGCATGGAGGCTCTAATGGTCTCTGGTAGGATACCACCGCACCCTCACGCGCAAAGCAGCTCACAGCATAAACCTTCGATATAGTAACAGCGAGGTCATTCGAAATAACAACGTTCACTGCATTCATTCTACAGCCACAGCGTACAGGGCGAGCCCGAGACTCATTAGCACCGGAAGTTTAGTGTAACAGTCGAACGAAACAGCAATGCTAATAAAGATAAACATTAAAAACTTCAACCACGGTTATTAACGGCACGAATCTTTACGCATAAAAAATGTATGCATACCCTTCATACTTTTTTTGTGAAAACATACTTTGCGCGTGATCCGGAAGAAACAACCGAGATTTTACGTTTTTTCGGCAATCCGCGTCGCAGTGACAGGTTTCGAAATTCAGTGACAGTGACAGGTTTCAGGCTCGTGATCGCATGTCCTTACTATCGTTTGCACTATTTTTCACAATAAAACCCCAATCCCTGTTTTAAATAACTCTGCGTTGGTTTGTTTGTCGGTTTAGATGATAATGTATGATGCAAAATGTTTTGCCGTCCAACTCGCCAACTTACGGCGGTTTGAAGACTTGTTTGACATATATGATAGTCTTGTTTTGATTTGACACGTTGATACGGCGATTTCTCTTGAATCTTGAATAATTCTTCTATTTACAATTTCCCAAATATAGTGAGTAACTGCGTGCAGATATCGTCTGTTGCACTTATCGTACAAACCATTGGTCGAGTCGCCAAACTTGGTTCGGATGTTTGTTCTGGTCGTACCGCCAGGGCACTGCTGGACGTAATCAGGAACGTAATCCGTGTTTGCTCGATTCTTCCTTTATTCCTCTTCACAACAGTTTAATAATTCTTTTCTGCTCGAAATAAAATGAAACTTATTGCCTAGGTGTAAGTATATAAACACGATGTACAAACTATGCAGAATGCTGTACATTCAATTCACGAAATGGCATTGGCGGAGTGAAAAAGACGATACGAATGTTATTCACCGCCTACTTACGTTACTCTGCGGCCCGATTCCGCTCGAACACAACCGCCCTCTAGCGGCAACGAGTGACTTTATGCGCCCAATATACGATACACGGTCATCAGCACGTTCCACAACTCGTTCTGATCGTTGCCCTCCGGCGTCATGGAGTAGTGCTTTACCTGTCCCGCGATCAGCCGCACCAGTGCGCTGCTTTTGATCGCTGCCTTGCCGCGCTGATTGTTGGCAATCATTTTCCACACCGTTACCGCCGCCATCAGCACCTCCATTTCGCTGGACGTGCGCTGCAGGGCGTTCTGGAGGATGAACATGTAGTCCGAGGATGCCAGCAGCGCCGGTCTGTTTGCCAACACGAACGTCAGGTTGCGAATAATGGCCAGCGCGAGTAGCCGCATCTCGGAGCCAGATTTACGCACCAGCGCTCCGAGCACTGTCAGATGTCTGTAGTAAAATGGGAGAAAACAAGCGGAGTGTATTTTTATCGATAATCACGCCTGCGTTACCGGCATTCTGTAGGTAGCGTCGTACTGCGTGTAGGCAGCACCGCATTCCAAATTCTCGGAACGGCCGCTGAAAAACGTTCACTCACCTCACTTCACTGACATCGATGTATCTGGTGTACACTTCCCAGAACTCAAGCCACACCTGCGTCACCTCCAGCCACGGCTTCTGCAGCTTCGTGACGCTCGGATGCAGCTTGCTCAGATTGTCGAACACGTTCAACTTCCCGATAGTATTGCGACCCTCGTGGCAGCAGCAGCAGTTCCGCAGTACGCGCAGCGACAGCTTCAGCACCTGCAGATCACACTTCGGACCCTTCACCTTCGCCGTCTCGGTCGTGGCCGTCACGATCAGCAGCTTCATGATGCTGTGCGAGTAGCCCGGGAACGTCGCTGCCAGCGCCTTGCACATGATGATGTGACTCTCCGTCAGAAAACCCAACACCTGCAGTATCTCCAAGAGCAGCACGTGGTGGTTGGTAAACCACGGCCAGTACATCAGTACCATCTGGCACAGCTCGTCGATTTCGTTCATGTGCAGCAGCAGCGCCTCGTCCGACAAGCTGAACCATGCACCGAGCACGCTCGCTAACTCCTTCAGCTCCGCCATAACATACTGCTTCTTGCTCTCACCGTGCCGGCGCACAAACTCCGTGTAGGACAGACGCCCGATCAACCCTTCGTGGATCGCGTCGAACCACTTCAGTACGATGCCCAGCAAATTGCGCGCCCGCGCCACTCGACACGCCTGGCCCGAGTAGTGCAGCATCGTCTGTATCGTCGAGTAGAGCGTGCGCTTATAGATGCTGGTCGTGACACCTCCGGCCTCCAGCTGCTCGCGGCTGCACGACAGCTCGTAGCGCTGCGTCAGCGCCTCGAAGATGAGAGCCGATGCACTGCGCAGGGCCACCTTCCCGCGCGTCGGCTTCGTTTGCTTTTCGTCCGTGGCGCCTGATGCCACGGAAGGCCGGTTCGGGTTGGTGTTCTCCGTGTCGTCCTCCAGCTCGGAGTCTTCCTCGATCGTGATTGCTTTGACAGGTTTCGCCAGCTCGTCATCCTCCGTAAACATGTCCATCGTTTCAAACTGAATGAGAAAGGACGGATATTCGGCAGTGGGAGAAGCACCAAGATCAGACGTGCTTATCATTAGCGCGACAAATCTGGAGCAGATCGTTTCAAAAGCTGTGGGGAGAAGGTAGAATAAGAGAAGTTTGTAATGCGTCACCTTACTGAGAAGAAAATGGCAGAATAAATGGAGCGGAAAACGGTTTGTTCTGTAGAAGACCAAAACCAAATCCAAAACCAAATCCAAAACCACAAACCAAAACCACAAAAGCCCACCTACCTGGTGATTTGTGTCGTATGGCATTCTCGATCATCTTCGCGATCGGTTTCACATCCTTCTGGCCGAACTCCAGGTGCACCTGGTGCTTCCCGCTCGGCGTCAACACGAACGGGCACAGGAACCGCATAATACTGCACAGCGTTATCTCCATCACCGGCTGCGTAAGCTTCCCGTACAGGTACGGGTTCAGCACGTAGATTACGCTCTCCACGAATGTCTGGTGGCCCGCCAGCAGTTCACACACGTACGCCTGGTTGGGTTCATCCAGGCAGCGCATCAGCAGCGTACAGACCTCTGCCACCATCAGACAGACGGCCCGGTTCGGCAGCACGGCCTGCATCTCGACGCACTCCAGCAGCCCTTGCACGCAGCCCTTCTCGAACAGCAGCTTCCCGAACACGATCGGGTCCAGCTCGATCAGGCAGCGGAACAGCACCGCGTACGCCTTCACCAGGTCGGCCGAAACGATCACGGCCGTCGGCGCCATGTCCCCGTCGAGCACGAACTCCATGCACGTGTAGTGCTCCAGCGACCGGACCGACTCCTCGAAGAAGCGCTGCTTCACCAGCAGCTCCATCACCAGCTCGAGCGAACTCTTCGTGACCGGCGGCGTGGCGGACGCTCCGCCGCCGCCGAGGGCCTTACGCAGAAAGGTCGCTCCGTCGAGCGGATCGACCGACCCGGTGCTACAGTGGCACAACAGCTTCACCAGCAGCCCGACGGCCGATTCCTTCACCAGCGAGGCTTCGCGCGTGTCGAGCACGGTGCTGACGCAGCTCGCATGGATCCCGCCGGGCAGGTAGGCACACTCCTTCACGATTGCGGCCGCCCCGCCGACGGTGCGGGCAATCTTCGCCAGTATGTTCCACGCGAACGAGCGCGCCAGCGTGTTGCTGTTGCTGCACTGCGTCGCAATCGTTCGCAGCTGCCTCGATTTCCACTCCATGCGCCCCAGCTCGTGCGGAGAGTGCTCGAGCAGATGCGCGACCGCTAGCAGACACGATCGTATGATGGCCGACCCGCTGTAGGTGGTGGATTTAATCAGCCGGATGCAATGCAGCAGCTTCGGTACGACGACCACAATATCGATCCGCCCACCCTCCACCCGCCCGGCCATGGCTTGGAGCACCTCCACGAGCGATATGATACGCGGCAGATCGCACAGCTTCAGCACCACGTCCAGCTGCGCCAACGCGGCGTTGAACAAGCGCACTTCCCACGCACCGGCCGGTGGTTCGGATTGCTGCTGCTGCTGCTGAGGCTGTTCGGGGTCATTCAATCGCTTCGAGTCGTCCTGCTGCTGCAGCAAACGCAACAGCAGGTTTGCGTTCTTCGTGTGCAGCGATTCGATGCAGTCGTCCGAACGCAGCAGCCGCAGGAAGAAGTTAGCATCCGTCTCCAGCACGGCCAGCAACCAGCTGCGCACCATGCGTAGGTCGAGGTGCAGCATGATGTCGATGACGTTGAACACATCCTCCAGCAGCTCCTGGTCGTCCACCGACACCGGGGGCGTGTGCAGGTAGCGCTTCAGCGCGTTGATTATGATGTCCTGGTGGGGCACGATGTTTTTCAGCGGGAAACTCAAATTCACCTCCAGCATGGCCAACCCACCGTACACGTCCTCGTGCGCTTTGGCCGACGACAGACGCCGGACGGATTTGCGGATAATGGACGGGAAATCGATCACCTTCAGCCAGCGCATGTCTTGCTTGGTCAGCCGAAGGCGCGGGCTGAAGTCTAGCGCGCTTTTGTTGCCTTTGTACTCGGGCGGCGTTTCCTCGTCCTCATCTGCGTTCGTCGTACCGGAGCGTGCGGCACCGTTCACCTTGCCCTGAATCTTGTCTAGTCCCTCGTACCACAGGTCGGCGAACGTGAAGCGAACATACCGCTTCACATACTCCCAGATAGCCGATCGAGTGCCGCCGGCGATGGTGGCAGAGCTGTCGTTATTGGAGAGAACACTTTCACCCCCGTTCATCACGGCACCCTTCTTCTTTCCGCCTTCGACACGCAGAATACTTTCTGCAGGGGCGTCCTGCTCCGGGGCGAAGTCATCCGGCAGGTTGCCGTGAAACAACAGCTCCAGCTGAGAGAACTCGCGCATCGGACTGCACCGCCAGTGGAACTGGGACACGAATGGGATCTTGTAGGCGGACGTGGCACACATCACCGGCAGCGACACGAACGGTCCATCGCCGGTCGCACAGTCGGCGAACAGCAGCAGATACAGCAACGCGCAGCAGTCCAGCCGAAACACTGGCATGTGGTGATGCATCAGCAGCGCTCGTACGATCATATGGCACGCATTCATGTTCGCGCCAAGGAACCGACGGAACTTGGTAGACCGGAAGCACAGCTTGTTGAGAATGCCTACCGCCGGGAAGGCCGCATCCGGATAGTCCAGGTGGTTTTTGTCGGTCCGCATCGAGTTGTACAGCGCCCGCAACACCGTCGACCACCCGGCCGAACTGTGTATCACCTCGCACAGCACCGGGTCCTCCGCCAGCACGTTCAGCTGCGTGAGCGCACTACGGCGCATGGCCGGATCGCCACCCTCCTGTTCGAGCACGTCCACCAACGGTTTCACCGAAGACACGTCGTACACGTTCGCCGTTTTGTGACACGCGATGTCGAACGGGAACGACAGCAGGCAGACCCCGTTCGGGACGGTGTCGCTGATGTGTTCGATGCGCGGCGTAAACTTGTCACTCTGCTCGACCGAACTGACCAGGAAGAGGACCCGCGTCAGCGCCTCCTCCCGGATCGCGCTCTCCTCGTGGTACAGGAAGCGCAGGTTGCCCTGCAGCAGGTCGAGAAACGGTAGGCCGAAGTCCGGATGGAACATGCCGATCACGACACGCCGCAGCTGCGACTCTTCGCGGCCGACCGCGACCGTCTGGACGAGCGGTGCAATCGGCAGCAGCAGCTCCTGCACGTCTATCCACTTCTCGCGTAGAAACGCTTTCGAATTCAGCAGAAAGAGAAGCATCGTTTCTGCGCACTGCTTTATCTACAACGATACGAATGGAAAGTATGAGAAGTAAGACATTTTCTGACGAATCGTTTAGTAACGGCGAATCGCAACATATCAGTAACATGAATTTGATCCTTGCTTTAACTACACATGGTGTGATCATCTACAACTTGCCTGACCCATAGCATAGGAAATGAAAAACTGTTTTAAACACTTAATTATGATTTCCACGGTTACTGCTGCAATACCTACCTTGACGTTCGTACTGGTGTACCCGAAGCACGTGATTTCAGTGAGGATCTGAACTGATAGTGGCATGCCCATGGCACGCAGCTTCGGAGACGAGCTAGAGAACAGACTGCGCCGCGTTAGAATAGCACCATCGTCCAGCTGCCCGATGAAATCCTTCATCATTTTGGCACACATATCGTAAACCTCGCTGTACGGATGAGAAGGTTGAGGGTGGAAGATGAAAATGACTGTTTTGTCAGTCAGTCAAGGTGTTGTTCTTGTAACTTACCATCGTATCTTTTCGTCAGCATGCGCCAACAGGCGGACTGTAATCGATTCGATAATATCCCACAACGGACCGTCCTCCGTTACCGTGCCGGCACAACTGTCCATAAATAGGAGGGGAAATTGATAAGAAAACGATCATAAACTACCTAGCATCTACTTACCTATCAACCGCTTTCAGAAGACTGCGCACCATCCCACTCGACCGATGGAAGCAGAGCGTCCCGATCGCTTCCAAGCCCTTCGCCAGCAGGGTCTCGTCTGTGAGCTTCGCGTTGCCCGTTGTCCCGTCTCGCAGCAGCTGCACCGCGTGGAACATCTTCTTCCTCAGCTCAACCAGCGCTGCCAGCAGGTGCTCGTTCTCTTTGCCGACATGCGTGCACAGATGCTCGTACATCTCCGGGCAGGCCAGCTTGAGCGGATAGTCGAGCAGCGCCAGCTGACACTCGTCGCGCCACGTCCCGTCCGCCTGCTCCAGCGCTTTCCGGTGCGCGGTCGAGTTGAACGTGGCGTAGTCGGTCGCACTGTAGTTCGCCATCGCCCCGAGAGCGGCCCGGCTGGCCTGCAGGCCCCCGGTCGCATCCAACTCCGGTTCCTTCTGCCAGAGCCGCACGAAGTCGAGCATGATCTGCATCGTGATGCGGTAGTGTGTGCGGGCGTAGGCACGCTTCGTGTCCGATTCCCACTCCTGCCGGTAGTGTTTCACCAGGTAGCCGAGGTCGCGGCACAGCTCGCCGAAGCGGCTGGCCGGGATCTTCTGCAGCTCGCAGAAGTGCTCCGCCATGAGGAAGGCAGTGGTTTGGCTGAGCACGATCAGTATCATGTTGGCGGCCGTGTTGACCCCCTCGCCCGATAGCTCCTTCAGCTGCTCGATCCCAAGGCGGAATATCTCGTACACAAACGCACCGAAGGAAAGCTGCGTCCGACGCCGTTCGCCCTTCATCGGCATGTATGCGACGGTGAGCATCCGCTGCCGGATGCGCTTCCGGAACGATTCGACCAGGTGGAGCAGCATGTTGAAGCCTTTCCGCAGATCGATGCGCTGCAGCTGGATGAGGCGCAGCAGCGAGAGCCCGATGTACGGAGGCTGCAGGAAGAACTCGGGCGGATTGTCTTTGGTGTACGGGATGACGTAGTTGACAGCGCGGTTAAAGTTCTCCCGGTCTTCCTCTTCGAACAGCGAATCGTTCAGGCGCCCGAGCACACTCCGCACGGACATATCCGGCACTTCCCAGCATTCGGTGTAGAACGTCGGGTCGCCCTTCCAGCGCGCGGCAAACGAATCAACAATGGACACCCGGTGCTCACGGCTATCGCCATTGGACAGTCCCGTCCCGTCCAGCTGCATGGTGCCCATACTATCGGCTACACTGTCAACATCCTGTTCGCTTCCGCTGTCCGTGCTGCTTTCGATGCGGCGATAAACCTGGTGCATGACGTTGTTCACCAACTGATCGTACACGATGTCCGAGCCGATCAGGCTGTGAATCTTCGTCAGCTCCTTGGTGATCCGGTCTCGGCTATAAAACTTCATGATCTCCACCCCATACTTGCTCTAGACCGGTTGTTGAAGAACAAAAGTGAAAGAGAGAAACACGTTTATAGCATGCCACTGACCCGTCCCACTCCACACCCTTCCCTACCTCCAGCAGGAGCAACATCAATTCCAGCACGACCACCTCCTCACACAGCGGACTCTTCGCGAACCAGCGTATCAGATTCTTGAACAGTGCGATCGCATTCATGCCGATCTCTGCGTTTCTCCATAGCGCCAGCTTCAGCGTGTTCTCGATGTCGTGCAGTGACCGGACGCGAATCTCCTGTATAGGATGTACTGCACACCAAAACGAGAAAAAGAGGGAAAAGCAGCGTGAAATGCATCTTCTGTGCATCAGATCACACCAAGCACACGCGCGTCCGCTGGTACGCTCACACTTCTGACACGCCGGGAAAGGCCGGCGGAAAGCAAGCGCGTCCTCCGGTCTGTGCGAAGAGTTTATACTTACGCAGTTTCTCTATCGTGGCATGGTTGATCGTGTACGCCATCGTGTACGCCATCGTGACGAAACGAAGCCGGCACGTGGACGCACGTCCTTTTGGGGCTCGTAACTTATGATCAACGGGGTTGGGACTTTAGATTTGTATTCTAAACTAGGCGAGCGTATCCGAATTCCGTGGCTTCTATTTCAGCGAACACACACAAAAACAAGACGGAGCTTGAGCGGAACAAAAGTTGGCGGTTAAACACCCGGCATGTCAGTTGGGTGTCATACGCAGTGACGTTTCACGCGGCACATATAATAAAAACAATTTATAAAATACATATTATCCTTTTCTAACAGATTTGTATAAATATTGCGTGATTTTTATGATGCTATCGAGTAAAAAAGGGAATTTTATCCAACCGGCAGCTGTGAGCACATGGCCTTGTTCTTGGCATTGTTGTGCATGCTTCGATGGGCTGCACACTAGCCACATTACCTTTTCAATTGTTGTTGAAATTATTTACAGATACTTGGAGACCTTGCGACTTCTTTCTATTGCGGCTGTGGTTGTCTTATTCAGTCGCAGCTATATATGATATTTTTATAATACCATAAAACCACGATCTAGAGGACTCCTAGAAAAATGTAGTCCTAGTGTTTTCTTTTTTATTATTTGTGTTTTTTTCTTTGACGAAAATGTTTTTGTTTCGTAGATATTTGCGTGCTGTGCAGTTCTGTTCATTTCGAATTCAGAAAACGTCATCGCGAAAAAAAAGCAAAATAGTTTGATGACGACTGTATACCGGAATGTCCTTGCTTGAAACCACAATGCCTATGTGATGGGCCATCCCTTTGTTTGTTTACATCCAAATTGCGAGTTGCGATTAAAACCGTTTCGATTTTATTTTGTTAATCCAAAGATCAATTCAGCTAACACATAGAAATGTTGCTTAGAAGATTATTTTCACCTCCGCTTCAATGCTGTCGTCAAGTAGCGTACGTACAGGGCCAATCTCCTGCACCCAAAATACGTGAATATTTCTATTACATCGACCACGAAGGAATGGTAATGGATTGCGTTTGTTCGGTGCCAGTACCGGCCCGGCGGCCTTTGCGCTGCTGATAACCCAAATGACCTTAATCCCATCCGCCGGCAGCTATTCCTGGACGATGCGAGGATAAAAAACTTCACCTCCTGCTTCAAAGAGAAGCAGTTTCTGGAGTTCTTCTTCAAACGAGTGAAACTGAACGACACCGACCGGTACCAGGGCGAGTTTCCGTTTCTGTCGGTGTGTGGTCGCGAAAGGAACTACATCCGTTGTGACGACTTGCCAATCGTTTTCACACACATCTTCCAGGACGGTTTGTACCGCAGTGCTCCTTTGAAACTTGTTGTCATCGAGTATTCTCCAATCCTTCCAGGTAATGCGGATAAACTTTCGTACGCTCACGCAGGCGACAAAATGAGCGTCTCATGGCAGCCGGATCGCATCTGTATGTTTCCCGACACAGGCCGGGTGTATCATCCGGCACCGGAGCGATACGGTGCGATAGGATTGGTGAGATCAAAGTTGGCCATCGAGCTGAGCGCTTCGTTTACGTTCCAAAACGGTGAAGAACACCCTCCAACGCACTTCCGGTGGAAGGCACACGATTACGAACTAGATCAGCACTGGTGGAAGGAAACGTACATTTGAAAGAGGGCAAAGAGCTTTCACTGAGTGGACAGTGAGTTCCGTAGTGCGATGTTACCAAATGTGATATAATTAGTGGCTGCTACAAGGTAAAAGCAAATTGAAGCAATAGATTATTTTCAAAGGATTCAAACGAATCGAGACACTTTTATAGACTTTTATCCGGTTCCAACGCGGCCTGTTTTACGAACGAACTATAATCAAACGTAACACTAACGGAAGGTTGGTCGCCGGAAGTCTCCTTTCCCTCCGTCTCTTTCGAACCGCCCGTCACCTTCTCGCTCGGCTTCGCTTTGTTCGGCCCCACGTAAGGAGCGAACTGGTTGAGTGACTGCTGGATCGTTTCCGCCTTTAGCTTCTGTTTGCGCGCTTCCTGCCGGCGCAGCTGCATCCGCTTCTTGCTCTGCTGCTGCGCGGTCGTCAACACCTTGTTCGCCTTGGTTTTTGCTCCTTTTTTCTTGGCGGGTTTTTCTTTCACTTTCGTTGCGGCCACCACCTTCATCTGCCTCTGGCGCGTGTTTAACCGCCTCACCGACGTCCAGTGCGGGAAACTGCACGGAAACAGTGTGTTCACGCGATGCAGCTGCGTGATAACGAACTTATCGATCGGTATCCAATCATACTGCTCCAGCGGGGGACAGTCGTACTCCGTTCTGGTGAGCAAATCGGCCCAGTTCAGCGTCACCCCACCACCGGGTGCGATCGTTTGGCCCGTTTTCTCGATCGTGCGCTCGTACACCGACGGGCCCTGGGTGCTTTTGCCATCACGCTGCAGCAGATAGCTCCCGGTGGGGAAATTCCGTATCAATTTGAGCATCTTCCACACGTTCGTGATAAGATTACGTGGCTTGAGGCCGTGCAGTCGGTACAGTTCCTCCTCGATGTCGCGCAGCTCGAGGTAGTGGTGGGAGATGATGGTCGAGGTGGTTGCGTTTATGCGTAAGCGCATCGTTTTCGAGTTTGGTCGCAGTAGCTGCCGGCACCACTCCTGCAGCAGCTCCGCCGCCGTCATCTGCTCCGCACCGAACTCGGGCTGATATTCGAGCTTTACGGAGATGTTCATGAAGAGCCGCATCTTGCGGAACGATTCGTAGCAGTCCTGGCGGTAGCCAACGAGAAAGTGATGATCTTCGTCCTTGTCCTGTAGTTTCCACGTTTGATAGAACCTAGCCTCTTTAGGGGTTTCCACTTTTCCCGTGTGCTGTGCCTTTCTACGTTCCACCTGATCCATATATTCGTCAAAACGTTGTGCTCGGAACGGTTCCGCCGTCTTTTCACCGGAACTCACCTCCGATTGCTTACCGGCGGCAACGAACGTCATGAAGCTTTTCACCAACAGTCTGTACGCCTTCACTTTGCGAGCGTGCGTGGACATTCGGATCGGCGGATTGCGGCAGTTCAGGAGCAACACGGTCCGACCGTCGATCATCTTGATCTGAAACGGTATCGTCCACTGGTCCTGTGTGTTCAGGCCATAATTTAGCAGCAGCGTAAACGTTCCGGCCGGTACAACGATCGTCACGTCCGGTTGTCGTTGCAGGATGGGATAAACGTCGTTCAGCTCCTCCGCTCTCCGGCGGCGCAACGTTTTCCATTCCTCCACAAAGGCATCTAAAACGCGCTGATTCCTCCACAACGAAATGCAACGCAGAACGTTCTCGGCGAACAAGTTGCGTACAGTGCCCGTCTCAAGCGTCTCCCTACTGGTTGGTTCGAAGCTGACGTTGCTTTCGTGCTCTACGTATCCGTCGAACAGTACGATCGTCCTCAGCAAGTATGGCCCACCCAGCTCCCGCTCGAGTGCCATCCGTTCGCTCACCTTCTCTTGCCACAGCCGCACCACCAGCTCGTTCAGCTCCGGCTCGATCGTCTGCACCCGCCGCAACAGGTGCGTGTTGAAGTAGTTCCGCACGAAACTGTCGAACATTTGCTTCTCCGGCGCGAGTTTCTCCATCAGCTGCTGGTACTGGTCGTAGTTTTTCGTGTCTTTCGCCGTGTTGAACGGTAGCCGCGTGTTGATGCGATTCTGCACCATCAGACAATGCTGATGTTCCTCGCGCGACAGCACCGACCCAGACGGGAATTGATCGTACAACAGCAACGGTTTGACACAGTTCAGCTCGAGCTGCGATACCGTTTGGCCCGTTCTGGGATCGGTCGGCATTTCAACCGGCAGGAATGGGTCGAGATCGCCGGCGCTGCCAGTGCCGAGCGCGTCCTCGATGCGATGGTTCGGGTCAATCTCGTTGATGTGCAGATTGAAGATGTCGTGCTGGAAGTCCGCGAAATCGATCGATGCCTGCTCGAGAAGCCTTCCCTCCGAGCGCGGATTGTGCCGGGACCTAAGGGTAAAGGAACGCGCACCGTAAGAAGATTATTCACGTAGGGCTGGACAAATTGATCAACGCTCACCACATCAACTTTTTATATTCCTCCATCGTCTCTAAGGGCTCTGTGGGGGGTTTCCAAGGACCTCTAGAAAGGTAAAGATACAGCTTATTCTCGAGCGTAAATAAAACCTCCGATCGGATGTAAATAAACGAAGCATTTGATTTTGACAGCTGCTGACATCACGTTCTCGGCCCCGTCAGCATCCAATGTTTGTTTACATTTTTTGCCCAACTCAGCAAGCGAGGAGTGTGAGTATTTTTGCTTCCTGAAGAGTGCATTTTCCCTAAACCAAGGGGTCCTGCGTTCGCCGCGCTCTATTCTCAAGTAGTTGATTAGAACAAATCCGCGGCAACCATGTCCTTTCTCACGCTGCTAAGTTACGTGTCGCTCCTGGTGCAGATATGCTTCATAACGATCTCAATCGGTACGTAATTCGGGCGTGGGACGTTTGTTGGAACGCGGCCATCTAACGCGCACCTGTGCTTGTACATTTCCGAACAGCCGCCGGCCTCTACTACCTGGCAGAACTGGTGGAAGAATACACGGTCATTGCCAAAAAGGTGATCAAGTGGCTGGTAGCGCTGACCACCGCGCTGTACGTGATATTTATCTTCACGGAGAACTTCACCTGGACGATGGTGCTATGCGGGCTCGGCGCTCAGGCGCTGCACGCGCTCATCCTGAATCACTTTCCTTACGTTCGATTTCTGTCGCCCGCATTCATCGGTGCCGTGGTGCTGCTCGTCGCGAATCACTACCTCGCGTTCGTGTACTTTCAGCTGCAGTACCACACGTTCTCCGAGGTGCTGGCGTACTTCACACTCTGCCTATGGCTCGTGCCGTTCGCGCTGTTTGTGTCCCTGTCCGCCAACGATAACGTGCTGCCGACGAGCAACGAGCGAACGCATTTACTCAGTACGTTTTGCTATTCGCCCCCGCGAGAAAAGAATCTGTGTTGATGATAAAAATCCTTTTGTCGCTTCGTTCCAGGTGGCAATGACGATGTAGTAACGAACTACTTTTCCAGCCGGAAGAAGATGGGACTGCTTTCGCTGTTCAGCTACGCGAAAGAAACATTGCTACCGGAGCGCAACAAGAAAGCGTTCTAAGTTTGTGTCCTCGCGGTCCTAGACTGTCTCAGTCGTCGTCCCATGTTGAATTGTTTTTTTTTGTAATTTACTATTTATTATTGTGATCGAAAACGTAGGAATAATAAACAAATCGAAATCAACGACACAATTAGGCACTTCGTTCCGTGACGGTTCCGTCCTTCTGGCCGAAGTAGGCCTTGGTCGCCATACCAACAAACAGGCCCGTATCAACCACACCAGGGATCATCATAATCGCCCGATTTACAGCGTCCCAATCGTACGCCTGCTCATCCACGAAGCTCCAATCCAAGATGAAGTTACCATTATCGGTGACGACAGGGCCGGCCTTCGCCACGGCCATCCGTAGTTTCAGACTGCCACCGAACTGTGCCTCAATTTTGTTCCTTATCGGCACGTACGCCATCGGAGCTACCTCGATTGGAATGCCTTTGCGATACTGCTGGCCCAGCTTAGTCGAATCCTTCGTGTAATCGGCGATGACCACCATCCGGTCGGCACACGCTGCCACAATCTTTTCCTGCACGGGGAATTTGGCGATGAGCCCAAACGAACCGGTTTCGAGTGATATCTACGTACCTGCAGCAGGCAACCACCGCCCCCCTTGATAAGGACCATATTCGCGTCCACCTCGTCCGCTCCGTCGATGGCACAGTCCAGGTGCGGGTTGCACTCCAGATCGCCCAGCACCAGCCCGTGCTCGATGATGAGCTGCCGGGCCTGGAAGCTGGTCGGAACGCACACCAACTTCAAACCTTCCGCTTTCACACGCTCCGCTAGACGGTGGACCGCGTACACCACGGTCGAACCCGATCCGACACCGACAACGGTGTTGTCCTTCACGTACTCATCGACCGCCTTGTAGGCGGCACATCGTTTCGCATCTTCCAGCGACATTGCTGCGGTCCGGGAGCAAAAGGAAACACGGTTCGCACTACGTTGTGGGTCGATTGGACGCGATAGAAGAGGACGCAAAACTGACCGGAACATGTGCGCGAGTTGCTCCAGGACCTTGGCTTTCTCTTCTTATCGATCAAACGCGATCGTCGTCGTACCGGTTTTTGACATGTTTGCATGCGATGCAGGACTGGAGCAGGATTGTGTTTTGGTATTGGAGAAAAGTATTTCGAAAGAAAATCGCTTCTTCCACAATTTTTGTGTAGTACAAAATTATGCCAAACATTGAACCGTATTTTTGAAACAACCAGAATTGGTCAAATGTAATGTAATAAAAATAATAAACTATTTTATCATCCCAACCGGGTTTGACACGCCTGCCAAATTGACAGCGGCCAAACAAAACAAAGCAAAAGCCGGCAAATTGTTTACCTCAGCGTGTTTTTCAAGCGAGGAGGCCATTTTCGAAGAAGCACGTTGGTTCAAAAGTTTGCTGCCAAGCCACGACGAAAAATGGACAACGGAAACGTGCTGAAATCGCCGATCAATATCAGGTACACGGTCGCAGCGAACCGCGCTCAACTTATTCCGTTCAATCACATTCGAACTCTTTATTTTTGCAGCGATCTGCTAACGAATGGCACGGAGTTCCAAATCGACACCGACTTCAAGGACGACAATCAGGGCGATGATTATTTCATCGATGACGATTATGGCAGCGCGGACGAGGACGAGGAAAAGTACAAACAGCTGCTGTCGCCGTGGGATCGCACGTTCGAGGAGCTGCGCGCCGTAATGGAACCGATCTCCGAGCACGTCCACAAGCGCGTCACGAAGGCGGGCGTCGGGGAGCTACTGCCGGACAACATGCGCGTCGTGATCGACTACAACGCCTTTTTCGAGGGCGAATCCAAACCGTTCGACTCGACGACGCTGCGCGATAAGCCGTTCCGGTTCGTGCTGGGCGAGTACAACGTGCTAGCGGGGCTGGAGGAAGCCGTCCGGACGATGCGCGTCAGCGAAGAGGCACAGTTCGTCATCTCCTACCTGGCCCTGTACGGTGAGGTGGGCTGTCCGCCCCGCATCAAACCGAAGGCGGACGGGCTGTTCGTGATACGGCTGATCAGTGCCAGTGCCGCGTACGACGGCGAGGCGCTCACGAAGCTCGACGAAACCGAGCGTCGATCGTACGCGACGGTAAAGGATAAGGTGGCGGAAACGCGCCAGTACGCGAAGGATTGCTTCCAGCGCAATCTGGTGCCCAACGCGATCGTGAAGTATCTCGAGGCGGTCGATACGCTGCAGATGTGCCACCTGAAGGATGAGGCGGAGGAGCGCGAACAGCAGCAAACGCTCATTACCCTGTACACCAGTCTGGCCGTGTGCTACAATCGGCGCGAGCAGCCGAAGGACGCGTGCCGGATGGTGAACGAGCTGAGCCGCCTGTGCGACATCAACCGGCACGCGAAGATCCTGTACCAGGAGGGCAAGGCGCTGCTGAAGCTCGGCGAGTACGAGCGTTCGCGCAAGAGCCTGCTGCGCGCCCAGAAGCTGGAACCGCGCGACGAAAACATCCAGCAGACGCTGAAAGAGCTGAACACGTGCTCCGCCAAGCATCAGTCGGAGGAGCGCTTGATCTGGTCGCGTGCCTTCGGCATAGCCGCGCAGAAGAAGGAGGAGATGTCGAAGGAGGAGACCGCGTTCGTCGACAACGTGAAGGAATCGATGAAGCAGTTCCTCGAAGATGACAAGTGTAGCACGCTGCCGCTGCCGGACGGGCTGTCCGAGAAGGAGGTGACGATACTGCAGAACCTGGCGGACGAGTTCCAGCTGAAGCTGAACGTACAAGTTAGCAGCAACAAGAAGCATTACAAGTTTCAAAAGTAGCGGCATAGCCGGCGTATCATTTCGTTACCGTTCGTTTTCATTACTATAATAATAACACACGTTTTCTACATTCATCTGCTGGTTATGGCGAATTCATACGCGAGCGAGAACGTTGTATGATGTTGTTAGCGAGACTATAATTAAAGCAGAATTTACAGATTGAGCAGAATGTGGCATTCCTATAACTGGTTCTTTATAATGAACAGTGAGGTACACGATGTATTAAAGAAATAAGAACAAAGCAAACAGATTATTTTTGAATTATTTTGTAAATTTCAATACAAAGCAGACTACAGTCTGTTTTGGGGTCATGGCATGCTCTTGAACAGTTTGAACAAAAGTTCGAACAGTCCAGATTGATCGGTGCCATTTCCTCTGCACTACGTTAGTCCAGAAAAACGTTATTCCGTCTGTTGGAGGAGTTTCACATAGCAAACCTGGCCCCTACATTTCCACGATTAGACGCTAAACGCAGGCAAATGGCTACTAATATGTCATCGTTTCCAACTGCATAATAAACAAACCTCCACCGGATGGTGCTCCGTTCCGCCGGAACGTTGTATCCACATCCAAACAACACGTCGCATATTTTGGTCATGCGCATAATCCACCCCATGTGTATCATTTTCCCTATACAGTACAGGCAAGACATCGTGGAAAGGTAGAACGTTTTCAGGACACGATATTGGATTACGGTGTTAAAAGGATAAATTTAGCAAAACAGCGTTTAACTCCGCTATCGATTTAGAAACGACTGCCGTAGTGGCACGTCTCGTACTTGGATTTGTGACCTTTACAAGCTTAATTGATATTCATCACCAGTAGCATCGTGGTTTTAACCACCCTGCCATACGGTCGCAATACGCTAACTTGATGGCCGTATAGAGTGATATTACCTGCGTCACGGTCATCATCAGCGCAAGCTGCAATGTGGTGGGAGCTGCTGGTCAGCGTGATTCACTGAGCGGCACACAACTCGCCGTAGTCGTTCTTGGTCGTTCACAATGTCCACCTCTGCGCCATTGAGCGTCGAGCTGACGAATCGTTCCCGCTCCGAGACGGTACTGTCACTGGACGGCGGTTGGCCGCCAAGGTCACCGCCGCCACCGTCCCTGTCTCCGTTCGCCGGTTGGTCGCGTGGTAATGGCTACGGTGGTCGCTATCCCGGTTCCAGGCCGGTCATCCCGGGTCAGCTGGCCTGGACGAGTGGCTCCAGCGGTGCCCTGGCACGCACCGGCAGCCGCGACGAGGTGAAGCTGCACAAAAGCCTCGAGGAGATCTCGAAGGACATCCGCGAGCTGGAGGACTTTATCAGCGTCACCGAGGACATACTGCGACGGGAGCGTGAACAGGACGAGCAGCTGTCGCTGCGGGAACGTCAGCGCAAGGCGGCCGAGCGGACGATGCAGCTCATCCGCAACAAGTGCAGCCCGACGAAGAAGTGCTACAATCGGGTCACCACGAAGACACCGGACGGTCAGCGGAAGGTGCTGCGCTCGCCGACGTACAAGGTGAACATCACGCAGAAGCGGCGCATCAAATCGTTCAGCCCCAAAGGGGCGTACAAGTCGAAGCTGTACTTCCGGAATGGGAAGATCGGCTGCCAGGAGGCTGAAAATGCGGTTTCGAACTTGCGAAGCACGCACGAGCTGGTCAAGCGGATTATAAACGACGAGAGCAACATGCTGGTGAAGCTGGAGCATCAGCACTACACGACGGGCGAGCAGGATGGGCTCGACTCCAGGTCTAGTTCGGTGGATACGCCGGTGGAGAGTTTGCAGATGTGCGTGACGGAATCGGCTGGGACGTCACTGTGTGAAGACGAAGCACCGGCACCGCCTGTGCCAGCGCATATTTCCAGCGCAAATCCAAACGAAATCGTTTGTGGAGATGGTAGTCAGTGTATCGAGGATACCAATGGGATGTCCATCGACCCGTTGGATGACAGACGCAACTCCGCGTGAGTAGTTTAAACAGCGCCAGCCTGTGAAGTGATATAGCCGAACTCTAACTGTTTCTCCTCCCCACCAGGTGTCCCTCGGAGATGATGGCATCGAATGGAAACGACTTTGTAACCGTCAGGCTGCGCCACCTGGCTAGCCGTTTCTCGGAGCGTACGCGCAAGATGCGCAGCAAGCTAGAAATCCCACCAACACCGTCCAGCAGTGCCAGTGCTCCATCAACAGCTCCTTCCATGCAGAAGCACAACGTTAATCGTAAGTGTACGAGCGGCCACTCTCAATGGCGGGATGCTAATGATTCCGTTTACCCAACCCCAGAGCGTACGATACAGAATTCCGCCTTAACGCTCCAGTCAGCCACCGAAACACCCGGCTGCAGCCACTACCTGTTCTGTCCGATCTTCTGTTGCGGTGGGCGCAGTGACCATGTGCTCGATCCGCAAGGGAAGTTTTACATCTCCTGGCTGTTCATCGTGTCGCTGTCGTTCCTTTACAACGCGTGGGTCATACCGCTCAGATCGTCCTTCCCCTATCAAACGCCCGAAAACACCAAGTACTGGATCGCGATGGATATCTGTGCGGACGTGATCTATCTGTTGGACATCCTGTTTGTCAAGCATCGGCTGATGTACTTGTACGAGGGCTTCTGGGTGAAGGATAAGAACCTTACGCGTAAGAACTACATCCGCAAACTTCAGTTCAAGGTAAGAGTGTCTTGTGGTGGTACTTTAGGAGGAATGAGACCGTCATGTGAACCCATTTCAGATGGATCTGTTAGCGCTTGTCCCACTGGATCTGTTGTATCTACGCTTCGGCACCGAACACGTCGTGTTCCGTGCGCCAAGACTCCTCAAAATACAAAGCTTTTGGGAGTTTTTTAAGCTAATCGATCGGGTCATTTCTTCACCACATATAGTAAGTCCCTGGTGATTTTGAGGGTTAGCTCAACCCGTACGAGTAACCAAACTAATGATTTTCCGTTCCAGATTCGTGTGGTGAAGACATTGACCTACATGCTGTACATGATACACCTGACGGCATGCGCCTACTATGCGTACAGTGCCTATCAAGGTAACTGGAGTTGCAAACGCCGGTGAATACACCCGCAATCACTAACGATTCTCCCCCCTCCCAGGACTTGGCTCCAACCGGTGGGTATTCAACAACAAGGGTCACGCGTACGTCCGCTGCTTCGCTTTCGCCACCAAAACGGCCACTTCGATCGGCAAGAACCCGAAACCGGAAAAAGAGGGTGAACTGATGTTTATGACGGCCGCCTGGCTGATGGGTGTGTTTGTATTCGCGCTGCTGATCGGTCAGATACGAGACATCATCGCGACGGCGACACGCTCCAAGTCCGAGTACAAGCAGCTGGTCGACGAGACGCTGGAGTACATGCGCCGGCTCAACCTACCGACCGACCTGCAGCGGCGCGTCAAGATGTGGTTCACCTTCACCTGGGAGCAGCAGAAGTGTTTGGACGAGACGCACATCATGGACGCGCTGCCGGCCAACCTGAAGACGGACATCGCGATCTCGGTCCACATACAGACTCTCTCCAAGGTGCAGCTGTTCGCCGATTGCGAGGAAGCGCTGTTGCGCGAGCTGGTGCTGAAGCTACGTTCCGTCACCTTCCTGCCGGGAGACTACGTGTGCCGCAAGGGTGAGGTCGGCAAGGAGATGTACATCGTGAAGACGGGTCAGGTGCAGGTGATGGGTGGCCCGCGGAACGATGTCGTACTAGCGACACTGTACGAGGGGTCCGTGTTCGGCGAGATTAGTCTGCTGGCGATCAACGGAGCCGAAGGAAATCGCCGTACGGCCGACGTGCGCTCGAAGGGCTTCTCGAATCTGTTCGTGCTGTCGAAATCGGATCTGAACGAGGCGATCGTGTACTACCCGAACGCGCAGGCCATCCTGAAGAAGCGCGCCAAGAGTCTGATGCGGAAGAATGCTGCCCGCGAGAAGGCCGAATCGCAGCAGAGCATCGACACGAAGGGCAGCGAGGTGGACGTGGTGATCCGGAACCCGCAGGATCCGACCTCTCCGAAGCTGCTGAAAACGGTCATCCAGGCGCTGCCGCAGGAGTCGGCGGCGGTTCAGTTGCTGATGCAAGGCTTCAAAACGATCGATCCGGTAGAGGATGATCCGCAGAGCGAACAGGCGGTGGCTGCGACGGGGGCCGATGAAGCGGTGGAAACAGAGCGCGATGATACGGCATCGGTCCGTAGCATAGAGATCAAGCACACGACCGAGGTGCAGATCGAGAACGAGAAGAATGTCGAGCTGCCGTGTGATTTGGTGTATAGCATCAAGAAGGAGTTGATGGAGAACAATAGCTACATCAATTTGACCGACGCAGAGAAGTACAAGCTGCTACACGAACTCTCCAAGGATGAATGCGAGGGTTGCGAGAAGTCGCCCGTTTAGTAAGCCACTACCATAGAGCTATCCATGTTCGTCCTCGGTGTACGATAACTGTTTAGGCTGCTTCTAAACCTTCCGTACGATACAAAACGCACAAATTCGCGATATTAGAGTGTTATTGTGATCCAACCCATCCTGATAGGTTTGTTTCAAAGCTATCAAAGAACCATATTTAATAGGCAAAGTCTTACAGCGAACAATTGAAGCGCAAAGCATCGCTCCCAAACCACCCCGTACGCTGTGTCATACCTGCGCTTTCAATAACAACCACAACTACGTTTTGCGTATCGTAAAATCAATGCTAAGGTCTCGTTCGCGCGCGTGCACGTCGCGTGCATACTGCAGGGCAATAAATTAGCGCCACCATTTGCCACTGCGCTGGAGGAGGGGTGACACGGAGTAGTACGGGCTATAAGAAACGTGATCGACGGATGGCCGACGTCTTCGACGAGGTCTTCAATTAACGATGCCTTCGGCATGGGGGAGTGTTTGTGTTGATCTGGCCTTTACGATAAACGATCGCTAGCGGAAGTGTCATAACCGTCGTCAAATGATTGATACAAGTTTTAATGTCACAGTTTTTTTTTTCTATTAATATTTACCAAAGGTACGCGTGGGGCGAGAAGAATAATGTTAAACGTCGTTTCGATGTATGTTGTACACGTGTAATGTGATGTGCCATTCTCTGTCCTAATGAACTGTTGAATAAAGTTACTATAATTGTACCGGTCCGGGTTTCGATCGTAGTGTGCGAGGCGTTTGGAAACTGTCTACACGTGTGCCGGTAGAAGTTCCCTTGGAAACGTTAGATCATGTTGGTCGGCCAGTGCAAAGAAGAAACCAGTTATTGATCCGGATCGGCCGACCGGATACCTGGGAGCGGTAAGCATGGGAAGGAACATTTATTACGGGAAATTCCCCCATGCTATGGGAGGTTGTAACCGATGACAGCTGGAAAACAAATGGATAACTTTGCGGACCGTCGTTGAGGATATTTTACGACACCTCCTGTATGCATATTCATGACGGCGCAAGCGAGTTCTCTTTTGGCCCGAAGGTAGAGAATCTTTCCCATAGTTCGCACCAGCGATGCGGTACCAGCATGTGTGTGGAGGGAGTGATTTTAAATACGCGTTTACAACTTATCTCCAGCGTCTTGGGCAACCGTCTGGATCATCAGTCTATTTTGTAATCTCCGCTGAGAGTGACGCGATCTTGGGACGTTAGCAGAACCAATTCCGAACTACGTCGTACGCAGCAGTACCAATTCGCAACAATTGAATCAACAATGGGTAGGAATCGAGGAACGTTGGAGATATTCCCACGGCCATCTAATATTGCCTTCCATCGACAGCTAAGTTCGTGGTACTCGCCCTGGCCCTTACGCTGTGTGTGCTGATCGTGCAAAATGAAGCCGGTAAGATTTCTTGCTGAGCCACTTTTTCAAACGATCGCTTTACGCTTCAATCCTTATGCAACACGTCCATAGCGCCCGATGGAGAGTGTCCGCAGGCTTCCAAAGTGACCACCTGCTCATCGATCTGTCAGAGCGACCGGGACTGCGCTGATATCGGTGGTAAATGCTGCTCAAACTCGTGCAACCGTAAATCCTGCGTCGAACGGAGCAAGCTGAAGCAGGGCTCGAATAAGTGTAAGTAGTCACAGGGCTTACTATCGATGGACCAATGGTCACGATGAAGTCGTTCGGTTTAGCTCACTGATTAGACGTTACGCACGATCAACCAGTTGACGATATCGACCGTTTTATTTACCAATAAGCACTACCACGATTGGCGATTTGTTTTTTTTTCTCCGTTTTCTATGCATCTTTCTGCGACATCCAACATCTCATAATTGGCTTAACTACTCATTATCAACGGTCCTGTACGTTATTTTGGTTATCTTGCACTGCTTCATTTCCGGTTTGTGTCAACCCCAAATGGTCCCGGCCCCACGGCAGATGGTTCCGGAGGTTCTGGATCGTACTGTGGCAGCACCAAGTGCAACTCGTTCGAGAAGTGTGGCACCGACCCTGCGACCAAGAAGCAGAAGTGTGTCCGTGCCTGAGGTGCAGGAAGTGTGTGAGCTGCAAAACTGCAGGAATGTGGAAATAAACGGCTAAACTTATGCATTCAAAAATTCGTTCTGAGAGATTTATTGGGGGTGTGTGAGCTTGTTTGTATTCATTATGCATGAGATTTAATTATTTAAAAGTGATAAAAGAGTACCCAAATGATGACCTGTACATTCAAATGGATTGGGCGTAGGGTTGGGATTAGCATTTCAATAAATTAAGAGGACTTCTTCGACCGGATCGCTCAGCGAGACATCCAAAACTATCATTCAGATATCTTCAAGAACGAAGTCCTTCCAGATATATGCTCTTCTCGTACGCTCTTCTCAAAGGTAATAAAATTTATTTGCTATAATCTCCATCAGCTCTTAAATATTTGAAGATACACACTGACCAGAGTGTACGCCAAACAACACTCACAGATTTAACGCTTGAACTCATACCAGTGTGTTCACTTCACTTCGTTCATAAATAACATGTTCTGCTTTATTGACTCTACCACGACACCAACCGCGCGTATAACAGATGGGATGGCCTGAAATCCTACTGCTTCTGCGTCTCTTCCTCCGATTCGGCTTCATCTTCCGCTGGCCGTTCCTCGCTTTCCGCTGACTCCACCTGCTCCTCGGAAGCCGATGCAACCCCTTTGCGCTTCGGTTTGGCAATGTCTTCGGCGGTGATGGAGTACGAGCCGGTCAGTGACGATGACACATCGGCCTTACCGTGCGGATCCACCTGGGGTCCGTTGCCGATCGGGATGTTGATTTCCTTCACCACCCGGTAGCCCTTGTCGTCCGCTTCGTAGTGAACGGTGCGCTTGAAGAACCCGTCGCTGTACGAGTACATGCCCTTCAGCGACAGTCCGTTGCGTTCCTCCTGGCGCATGATCGTGTGATCGTTGATCGTATCGTTCACGGACGTGTCGTACGCGTACTGCGCCGATTTGGCTTGGATCTTCTCGAGTGACTCTTCGCTGGCTTCCTGCGATGTCGCCTCCTCCGATGCGGACGTTTCCTCGGCGCTTGCCTTCGGTTCCGGTTCCGGTTGGACCAACCGTGGTTTCGTGAAGGGGAACTTCTTCTGTGGCGCACTTTGTACCAGACCGGTGGCCAACGCCAACATCACCAGCACGGTGGCACTGTAGCGAACTGAGACCATCTTCGTTTGCGGACAATTGCGGAGGGAACTGCGCTGGGTGCGAATATTCGCGACGACTGCCAAACTGGAACTAACATTGCCACTTTTCCGGCCTGACCTATTTATAATGCATCTTTTGTGGATCGTATCGGCTTGCGCCACCCCGACTTGATCAGGTTTCGCCACAAGATGCTCCAAAACACCATCCGGCACCAGTGCCGGCAAACTTGTTTCACGATCGTCGGGGGGACCAGAACAAGTTTCGCTTTCGTTTACGACCGCGGGGGCACCCAAGAACGGAAGAACGCGGACTGGTTCGATGAACCAGCCTTCGGCGTCCGGCGAGTACACGCTTTTCCCGACCCGATCTGACCCAACAACGACGGTCTCGGTCGAGGTCAGCCGTCCTGCAGCCATTTCGTCCCGATCGGTGCAGACGGGAAGATAACAACCGCATGCCACTGGGGCGGAGGAGATGATTCTCACGACCATCGTTGCGCAGTAGAGTGCGCATAATAATGTGGCGCGGAGATCGTTAGTGGCATAAATTATACCGTTCCTTCCAACCGGGCGAGAGAAGATCTGCATGAGACGCTGAAGAAGGATTGATATTTGCAACCGGCGTGGAACTCGTTCTAGTCGGTGCCATTAGTGCCTTGGAAACACGAAATTTCGTCTAACAGATTGTTATCTGCAGCGTTTGGGCTCGTTTTATTGGAGCAACCTGAAATGACAGTCAGTGGCGACGAGGGTAACGCTTTGAACCAAACACATTAAGAAGATCGATGATAGCACGGAGGATAACTGCAACCATAGCAACCATAGCATTCGGGCAGGAAAACCCCGCCTTCTTCAGGGGGCCACCAACAAGGTCCCAAGAGAATGTGGGAAGTGCAAATTATCCGTAATTCAATTATCTACTTAATATGCGCACTTGTCTTTTGCCCGCATGTAGTGTGATTGAAATGTAATGAATATTCAATAAAATATGCAAATAAGTATGCGCAAAAAACCGATGAACTTACTTATCCCTCCTCCTCTCTTCTCAATGCTCTCTCGCACTGCGGTGCAGATAACGTTAAGACCATATGATTAAGAGAATCGTTGAGATAATCATCACTCTCTCCGTTCTGCCGAAACCCGGGATTGAACCGGGGACCTTTAGATCTTCAGTCTAACGCTCTCCCAACTGAGCTATTTCGGCGCGATACGAACTAACGTACGGAAACAGGTTTCACTGAACTGAAGTGGAGTTGTGAAGAAATGCTTATTGCTACCTGCGCAGCATATTATTATCAGTACAGCTTGCGGGTGTCAAGATTATGCTTTACTTCTTTGCTGCAAGCTTACACTGCACGCTGTTGCAATGCGGAAAAGGGATTTTCAGCAACGATTATGCTCGAATGCACCACAATTAACCCTTGCGGGGGTAAGAGCACACACAGATGCAGTAATGGGTGGTCGAACTGTCCACCTCACCTTATCGGGCTGACGCTACTACGTTTGTCTATCAGTTGGTGTGAGAAATTGGAACACAAACAACGCGCGCCTCATTATCAGACACCGCTCACGTTAAGGGTTTATTGCAGCCTACTATTCCAATCGCCGAACGACCCGAACGAGGCGGTCGAACGAGGCGTCGTCCTTGACATCGCCGGCTTGCATACTGTTGATGTTTTTGTAGGTTTTTTTCGTTGTTGTTTCAGCTTCAAGTTTCGCAAAATCCATTCACACTGACACCCATCGGTTCGCTTACGCTATCGCACCGGGGCGCCCAGCAAGCACCACCGGCGTGGACCGTTTTTGGGGGTTAAGTCCGTGACTTTCAACTTCGAATTCCGAAATGTGGAGGTCACTTGTTAGCGAAAACAGCACGTGCACGCCGTGGTCCGTTTGTTGGATTGGTCGCGAAATCAATTCGATAATTTCACTTAAGCGTTTGGAGCCGAAGCGTTCGAAACGACTGAAGAATCAACAACTGCAGCTTGCATGATAGGAACCCTCATCAGCAGTGAATGAAATGCGGACAGGAGGAATTACTTGGTCGTGACTGGCGATAAAACAGAGCCTCTTCAAGGCATTTAAACAACAATAAAGATGGAAGCGGTTTTAAAATTGTTGAAATTCTGATGTCATCCTCGGGGGGTCCTCCCGCTAGCCGCGGTGCCCTCGTACAAAGCGTCATAACTTGTTTAACCCGCAGTACTATGTACAACACCAGCGCCTCACCATCCGACAGCCCCCCCTCGGGATTGTCGAAAGTGGTAACTTCGGCTATAAGGTACTGAAATGAAGAGTCCACCCTCCCACCGTGGCTTCTGGGTTCGTGCCAACTTCCACTAAACTTGGCCATAATTTCCAAACAGACTACCGCGACCGCGACCGACGTAGCCGGACCGCCTGGTTCGCATGCCAAACGATTGACTGGGTATAATGAAAATTATAAACTTTTTCGTCTGATGAATTCTACCCGCGCTTTAGTTCAGTGGGTAAGGGGGAAGAAAGCATCGTGCTTTCGTGGTTGGTGCCAGGGAGCAGGGATGTACCGGCTCCCCCCGACTTTCCTGCTGCGGGTTCGGTTTTAAGCCGTGAGCCGTCCTTCGTGGTTTTGCATTATTATCGGCTTTTGGCCCGTCCGTGTTGAAATTATATTTGTCTAATCAATATTGGAACGAAATGAGTTTAACCCGCTTTTAGTTTCCTCCGTCCGTTCCAGCGCTGGAGCGCTGGTGCCGTCCTGGTTCGGGTGGCCCTGCCATAGCTCCTGCGAGTGAAGCTTTGTGTGCAGCCCTGTGTAAGATCTAGCAGATGTAATAACCATATTAGGGTCACCGCTTCATCATGCCGCTCATGCATGATCTTTATAAATGACATAATAATAGCGCGTTCATAACGGACATATTTTACGTCCAATGCAGTTCTTGTCAGAACACAAGTTTTCCAACACTCTGAACCTTGAGCGGAAAAAAACCTCCCCGGCAGTCACAGTGAATCATGCCGGCACGGAGGGCGTAGTCGGTGCCCCAACAGCGATGGCAGTCTTTCTCCCAAACTTGGGTCACCCGCGTAGCCCCAGCACGTGCACGGGGGGAGTCGGCGAACGGTGTTACAACGGTTCAGGCACGTGCTGCTGGCACATTACTAGTGGTGGAGTTTTGCGTTTCGGCAATCGTGCCTCTCGGCTCTCGGCAGTCGTCAGAAGTAAGAGCGGGCCAAAACCGCGACCCGAATGTTTGGCGAAAGTCAGTACCCTACGAAATCGCGAATACGTCGGACATGGTTGGAATGCAACGCACGGGTTAGACGTGGTTGAGACTTTGGAGGAAAGAAATGTTTCAACCGGTGGTTCGAATGTGTGCTGGTAGACTGTGATAGTGATTCTGTGATTGATGAAGATGTAATTGGAGATACAAATATAGTACAACCTTCTTTAAAGGTGGTGTTAAGTGACAAGGTGAAGTGAGATGATGTACTAATTGAGCATACTAATGGAGATGCAACACCGAATAGTAGTTTTTAAGGTGTAACCTCCACTGGAATAGAGTGTTTCGAGCGAGAACCACACAACGAACAGGAAAAGAGACCAAACAACACTCAAAATGAAGTCTTCAACCTGTTAGCCGACGCGTGCTAACTTCAGTGATACACGGTTCCATCGAAAACACCCAAACACCTGCAAGCGGTAACGTAACGTATGCATTTTATTACATGCCCCGTAGATCTAAGTTGGCCGCCGAGCTCTGACACTTCATGCCGGTTAGTAAGCGACGCCCGTTGGCTATAGACACAGGCATGCAGATGGCGAGATATGATTGCCGGTCTTTGTTGTGTGTTGCGTGTCAGGTGCTACACGGGTTGTTAAACTCTGTGTTTTGTATCCGTTTTGTCATGTCCGACGTGCTCTCGGCTCTTCGGTGTCAGCGCACATGTGTGTCTGACGGGGCGACGGTATGCGTGCCATTTGTAACGAATCCGATGATTTACTGATTGGATAATGGGAATCGAGTCGTTCTTGTGGCCCTGTTCTTTCGTGCGGTTTGTGTAGCTGTCCATTAGTGGCGGACGGGAACTGTCGGAAGCTATTAGTCGGCGTTGTTGGAAACAATAGAGTTCATGTTTTCCCAAAGGTGGAATCAACTTTGCAGGTATGCAATATGATGCAATGGATTTTATAAATAGCACTGAGGATATTCGCGATAAGGATACTAGATATTAGTAGGATAAATAGCGTGGACGAAGCTTGTTGGGAATGTAGGCAATGCATATAAAAATGCTTAGAATGGCCACCAAATCTTAGCCTACTTCGATGATCTCAAATCGTCTATGGCACCGACCTCTTTCTGATCAAAAGTCAGTGATGACTGGATCATATTTTCACTTTCCCTTTTGAATGTTGCTTTTCAATATCCTTATCGATTAGCTCACCATCGCCATGTCCCTAATGAAGCATTAATTCCATTTTGTTGACTCCTCCAGAAGCAACCGTACCAACAAACTCATTGCGCGTGATTCCTTATCTAATTGCTCGCCATTTTATCGATAATCGAGCCATGGGTAAGGGTAAGGGAGAAAACGTTCGCACAGACGTTCCACCAGACCGGCGTATCAAATCGTGAAGCTGTCACGGTGACTGGCGACTTCCTGAGCCCTGTCAGAGACCGGCTCGAGGTGGGATCGGGTACCGCCCAAATACACGATGATAGCGCGATAATGAATGGATAAAAATAAATATCCAATACCGCTAGTTTTTCCAGTGAAGTTTTCCCCCTGTGTGTGTGTGGGTGGGGGTGTGCGCTGTGCAAATTTCGTCTTGCGGAAGGTTCGAAAAACAATTGGGCATTGATGTTTAGTTCGTCGCGAGCTACCGGGACGATCGGAACAGGGTCCTGGAAAGTGTTCAAGTGAAACGTTTAATTAGTAGCGTATCGTTATTGCGTATCGCGTAACAGTAAGCTGCAAAAGTGTCTCTCAACTGATTGACGGTTGTTTTTTGGAGTAGCTCGAAGTGATTGACAACAGAGCAAGGATATCAAAATGAATCGCCAGACGTTCCGTGGTGGCATGGGAATGGTGAGTGTTTTATGAGCAATCGGACTGAAAAAAGGACGAATTGGGTGTTGACTATGGTTGTTCAAACGATTTTGTGAGATACAGGTACTGATCTTACAAACAATATTTGGAATGATACTTCTTCATTGCCCTACTAATTGATCCATGGCAACCCGGAAGCACGTGGAACGCCAGGCTCTCTCAAATGCATCTTACCGCATTCCGGAACACAGGCCTCCGACCAACTTGTGTCGAAGAAAACTCGTCCCCTCCAGTCGCGTATGGAAAAGAACTCACGAAAAATAAACAAAAAAGCCGCGACCGCTCGAGCGCCTCGCTCGTAAAACACAGGACTGCCGAATAAACCACATTCAATATGACATAAATCTAATAAGATAATCGATTTTATGTGTTTTGTGGTTGTTTTTCGCGTTTCCTGCTGCCTGCCTGTGTTGCGATTCCGTGTACCCCGTAGCACGTTTTTCCGCTCGGGACCAGCTGGCTCGTGGATTCTAAGCCGTGCTCGTCGGGTTTGTTATTCCCGCGGCGGAGCGACTTTTGTTGACGCACACCGACCGGCCGCCCAGGACGCGAGCGAGAAAAGATTTATGATGTTTCCTGGTCCGGGAAGCTAGCGGTCGCCCGGTCTTTGCCGAAAGAGCTTCGATTTTGTCAATAATTGAAAACGGAGGCGCACGGAAGCGTGCGCTGGTTCCAGTGCAGGAAGGAACGCCCCGTGCACCCGAAGGATGCCGGATACGTTGGAAACGCTTAATTTAATATGTGCCTGTAATGCAGTGATGATATAAATAAACAGTTCCGAATTCATTTCGCGATGATAAATGAGAACATTGCATCTAATATCGATCATATTGTGGACCGCGAAAATATACACTGAAGGACAACTGTTGGAAATTAATTGCAATCTCTGACTTTGTTTTCCAGCAACGCGCCAGTCAACGCAAAATGAACAAACCGATCAACAAAAAGCGCCAGAAAGGATCGAAGCCAGTGGTCGATGAGATCGAGGTGGCCGGCAAGAACCTTCGCGATGAGGCTTTGAAGTACATGAAGGTAGGTAGAACTTTTTTATCGAATGTTATTGAGGGCAACGCTACCTGTATTGCGATAGCGTGCTGGTTTACGTTTTTTCTCTTCCCAAATCTTAATGAGTATGATTCTTCTTTATTGTCACAACAACTTCAAGTAGATCTCCTGGTATTTTCTCTGTTCTCCGCTTCGATACATTGTAACAGTCTCGTTAGTCTGTCGATATACTTTGATAATGTTATTAAATCTATAGGGTTTACACTATCTATGTTTTCTATTTGATTTCATGCGTAAACAATACAAACAAAATTTGAGTCGGATCAATTTACTCTGCACGAACAACTGCTGTTTTAAATCTGCTCGAGTCGAGCTTTTTCGTCATACTCAATCTGCTCGAATAGTGCATCGGTTGCGGTCTCTGGTGGCAAGCTTTGAAGCTAACGGCTGAAGCGTTTGTAAACGCTTAAATACTGATGAAGCGTTTTGAAAGTTTTTGAACCGTGTCGTTGGGTTTAGGAAGCTTTTTCATAGAGTTTTCCATCCACAATCGCTTTATATATCATGTTGGTCATATATTATGTATTCTAAAGCACCTCCTAAACGACCCCCTGTTTCACACGTCCTGATAGCAGAGTTTTATAGCTTTAACTTCAATTTCTGCATTAAACTCAACTCATTACAGCAGCATTTGTATCCCTTTTCCATAGGTTCGAAATTACACGAAGGCTTTAGGACTATACGACCAGGTAAGGCCGGATTTCCTGTTTTTGTGAGCGTTCTGCTTGAGCACCGTACCAGCACCACCAAGAGTTATTTATAGGTTTATGCAGATGCCGCGAACAACGTGGTATGCGGTACGAACTCACCTTCAAACTTTTCCTTCCCCAACTGCTGCTGTAGACGCTTACCCAAGCTTATTTTTAATGAGTCATTCATTCATTCTACGATAGTTTGGCGAGGACGAAGAATGCCGGAGTGCGTTAAATTTAGCATCAACAACTTGTTGCCGCGTGTTTAGTTTGAATTTGTTCGCAACACCAAACTATGGAACTATGGAGGGGGAAGTCCATAAACCTACTGACACTGAAAGCATAACACCTGCGGTGGTAATTTAGAAAGGCGTTTGAAGTCAATTAATTGTACGGAAAGCAAGAATTGTAATACGTTCGCTAGTAGATCAAGAAGTTTTTTTTGCATCGAACTGAATATTATAATACTTTGCCTCCAATAAGGAACCATCTTTATATCCTTCGACCACGCACACCAAATTCGATCGAAATTCGATTTTTCGTTCCGACTTTGTCCGCAACGTCTAACATCGTCAATGAAGATTCCTATGTTTTTGTATTACTTTGTATATCGTACATTGCTTCGGGGTTCCTCTGACTGACATGCAACTGTGGCTGCGTGTTTAGATCGCACTCATACTGTTTGTGCAATATTTGTTTGCTGCTTGCCTAGAGCCTATTTCGGCGTTTGGATTTTGGTCCCAGTCCCGGTGCCGCTTCCGAATGTTGCCTTGGCATTTGGTGGTGTCTTTCCCCGCCCGGGACTTTATTTATTACTATTGAGTAGGCTGGTCGAGCCTATCCTGCAGTATGTTGGCACCTTCACACCGAAGGCGGTTCGACGGTGGTATAACCCATTGACTCCGGCGCGCTGCGGTGGAACTACTTCTGCCCCGAGCTCAATGTTTGCTGTTTCCTTTTTATATGTGTCGTGGCGTGCAATTTTTACTATGTTTTATGACAAATCGATTATCAAGTGTTTGTTTCCATGACTCTCCGTCGCCTGGCGAGGTGTGTGTGTGTGTGTGGTTGTGCCGTTTGCGGAAGGTGCTGGGTTTCACGCGATACACGGCGGCGGTACGTGAGACATGAGTTCGTTCTCCTGCTGAACGGGTATCTCGGTCACATTCCACTTTCGGACGTTGCACAGGAGGTTTTAGTTCCTTTAGCGGCCTTTGCAAAGGAGAGAAAGTTCTGTCCTGTAGGCTCCTGTGTGGGAAGTGTTTATTGCTACTTAAGTATCGTTAATTGCAATCAATTAAAAGCATGAGCAACGCGAAGACGGCTCTCGGAATACTCGGTGGTGAGGATGAGCTGTTGCAGAGCTTCGTCCGGGTTGGTCTGAAAACGGACGGTGACGATGACCAGCAGCAATCGAACGTTACGTTCTCGGGAGGTGCCAGTGGTGGTGGAACGGGTGGTGCTGGTGCGGCTGGTAGTAGTGGAGGCGGTGGCCCCCCAACGGCCACGATCCAGCATCAGCCCAGCCAGGGCAAGCTGGATACGCATCTGATTCGTCAGTTTTCCGACCACTGTTCGGATATGAGTGATAAAAATGCTCCCCGAAAGTATCGGTAGGTTTAATACTAAAACGGTGTCAAGGTGCTTCGAAGCTTCTTCCATGTTGACGTAACGTAATGGGGACCTTATCACTTGCAGCGATTTGTTCAATGAGCCTGTTGACGTGAAGAAGCGACGATACTTCGATGAGGTGTACACCGATAAAGATCGGGCGGCTGCCGTTAGTATAGGCAAGTGGCCGAATAAACCTGCAGCCCTTCCTATGACCTTGCTGAGATTGCAGCATCAATCCCGAATCCGTCTCTTCCTGTTGCAGGAAACTTTGACATCAAGCAAAATCTCATCAACAAACGTCGCCAGGAGCGAAATGAGGCGCTACAAACGGAGGAAGCTGAACCGGGTGCCATTCTGGCGCTAGGGATGCGCGAGATCAAGAACGGGAACCTGGATAATGCTGTTTTGTTTATTTCTAAGGCACAGTGCACCTGCTCTAGTCTGATAGTACTCCCTGCAGGGTTGTGCTTTTCACGAGTACTAACAAGTGTGACGGTTTTCTTTCGTAGGCACTGGAAATGAACAACAACGACCAGAACGCACTGGTTGCCCGCAGCCGATGCTTCCTGCAGCTTGGCGAACCGGGCAAAGCCTTGCAGGATGCGGAAACGGCACTTGTACTGGACAAGAACAACATCCGGGCGATCTACCAGAAGGCGGAGGCACTCTACTACCTGGGCCAGTTCGAGCACAGCCTTATGTTTTTTCACCGTGGCTTGCGCTTGCGTCCGGAGTTGGCTAGTTTTAGATTAGGCAAGTTGGCTTTTAAGTCGCCCTTATAAAGATAATAAAAATTCTCTCTCTCTCTTTCATTCGCCGGTAGGGGTCCAAAAGACACAGGAAGCGATCGAGAACACGATCGGAAACAATACCAAAAACCAGCCGCAAAAGAAACCGGCCAAGGTGGAGAAACCCAAGACCGCCAAGCGGAACCAGCTGTCGCGGGAGGAGCTGGAAAAGCGTGCCTCTCGCCGGCTGCTGGGAGATTTGTACATCGACAAGGAGTACTTGGAGAATCTCATCAAACATCCCGATCTGCGCAAAGCGGACACCAACACGGAGGGCGTGTCCGAGTACGCTAAGGATGCGATCAATTTCCTTAACAACAGACAGGAGTTTTGGCGCCAGCAGAAACCGTGCACCAGCTTGAATGCGAAGAAAATTAACGGTGCAAATGGCATGCTTCCGCGTTGGTTGTAATGTGGCTGATATGGGCACCTTAGAGAACTTTAGTGGTAATACGTACGTGGGTGAAAAATGGGGGTAGCATCCCGAATTAGTACTGTACGTACTAAAGAATTAAATTTTCAAAAGTTAAATTTCTTGGAATATGGTAAAAAGACAGTTTTTTTCTCGGGTGCATGCTTAGTACGTTCATATTTAAGTAGGAATCGCTTATCAACTCTATGTGATAAATTCCTAGAATAATAAACGTTGACTAGCTGAACTAACTAAACAAATACTTTGAGTTAGAAATTGCATTAGATCTTGTGACAGTGTCTGCTGCATGCTGATGACTTGGTCTATCGAGAGTACTTTGATCTTGAAAGGTCATATTTGCATTCATATGTTTTTTTATTGCATGATAATTCATCATTTCAATCGTTTTAAGCAACAGTTTAGAGAAGATTTTTTACAGGTAGTTGATTCAAAATACAAAATTTGAGTTTACTCAGAGGCAAATGCACTAGGCATCCTCAATGTACTAAATGACGAACGTATTATTTGACCTCCATTCGGTTTTACCTCAAATCCGGCTTCGTTTCGACGCCACAGTTCGCTGGCTCGCACGGGAAGCGATTCGAATCCAACGCAGAGTGTTAAACCGGATGCTATAAACACACGAACCCGAACCCTTATGTCAAGCGGGCTTCACATGACCGTATAACGTCCTGAGAACGATGCGAGAACACCTAGCGAGACGTCAACGACGGTGTTTCTCGTCTGGTTCTCACTACGTACGTGTAAACGCGGTTCTCGCTACCGAGCGAGAACAGAAGCGCGGTACCATGCACGATATCTCACAAAATTCATAAATTCTTCTTTTTAGAATGAACTAAAATATAGTTGAATATTTTTCAGTATGAAAACAAGGATTTGAAAACAAGTGAGAACTTTGACAGCAGGCCCACCTGGTTCTCAGGTCGTTATACAGACGTGTAAAGCCCGCTTCATGTCAGACGAAAATCAAAACAAATTGAAAATAAACAACTCGAAGAAGAAGAAGAAAGAAAAGTTGTTGTTGTTTCTATTGTTTTTCTATCGCCTGCGGGGGTTTTTGAAGTGAAACAACGGTGTTTTTCGTTGTGCTCCGCCGCGCATTTCGTTCCTGGTTCACCGTTTCAGCATGTGTTAACACGTACGCGAGGGTGCAGCAAATTGTTGCAAAAGGCCAACAAATGAGTCGCCCGTAGAGCGTACTCCGCCCCGTGCGACCAGTGCCGTGAAGTAATTTCGTGTTTCGTGCAGTGCTGCATTGAGATAGCGTACCACTGTTTGCGTGAAACGGCGATGAAGACCGTCGTGTAATATAGCGCTCTTGCCGCAGGGTTACGAGGTGGGAGGATGCACATTCCTTCACATGCAGGTGTTGCCATTGTCAGTGTTTGGAAGTGTTGTTTTTGTCTTGTTCTGTGTCCTGTTTAGGATCAGGAACCCAACAGCGAAGGTCAAAGAACCGCTTCCCGGAGCTGGGAAGAAGCAAAACAAGAATGTCGTCCGTGTGAAAACCCATCCCCGCCGATCCGATTCCAGCAGTAGTGCGCACAAGAAACCTGTCTCCTTCGCCTACTGCAGAAGGAAGAGCAAAACAACACGCCCCGAAAAACACGCAAACAGTGATTTTTATTCATTTTTCTCGTGTACTGGTGTGATTTGCGTATTCGGTTCGTTTTTTAGTAGCTGTTCTTGTTGGTGGTTGTGAAGAAATCTCACAGTCACAGGCGGGTTGGCGGATGGTGGGGAAGGCGGAAGGGTCCACCCAGAAATGATGATGACTAAGTGCAGTTAGTGCCGGGGCTGTGCCGTGTGTTCTTTACTGTGATTTGTGTGTTTCTGATTGCGTGCGTGCGTGATTGAAAGCGCTGATTGCTCTCAAGGATACGACGGTGCGGCAACAAATCATCATCTCGATTTATTACCGACACCGACCACGATAGGCGCGGCGAAAAGGGCTCAAAGTGCAATCATGTGGTCGCCCTCTTCGATGCCTCCTAGTGACCGATGACAAACAGTGTGTGGTCTAGGCAGACGAGAAAAGAAGCTCCTCCTAGTGGGCTCCAAGTTGTTTCAGGGTGTGTAAACAGTGTTTTTTGCATCATTTCTCTCTCTCCGCTAGCAGCAGTGTAATGGTGAAAAACGATTTTACGTTCTAATTGTTCGAGTGGTGGAATTTACGTGAGCAGCGAAAAGAAACCGGATCACATCACTTCCTTCCGGTCCTTGCCGGTGGTGGTGAGAAAAAAAGAAAAAAAGCCCGATATCGGAAGACAGAAACGCCGAGAAGCGCTCGTATTCCATCGGAAGTAGCGCGGAACAGAGAAAGAGACGGGGCGGACTGGTGTTTCCCTTTTTCTTTCCGCGCGCAGCAGTGAGTGTTTGTTGTAATGTAAGCGAAACACGACCCCGAAGAGGAACGGAAAAACGAGTCACATACAAAACGGGCGACCAGCAGGAAGCGAAGCGGAAGAGAAAGAACGCAGTAAAAGAAGCGGAAAGAGGAAGTACAGAACGGGACGCGTGCGGGCAGGTGCCAACATAGAAAAGACACTACACCTCGTACGACGACGAACGATGTCGGCCACCATATGGGTGGTGCGTGAGGAAGGCAGGCAGCATCATCCCCGCCAGACTAGATAAACAAATCCACCCAGAAGCAGTCAGTAGGCGTTGTGACAGTGTGCGCAGCGAGTAGCCGGGGATTCGACGGGCTCACGACATTTCATACGCTCCACAGCAGCGTCGGAAGCGTAAGATCCCCAACACGTCCCAGACGACATCTGGATCACATTACCTCTCCAGACAGGAAAACAACCAGTGCAGACCGACACACAAACAGACACACACTCGTGCAACATGCCGCGCAACGGTGACGCATCGTCCGGGCTGGAGAAAGGGGTCAGCAGCTCCAAAACGGCTCCGGAATGGCTCCATCCGGATCATGTCATCATGAACGAGGGTGTCACGTTCGACGTGCGGGTACGTACCGGGCCAGCGCGTTCGAATGCATTCTAAAACTTCTTTCCTTCCCCATCCTAGCAGCAACCGCCGCCGCCGCCTTTATTGTTTCGCACTTCCGGTTGGCTGCTTGGCAGCACTTCGCGACTTCCCATTTCTTGCTTCCGCCGCAGCGACTCTGTAGGTGCGCTCTGCAGTCTATTTTTAAAAGCGAACCTTCCCGCGTTGGTCGAAATGGAGGTATCGGATGCATACCTGGTGACGCAGCCGCTGTGCTCTTCTCTTCACGCGATTTGCGCTTCACAAGCGTGAAGAAGAACCGCGAAGGCGAACTCACGTGGGTTGTGTAGGCTGCTGGCCGTCCCGGGCTGTCCCGGTAACGTTATTGTTTATCCTTTTTTTATTTCGACGATGATGCAATCCTTAATGATATACCGACCGTTTGTGAGACTCTGGTGAAAGAATAGTCTGTAGAGGAGCCAAGGAGCCGGGCGTACATCAACATTTCTAAAGCAGGTGTCAAGAATATGGGCCACCCGGAAGTTACGATAAACAATTGGAAGTCGTGCGATTAGATGGCCTCATCGAGAGAGATAGAGCAAGGGTAGCTGCTGTAAAAGAATTTCATTCAGAAGATTCTATCTTCAAATTCTTTTCAATACGCTCTATCTTTAGAAATCCTATTTGAGTGTTTTTCATAACTGAGCTCTTAACTGCTCTCAGATTGTAGTATGTGTTGCATGGTTCTAGATTCGACTTTCAAGTATCGGCCATTGATAGTCTGTTGAAGCTAAAATTTGCATTTTAGTTACGCTTTTTGACAAACGAAGATTTAGTTCTAATAACTTCAGCAGTTTAGTTGGCTGCCTCCTGTATTCTTTTCGACGACCTTAAAGAACTATACGAGCAGGGTCAACTGATGTCATTCCACTGACCAGTACGATGAGGACGGGAATATTGCATAAAGTAAAAAGATAAAGATATATAATATAATATTGCATAAAGACTTCTAATAGACTACTAGACATTACAAATTCACAATCGTAATCATATCAATATTAGTAGATTTAAGATTTCTTTAAAGTATTAACCATTCCAAAGACAGTGCGTCGGAAACGAGGAAAAATTGTCTGACATACCTATGCCGAAGAGATGAGCTTCTCTATGAATCATGCAACACTCGGTATTTCCGCGAGTGAGTTTCGAGAATTTCGACAGTGCGATCATTCACTGTTGGTCTTTTTGGAGGCTATGGTTGAATTAAATTCCTCTTGCCCCCTTCCTCACGTGGCGGAACGGTTGAAGTCAATTAAAGATTCGAGAGATCTATCCAATGGAGACTCTTTTGATGTGACAACTGTACCAATCGGGATCACACCATCGTCCCGAAACGGGAACGGAATGCGTTTATTTGCATTCCGAGCCAACGTCGACCGGAAACGGGCCCCGGAAGAGGTGGTAATGCGTCGTACGTGCGTACGAACCACTATGACCATGGCTATGGACCGTGAACATGGCGCCTTCCAGTGGTTTAACCGAACGCGGTGCGATTGACGAAATCGGAATTGAAATCGAAATTGCGTACGCTTCAGCTTGTTTGTGTAGTTATTTGGCTGTCCGATTTGGTATTCTAATGAATCATCGATGCGGAATCGCCCGGCAGGGGCGGCACACGGCGTTGCTTCCGTTCGGACATTGCCCTTCTCTGCGGGAGGCGACGGCTCGTCACGGAAGAAAGAAGAGTGTGTGCGATCGTGCTTCATATTCTGCTTACGATCACAGGACAGTCGCTTATGCTGCATTTTGATTTCTCTCTGTGGAGTAAGCTAACCAGTGCTCTCACACTCCAAAACTGATAAGGTCTCAAGCAGTTTGAGATCATCATGGAAATAGTGTTAACGGGGTTACTCGACCAAAGGGATAGCGAAAACTCGTTTTCAAAATGAAGCATAAAAATAATTTCAGAACACTCTCTCATTTCTCCCCAACAGTACATCGGATGTTTAGAGATAAAGGCTTCCATGAAAAAACTTGACTTCCCAACACGATCGCAGGTGGCAAAGTGAGTACAATCATCCTCAACAACGAACCTCGGCCCCGTTTGTTGACCGTTTGCTCCCTTTACACAGAGAATGCATCAACCGAGTGTGTGAAGCGGCCAGTCTGAAGAGTTCGAAGAAGCGGCGAGTGGACAAACGCGTCCTCCAGTGCATATCCGACACGCCCGACATGGAACATGCCGGCACGAACGTGACGCTTACCGTCTCCAGCAAGTACCTGTCGCTGGTGAACGTGGATACGGGCGAAATCATCGCCAAACACGACATGCCGAGAATATCGTTCGCCTCCGGTGGCGATACGGTACGTGAGCCTAAGATTTTAAATTTTGACTCAAACACTAATCCCTCTCTCCTACATTCACACACACACACACTATGCTGCAGGATACACTCGACTTTGTGGCGTACGTAGCGAAGGACCTGAACGAGTGGCGTGCCTGCTACGTGCTGGAGTGCGGCGGTAGTCTCACGCAAGATCTGATCGCAACCGTCGGCCAGGCGTTCGAGCTGCGGTACAAGGAGTTCTTTAAGCAGCCAGAAACGCAGAGCAAGTTCCGCGAGCTGACACGATCCGACAAGGAGTACTACAACGATCTGCCGGACAAGATGCCGCCCGATCTGCTGACGGAGAATGATCATCATTCGTCGTCGCAGTCGCACAGTTCCTCCAGCGCGAAGGTAAGATGCAAAGCGTTAGCTACTGGGCAGTCGACAGAAGAATTTTCTAGGTTAAAACTGATATCTTAACTGAAGTTTGATAGTTTAATAATATTGGATAAAAAACGACCTGTAAAACCCTGCAAACCCCATGCTATTAGCAAGAGAGCTTCGTTTCACTTCACATTACCTTCTCCGCAGCAAACTCGCGAAAGGATACCGAGCAATTTGATCGACCTGAACACACCGCTTCCGAGCCACGATTACGTGAACGATAAGCACGCAAACGCCGCGAACAACGCGCACAGCAATAACAAGTCAATATCTTCCAGCTCGATTGTGAAGGATGTGTTTGATATGCGTAAGTGTTAGCGACGAAGAATGGAAGACAAATGGAATAATGTTGCGATCCCTGTGTTTCAGAACCGTTCACTATCTCGTCGGAGATTCAAAAGTCACAGCTGCTGACCGAGTCGTGGTACCACGGTAGCATCAGCAGGGCGCAGTCGGAGCATCTGCTGAAGAACGATGGCGATTTTCTGGTGCGCGAATCGGCCGGCACGCACGGGCAGTACGTGCTGACCGGCATGCAGAACAACTCGCCCAAGCACCTGCTGCTGATCGATCCGGAAGGAATCGTAAGGAAGGAGTGCCGTGATGGTGGTGGGGTGGAGTTGAGCGTGTCATTAATGATTGTGTGTTCTATTTCTATACAGGTACGAACCAAAGATCGAGTCTTCGATAGTATTAGCCACCTAATCAACTTTCACTGGACGAACTCGCTGCCGATCATCTCGGCGGAGAGTGCGCTACTGCTCCGGCATCCGATCCTCCGGACGACCGACCTGCTGTCGAAAGCCAAACTGGCTCATCTCAACCTGCAGTAGTAGCGCTGTTGAACGTGAGTATATAGTACACAGGGCGGACAGAACAGAACAAGAGTGCAAGGGCTCGCCGACAAAACGAATCCCGTGCATCGTGGCAAAGAAATTAACCACGAAACACACGGTGGAACCAAACCGAGTTCCCATTTTGTTGTACGATCGCTGCGTAAACACGATCATTCAATCCACTCTTCTTCCGCCAGTTCTTAGTTTGTCATTGTATCGGTTAGTAGCAATCTATGTCGTTATTATGATTAGGCACGCGACATAATATTACCAAAAAAAAAACAAAGCAAAACAAAATATTTGCGAACGAAAGGGACGATGTGTATGGGGAAAGTCAAACCAGCAGTTCAGACCGCCGGCTACTGTGTCTGGACTGTGACCACTGTGAGAGAACCTTGTTTGAATATTAGGTATAAGATTGAACAGATCAAAAGTGAATTAGCTCGCATATATATACACACTTATATATACATATTCACATACAAACGAATGTAAACTGACGACGGAAGTGCAGAACGAAGCTGAACGTTTCACCGTTTCACTATCCTCAAATGAACTTCTAATTGTATTGCAGGGAGAGTAGACAAGGCGAAGAAGGGAAGAAAGTACACAATCTCCTACTAGTAGTAACACTGTATCATACAACGGGCAAGCAAGTGTTGCCGTACATGCTGCTTGCTGCTTGCCGGGAAATTGATTATTCGCCCAAAATGAGGACTTTGCGCACCAGCGAGCACTCAACGGACTACATTTTATTTCACTTGACGCACAGTTTGCAGTTTAAAAAGAGGCGGACTGCTCGGCGTTCAGTAGCTTTATGTCGAGCGATTAATCTGATTCCCCGGATGGTCGGACGAGCAACAATTTGCCATGCAAGAAGGTTACTTAGGAGACTCGATCAATATAGTGATTCAAACCGAACCTTGACGCATACTCTAATCCCTGCAACACAAACCAAACAGGGCAGGGAAGAAACGAAAGTTAATAAGAGCAACACAAAACAAACGAAAAGTGTGATCAAACCAGTTCGACGAAAAGGCCAAACGAGAGAATGTGCTGATTGTGTAGTTTGTAGGGAAACATAAGCCCGAGCAGGGAGTGACACGGGAGGAGCAGCCCCGGTGCGGTATTTATCAATCTTCTCAATGGCACGGATGCAACAAAATCGACACATAAACACACACACACACACAGACACATCCAAATTATCTCGTATTTTACATGCATCTAAATGCGACGTTATTCGAACGAGTACATTGGCGCCAGGCTGGGCTGCATCAAAGCAATCGGCACCAGGCGCACCATACTACTTTGCACCAACATGTGCAAAGGGAAAAGCAAGAAGAAGCAAGAGTCACTACAAATTAACAAACAAGTTGTGAGGTTATCATTATCTATTTACTTGCTTCCGATAGCGTCGTTCCAATATTTGAAAGGTATTTATTTTTCGATTGTTCTTACACATTCTTATGAAGTTGTCTGCGGTTGTTTTTTCTATGCAGGATTACTCTGAACTGATTGTTGAAAAAATACACATGATTTTTGCGTCCGCCCGTATGCCATCACAAATAGTCAGTATTGTGTGTCAGTTTTTGGATTTTTTTGTGCCCGCGACTGTCGGTGTTGAGTGAATGCGGAATATATATCTCCGAAGGAGGGTGAAGTTTAGATAATTTTGGGGTAAAAATAGTCAGATGAATAATAGAATTGCAATTACACTGAGTACTCGTCTCATCGCCGCAACTCTGAATGTTGTTCGTTATTTTAGTACTTTCTTTGATATTACCACGTTTGTTAGAAAAGAAAATTTATAATGGAACTTATACAGTAACAGGCAAATAAAACCACACACAAACACTAACTAACGGCAACAGCTTCATCAGGTACACTATTTTTAACCCATTCTCCTGCAAACGCATACACACTTCACTCAGATAAAGAAAACACAAACAGCAAAACTCTACGCTAAGCTTAAGCAAATGCCGACCGGTGCACGATTCGCGGAGGTAGATTGCTGCAAACTATTAAAATAGACATTTTAAAAACACTCCAACCGATATACTCCTTCCTTTCCGCGGCGGGTCAAACTGTTACGGCAGCCACACATACTAAACAAACATTCTCAAAGGAGTCTAATAGTTTTTTTTTATTCAACGGGATAAAATATCTATTTTTCTACTTAAACAACTCTGTTCTAGAAACGGGAGTACAGGCTAGTTTATCAGGCGTACTGTTTGAACGATGACGTTAGAGGGAGAATGCGCGAGAGAACAAAACACAAAAGCAAATTGCTCGTTAGAAGAGAAAACCCGGCACGCACAGGGATGTTGTGTTGTGCGAAGCAAAAAAACTCGATATCATAAGGACACCGTGTGTCGTAAAGGGCTTCTTACAGGTGGACGCAAGGAGAGTAGTAGTGGATAGCAGAGCAAACGATGACACAGGCAAACCAGGATTACCGCAATGCGCAAACCACGGCTCGTATCCGGTATGAGTTAGCCATTATTATTATTATTATTATTACCATTATTATGAAATTAAATAATGTTTCTGAGTAATTTCCTGTGCTGCGGATCGCTCGGTCGCTGCTGCCGTTTGATTTGGCTGAAAGAAATGATGTACTTCTCGACTTTCTTCTGCGACTTCGACCAGATTTAACCACATCCAAACCTGAAAACGCTTTGACTTTTACAGTCGTTTACTATTTACTTCGGCAGTATATAGTCTGCCCTGAAACGTTGCTTGCAGTAGAAGATACTTTGAGGTTTAATAAAATCTCGCACAACGATCCCATCTTCTGTGCCGCAACAATCTATAGTCCATTCAAAAGAGTCCCCTCACCACTCGAATCGATCACCAAAAGAAAAAAGACTACTGACCCTGAATATTAAAATTTGTTTGTTGTTTAACGATTACTCTTGGAAAAGTTTTGAAAACAACATTATTGGAAAAGTTTGGAAAACAACATTATTGGAAAAGTTTAGAGTCAATTTTCGATTGAGTTTGACACTCGATGATAGAAAGGATTTACTATCCAGTGTAGAATGTTACTCACGTAGTCTAGAAGTTCGACGACGAGAGTTCGAAGAAGACGACGTTATAAGACGAGTTACATTATCTGGAAGTGAAGTGAAAGCATTGGCATGTTTCGCCAAATTCAGGCTTATTTTGTCTCCAATAATTTGAGCCACCATTATATACACTGCGTTTAAATGTTTGTATATGTGCCACTTGTATACGAAACTCGCACACATTAAAGCCGTTGCAGTCTGTTGGAAGCACGCCATTATCTTCACTTCTCAATTACATTGTTTGTTTACTGCTTTTGAATCGTAAACTTGAATAAATTATGTGCTATAACATCAGCGTATATGCAATCCAGTCAAAAAATTATCGAATTTCAGTATTTTGTTCAACACAACAAACATAAAACGATCTGTCGTCAGTATAACTCTACCTTTCACACCTTTATTTGGATTATTTAATTGAAATTGCGCTAGCAGTGTGGCTTACACAATTAAAATGATATTGTAATGTTATAATGTTGTTGTTTTTTTTTTTAACGAAAAGCATATATTACTGCACGATTGTACTCCGGGGACGTGGAAAGAAGAAGGGGGTTGTATAAAAGATCCTTCCTTCAGGAAGGTGTGGTGGTATGCACAGGTATCGCTTAAGGTACTAACATAAAAAAGGTATGTGATAATAAAAAAAAGAGAAAGGGCTAAACAAAACCTATTGCAAATACACATTTCGCGTGGCCGCAGGGTCGGGGGTGAATATGGTAATATCAGGCAGGACTCGAACAATAACACACTCGAAAAAGTAACAAAACCGCAGAGTGGGTTGGAATTCGTTTCGTTCCATTCTTCGCCTCTCCCCCCACCCCTAAAACATGCATCCGCTCCTCGTGTCTTCACCACAGCACTGTGCCACACGTCGTCTTCTCGTAAGTATCACAGGTGCGCGGTCGCGTGTCGTGTCGACGTCGGCTTACAGCTTCGCCCGCAGTAGCGCATCCTGCTTCAGGCTGGGCAGATTCAGCTGCCGCAGATGGTTGAACAGCTCGTCGATGTACTCCTCCCGGTGCTTCATGAAGTGTCCGACGTGCGGCGAACGGTCCCAACACTTGACCGTTGTCTGTAAAAAAACGACACATCAGTGTTTGTCGTGTGTGCCTAAAACAGACCGATTGCCGGGGCGTACCTTAACGCCACTCTGCTCCCAGCTGTCCTTGACGCGTGTGTTCGCCTCGACCGTACCGACGGGATCTGTCTTCGACATCAGAAAGAGGGCTGGACAGCGCAGCAGGTTCGTGTGGAACATCTGGCTCGAACGGATGTAGTGCGATGTGGCCGGCTCGTGGAACGCCTTCATATGGTAGCTGGAGGGTAAGCCAAAGCATTAAAATCGGTCACGAACCTAGGTTCGCCAGACGCTCGCGAATCGGACACCTACATCATGTATTTCTTCAGCGCGCTCTGCAGCGTCGGATTCTTCGGGAAGAGTGCTCGCGGCACACCGACAGAAATCTCCGTAATGTCGGCCGCACTGTCCCACACCTGCCCGATGACACGATCCAGCACGATCTGGTAGTTCGGGAGGTCGCGGGCGATGTGCACCAGACACTCGCCCCACAGGTAGCCTCCGACGGAGAATCCATGCAGGATCAGCCCGTTCTTGAAGTCATTGTTCTTCAGGAACTTGACGATCTCGGCCGCTACCAGCTGTAATAAACGGATGAGGATACTTTGTCGATGCGGCAAGAAAGAAGGAATTAAGCCTTCTCACCTGCGTTCCCTTGACGGGCCACAGCAGCTGCCAGGGCGTGATGTGTGTCGCAAATACGTCGAAGCCCTGGTCGATGTAGAGCTGGGCATACTTGGCCAAATGTTTCTGCCGTGCGTTCAGCCAAGAGAGAATCAACACCACCGGCCTATCGGGCTGCTCTTTCAGGCTGGGGGAGATATGCGGGGGTGAAAGAAAGGTTTGAATTAATGTTTCGAGGCTTCTTTATGAGCGGAAACGGGGGCGCACCGTAGCGTTTGCTGGTCCTTGTCGACGTTGCGCGGTTTATCGGTGAACAGTTGAATGCTGCGGCTGATTTCCTGCGACGCCAGCGTGCGAACGTTGACCATCGTGTGCACCTTCGGGGCACAGATCTGGTGGGAGATGCAGAAAGAACATGAACATTCTAAATTCTGTTCTCAACATGTATCTTTGAGATGGGACATTTTTTCATAGTTTCAAGTGTAAAGACCCTACTGAGAAACGTTTAGAACTATCGTTTTAAAGCTATTTTCGTATGTGTATCGTAATAAAAAACCGGCAGCAGCTAGTTCATATTCAAAACATTCCACCAAAGAGGATCGATAAGACACCGTGTGAATATTTATCTACCCTTCGCGATACTAGTTTGAGCGCAATCCGACCTCGAGAAATATGAAGATATGCTGTTAAAAAAAAACCTTTGCATAGGTCAGTAATACGGATAAACCGTGGCCTCGATGAAACACCTGATGATTAATCCCTGCTCCTTACCTTAGTCTACCGAACCGGCTAGATAAAAAAGCGTTAGCCAGACAAGAATCGTACGACATTTGCCTCCTTCTTTACGTAACATATCTTGCAATGTTTGCACAAAGAGACACACACGTCAAAGTGGCTGCTAAAGCGTCTGAAGCAGCTGATTGCGTAGGTTTCTCCGGCGGAAACGATTAAGGGATTCGCTTGAAACTAAATTAAGCAAAAAACAAACACGACCACGGCGACCATCACTAATGCAAGTCACCCCCTCTGTCGGGGTGCTTCGATTTTCCCTGTTGCTAAGGTGCTTCATATAGGTTCCCTCGTTGGTTCTGGTGAATGTGTCCTGATGCGAATAAAAAAACGGGTGTTACTTTAAGCGGATCGGCAACTAAATGAAGTGTTTTATAGTGGCCGTGCCACAAGGGTGGTTTATGTAGCCAAAATCCCGCAGTAGAATTGAATCACTAACACACACGCATTGGCTAGGGCGGTTGGGATAGGTCGGATGTGCATATGTTTATGTTGAGTTGAGGGTTTTTCAACGCACGAAGCCGCAAACCTACGAGTTTTGCAATTCAAGGTCAGCACCACATCATCGTGCAAAACCGGATAGAGCGCGTTCAATTTCACTTTCTGTTTTACGATGTTTTACCCCTTTTTCTTCACCTGTTCGGAATGTGATTATGCTACATTATCTATGGAAACATACACGCACACTAGCAGAAACGTTACGCTTGTTTGGGACGATGGCAGGGCAATGTTGCACAAGAAGCAGCAGTACGCGGCACACAAGTTAGGCGACCACAGCTCGCACGCGAAAAGGTTATCAAAGCAGCCTGGTGGCGATGGCCCTGCTTGAATGAGCTAGTTGTCATGACGAATAGCTAAACGTTTGACATACTACTCTCCAGTAACAAGCCTTCCGACGTATACGATTATCGTACTTGATTGGACGGATTAAAAATAGATCATTCGTCTTTATCAAATTTGTATTACTTATCGCACTAGAACCCTGCATCAAATCTGTTATCAAACAGTAAAAATGGAATGCAAACAAGTTTTCTTCCACACACCGCTTTGTTGGATTTCGTTGCGCTCGTCTACCTGTAGAATACTAATACAATTTCCCATCACAAAGCATTCCGGGCGGCTTTAAAATATATTCAAAGCGTAGGCCATGCTTATACGACCTTGGATATCACACACAACAAAGCCAACCTATTTCCGCGATAGTCTCTGACGCATGCATAGTTCCCAACCATTTTCAACGTGCACATTTTATGACCAGCGAACGGGGAAAGTGCAGTAATGTAGGTTGCAGCACCGATTCGCCGATTCGCGCCACCTATCACTGCCTCATATATGTTGATTGCAACGAGGAAGGTAGATACGTATTTGATAGCAAGAACAACGTTACGCACGCACACACCCTTAGCGCATGATGTTGTAGCATCAAGAAGCATCACCATCCCCCATCCACCCCCCCAATGCATCGCATCGAAAATAATCGCAAAGCGAAGCGCGAGAAGCCATTCCAAAGTCCAAAGGTGGTGGTGTGGAATTGGCGCCACCACCAACCGCGCACCCCGCGGGAATCCTCGGTTGGCGGCGAGACAAAACTTACGTTACGTTCCGCGACGGTCCGATCGAAGCGTTTCTGGTCATTCAGGCTCTCGAAACCGCTGAAGAATCGGATGCCCTGCGCCGCTGCTGGCCCCGCCGACAGTTGCGGGGAGATGCAACGTGCAATGTTGTTATGCTGCTGCAGCTGCTGCACTCCGATGCACGTCACAGGCTTGGGCACGTTGGCACCGACGCTTGCCATATACCGTAGGGACCGGATTGCCATCTCGTCGTTTGCGGAACAGGGGGTCGCACGAACCACTTCTTGGCGCTGGGCGAGACTTGCACTGCTGCTACTGCTCGTAAGAGGACGAGACGATGATCCTTCAACCCCGAAGAAGACGGTATGACGGCAGCAGCTTGTCGTCGGCACCGGGCACACTCGGTTGCTTTATGTGACCGATTGGTGTGTGCAGAGGATCCGTCGGATGGTCCTGGAGTCGGGAATCCGATCCTGTACGGTATAAAAAGCGATTTTTGAACAAAAACTCCCGCAAGCGCGACCACCACGTTCGATGTTTTTTTGTTATTTTTCTAACAACAACAACAACAACAACAACAATAAACTGCCAAACCGTCAAAACGAGCTGTCAAATCTAGCATATGGACCACTTAGCCTCCACTGTGAAAACGTAGAAAGAGAACGGCAGGCAAGGTCCGTTTATACTACAGGCAGTCCGTCCAGAACGATTTGAAAGTCGAAACAAAAGGAGTAAGAAGACCACTGCGATCAAAACGAACCGATGTTTAGTGATAGTGTTTCGTTCATCGTTTGTGTAAATAAAGCCAGTGATCATGTGTGTGAGTTTGTCCCGCAGGACCAGACGATGTGTGGTAACATCACGACCAAACTCCTGCATCACTAGTAATGGCTGGCGTTGATTTAAGTACCAATTGCTCAACCATGGTGGATCTAGTCTCATAGCGTTAGCTTATCTAATTAATAGCACTGTTCGCAGCGTCCAAGTCATATGTTTTGTGTTTTAATCCAGAGATTTGTTTCGATCCGGGCTTGCAGGGGGTCAAAATTGCATGTCTATGGATTACTAATAAAAAGAACTACGGACTCACCTGCGGTCTGCCTATCCACCTTGACGGCAATACTCAAGGAGAAATCACGCTTGTTTTGTTGACATTTTTCGGATAGGATTCGCTAATGAAGTCAATCCAAAAAAGTAAATCTTCAAAATTTATACGTTTTTTATACAAATTCATTCATACAACCAACCCAATCGAGTGCCAAATGAGTGTATTTATTTTGCATACCAATTGTTTTATCTTTCGTTTTTCCATTACTAATGAATACGAGCATGTTAATTGAAAAGCAATGTTTTCGTCAAATCGAACGTCAAATCATTAAGATGCAACGTGTCGTTCATATTATCCATTATCCAATCGAGATAATCGTCAATTTCCAAGTAGAAAGTGGGAGCGAAAGAAACAACACTGCCAGTTCTCAGTGAAAACCCCCGTAAAAAGTATCGTTCCACACCCTGCAACGCATGCTTACTGAAGATCGGTGAGCCTTCTGCTGCCGGATATGATTCTCGTGCAAGTCGATCGACAGGATGTGAATAAATGCAGATCGTTGAATTCACACGAAATGGCGCCGTTTGATAGTTCAACTTGTTCCAGTACTTCTGGCAGTAGATGGGATCTACATATCTGTCACCTATCGGTTCGATAGCCATTTTAGCATGCTCGTAGTTCATGACAAACGTTAGCAGATTTGATCGCTCGTAGCCTGATGTACGGACTTCAGCTATGACGGGCATGCAGATTGGCTTTGAGAATTTCGCTGGCTCAGTAAGCTGTATTAATGCAACGTTATTGTTTAAACTTGCAGGAACGTACCCTGGATGCAATATAATCTTCTGTATCCGATGTCTGTCTCTCGAACTACCCGTTTCCAGTTCCACATATCTGCAACCGCAAATAAAAACAGAAATAGCATCCATTCGACTGCGAATTCGAAAATAAAACTACTTACTCTGTCCAGCTTACAGCACAGGAAGCTGTACTTATCAAATACCTGTCGCTTATTAATGTAGCGGCACATTCATATAGCTCGTTATAATCGTCAGTACGGTAGTCCGTTCCAGTCCATGGAACGAATGCGGGAATCAGTTCTGTTGACATACTCTCGCGGTAATATGCCCCACAGGTCTTAAAATCAAATAACCGTATTTTCCTTGTGTTTCGTATTGGCAACTGCTTCACTTGATCTGACTTGAAATGTTCTACCGTCGACGATGCGTTAGTGAGCGTTTTGTAATCCGCAACATAGCTGCGCCGTACTTCGTGGGCGATCCAGTCGAGAAACGTGTTGATATCAGTGAACAAATATGGCAGGTTGAAATTGGGAATCCTCATTTGGCCAGTATACTCTCCGCTCTCGAAGTGATCATAGTTAAGACCCCGCAAGAAGTATCGTTGATCATCGTCGAAGTTAAACTTAGCTTGCAAGGGTGCGCCCGGTATTATCGCCACGGGTCGCTCATCGTCAGCGCGGAAGGTGCAGATTGCAATATCATCCTGTTTGATTTGGTAGCCATTCAGCAGAAACCGTTCCTGGCAGCTGGTTGAATTTACCTGTACTAGTTGCCTATTGAAAATGAAGAATAAATCGATGGTTGACATCGTCAAACTCAGTGGTTTACTTCTGCGTAAGCTCTCCGTCCATGGCAAACATATGGGCTGGATGGTGAGAGCCCATGTGTCCGCCACCTCTTGCCACAGCTCTACCAAAGCAATATCGTTTCTGCGCGGAGAGCTCCTGTAGCCCGGGTGGATAGTTATCCCTCTTACGTCAAACGCTTGTATGATGTACCCGCAATCACCCGTCGGGCAAGTGAAATACTCAACCAGTGGCCCGAAAGATAGGAATCGCCTGGAAAAATGGCCCGAGACAGGTTAAAGAGCATGTGGTCTGAAACAGTAAAATGTCCACACTCACCATTGCGCTCTGTTTGTCGCGATTACTGCCGCAGTCAATGCGAAACGTTTGTGGATCAACATAGCTATGGCGTCATGCTCCATGTCTGCGATCGTCACCGTAGGGTTTGCGTGCAGCCATCCTAACCAGGGAATGCTGGGATAACGGCTCGACTCATCTTGCCATATACTTCCACATATATTTTCAGTAAACGATCGGAGCCATCCCTCGTTTGGTTCCCACTTGAGATTGTTCCAATCGGATTCTATCGCTGAATGGTCACTTTCAGCCTCAACTGGATCGTTGTATCGCATGTTGAAGAGAATCCAGTCCATATATTCATTTATGCTGACGAATACGGTCGATGCCGTTGATCTACAGGACTGAGCAAACAGTTGAAATCCTCGAAGAAATTGTCTCTCCGTACCGCCGAGTGTTTGCGTCTGGTGAAGTGGTGCGCCTGCCGGTATATCCCAACAATGCACGCTATATTCATCTGTCTTTTGAGCACAAAACTGATTGGTTTGCAGCTTAACACCGTCGTGAGCGTATCGAACCGTACAGCCAGTGCTGTTCAAATATACAACAGGGACCGTAGACGACGAGGAAACTGTTAATTTTGTCATAGTGAGATTCTGGTAGCCTTCAAAACGCTGATCGGTTAACGTATGCAGACAGATAGGCCTACTATCTGGATTCGTTGTGTTCACGGGACTGTACAGCTCGATTAGTGCGATGTCGTTGGCATAGGTAGAGCTGTTGTACTTCGGGTGAATGATGACCCTTTGAATCGGCACCGTTTTCGATTTCAGGACAACCTGTAGCCTGAAATGAAGCGAACGTTTACTAGCTCGGCGCAGCCTTAGTAGTGTCCAACAGCACTTACCTTTTGTCGTCGTTTGAGAAGCAACGCGCAGGAGCTACAGCGTACCATTCGCTTATTAACGTTACAGCGCATGTTGAATATGCTTGGTCAAAAAACGACTCCTTTTCGAGCGTTCCATACCAAGGGAGATTGCTAGTGTTAGAAAATTGACCACAAGTTGTATAGTCAAACAGCCGATGTTTCTCTTCGTAGTCCACTATCACTTCGGTTTCGTCATGTAGCACACGTGCATCCACGTACTGGGTGATCCATTTGAGATATTTCGCCACATCGGTATAAACGGTGCTCTTTTTGCCGTCGCACAGATCGGTGCGGTTTGCTCGCGCAGGAGTGAATGAAACTAGCCCACGCATGAACCATTTGCCGCTGATCTCGAAAAACACACCACCTCCACTGTCACCATTGCACGGGTTCGTACCCGACAGTCCCATGCCACAGAACATCTCGGTGGTCAGCAGAGCTCCAAGCACGCGATCAGTCTCTATGCAGTCCAATGGGTCCATGACTTTCACCAGCGCTTGCTTCAGATGATCCGATCCGGTATCATTCTCCGTGAGACCAAATCCGACTATCGTTCCATTTTTACCAATGACCGAGTGTATCTCGTAATCCAGGTTCCACAAGCATACCGGCTGTATGTATTTGGACATCGTAATATTCCTAGCCAGCTTAATCAGAGCGATATCGTACGCAATGCTGTATGTGCTGAATTGGGGATGCACTATGATGTCTTCCACATCGTGAGATTCTATGTACTCGTTTTCTTCTTTCAGTTGAACACGACCCAATTGGATGGAAACGTAGCGCCGTGGAATCACTCCATACACACTGTGAACACAGTGGGCCGCTGGAAGTGAAAGGTTGGATGGTTGGAGGAATCTTGCAGCATAACGAAGAATTAAGTTAATACGAACCGGTGAGAATGGTGTTGCGGTCCAGTATCGATCCACCGCAGACATACTTCATTCGGTTGTCCTTTAAATGAAAGATCGCCGCATGCCACGGCCAATGACCTGCTATTGCATCAGTGCCGTTCAGTATAAGGTACACCGATCTCAGTTTTCTTCGGCCACAATCAATACTTCCATCATGGCCAACTGTCAAACGCACTGCGCAGATTACTAAACTGAATAGCATGAGATTCCAGAACGGATGAAACGCCATTCCTTCGATGCAACAAAACACAATGTACCAAAACGCTAATTTTACACAGAAACAAGTCTTCACTTGACCACTTTCCAGCACGGAATGCGTTGTGGAACGCTTCAGGGAGTTGTAGGACGTAGAATTCAAAAAGTGATAACAACTTCATGCAACGTTTTGTTCTTTGATCTGGCGTACCAGTCTAGCGTGCATTCGGATGGTTTGGAGTCTTTTTTTCGCTAGAATTGATTTCTTAATCAGCAATGGTTGTTATCATCATCCCGAATAGTTCAGAACAAACGATTGCTCTTGTTCTCGTGGGTCAGTATAGTTAATGTAACGTGCTCGTCGGTTATCATAATCGGCCTTCTTATCAACCGCTACATTCGCTTTGCAATTTTGAGCTGCTTCGAAAATTGCTCAAGGTCTCTCTTAAGTCGTCTTTCACACAGAGAAGGGTAATTAAAAGTTGCTTGATGCTGATGCTTAACCATCAGGGGTGGTGTTAACTGATGCGTGCCCTTTATTTGTTTTACTAACAAGACTACCAATTATAATTGACGGATAATGCGTCAGCCGGTTAATTGACACTCTACTGTATTCGTAGTACACTTGCAGGTACAAAATCAAAACAAACATACTATCGAAAGCGATCCCAAGTTTTCACTAATTTTCACTAAAAACCTACTAATAAATACAATGGAATCTATCGAAACAGAATTTAAGCATCTAGATATAGCTGTCCAGCGCCATCGGAAACTTCTGCAATACGTTACGAACAAATGCGTACCGGTACTGGAAACGAGTGAGTACGAATCGTCTCGTTTGGGATAATGCATGAAGGAATTCAAAAGTTTTTCGCTCGTTTGTTTTAGAACTGCGTGAAGCTGACGAAAACTCTATAACATGGAAGGAGCGGGCACTGAAAGCGGAAACTAGAATCGCTTTATTAGAGCGCCAGTTGGAGGAGAAAACCAATCAGACAATCCACTACAAAAAGTGGGTAACGATCCTCGTTGAATTAGCACGATACTTATTCGCTCCTCCATTGCTTTCAGATTGTACGAAGGACAGTATCAGGTGATGATGAAAACCGGCTCCGTGATGGGCGAAATAGTGTGGAAATCTTTCAAGAGCCAATCAAACGTAAAGATGTTAGTACAGGCGGAGGAAACGATGCTGAAGTATTGTGCCTTCGCGAAGGGAATCATCGATTCGTTCCTGCTCGCGTACGGCACCGACATGCCACCGCAACAGTCGCTGGAGCACGTGTTCGTGATATCGGTCGTGGGAGCTTTGACCAACTTCGCCGCGTTCGCCGAGGGCAGAGCGTTCCTTGCCAAACAGGAGGACGTACTACGACTGATGAGAAAGATGCTGCTGGATCAGGAGCGCTGGAACATTCCGCAGGCTCGCTTTATGAAGCGAATGGTGCTGACGTTTGCTTACAATATGTCGCTGGAAGATCCGGTTGCTTATTTTATGCTCGGTGAAGAAAAACTCATCAACGGAACGCTGCGGTGCCTGAGCTTGCATGATCCAACGGACGTGGTCGGTGCGGCCGTGGCGATTATCTACCGTTTGCTGAGCGTTTCCTTGCAGGCAGGAATTCCCTCGGCCTTGCCGGAGAAGGTAAGGATCATTCGCGATTACGGTTGAGTGTTTAATTGAAATCATATCACGTTGCAGATTCCGTGGACAATGATCAACACGATGACAAGTTCGACCGACAAGCAACTGGGTGAAATTTCCAAAAGCCTTCTCGACGTCATGGAAGTATCAGAAATCCATCGCTCTGGATTTTGAGATTACATAGTATGGTAACCACACGTTTTACTAGTCTAAAACACGTAGGATGTTCCATATAGCTTGAAGGCGCTCCCAACTTATGTACCCTCTTGCCATTGAAGTAATAATAATAATCAGTCACTGCAGAGCTTTGAAAATGATGCATTTTCAAATATAATCTGCTATATTCTCTGGTATTTTTATCAGAATTGTGCGTTTATCTTGATTTGTGACATGCAGTTAGAAATAGCGAAGAAAACGGTCAGTTTAAATCCACAGAAAAATGATAGGTTTTCGTGAAGGTTCGTAAATGTCACGTCTTGACATAGAGCCGCGATAGACGTCAGATTTGTAAACAAACCCATTTGTGGTTGTTTGTACACAAACGAGCGACGAAACCGAACACGTTTTCCACGATGGAAGAAGGTACGGAGAATATGGTAATATCGTAATAAATCGCATATTCAAGCTCGTTCTTTTTTGTAGGATCGTTAATGCAGAAGCTGGTGAAACCGGAAAATCGCGATGATTTTATGTACGAACCGAAACACTTCGAAATACTGTCTAGGAAACACTACTCGAAAAGAACACCGACTTCCGCACCGAAACAGAAAAAGTCGCTCTCGCGCAAGGAAATCAAAGAGCTAGGCATTTACACCATCCCCCACGGTACCGTGACGTATGCCGACGCTTTTCGCCTGCATAAGATGTGGTGTGGTTACTTCAGTACCATCCTGTCAGCGAAAAACAAACCGAAAGTGAAGGATGCCCGATACAACTCGGTTGTGTAAGTGGACTGAGCCCGCCGGGTGTTCCCCAACCAAAGAGCTAATGATCAACTATCGCTTCGACAGGTCCTGTTTGCTGAAGGCGGATTATCACGGTGCCAAAATTCGCATCGTTCGCTCGAAGCAGTCGAGCGTCGTCGGCATGAAAGGAATCGTGGTGCTGGAAACGAAAGGAACGTTCAAAATGGTCTCGAAAGATAACAAACTTCGAAGTAAGTAGCGCTGGTGGTGATGGGTTGCGTTCGTCTGGTGTCTAACTGTTTTCGAACTACTTTCAGCAATTCCCAAAAACGATTCCCAGTTCGAGGTCATCACGCAGGATATGGTTGTGACGCTGTTCGGCAAACATTTAAATGCCCGTCCCGCGGAACGCTCGGTGAAGAAGACGAAAATGTTTGCCTTTCCTGATTTGTAGAGCAACAAACTACGGACAGCTACTATATGTACAATGCAAGTCTAGAGGACAAATTCGTTACGGATACCTATAGTTAGGATTATTAGATGCTTTTGAATTGAAAAGAGATGCTAAAAAGGTAAAGCTGAAGCTTGTCTACAACGAAATGCAGAATGATCAGGAGCTTAAGAAATCAAAGAAAATGTATAAGAATTTATGGATGTCCATAAAAGCACTCACTATTTTTCATTAGGAGACCTCAGTCAGGGGCTATGAAATCCATCTGTTGTGGAACACTGCCTACTTCGTTCAATACATTCGAACGACACTGCGGTTGTTACGTCAACTGGCCATTTTGGGCTCCTTTTCCCATTTTTCTTTGAATGATCCCCTGAAACGAATGGCATGGGATCGATACAAGCGTCCAATGGGCTTTAGTTCTTAGTACAGGGCGCTTTAATGGTCTTATTTCTGATCTTATTAGGCTACAACATCATTACTCACATAGCTTGAACTAGCTGTGTAACCTTCTAGTTGGCTGGTCACAAGTCCTGTCGAGAACCGATCGCACACCTTACGAATGTTAAGCTCTAATAAAAATTGCATGCGTTATAGCCAGAGCAACCTCTCTGATTAGGTACACTGTGCCATCCATTTTGAACTGCAGAAATAACCGAAAAAACGAAAACGATCGAAAATTTAAGCACAGTACCATATACACCTCCGATCCAAAACAAAACACCTTTGAAGCCGTTCGCAAGAACCGATCGAGACGTTTCGAACATATTCTTTCGTTCATTTTTTTATTTCTCTCTATGTATGTTAACCGATTGCCTGGAGCAGCCAACGTTCGGTCTCGGCACACATCGTACGTAGTGGTCATCTTCCGATCGTAAAAGGCACACACACGCCGAAACCCACCGAAACGCAGCACCCAGGCAATGGTGCAGTGCGAGAGTAGCATCATGCCCCGGTAATGTCGTTCCCCGTGTGATTCGATTGTGAATCCATTTTCCACGTACCCACGCTCTCGCTGCCGGCGAAATTGAGTTATGCCCGGGCATTAAAATTTTATCCTTCATCTTCCGCCGGCAAATTGAAAAGGGGATTTGCCACTTTGAAGTAGTGAGCGCAATTTGCCTTCCCTACCGGGACCGGAACGCACTCGCTTTTACGAACTGCTACGTGTGACACATAGGCCGCCGCAGTATTACGCACACACCGACGGGAGGGTACCGCCGACGACGTGGGCTGGGAAATCATCATCACCAGTCGAAGTCGGTACGTCCAGGACTCGGTCGGAGCAGGCATCGATTAAGCGGCAGGTCGGTAGCAGGTGGTTCTCCGGTGACCCGCTGGAGTCGGACACGACGATGTCGATGATGACGATGTCTCCGTTCGCTCGTTCCTCGAGGGCTGTTTATCGTACCGTCCCGAAACGGGGGTTCGAGTTCTCGGCCGTGCTCTGCCGTGCGTCGGATAATGTAAAGCCGTTATTATTATTTTGGATCATCCCTTTGAAGGTTGGCACCGGCTGCGACTTCAAAGGGACAACATTGCGACCAGTGTTGTGACCATCACTTCGGTCGTCGTCACCGTTGACAGCTTTTTATCACATTCTGATCCTGTGCGCTTCCTGTTGCACGACAGGGGAAGGTGCCTGGTGTCAGTCAACGCTCCGTGACGGCCATTTCGGTTGGATCCATTTTGTTCAGAGTCGGTCGTTGGCAACGAAGATCGCAGTCCCAGTGCCTCGACGAATCCAATCATACGCCTGGTGCCTGGTGATGGAGTCGAAATGGATGAAGAAATCATTATTAATTCCTCATTACGCGTACTCCCGGGGGAGCAATTACGGCTGCAGCATGGTAAAAGGGTAGCTCTTGGCGGAGGCGTCTTCTGTCCGGCTTTGTAAGATGATCCGGGCTGATTCAAAATGCCCCGGACGGTTGGTGGGTGTCACTGGAAAAATGGTTCCTCGGTTAATGGGATTTGAAATTAATACCTTTCGGTCGGCATAAGTTAGAACGAGTTAGAGCTCCGAGAAGGGAGGGCCCGCAAATTGAGTTACTATTTAGAAGATATTTAATAAATCAGGACGCCGCTCACATTGCGCACGGATTTGGAAGGGGATCTGAATGTTTGATGGAATTGAAATAAAATTGATTCGTCTTCGGATTGCACTGTAGGTGGATCGGTTTCTTAGAGGGTAATTGGATTGAAAAATAATTCCGTCTAAATCAGGGCACTTGGCAAAGTCTTGAGCGTCACTGCAAGCTATGGTGTAAACTTTATCAACTTTATCAGACAAATTTATCAACATAAAATCATTTTATATAAAATAATAGGTCATCCTACTACTACTTTTGACTACTTCCCAAGAGATGGCGCTACTGGTTCATGGTAACTATTTCCAAGTGATACAATCTGTCAAAGCTTGCTTTGATTACGGCTTTGAAAGAACGCTAGAAACACCTGAAACGTGCGATAAACGTTTGACCAATCATCCTAATTGGACCAAAACAGAAATTGACTATCGTTACGAGCTAATCGATTTTGAGTCACCAAAACTGTGATCCAGGATTGATTCTTGTTTTCAAATGAGTGATAAATTAGAATGAATAAATGAATCAAGATAAATGAATCAAGAACTAGCCTAGTGATACGTTGTACTACGATTACTACTTTATTTATTAGGCGATACTTATTGCCCCAGAAGTTGCCATAAAAACATTAACCTCAATGTTCTCGGCTACTCCAATTGGGATGAACGTTCCGTTTTGATTGCTGTGGTTTCAAACAAAGTCTTCGCCTGTGATAACGATATTTGCTAACGCAAAATGACAACCCGCCTCACTTAATGCATCGGTTAGGTAACCGCATGTTGTCCCGGTAAAGTTGTTGGCGGTTTGGTTGCCCCATAAGCAGGAGAAAGCGTTCCAAACTCCGAGCAAACTTGTACGACCTGGTTGCGGTTCATCCTCGATAAGCTCGGTAATGCCAGGAGCGTCACAGCCGAACTCGAATATTACACTCCTGAGGTTAAAAAAAGGAAAAGGAATATTAGGGATGCGACAAAGTTTGAAGAGATTTTGCTAGCTTATAAGCACCTCCAAGTGGGTAGGATAGGAGTTTATCTGGGTAAACTTCCCTGTGTCTACTACAATCACCTCCATCATTACAGCAAAAAAACGACAGTGCGGTAGTGGAGTTTGCTTCAAATTACTATTCCGTCTAATGAGACGACGGCAGGGTTTCACAACATGTTCTGGTTTGTGGTAGAAATAAAAAGAATACAAACCCAAACCCACTACGCTCTTCTGGTTGACGGAGCATTCCGACCAGCAGGGCACCGACACTGCCGACGTTGAAACCGAGCGTTCCGCGGATGCTGAAACGCCACGTAAAATCCCATCGAGATATTTCCCCATCGAAGCAAAAAAAAAAACAACGGGGAAAAAATACAAAATCTGTTACGGAAGGATGCGCCCGTAAATTGAATAGCACTCCTGGAATTCCACTCCGAAAGTGTCCCCGGAAAGCTGGCTTCCCGTCGTTCATTTCCACGAGCACGAGCAGCGATGTGCGTGTGTTGGTGTCGTTTGTGTCACCATGGCAACACACTTCTCCCCCGACGTGACGTGTTGTCCTCGCTGTCGTTTGGGTCGGTTTATACTGCTGCTGCTGCCATGTTTGCTTAGTTTGTTGGTAGTCTCTCGCTTTCACTTTGACTTCCTTTTTTTGCTTTTCAGAGCAACGCCACACCGAGTGCTGACGATGGCGCTGGCGTAGCTTTTTTTGTCGTTTCACCTCATTCTGCTGCATGAACCGTACGAACCGTGTACTTTCGGCTTATTCGCGGCAAAGGTGGCTGCAATGGCGCCCGCCGTATTTATTTATCTGGTAAATATTTTATCGACAGCACTCGCCGGGCGCCGTACGCGCGACGAAACGCAAAAGAGCAGCTAATGCAGGAAATTTGGGACTCGCGCGGGCTGATGGCTGGTGAGCCCACCAGGGGGAACGGCGCAAGTCCACGCCTAAATTGTCAATCAAGAGGTCGCATCTTGAAGCGGGTAAGAGGTAGAAGCACACCGTTTCTAGCTTGCGTTGTATGAGGCTCATAAATTATACAGCATAATCCTAATGCATGTAATGGATATAGTGAGAGTGAGGCTTGGCGTTAGAAAATTAAGATAACACATATTCGTTGTATTGCCTATCGAGTTTTATGAACTAAATTTAGTACTTAGTTATCCTCTGGCGTAACAATTACATTAGGTTCTATTTCGAATATTTCAATGAACTATTATAACGCGCACGACAATGCTCAAATTATCGATATTCACATTAATGAAAAATGTTAGTCAAATTTTGATTCTCGAGGGTTGATAGAATCATAATTCTTTTGCGAATGTTACATGTTTCGACTTAAAGGCGCTCAGTAAGGCTCAGTAAGGCGCTTTTGTAAGACACCAGGAAATATAAATCATTTTTTAAATACATTTCCCCAAATTTCATTTCAATTTCATTTTTCCATGTTAGAAAAGGGAATTAATTAATTTATTATTAATTTATTATGTTAAAAAGATTATCTTGTCAGCATTCTTGTAGATATAAGCGTGAAAATCATGGAATATTAAAAGTAATACAAAAGCCAAACACCCGGAACTCACATCCTAAAAAGAGCATAAAATGGATTAAAAGACGTCTGAAAAAAATCTATGTAAAATGTGTCCACCGTAAGATAGGTCGTTCAAAGCTCTCGATATTTTTAAGCAAATTTTAAAATACATCGTTTTTCTAATAAAAGAGTTTTCGTTAAATGGTTGTATACTTATATTATGTAAAGCGAAATAATAATTGTCGAAAAAATGGAAAAAGTACTTTAGAAAATATATAAAATTCATAAAAAGACATTTTATTTTGTAAGCTATAAGTTACTATAGCATTACTTTCACCCATCTCTTTAAGTTTTTGTTTTTCTTTCGCAAAAAATAAGTGGCCGTACAAAAAAGATTGTCGTGGCAACCATGATTAAGCGGTGGCCATCTCGTGGTGGGTTATAGAACTAAAATAAAATAATTTAATTTTGCATCATTTTGCCGAGAAATCTAGGTAAAGAAATATCTGCAAATTGGTCTAGAAAGTGTTGAGGTTAGGTGAGAAAGGTTCTTAATTTTTGTACACAGAAAGCGATGCCAGTTTTTGCAATAAAATGCCTAATAATTGTAATAAAATTACCGCTTTTGCGTACCCGAGAGAAAAACAACATACAATCCCGTACTTTTTCGTCACCCGTTCCCAGTAAGTCAGAGTTGCCCTGGTGTGTGCCCTGGTGCGCGGCACAGGACGACGCGGCATGTCCTTTTTTCCATCTTCACGGTTTGCGCTATGCGCCAACACGCTTCGCTTCCTTCCGACAAGCCCATCCGGTTGCTGCCAGCCAGCCAGCCCAGCGCGGAGATGGTGCTCTAATCCGCCCAAGGGGTGGAAGGAGTGGTAGAAGGGAAGGGAGAGGGAGGAGGTGGGAAGAGAGGCAAAAAGGACGAAACACACACACAAACGCGCGCGCGGTCTTTGCACGGGACACATCAACACTGCAGGGAAAAAACTGCTTTAAGGGAGAAAGGGAAAGAGGGAGAGCTCTCTAGCAAAAGAAAGAGAGAGAGAGAGAAAGACGCTGACGTTGTCGTTCGTTGGTTGGTCGGTTTGTTTGACTTGAGCTACTCGAAAGGGGGTGGGGGATGGAGGGATACCGACGGGGGAAGTGTATCGCACACCCTTCGCACGGTCGGGTATGGCTGGCGTGTTGTGTCACCCTCAAGGCAACGCCATTATGTTTATGTTGCCCCGCGTCTTCTCCGGCTCGTCCTGCCTCGTCCTGGCGAGACTGCGGAGGGTTTCGAGATTGACCTGCGCTTCTCGTTTCTCGGAAGTTGATTGCTCCTTTTCCTTTCTGCACACACACACACACGCACACACACGCGCACACATACAGAGAGCTTCTTCGTCTGTTTCGGTTGCGCTGTTCTTCCACGACGATAGATAGCAAGGATAGCCGTTGACGTCCTTGATAAAAATGGGGAAAAGCGGATGGATGCAGGGAAGGAATGGGCAGGTGATGTATATAAGCACACCGAGCACACACTACGACACCTACCTCTTCGCACACAGCAGCGGTGAGTGGTGAAATATTCACCACATAGTGTGTGTGTGTGTGTGCGGGAAGAGAACGTGATGGAGGCCGCTGTTTGCGTCATCTTCTGGAGACACGGGGACATTAGGCAAAGCAGTTATTTGTCACAGCTTCTGTGGTGTCTTTCATGTGTGTGTGTGTGTGTGTGTGTGTGTGTGTGTGCAGATCCGTCTCCGCAGTGCCGTAGGAGATTGGAATTCGAAATTGAAATCAATGACACTCCGGGGAAACGAACTGGAGTCCTTTTCATTCTCGAGCTCGAGGATGGCATATCCTTTTTTATCTCCCTTCTGGCGCTACCCTTCCTTGCGGGGACAATGTAGTATCTCTTATGTGTTCCGTATGTATGCGCCCGCGTGCATTATTCAGTAAGCAGGTTCGCTTCGATACGCGAACGGAGTCGGTGGACGAGGTCCTCCAGAGCCGATGTCTTTGTTTCGCCCGTTCCGTGATGATGATGCGATACGTTACAGTACGTCTCGGAGTGTTGCCGTTTTACACACGTGAGCGCACACAAGCACAGGCAGGAAGCTGGAATTAGATTGCGAAAAGAACACCCATACAAACTACGCATTACCAACCGTCGGAGCAGGCCCCATTTCGATCAAAATGGCGTCATCCGATCGGCGGCGAAGTGCGAAGGCGACCTAACCGTCCTCCGCATCCCACACTCCTCCCCCACCCCCATTGGGTGTTTTAAAAGCTTTTCATTTAGTTCAATTAATATCCTCCGCGATACCGCCGGTGCGAGATTCGGTGTGTGTCCTTTTATCTTTACTCGCACCTTTTGCTTTGATAATTTGGTACGAGCGAGCGAGACCGAGGCTTCGGGTGGGAGCGAGCGAGAGACAGAGCTAGCGAAGCTGAGCTGACGACGGGGAGTGGGAAACGCTCGAACGGGGAGTGAAAATATATTTGATGGAGGCGCCTGGTGATGGAAGTAATAAAAGTAGGATTAACTTCTACTCATCCGGTCTCCTCGTCGCCGCGCCGCGGAATGGGATCCGGAGTCCGGGCGAAAAGCTTCTCATAAGCCTCCACTTACACACCCACACACAGACACACACACACACATGCTAATACTTTGCTGATTACACACAATGCTGTTAGCGTGCATCACCTCTCGCCGTTCATTTACTCCGTTTCGCGTCCATGGTTGCCATGGTTGCCCTTCGTCACTCGCTCACTCTCTCTTTCTCTCTCTCGCTCTCTCTCGCTCTCCCGGACTTTCGTTCATCGGCACCGGCCGGGCCATAATTACGGAGAAAGTTATGATCGAAAGGGGGTGGTGTGGAGAGCAAACCCCGCCACCTCTCCTGCCACCCCTTCCGGGGGTCCCCCCTCACCACTTTCACCGGAATGGAGTGAAAATTTTGTTTGGCCACGGCAAACCGCACGGTGTGCTTTACGGTGTTGGATTTACACTTGGCAAAGTGTTCGGCGAAGAAGCTGGATGGAAAGTTTTCCCCCGTCCGTCCTTGGGTCCCCGGGACGATGCGGTCGAGGTTGGTGAAGCGGGTGGATATGTGTATGTGTGTGTGGGTGTGTGCAGAACGGAAGGAGGGAAGCCTTTACTTGCTGTTGAGTTTTTTTGTGTGCTATATTACCATGCAGTACGATGGTCTGTTTTCTATACCGATTACGCGAAAGTTTCGCGATACACTTCAGAAGATACACACACTTTTTTGTTTGTTTTTTTTTTGTTTCGGTAGTAACATTCTCTTTCGTTGTTTTGACAGTCGCTTGTTGCCTTGTTTGTTTTGTTTTACTCTAATTTAGTTATTTACAACTCATTTTGGGTAAGCATTTGGAATCATGTCCGAATTGCTTCAAACCTATTCGCTGCTTTTATATCCACATTCATCGCTGCTCTCTTCCTCTTTTCCTGATGTCACACTTTTTCTTAGTTTGTCTGGATAAAAGTATGGATACATATGCTTTTGTTTTTAGGAATTTTTCAATACCTAGATGAGAAATTAAGGCAAGGAAGGCAAAATTTCGATACATTTTGAGGAATTTTCAGTTCGTGTTTGGTTTGCTTGTTCGATTTAGCTAAGTTAAGCTCGCGGTCCACATACCGAGTTTCGACATGAGAACGCACCCGCCCAAGTAGCAAAATGAACCAAAGTCACTCAATTTTCATGAATTTCATGGCGGATTGTTTGATGGTGTTGGAGCGCCACCTATCCGAACACGTTCGAACTCACCGCGCCACCACGCCACGGTTTGGTATTGGTGCACCGGCGCGGTCATTTTTGGTTTTTGCTTTGGTTTCAACGCGAGCGAGTTCACGCCGCTCACACGGCTCGCGTCTGTTTGTGTTTTTTTTGTTCGCTCTTGCGTGTGTGTGAAAACAAACTGTTCGGAAAGGTGCGTCTTTGGCTCCCACTGTTTTGGTAAGTACTGCGCGTCTTGTTCGTGATAGAACGTAAAGTGATTCGATATTATTGCCTTTAGCACAAATCTTCCGGATTCTACCATCATAAAGCATGTAAATCGTAGAAAACATGCAGAATTTTGATCGGCTCAACCGGTGCGGTGCAGGCAATACACGATTGAAGAGACGGAGCAGCGGCGGCAGTTGACAGGTGAGTATTCAAAACGTAAACAATGTTTTCGTGAACGATTGTAGTTAAGTTATGTGAAAGTGCTGTGAATGTTTTCAAGTGCAACAAATGCTTGTTATCGTGCTACCGTTCTATCGTGTAACCGTGATTCCGCATTTGGAAAGTTTGTGTTGAAACCTAGCAGCGCCGGCCGAATTCGACTGGTATGGACTGGCGGTATCATCGGCACCGGTCGAGCGCGATCGGTACGGCGTTGAACGTGTAAATTTGTGTAAATAGTTAAAAGCTTTTATTAAAAGCAATGGCCTACGACATTCGGTTCACAAGTTACTATCACGTGATGATAACTTTGTATTATTCTCAGCTCTCCAGCTGTATATCCATTGCGTGCTTTTAT